>JAWWEW010000078.1:39172344-39320405 GCA_035583185.1 Anabacerthia variegaticeps
CTGCACAGCAGAGCACAAAGCACAGGCCATAAAGCTTTTATCCAGGTTCACTATGTACCCTGCCCAGTAGGGCCACTGCACACAACAGGCAGGGCTGAGATGACGGCAGCTGTGCCACCAGGTACAGCACTGCCCCATCTCCTCCTTTGAAAGTGGCAGGGCACCGATGCAGAACACACTGCGAGGCAGTGGCACAGCAGAGGAGGAACCATCCCAGACAATGTATGGTGCAATGAAATTAATCCTTCTGGCATAGCCAGGTGTGGCTCAGACGTCAGTGGCAGAAGTTCAGTTTTACATCTAGAGCTTGTTTTGCTGAGGTGGGCTAGAATAGGCTGTACAAGCTGAAACACAACCTTGCTGTCATGGGCTGTGGCCACAATGGGCAACTGTTCTGAACCTTAAGGGCACAGTAAACTGACTAGCACCTTCTCTAGAGAGACCGAACCTGTGTGCCCACAACCTCTTGTTAGGCTATGTGGTTCTCATTTCCTTCTGCTTTCTCTGTCTAAAGAAATTCAGAGGTGTTAGTCAGCATAGACATGGTGAATTATTTTCATCAGTGATTTTCCCAATAATAATTCCTGATGCCTTCAAATTTATTTTTTTTAAATTTTTACTCTGATGAAAATAATAGCAGAAAGTCCTCACTGTTTGCATTTCATTTCAAAGTTGTCTGAAAAAGCATTCTTGAGAAGGGATGATCAGTACATACTCATTTTTCAGGATTATGCTGAACTAGAAAATGGGTTTAATTTTGAATACTCTTCTTTCATAAAAAAAGGTTAGAAAAGTCCTTATGTACAGAAAAGACATGTACACATCCTTATGAGATTCTGTCAGTGCACTGTTTCATAAGACTATTCTGTCGTATGACAACAGGCCTGTTTGTATCACAGGCTTCTCTTTAAAAGAGGATGTGTTTCAGTAGCCTGAAATTCTAGCTCATGGGCGAGAGTTTGTCAGAAAGAAGATACTGGTGGGCCTATTTAAGCGAGTGGACATGTAGAAGCCATGGACTAATACTGAGGTACACAGCTAAGAGAATGTGGCCCTTTCGTAAGAATAGGGATAAGAATATAAAGGAAGTTCCTTTTTTTTTTTTTCCACTCCCCAGATCACTCCAGTTGTCCTCAGGCAAGTGGAAGCAGCCACATCCATCCCCTATCGAACAGCAGAGAAGTGGGTTACAACCTGCAGTTCTTGATAATTCCAGCATGGCATATATTTGATTTCTGGCTCTGGGCTTCCTTTCTTTCAGTCAGTATCAAGGTGTGGGTCCAATTCAGAAAGGGGACTTGTTTCAGCCTCTGATACCAACACAAACCTTAGTACAGGAGGGAGGAGGAGATAGAGGCTACCCACAGAGAAGAGTTTATAATGGCAGTAGCTCATTCCCTGGGAATGAGACTGGGTGTTTCGCTAAGCAGAGGCAGTTCCAGGGCTTTGATAGGTGTGAAACACCCTGAGCTAACAATTTTGAACAGGACACCAAGTACAAAATGGCAGAGCCTGCATTGCCAAGAAAGCCTGGAGTAGCCTACAGGAACATCCATACAGAACAGCCATGCAAGGCAGTCCAGAGTCCTGGAGCTGTTGAAAAATCTCTGTAGTCCACCGGGGCAGAGCAGAGGTGCCACATAAGTAAGAATCTGAGCCTTGGAACAAGGACATGTCATTTACATTTCCTGAGATTTAATATTTGTGTAGTATATCTGTGTGGTTTCTTCACTGCAATGTCACCTGCTAGTTCTATGGTTTCAGCTACGATAGTTTCATACAGCTGAAATGTTTTTCCTGGCCACAGAAGGTTTGCCTTGCCCAGATAGAAATTCCCTCAAATGTTTATCTTGAGCTCTTAGAATGTTGGCCCAAGAAACAGAAATAAAAAATTGCAAATAATGAAACAAACAAGCATAGAGGACTGAAAAAGGAAACGAATACAAACATTTAAAGAACAGAACAGTGAGCCAACTTCAAAGGTATCAGAAGAATCTTTCCAGATGCAACAATAGGTAGGTGTGGTACGTGATTGTTTACTTTTGTATACAATAACAGAGGAGAACCACAGCAATTCAGTAGAAGGCATTATTACTGCTCTTGTTTAACAGCACACCTGAAACTACCAGTGAGGAGTTTTAACTTTACCAGGCCCAGCTCTTACCTGAAGAACTGTATTCATCCAGCCCCTTGAACTCCCTTTGCTAGCACCCAGTGGACTGGCATTTTGGCATCTCTCACATCCTCTAACAGCACGTTCATGACTCCACAATGTGTGTGGAAAGAAAAGTCAAGCTCATTGTTTTCAAAGACACTAAAACAAATGCCAGAAAAGTCAACTGTGGGGCATTTACATGCTTATTTTAAAAAGCAAGGATCAGGCACTACACAGCTACAATCTCTTTAGTCACTTGTCTAAGTCAACATGATTTCCTTGAAATTTGGATAGGTGCATGACATGGTCAGTTATTGCAGCCCATAAACAGCTGGCAACTGGTTAAATTGCAGCAAAGTATCTGCTCTGTATCAAGAGATCCCAGACGACAGTGGAACCCAGGCTGATGGAGCCCACAGGCTTCCAGCTGTGGCACAAGATCAGGAGCACTAAGTATTGTGCCTGACTGGAAGCTCTAAAGACTTTTAAAGGTCTTGCTCAATGCCAGGCTTCATATAAGATATTCTATCCTGTAATTCCACTGCTGCAGAGGAACTGAGCACTTGCCTTGCTAGACCTAGGCTTTCACATCTGTCTCATCTGTTTTAGTTAGACAGGATGTTGGCTCCCTTGTCAGAGTTGATTTTAGAGAAAAGATGAATTGGGCAAGGTAATACAAGTACAGAAAATGTTGGCTGGTTTAAAATAAATAGGTAAAGCGAGAATTTCCATTATCTCATAGCTAAAGAACCAAAAAAATGCTGAAGCAAACTGCAAGGTGATAAGCTCAGAGCTGATAAGAAAGTTTTTATATTTATATAATTTAAGAATTTCAGCCAAACCCAACAGTCAGACAGTGTCACCGAAGCTACAAGTTAGGCAAGATTCTACCTCATTTACAGAACAGAGTTAAACACTTACAGTAACCATATTTAAAGGGAAGGATAACTCACTACATGCTCCCAGGTTCACTATTTAGAGATTGCATTGCAAAAAGGAGGAGGCTCCTTTGAGGAACAGATAATCTCACACATACTAATTAGAACCTTGCTGTGCCTTCCCCTACAGGATCCCATACTGACCACTGCTGGAGGAGAGGAACTGTCAAGCTGAAGCACATCTGAAAATGCATCAGCTCCCATGACTTGTATCAAGGTGCTGTTAAGATCCATGGTCAGGCAGTGAGGAGCTGCAGGGAGCTGGAGACCAACTCTGCGGCAGCATCAATGGGGCAGGAACCAACAGCCCCAGGCTGGGCTGAAATGGGAGCCTGAGCCATGGGCAGGGTAGGGGAAGTCCCCTGGGGAGGCTGGGCATGGCCATTAGTGCCCTCAATGCCCTGAGGATTTATGAAAAAATAAATTACTCCCAGCTGGTAAATAGTTTTTCTATGACCAAGTCAAATCCAGTTCCCCAAATTACGCTCAAAAATGTCTTGACTTTTATGAATAATACCAACATCTGTTCCAAAGGGTGGAAACACTGGAGTGGGAAAAGCAGACAGACCCAAATTCTGCTCCTGGTCCTGTAATAACCTGCAGAGAGTAGGTCACTTGCCCCCAGTTTTACCATTTTAGAATGGAGGGACAATGAAACAGTCCACAGCTGTAAGCAATAGACATTACACATGGCCACAAGAAATGGGATAATTTTGCATCAAGCCATTTTGGAAACATTAAGAACTGAGGTTGAGAGGGTTGTTTTGTTTGTTAATATATGCTATATATTGGGGCTATTTTCTAACTAATTCATACTCAGGCTCTGTTAGTTGCCAAAAGTCCTAACAACACAGTTCTGGGAAAAGAGAACTATCTCCTCAATGCATTTGTAATCCTTTAAGATTATGTACAATAATCTATCCATACGTAGATGTCATTGTTAAGGCCAGTAAGACAAGTTTATCTAGCGCTGGATCTGTGCAAACAGTACTCCTTGGGAAGAAAGATTAAAAGTGAAAATACAGGCAAGGTGGTCAAAGTACATGATAGATGGTTTTGCTTTGGTTTTAATCAGGTAACTCCACAATTTAGCACGATTTCATCCTTCCACATACTGAGTGCTGTCATCTTAGGAGTCAAGCAGTGAGCAAAGAAAATATCTGCTCTGCTGATTTCAGAGTTGTTTTTTTCAGATACATTATTTATAGATTATTGTAAGTTTTACATTGGTCATAAGAATAGATGTTGTCACTGTTCCAAAAATCTAATAAGCACACCTAACCATCAAACACAATAAAAGCAGAAACAAATTTCTTGAAGGACTGCTAACATCTGTAGCTGATGAGATAATTATAGGCAGCTTTCCTGAATAAACACCTAAAAATTTGAAATAATTTTCAAGTAAAATTGGATAAAAAACAGAAGTGCCACTTTGGCATGAGAACTGTCAATGTTCCTCACAGACATATACTATGAAGAAAAAAATTTAGATAAGGAAAATAGAAAGGGTCTAGTCCAGTTTTGCTGATGTTAGTAAGTGATTTTCCACTGACTTCACAGGGCTAATATGGCCAAAGACAGAAGTTAGCAAGAAGGCCTGTAAAGAATAAGCACTGGATAAAAGGTATAAAGAGTAAGGGCAGATTGAGCTGGAAGTATAATGAAGTAAGGATAAGCCTGAACTTTCAAAAATAAAATATTGAACTCATTGCAGGGAGGGTCTCTAATATTTCACAGTCAAAAACTGACCATTCACTTAACCTTAGATCTTTCCTTTTAAATCAAATTATTGGTGATATGCAACACTGCTGACTATCGCCCTCTTAGAAAGGTCTAAACTCCAGTTGTCCCAAGTAGCTTCACCTCTTATTGGCCTGTCATTTTATAATAAATACTGGAAGCAATAATCCCCATTGAAACTGTGCTATCGTGATATCAAGAGGTTGGCTTGCATGGATATTCGGTCACTGTCTGCCAGGGAGGTAGTCAGAAAGCAATTACAACTGTCTGGCTGTGCTGATATTTTACTCAGCGTTCACCAAGTCTTTAATTTCTGCAGGTGTACATTAGAGTTTGAGCTGCTGAGTGGGAAGGGAGGGAAGATCAAGCCCTAAAGTGTCTTTTGTATCAGGTTGAAATTTTTGTTTAAAATCAAGCCTGGTCAGTTCCCTAACATGGGTTAAAGTCCTGTGTAAGAGACCATGTCACTCTCCATTCAAATGGCCAGAAGCCATAGTTTCCACAAGAAACAAAAGCAACTAAAAGCTTTAAATCCTATCCCATTGTGGGAATACAATTGAATTCTCTTGCCAACATGAGGACAGAGTATACATAGTCACTGCATAGGACTGACAGTCTGTGTGGGAATTACTGAAGTCTAGCTGCAAGATTTCCATATACAGACATTTCCTGCCATGAGAATATTACAGTACTAAGTCAGCATGCAAAATAATCTAAAGAACAAAAGGAAAGCCTCCAAAACAGCAAAAAGGAAAAAAATATTATACACAAAGATCACTTCATACATTCAATACAGGCATTTAAAGCAGAAGATACCAAGGTCATATTCTGCAGCCTTTATTCAGGCACATCAATAGGAGTGGGTTTTTAAAGTAAAGCCTAAGGCAGTATCTGACCTTTTTCAATTTTTTTTTTTTTTTTTTTCCTTTGGATAAGATGTTGATGAGATGCTGCCCAGGAACAGAACACTAAGACATGCTAAACTCAAACACACATTTGCAATTGAATAGTATCTAAGTTTCAAAGTATGGCCCCAAAGAAACTCTATGAATATCAGTAGAAGAGACAGAAGATTCTTGAGTCTAGAGTATGTTAATATAAAAATAATCTAATCTTGCTATAAACAAAGCAAAGGGGGTTTAATTAATCAGCCATTACCTCAGCCACATTTTAAGTGAACACAGCAATTCCCACGGAGGCTTGATGGCCTTCCAAACTGCTAAATTAATTTTGTGGCAAAAAGTGAACTAATAAAGGTAACACATGCTGAAGCAACCCTTCCCACCCACCTTTCGAGAAATCTCATTTAGCATAGAGAAGAGAGGTGTAGTCTGTGACTGTATCAGCTTCAAAATCCAACTCATTCTTCTGACCTTGAATCCTGTTACTCAGTATGGAGAGAAACAAGATTTCCCAAGATTTGTCATGATGGAGATCAGGTCCTTCTTCCCCAAACAGTTTAGGTTAAAAAATACTTTTATGTGTCCATCTACACAGATATCTGAGAGGAAAGCAGCTATCACCCACATCAACTCCCATTTCAGGTTGCCTCAGCTCAACCCCACTATAAAGAAAGACAACAACTATTAGGTCTATAGTGATTTTCCACTGTTCTCTCACTTCCCTTTTCCTTTATGCAATGACTTATGACCTACAATTATCTTACCCATGTTAAAAAGAATAAATAATAATAACGATCTATAATAAAGCATTTGCTTTTCTATGTGCCCAGGTGGTACACCTGTGCAGGGAAGCAGTGTGACAGAGTGTGCCAAACGTAGCTCTGATGTTATTACACAGCACTAATATTATAGCACTTTGTAGCTGTTCCGTATACTTCCTACAACTCACTGCTACCGTTATTGATCATTACTTCACAACACTAATTAATGTGCCACTGCAAATGGTATACATTGATACTTATTTTGCCTAAGCACTTATGTGCCTTGGATAAATGAATAAACTCTTGCTTGTACATTAAGAACAACTTGATTTTTACTTAATTTTCCACTTTCAGCTTCTTCTAGAAGAAAGGAGCCTTTAAAAACATAGTAAAACAACCATGGCATACAAGGAAAGAGGAATCCCTCCATCCATGTGTGCTGGGCTGGATCTGGTGCCCCCCTCGAGGAGCACAGATACCTTATGAAGAGTATGTGGTATACTCGTGTGTAACATCTCCCTCTACTGGCTAAAACCGTAGGAATACTTTAAGTTCCAAGTAAGAAGGTTTTACCTGGAGTGAGAATCCCCAGATCACGTCACCTCCCATCCTCTCGTTCTTATACACTTGTAATCTCTCTCTGTAGCCCTGAAGCAGACAAGGTTTGTGTGATGGAGAAGGCAGTGATGGCCTGGGCATGGTTCCCTTGAAACCCTGGATGCAAAAAGCCTCAGTGAAATGCTTTGAAGAGAAGGAGACATGAAACAAGTGCAGGAGGGTGATTCCTGGGAACCCAGGACTAGAGAGGACAGTTGCTTTGCGGAACCTTTCATCAGTGTCTGATTTAGCAAGAGTGCTTATGAAGTGATGGTGAACCTTAAGTGTCTTCAGTAAAACCAGAATCCAGTGGTTAAATATGGAGGTTTTTACCAAATCTCAGTTCTTTACTCTTTGAAGACCACTGAAGCCATAACTTAGTGTTATTGTGTACCCACACTGACAGCATTTTTGTATCTGTATTGTTTTTAAATGCTCGATAGCTGACACAGCTAATGCAAAATTATCTTGTTGTGTTCTGAGAAAAAGAAACCCTCACCTATGAACACACTCCAGATGGCAAGACACAACTGGGATACTGTCAGGAGAATTTCACCACACAACACTGACACTCACCTTCAGTTTCCAGCACTGCATTGCATGCTTTCTCACACCCCAGAGAACAAATGGTTTTTACAGAGCCTTTAGGCTACAACTAGTTGTAGCTGCTACAACTGGGAGGGTACAATTTCCATACACCCCAATACCAAATGGCTTTAAGTTGACATAATGATATTCTAAAGCTAACCTCCTCTTTTGTAAGTTGCCCATGTAGATCTTCTGTAGCGAAGAAAAACTGAAAAGATGATACATTTTGTTAAAAATGGAGAATTCACTTCACACCAACCCTTCTGAGGTGTGGCCTACACTACAAATTCTTGATCTATAGGCTACAGACACTAATATTTTTCCTGCTACAAGCCTGTCAAGTTCAACAAATAATTCAAAAGCTATTTCTGTTATAACTCACACAATTGTAAATAAGGCAAATAATGGGAAAAAATCAAGTTATTCATAGCAAGAGAATTATATCCTTTTCTTTGTTCTCCATCTTTTAAAAGGCTTTTTAATTCACCATTCTTTCCCTTTTATTTTCCTTCTTCCTTTGTTTGATAAGCTTTTTCTAAAATTCCCTTCCCTGCATCCTGCATGGAGGGCAAAACCATTCATGCAGAATCCATCACAGGAAAACAAACATAATATCTCATTCCCATATTCCCAAGAGGGAATTAACTGAAATTACCAGTTCTTGGGATACTGGCATAGAAAATAAGCACGAGAAATGACTATGGCCAAGTTGTCAGGGAAACTGTTAGCACACTGGTAGCTCAGGAAAATGGGCTATTTGAAACACTTTCCACTAAGTACTCAGGCAAACTATAGGGTCGTTTGTGGGGATAGGACGTGCACAAAGCCTGAAAGCATTATTGCCTTGAAAGGCTTAGTAACTCCTGGCTGTTGTGGGGAGCTTCTGGCAGAATTGAGGCTTGCTACCTTTTTCAGCACAGACATGAGGTTCTACGAATAGCACTTGGCTAATTCCCCCTTTGTGGAAGTCTTTAGGAAGCTTTTCATTGTATAGCCCGTTCTATAGAACTCCTAAAGCCAATAGATAAGAATGACATTTTCTAAGGAAATTGTCCAATTCTAAGTGGGCTTTTTAAAAATTATTTGTGCCCAGCCAGCCCTGTTCCATTTCCTTTGCTACTCAAGGGGCAGCAATTATCACAGCCAGCAGCAGACAGACTTTTCCGACAGAACTTTGTTACTTTCAGTCCTGCATGAATGCGTGAAAGAACACCACTTGGCCAATTCCAAACACCCAGGCAGCTTCTCTCAGCTACAGCTAAGTCGCAGAGATAATGTGCAGCACGAGGCTGTGATGATCAGTGCTCGGGAAGACTTCAGACTGTAACGCGACCTGAACTTAGGGCACTGGGAATCTGTTGCTGGGATGTAAAAAAACCCCCAAGAACCCTCCCTACACAAAGGCACTCATACCTACATGGTGTCTTGTTTTGCAGCACTGCTTGCCACAAACACACACAACTACAACCACGGACGGGAGAACAGAAAATGACAGAGAGGGATTTTTTTCTGCTATAACTGCGCTTTAAGTAGTATTTTTTGTGAACAGAGTAATGCAGATAAAAAGAGAAAACGCAACACGCCTACACCAACCAAACTCTCAAGCTGACCTTGCTGTGAACAATGTACTTGCTGACTAGTGGCAGCAAGCACATTAACCATGAGCCAGGGTGGACTGTGGAAAGAGGGACAAGAGATCCTAGGGTTTAGCCTAACTCAGGACTGCAGTGGATATGTAACAAATAAATAAATAAATAAACAAATGTCTTTATATACTATGTGAGGAGATGGCTCAGTCAACTGGTGGTTAAATACGTGGACCTCTCACAAAACATGCCTAACATCATGTTTCAGAAGCTTAAACAGGTTGTAGCAGATTTCACATTATCATTGCATCCACATGGATCAGACAGAGACTTCTGGTCAAAAATACATGAGACAGTTTTGCTTATTCTAAACATAATCCTTACAAGGGTGGGGGAGGAAAGCCCAAGAGCTAAAAACTTGATGACAACAATAGCAGGTTAACATCAGAGTCAAGATTAAGATTTTGGGGGCTATCCAAAGGTTTTCCTTCCTATCTTCCCTCTCTCAAAAATACAGTCAAAGCATACCAATAGTTATTTGGTTACAAATTTAGAAACCTGCTAAGTTTTGTGACCTGATTTTACCTTCTGTTTTGCAGGTTATGGGAAGTTTCCTGCATGGCTCAGTCATCGAGTATCAAAGTTTTTCTCATTCTCTGATTACTCAAATTGCCTGCTTGAACTACAAACCTACTAGCCCTGGAGATTCATCCAACTTGTACCTACTTATCCCCTGCAAAAGTGCTTGCCATCTCTGGCTCCCTTTCACCTTAGAGCGTGAGGATGTGCACGCACATATACAAGGTGTGTTAAGAGGTTAAAAGGGTGAATTTGTGCTGGGAGCATCATATAGATGATTGGAGCCTCAGCTTGGCACAAGAAGAAAGGCTGAGACATGCCAGAATTTGCAGAGACATGTTCCTCAATTTGCTTGAGCTGTACTTGGCGCTCAGACTCCTAGCAAAGACCACAAGAGTGAAGGTCACTATGTTCATACAGACAGTTGTTAAGCACCTGAGTGCACACACAGCTGATTCAATTCACATCTGAGTCTCTGCCACCAAGATCACTTTGCCACATGCATTTCTCCCTGTACAGGGCTTCTCCTTCCCCTGACAAGGAGCAGCCATTACACTCAGAGCATTCGTTTCACTGGCTATAAACCTCTAGAGCAGAGCAGCCTAGCCTGTAGTTTTGCCTTTCTCTGCTGTGAGTTAAAATGTTCACTGTAGTTCTCCAGGTTACCAAGCACATACTGGAAAACTACTGGGGCTAAAGGAGCATGGGAAAAAGAGTGAAACCCAGGTCTGTAGCCCCAAGGGCAAGAAGGGATTGCATAGCACTGTCTGGACAGCCTGCCCAAAACACTTGACTTTTCCCAGCAGTGCTTACATTCACCCTCCTTCTAAATAAACCTGTTTCAGCCACCCATGCAAGGTCTTGAAAGAAGAGTTGGCAGACACATGCAGCAAAGTCCCTATTCTATGAAAATTGCCCCATTGCAAACAACAATCAGGAATTACACTCTTGCAGAGGCTGGGACTCTGATTCAGTTCGATTCAAAGCTCAGCAATAAATTTCCATAGTGAGACAGAGAAAGGCACTCTCTGTGCTTCAACAACCAATGCATAATAGGAAACAGTGCAGCCTTTCTCTCAAACACACTTTTCACTGGTCTGCAGAACTAGGCTTTAAGGTTACAGATACACAGCATAATCTAGAAGGACTTTGAAGTGTCTGAACTAGGTCTTGAGATTAATTTAGAGCATGGAAGACAGTCACATTAACAGTAGCTTGGGTTGGTTAGCCCTGATGAAAAGCAAGATCTGTCCTACAGGATGCCAGCTGGATACCTTTCTCTTTCTACTACTAGCCTCAAGACC
Organism: Anabacerthia variegaticeps; assembly: GCA_035583185.1. Lineage (NCBI taxonomy): Eukaryota > Metazoa > Chordata > Aves > Passeriformes > Furnariidae > Anabacerthia > Anabacerthia variegaticeps. The sequence goes on from JAWWEW010000078.1 coordinate 39,183,495, forward strand.
CTTGAGAGAAGTAAGAACCTGGAAAACGTCCCTGGCACAGGGTGACAAGGCAAAGTTAATGCCAATGCTCCTCAAGTCTCTTGGTGAATGATCCCTCTGGCAGACAGATTCCTCCACTGAGAACACAGCAACTCTGTTCTGGGTCTTCTCTAGAGAAAGAAGAAAATGTTTCCATATGAAGTTGACAAGTCAGTAAGTAGTAAAAAGAGAAGTGTGGCCTCTTGGAGAAGAGGGGCTGTGCAAGTAACACAGGTCATGGTTGAGCATAGAAACATGGCAGGTGGGAGAGGGAAAGAAGTACAGCATTGCAAAAGAGGCACAGTAACAGACAAACACATTAATATTGATATATAGTAATACTTAACATGTATTTAAAATTGCAAAATCCCTACACCATCACAAATCTTGATAGCAACAGGCCATGTGCACACACTAACAGCCAATACGTTTAAGTGTCTCATTCTCATTAGCTTTAATAGGAGTTATGCATCTAACTAGGATTTGGTAACTTTCTACTTCCATGCATGTCCCATGAGCTTGCACTGAAGTAGAGAGAGGGCCATTAATTGGGACAGTGTCTGTCCAGAGGATGGTAGGTCTAGGGAAAAAAGAGCATCTCTCTAGGAGCTGCTAGCTCCAAAATCATGCTGCATCTTGAATATATGAGGGCTTTCAAAGTTGGTTTTGTTTTTTCTGCAGGCCTATTCCCTAATGGTATCACCTACTACATGTTCTAGCTTGAATTAAGCAACACCCTACTCACAAGAAATAATTTTGCAAGAAATTGAGGTTATTTCAGCATATTTCAAAGTATTAAAATCAGTTTAGCAAGTATCAAACTCCAAAGTAAAGTAGATAATAGGCATTAATCATCCAAGTAAATCCATCAGTCAGTTGCACAGCATCCATGGCTGCTCCTGTACCCACAGCATCAATGAAATCAGAACGAAACATCCACCTTCTCCAACTTGCTATACCAAATCCACATTACTTGAGAAAAGTTTCAGCTCCTGTGATCTCCTCCTTTACTTTTGCTAATTACTTTGGTACTGTGGTGGTACAGAGATTTCAAAACCATTTTCATGCCACAATAGAAAGGTAATGGCTCATCTAACCTGGAGAGGCATAATTACTACAAATATATTTGTAATGCAGATAATGATTCTGAATAGCATGTTTCCACAGGGTAAAAGCCAAAATGAGCAAGCAAACTGATGACTGTCACCTGACTGCCAGTCTTCTAAAACAGGAGCCCCTCCAGAAAGATCAACACCACTGCCTAAAAGCTATAGGTATGTGTTTCAGACATAACCTGACATTTTGTCTTTCCTCATATTACCAGTCAAAGTGTATTTTCAGAGGGTTGGGGGATTTTTCCATGCTTTGTCCATTTTTCTGTTAGCAACATTAGATAAAGGATTGCTAAATAAACATTATCTTTCACTCTGGAAAGCCACATTTCAGTCAACTGTTCACTGCTATGGAAATAGTTGTTCAATATTTATACATATTTAATGCATAGGGTATTTAGATTGATTAAAAAGCTAAACAAAATAAGATGTGGACTTATATGTTTGTAATTCATTTACATAGACAATTAGATATATGAATCCAGTTCCATGCAATTGCAGACAATCTCCTTTGTTTGCTAAAATCACAAAGAAAATCCCACATCTAGAAAATAAATCAGGTTCTTAAAATTCCTTATTTAAATTAACCCTATTTCTGAAATTCAAGAGAAAAAAATTGGGGAAGAAAAGAAGACCAAAGAAAAACAACAAAAATACTGGTTTTCCTTTTAAAAAGGAAAATATTCTAATCTTACTGAAGAAAGCATTCTGGAAGTTTGGAGTTCTACTTATAATCAAGATGTAAAGGATGGAGGGCTTCTGAGAAAACCAGACAGGTATTTTTGTCAAGCCACAGTTAATGACTGTTTTCATTTCTCTTAGTCACAATGCCCAGGAAGATTTTACCTTAAAAAGACCTTAAGAACAGACTGCCTCTGCTACAGGGATCTGCTGCTCAGTTACCACCAGTAGTGCATGTATTTACCTCAGCACATGCCAGTTCAGAAATCAAATGTTGTCTCTCCTGCTCCACATGGTCAAAGATAAGAAGAACATCACAAAAGCAAACTCTCCAGTAAATACCTTTGCCCTTGCCAAGTGGCTGCAAGTTTGAGGCACCTCCAGACTGCCGTCCTCCTGCGAGGTGAAATCAGGGCTGAGACAAGATACCCATCATGTAGGTAGGTAGCTGTGTAGCAAACAGACAAAGACCTGTTTCTTGACAGCGCTCCCATGCTGCACACAGGCAGCCTGTTGCAAAGCCCCCAAGCAACACACTTCTGCCAACCATCTACCTTGGAGCCATGGCCTTTGGGGCACTGTAACTCAGAAACTTCATGGCAGCAGTTTTCATTACTTCCATATGGCCCTTGTCTGCTCATTCCTGATCCTACACCACCCTTTACCTGTGCCAGGATACCACCTGCACCAGGGCCGTACAGTGAACCACACCAGGACCTGACTCAAGTTACACAGCCAGGTTATTTTTCAGACAGATCAGTCTTCTGATCCTACCCACGACTCCGCCCCCACACATCGCTGTAGCAGCACAGCTTTTAGGGGCGCATGGGGAGGGTGCGAAAGAGAACCAACACAGGAAAACTCTTGAAAACAGGAGCTACTCAGACCATCTCCTTTGCCAAAGTAACGTGGTAAGCAATTTGTTTACAACCCTTTCTCAAACACATTTAACACATCAGAATTCCTGAACTCTGAGCCTTACTCCTTCTCCTCCATCAATCCCTGCTTCCAAGAAATCCATAAGCCTAAGATTAATAGCCATATTTTGAAGATTTTTCTCTCACTTGCAGTGAAGGTTAAGTAACCACCCTCACATCATCTGTCTCTTAAAAACGCAAAGTCAACCATGCCAGACAGGGGTGAATACTGTTAACTGGTTAGGATTACTAATTCATGTTTTAAATAATTTATCTTGCCAGATTCTTCTGATACTTCCACTTCTGTCTCAAGCAAGAACTCAGAAACTGTTGAAAACACACAGAGAGATAAACAGAAAGCAAAAGAGTAGATAAAAAGGAAAAAGAAAATGGACAAACAATAAACATGTTTGAGTCTCACATTAAAATGGGTCAGTTTCCAGATCATGTCTACATTTAATCCTGGGGGATGTCTTTGCCTGAACCAATCTGTCCATTGTCAGGGAAAAACTGGCAGCAAAAACTTCAATAGTCTTCTCTTGAGTTATTTTGTACTTTCCAGCTTCTTCACTGCCAACTGTTCAAACCTATTTGCAATGATTTGTTTTTCTTTCTAGTTTGAAGAATGTGATGACAGTCAGCCCAAGAAAGCCGCACAATAGTTAATGTTGTGCAAGCACTGGACTGACAAGAAAACTGTTGTCAGTAAACATGGTCATTTCTCTAAAATGTATTTATCCAGTTGTTAGATTCACTTAGTCCATGCTGGTGTGGACTACTGGAATTACGGAATACTAAATCTGCAAAAATGTTCATTTAATTCTATTGACAAAATAGAACAAATGAAGTACAATACCTCAGGATCAGATGGGCCATCTTCTATGAAGAGCACATTCCCTAGAGAGCAAATGGAAGATCTTAGCTATCACATACAGCTCCATAAACCATTAAGGAGACAGAACATTGTCTGTTCACAATTAACAGTAAAACTTTACTGGCATAAGAATCAGCACCAACGAGAGCTGATCTGAAACACATGTCCAGGCCCTAACAGGCTACCTTGATTGAATGGTTCACTCATAACTGCTTCCCTAGCAATATTTCCCTCCTGAAAAACAAAGGCAATTGTTAGTAATACACTTGCAAGAAGGAAAAACCAGAAATTCTACCTTCTAAGAGACCTCTTTTCTTCCCATCCAGTTTGAGCGGATTTTTTGCGCTTCTTGTCTCTGTCTCATTTCTAAGTCAGACTCCTAGCAGCTGCTTATTGAAGACTTCATTGGTGACACTGGCTGGCTGGTGTCAGATTTTTTATTTCAAAACAACGGACAAAGAAGGATACACAATAAGAAAGATTTCTTCAGTTTCCAACACAGCAGATGAGTAACTCCAAAGGTATCAAGAATTTCTTCCACTTGCGGTATTGCTCTCTTGTGCTTTATTTAGAGGATACAACAAAGAGCTAACTTAAGAGATATCAACAATGCTATGCTACACAGAAGGATCTCCTTTGCAAGGGGGAAGGATGTAATTAACATTTGTCACATATAAAAGTTAATTGCACATTATTCTTGTGCAATGGAGATTCCTGAATCCATTTCAATAGTTTATCAAGATAAAACAAGGTAAACAAAACAAGATAAAACCCTAACAACTCCACCCATCATTTATTCAAATGTTTAAACACTCTTTAAAAGATAACTTAGTTTGCTGCTGAATGACATGCACATGATATGTAAATAACCGCACACAGTGTTTCCTCAATTTAAGGCTTTGATTTAAACCTCAGAGAAGATTCCAGAAGAAACAGCAAACTGCAACTTGCCACAACTGCAACAAGCACACTCTTGAGAGCACACAGCATTCACCACAGCAATGGAAAGATCAGGGAGTGTTCATGGTGAATCTGTGATACACAAAAGTGCACAGCCATACACAGCTTATATTCCAGCAATCTGAATTCAGTTTTGATGTGCTGTTGATCTTGCTCACTTCTGCAAACATTTGATAGAACTGCTGTTACTTAATCACCACCTCAGACCCAATACCATGTGCAGATAAATCAACAAGAACATTCTTGTTATTCTGGCATGCCTTCTATTAGCTCTTATAAAAGAGGTTTCCATTCTTGCATGCCTGTGAATAAAAGTTCCATCAATCAAAATCATTCGTCAGTTTTGTAATGCCCCTCTGCCTGACCCTCATTGCCTCATGCAACAAGCAACCTGCTCAGTCTTCTTCTGTAAAGAAGAAGCCTATTCATCTAATCCATCAAACAGAAAAGAAGTAGTTGTGCTGGTCAAATTCATGCAAAGGACACACTGTGGCAGCTAACTGAACCCCAGGATCCCCATCACCTTAAAACTCTTTCCTTCTAGCACACAACAGGCAATATTGCACTAACCAGGCAAGCAGGCAGCTGACAACTGCATTTCAACAGATTGGGCCTGGGCATCTTTAGGCCTGTGTTGCAATGAGAAGACTACAAGCAAGAATTATTTTTAAATTACATGCCTTAGATGCTGCTTATGATTCAGCTTTTCAAGAAGGTTTACAGTAATATTCTCCTTTAGGATAAGGCAGAATAGGATTTGTTTTGCACTAGCCTCCAGCATCTAAAAACTTGGAGTTGCATAGGATATAAAAGTAGAATTAAAATACATTGAGTGATTTCAAGTACACCTTTGGTGACTTTTTCACAGTGCAAAGCTACTACTAAGAGAAGGCTGACCCTACCTTTTGATGTGGCCCTAATACAGAGACTGATCAGAGCTTTAATTATACATAAATAGCATCGGAAAGAGATTCTCTGTTGGAACTAATCCTTTCATACCTTTACCCATATACTTTTCCTTAATCAACAGGAGACATTTAATAGATTAAAATATTACTCTGGCCCAGACCTGCATCATAAATCCTAGACATTTTCAATTAGGACAGCCTGAAATGACCTGTTTTCAATGTCCATTATCTGATACATCTATTTGGTTCAACTTATTATTCTAGGCATGGAGCTTGTTAAAATTAGATGGCATATCCAAGTCTAAATTATACATTGGGATAAAACCTGGAATTACATAGTTTCGCCTCTTTTCCAAGCCTCTCAATCCCATTTTCCTAAATCCAGTCTGACCAAGGATCTCTCTAGGATATTAAATTGTTAACATTTCACAGATTTTTGTATTGAACAGCATGACACTACTACAAAACATGCCATGAGAAAAGTAGAGGCTACCACAGATGGGGAAGTATTGGCAAGAACTGAAAATAAGAACTAGAAAGGAACTGGTTAGAGTTTTAGGACTGGCAAAAAGAGATTCATTCTGAAGGAGTGCAAATTGCTTTGTATTTGAGGAAGAATATTAATTTCCTCATTCCCCATCCCAGCCTCATTTATACTTCATGTCTTTCCCCAAAAGCTTGCAATTATAGTAAGGAGGAATAGATTGGCAGCATATTTTATTTTACTTATGTGATTCTATAGTAATACACACACCAGTTTGTCTTAATGACTTCAAAAACTCAATGACATCTATGGAGAGCTGAACATGCAACATAATTTAATGTTTTGTACTTCTAAAAACTTTCATGAATGTTGCTTTTCTCTGTTAATTTTACATCGGTTTTCCCACCATTCTAAGTCCTTCAGAGGCACTAATAATTTATAATTTGGCTTAACCTCGGATGGACTCCGAGGCACTGCACCAGGAACCGTTAACTGTTTCAAAATATGATCTCATTCTGCTTTTTTCTTATTGCTTAACCAGTTCCTCATCTCACGCTCTCTCTCACATTAAATGAAAAATAAGACTCCGTGAGAAGCTTTGTCACAGGCTTTTTGAAACATGATCTCTACTTAAAAGTTGCTGCAAAGATACGGATTACACCAAACACAAGAGGGATCAGAAGACCAACTGCCTGGGCATGACTCATTTTCTGCCACACATGTAAACTATGCCTTGAGAAAGGCGCAGAGGCAGACATCAAGAAATCTTTGATAAAATGGGGTCTGTAGTTTACTGATTGGCTCTAAGTAAGAAACAGCTTCACCACACTGAAAAGGAATTGTTTGTGCAAATCGTATGCTGACTCCCACCAGACCCTCCTTGTCTAAGTCATTAAGATTCTCCCTCCTACCACTATTAGTCATGCTGAGTATTAATATTATTCATTATTACTCATAGTTTACTCTTTGAATAACTTCATTAATTTCAATGAGACATTTGCAGTAAGAGGTATTAGATAATCTATGCATTTATATGTGCATGCATGTCTATCTAAAAGGCTATCAAATGAGACGACTGAGTTTCCCTTGCTGACTAAGCTGATCCTTGAAACTCTGGATCCAGAAGTGAAAGTATTTGTGGCTGCTGCTGGAGACATTCTAAGCCAAGCTTTCAAAAGTACCCATGGCAGAATCAGTCTCAGCAGCAACTTCCATGAGGATACTGCAAAGTTATACAAGCCTTTCCCTTCCAGGCTCTAAAACTTGGAAAGGGGCAGCTGCCTGTCCCTCAGTACTCCCAAACAGCATCGTACGTAACAAAAATAGGAAGCAGATTTAGAAGAAAACACACAGAGGTTGGTACCTCACTGACCACACTTCCTGTTCTTTTGTGGATGCCACTGACATTCAAAGCATTTCTCCTCTGTGGATCTTCCTGCTTCCAAAGCAAGAGAGAAGAGCAAGCCAGGTAACCATTCATTATAAGATCAAACTGTAAGATCTCCCTCTGTAGGCATCCTGTGACAGGATCATCTTGGAGCAAAGAGCAGACTCTGATTAAAGAAGTAAAAGGCCCATGAGAGCATCTCAGATCATCCAGGCTGTAAATAACATGAGTGTTGTTGCTTTTTACTTTTTTAAAAAATGGAGTTAATTTTCTCAGCGATTTCAGTACATTTCACAACTTTCTGTATTACAACATTAATTCTTTAATTATATTTCTAAAGAGGAAAACGGTGATAACTTTCTGCAGAAGTAATTGGGACAGCAGTGCTACAGGCAGCAGGAGACTGGACGGGGATGTTGTCTGAAAACAGGACAATGAGTCAGAAAAGCATGACTGGTGTCTGATCTTTGATAATTTCCTTCAAGTGTTAAAGGAATTCCTGCTAAGGGTGAGAATCATAATTTTTTACTCTGTCCCCACGTCTTCCCCTCACTCCCCTCCCCCAAGCAAAGACGACTAGCAGAGCTACAAAGTCATCACCCATCCTGTTTTCTCACCACTATCCACCTCATCCCTGTGAAAGCCAGCTGGATCAGGCAATGCCTGTGAAGCCAGGCTCCTAATCCCATCAGGGGAGGGTGATAGCAATCTGAAAGCAGCAAGGCGGGACACTTTCTAAATACTACCACCCACAGGAAAAACTGTACTCAGCTGCCTACAGACTATGCAAGTCTGTCTGCTCCCCTGGCCTGGAAAAGGAGCAGGAAAACAAGGAGGGGATCAGTCTGTGCTGTTCAGTGACCAGGCCTTTGAGAAGCCGACCCTGTCCTTCCCGCAGCTTTGTGGAGCACAGCTTGAATGTCAGCCCTGTACTACTGAATTTGCTCAGTCTCATGCACAAGACACGCTGGCTCACAGGAGTGGTTTGCACTTCACCTTTGTCTGAAGCCAGGGTTAACTTCATGATCAAGACAGAGCCACAGGCTGGTGTGACAGCTGAGGTGAGCTAAAGCTCTTCTGCTGCCAGATTCCTCTTACTGTGTTCCCCTGTTCAACAAAGTCCTACTGCGGGATGCACCTGATCGACATTGGCCCCTCTTGCACCTTCACAACCCACTGCACTGAAAACCTTCCTTCACCACAAGCTTGGCTGTGGAACATTTGAGAATAAATCAGGACACGGCACACTGGATGACACAATGCTGCCTTCTTCCTCAAACTGTAAACATGAGCCATCCCCTGCAGCTGGGGACAATTTTAGTCACCACAAGCTCTTAAGAAATAACAGCTTATGCACTTCCCTCAGAACTGGTGTATTTTGCTCTGATACAAACACATACTGAGGCTGGGGAAGGAAACATTTATCTCCTCCACAGTGGAGCCTGACTACAGGCAAGCACCATCTAGCCCAAAGCAATGAACTGTGTGGTCCTACCAGCGACTGAGCTCTCAAATACTTCAAATACAAAGAAGAAGATAGGCTTCTTCTTCACACATGAGGAGGAGTGGAGTTCTTCTCAGACTGGTAAATATTGTCAAAGGTACATTAAACATATTGATTGCTAAAGAGTGTTTCTAGACAAGGGCCAGTGCCAACATGGACTGCAGCTGCATACAAACCCTCCACTGATTCATTCTCAAATCAGTCCTAATCTCACAGGGATTGACCAAGGCTGACATAACTTTATCTTAAAAAAACAGCTCCAGGGCCTTTGCAAATAACTAGTGTAAGAACGAGATCTATCAGACAATACCAGGAACTTCCACAGCTGTGAAACTCGAGCCACATTATTAAGAATTCTGCAGGTTCGGTTATATTGTTCTAGCAACATCAGTCACAAAATTCTGAATTAATGTATTTCTTTGTTTGAGAAATAGAGCAAATAGGTATTTACCTATCACATGAGAATGTAGTGGAGAAATATTAGGTAACATCTGTCTCCCAGATCATAAATTGTCACACAAGTACCTAGAAGTATTAGGACTTAGGTTTGGTTTTCCCCAAAAAAACTCATCACATAATGTGTCTTCTAGACACACATTCATGGTAATTCTCATGGATATAATATATAATCTTTTAAGGAACATGTTTCGTCAGGGGTCCAACAGACAAATACTTTTTAGTAGAAAAAGAAAACCAAACACCAAACCCACTTCAAAACTGTCTCAGTTTTGATCATGAAAAAAGCTAGGCCAGTCCTATGCCCAGATACTGGCAAGCAAATGGCAAATTGACTTCATTGACTTCAATGGGAGAATGAATGATAATCCCTCGGGGCAATGTATTTTAAGTTACTGATATTCACAGGAATTTCCCTGCAAGCACAAATGTCATACAGTAACCACTGGGCAAGAATAAAATGGTGACATTATTACTAGTGCAGAATAATGGTTCGTGATCTTTGCACTGTGCCCTATAGTGCAAATGTCACTACGTTTATCAAGATATTCCTTTTCCTTTGTGTTTGAGGGTATGGATCACAGCAGGAAATATTTTTATTTTTACAGTGACCTTTGCAAAGCTTGCACAGCTAGATTATGTTGTGGTAATGGGACAACCCAAAGGTCATGAAACATTATTCTGCCCTAGTAACTATTAGACATGTGATGGGAGTTAGAAGAGGTATCTATCTGTCCCTAGGGCTGGTTTTTCTAGTCTTCCACCTCTGGAGACCTGGGTTTGATATTGGCCACACCAGTTACATGCTGGAGGCTGTTAAAAGTCCTCACCAATATTTCACCAGTTAACTGAAGGCTATGCTTCCTGATTTGATGAAGTTCCTTCTCTCTTGAGATACTACTGAGTCATCCACATAATAAACTTAATGTTTATACTGAGGGGAGTGAGAGCTGATTTACAAATGCGAAGGAAAATGCTTCCATCCCCCTAAGAACAGACAAAGTGAAACTACAAAACCAGCTTGAAGGTGAAGAAGAGGCATTAGCCTGGGTAACACTGACAAACAAAAGCTCCTAATGCAGCAGTGCACAGCTTGTTGGCAGCAGGCTGTATTTGTGATATTTCACAGGGATTGTCAAAACATTAGATTATGATGATGAGTACAGTACTTATTGTGTTAGTCCATACTTTTCAAAATTACACTAATCTAAAACAGTGCATGAAAAGTAATGCAAAAAATATTTTTTTTAAGATTTGCATAGCAGATAGGAAAGTAAACAACAACACTGGCTAATAGGTACAAATGCCTGCAATATATGGGTATTTTCATCACACTGTCATTTAGGTGCAGAGCATGCAAAATGACAACTAGGGGAGAAAAAAGAAAAAGTGAAATCCAAGGCTCAAAATCACATGGAAAACAAAAAAAGTAATGATGAGAAGCTAAGGAAGCAGAAATTAGTGCATCCACGGATGAGTTCAAACTGTTCTGTTGATTCACACACAAGCAACACAAGGTGAAGTAGTTGCATCAGAAAGAACAGGATTCCTAGGGATGACACATGAATTAGAAAAGCATTTGCCTCCTTTGTTTCAAAACACCCTGTTCTGGCACTGCCACAACATGTCACTTTACAACCAAAATGGCATTGAGAAAAATTACACAAACATGGGCATGTGGTTAACCCTGCTGGGGCTTGTTACCGTGATGTAAGCACCTGATTTTTTTCCTCAATGTTTTGCATGCCAGGATTAGACAATTTTTTTTTTTTTCCAATTTTTAGCCTCCAGGCCTTAATTATATTTGTGTGTTGCTGGTATGACAGTATTGCATGCTATATAACTTTAACAGAACACCACCTTGTCATGTCTATGCAACAGTAAGTGCATCACTTGGTTCCCTTTGCATGAAGCCAGTGCTGAAAACATCCTAGATGTTCCACTGTGATAGAAACAAGGAAGAATTGCACTGAGAGAAATGAGCCAATAGCAATTTCACAACAATTTTAGAAAACAAGAGGAATGTGTTTGGGGACTAGATTTTTAGGAAGGTTACTAGTAGATTTCCATCTAGTTTGTTTGCTTGTGTTTTTTTCTTAACCCCCACCCAAAGGAAAAAAAAACCAAAACCAAAACACTCAAACAAAAAAATCCCACCCAAAACCCAAAAACAAACAAAAGAAAGCCGAACAAGAAACATCCAACCAACCAACAAACAAACAAACAAAAAAAACTCAAACAAGCAAGCAAACAAACAAAAAAAAAAAAAACAAACCAAGAAGGCCTGATGTCATTTTCAAGGAAAATTACTACAGAATAAGACTTTTTTTCTGGCAAGGATTAACACGCCCGGTGAACTTCACATTAGATTCTGTCAAAGTGAGCCAACAGGTTTTGTGACACAAACCTGCCCTCTGCTGGAAGTACGAGAAAATGGTAATACAAAAGAGAATCCCTACGTATTTCGAAAGCAATATCTTCGATAATTTTTGTGCACAGACAGCGCTTCTTCACATTATATGTTCTCTTTCTTTGAATGCAAACGAAGTATTTTTTTTAATTATTCCGAATAATTCCGAATAACCCATTCTATTCAGTACTACAGAACAATGTACAAAGACCTCATCTCCTGAGAGAACATTACTGATCCTGCATAATCTTAAATCTGTGAAAGAAGGCAAATGCTGGTACAGCGGAGAGTCTGCAGGGTACTCTGACCTGATAGCAATATCTACGTCTCCCTTTCCTCATGAAATTCACCCGTCTGGCACATGTGCACCTCACTTCTGGGAATATTCATCTTAGTCTAATATTTTCACCCTCCATATACTGAGGGAGTCACACTGATCATTGCTGTATTGTCTTACTTCTGTATTATCAATTACTTTTTGCCTTAAAAAAACCCAAACCCGTATTCCAACAGGTCCAACATACATGCTGTATTCACATACACAAAGAGCAATGCATGTTAAATACCCACTTAATTCCCTTCAGCTTGATACAAACACATAATTTCTCTTTTAAATAAAATAGCCTTGTTAAAACTCAGTCTCCTTGAAAATAAATTACTGTCTAGTCCAAATAAATGAAAGTGACCAGTGTTTCCTCTTTGCAAAGCTGCAAGCGTAGAATGTTTGTAAATATATGGTTTGTAAGAACTACTCACCTATTACAAAAGAAAAGCCCTATTTCTTCCAGCAGCCACTCACTCTCAACTTAGAGCTAACTTGTGGCTTGTTCCTCAATTCTCTGGCTCATTACCCCTAGGTATTGCACCTCGTCCAACCTGAGCACATTGCTAACAGAAGCTATTCATGGCATCAGCTCCAAACACATTTGAGACAAGAAATGAACTTCAGGCCCACTCACGTATATGTTTTTATGTGGACTTTACGCCAGTAAATAGTTGGCCCCAGGTGGCAGAGTTAAACTTCCTGGTTGTGCACTCTATAGTAAGGTGTTTTAGTCTAGGCACTATCCCAGGAGAATCAGAGCTCATGTCACCCCTTACACCTTTGCACTGCACGGATAATTAAGTCTGGTGTTCAGGACAACCCTCAGCAGGCAGACACTTTGCCAATATCCTGTGTCTGTACAATCAATGTACTTAGGGTGGAAGAAATACAATCCAGTAAGTATGGAATGTAACAAAGACATTCTTACATTTTCACATTGCTGAGCAGCTACGGCATTAATTAATAGGATCCCAGGATGAAAAAAGACTAACTTCAGGCAAATTTGTGATATTTAAGATAATTATTAACTGAGTTAATGCCTTGCATTTGACTAGTAAACAAAGCCTATCTTTATTAAACCAAAGCAAAGCAGTGAATGAACTAGTTTTATGGCATACTCACTTCCTGGGCCCTAACCTACGAGAATTGCCTACTTCAGTAAGTGAGAAGACAAGGCATTTCCAGAGAAATCTCACTTACCCACTTTAAGGGGTGGTGATGGTACTTACAGGTGCCCAATGAGGACAGACTGGAGAACATGATGGGAAACACAAAGAGGATGACAGCATTTTAATAGCTGAATTCTGTTCCCAGTTACTTTCATACAGATTCTCTCACACACTGCATCTGTTTTCTAGGCAGAATACCATCCTTTCCTTCTTTCCCATTTCTCTGCTCCTTTCTGTGCAGCTCAGTTGAGTTTGCATTTCACCTTACTAGTTCTCCCCTCATTTTTATATATCTCTCCAGCCTTTCGTCTGTGAACTCTCAGTTGAGTAGCTAGGGTGGAATTCTCATAGTTTATCTAGAGCATTTAGAATAGAATGTTTAAAATGAGACAAAAATTGGTTTCTGAATATACATGCTGATTAAATATAAGTGTGGTAGAGAAAAAAACCCAACAGAACCAAACAAGTCTGGTTTTTCATTGGCTGAAGAGATACTGTGTTTTACCTCTTCCCATGGACTTCAACTGAAATCAAAGTGCATAACACTTGGGAAAACCTATGGGAAGTTCTTTTTCCTAGGTTTGTACAGTTCTAAGGTCTCTATTGGGGAACTAAGTTTGAATTTTTTGGTTTTTAATATTAATTTTCTTGCTTAGACACTTGCTAATACAATGATAATTTTCTTCCTTAGTTGTCACTTACAATCCCCACAGTTTTGTCATGAATTATACTCCCAAAAGGGTAGCTATATTTTTAGAACAATCAGAAGGCATTTGATCACCCAAGTGGGATACACCCCTGAATTTTCTATGTCCCAGTTAAACTTGTTTGGGTAGGCAGGTATTTGTTTTGGCTCACAGAAGTCTTGAACCACTGTGGTCACAGCAGATTTTTGCTTTGCCATTTTCAAATGATAACGTGTCAAAACCCTCCTGGGTCTGTCCTGCTCAGTTAGTTCTGATCACTGTGCCCTTTCATCCCTTGAAGTTTTCTTCTTTTTCCCAATCAAGACATATTAATTCAATCCCTCTAATTTCTGAGGCTGATGAAGTGCAACTGACAAATTTGAGGTGGAGAGAGGAGGAAACTTTTCTTTTTTTAATGTGAAAGAATAACCAGGTTTGGTTACTTAGTTTTTCCTACACAGCTGAAGTTCCACAGTGCTGCAAAGGCCCAGCCTATGAGCGTGGAGACAACACCTGGCATATCCAGGAGCTTCTCTCCATAACAAGTCCTGTGGGCACCACCACAACAGAAATAGTAAATGTTCATTTTCCAGCTAATGCCAAAATACTAGCAGAACACAAAACATATTTTAGACTGTAAAAGCTCAAAGGCTGTCCTTATATTTGCATCATATCACAGAATCAAATAAATTGCTGGTTAAGACACAGCTGCAAAAGGTCACAGCCAGAAGAGGATTTTGTCTTCCCTTTACTTCCTTCTCAGGGAGCCAGGTGTTTAGGAGAGACCTTTTGAAGCAGCCGCTGTTTACCAGCACTGACTCGCACAAGAGGGCACTGTAGCCCCACACATCCGTGCACGGGGCCTCAGCCCAGCAAGCTGTTCCTCTGCAGAACCAGCCTTTAAACACTCGGCTGAGTTAAGAGCCCTTGGCCTCTCATCCAGGCTGGCAGCAACCACAGCACTATGTGTAAATGTATTGCTCTGGGGTAGAATATACCTTGCAGTGTTTATTCCAGTTCCAAACTTGAATAAAATTTGACAGTTATAGTTTACCTGCATCCCCAGGGGTTAAAGTCAGGGAAACTAACATAAGCTTCTTTTAAAAACAAACAAAACAAAACAAACAACAAAAACAAACCCACTTCATGTTGTTGAAAGGAAAAAAAGTCTTCTGTGCTTGTAATAATGTGAATATTTAGATTATACTGGCAAACAGAAACCTAAATGTTCATTCACAGAACAACCTGAAGAGAGCTTGTGGTAGTTTGAGATTAAGGGTATTAAAAACTTACTAGCCTGTCTGTCCACTTGTAAATATTCAGGTCTGTTTATGCTTCCAAATGAATGGCCTGTTTTCAGGATCAGAGCACTCACAATTGCTACTAATTCAGATACAAGTAATAAGCACAATATACTCCAAAATATCAGCCTACTACTAATACAAGATATTAGAGTAACCTGTCAGGCTTACCTAACTTTAGGGTGCTCACTTAATATTTCTAATTGCATTTATAATAATTGACAAAAAATATCTAAAATATGCAATACTTATGTCCCAGCTCAGTACACCCAAGTACCTGAGTCTTGCAGCTCTAGAAACAAAGTAAGGAATTTGTATATACACAGAATTTCATTTATGTTCTGATTTCACTTAAGCACTGGGTGCTCATGAAGACTGTTTAGCTAAAAAGTTTAAGATGGGAAAAATTAGAAGATTAAAATAATATCTAAAATTGGCCACAGAGGGTTCCATTCCTGGTAAACCAAAGGATAAGAGCATAAGCAAATCCTGCTTTTACTTTTAGAGTGCTTTTCATTTGGCACTGATGATTAACAGAAGTAGTTTTAAAAGAATAAATCTCAACAATGTGGATTGATATTTCCAGTGGGGGAATCCATAACCAAACCATTGCAATGTCAGACTGCAGAATTTAAGGGGTTCCTATGGGGAGTGAGGATTAAACCACATCAAGGAAGTGTTAAGCATGGCAGTCCAGAAAGAGCTCAAGAAATCCTTAAAAGCTGATAGCTGGAAGCTCTCAGGAGAGCTGTCAATCTGTCACATATCTACTCTTTTATTCTATTAGCTGCTCTAGGGACAATATACTGGTCAAGAGATACTCTTATATGACCTAATGCTATATAATCACTATGTTCCTATGAACCAGCTTGGCACAGAGGAACTCATACCATAGTGATCCTGAGAGATGACCCAACAAATCACACCAGGCCTTCAGCCTATCTCCTGCATCTAAATGCTAACACATTCAAAGCACAAAATTTGCAAATATTCTCCTGCTCTTAACATCTTCCTTGTATCCCTTTTTCTTTCTTTGCCCCACTTTTTCCAAATCTACAGTACTGAAGAAACCACAACCCAACAGCCTGTCTTAGCTAAGCCTTCTTTATGCAGTCTTCTCCTATAAGACTCAGATTAAAAGGGCAGCTCAAAATCTATGACTTCAGCAGCTGATATTGATCAAAATTTGCCAGATCTCAGAACACCTAATAATTCATATGTTGAAGTTATTAGCAAGATAATTAGAAAGCCACCTAGACTTACAAGTCACAGCCTTTCTCTTTTCTATTCTTTCTTCTATGCTTTTATAATTTTGTCTTTTGTTGTTGTGAAGCAGAACTGGGGTCCAACAAGTACAATGAGAGTTCCAGCACATTTTATCTAATATCAGGACACGTGATAGCATCTTTATGCCTTGTAAAAACCAACCAACTAACCAAAAAAGCCTACCACAAAACTGTCAGAATTGCAGATTTTTTTTTTTTTTAAATTTAAATCCTCTCTCTAGCTATACAAGGAAAATAATGGATATTGGTAAAAACCTTCTTGGTATTATAAACATTTACCTTCCTCCATCTCTTCAAAAGTTTCAAAGTGACAATTATTTGCTGTAGTATTTCATAGACCAGTATCTCTGTTCCTGAAATGCCAGATAATGGTTAATAGGATGCAACTGTATGATGACAGTGCCACAAATACCATGAACTCTTAGACCCATCTATTCCAATAAAAAATAACCCAGCATATGACATGAAATCAGAAGTGAATTGTTCAGATTCTCAGCAAAAGCACAGCTGAATCCTGTATCTGGTTATCTACCTTTAGATTTCCTAGAATTTATCTCACATCTTCCCTATGCCCAGACACAGCCATAAATTCCTCCTGCTTCCACAAAGATCACCTTTTGTGAATGGAAAAGTGCTTTGCTGAATCCACTGCTAGCATTAAAGAACAGAAGCCTTCCCTATCTAGTAACTGTTGCAAACAATACGTGTAAGGTTTGAAAAGCTCTTTGTGTATAGCCAGTTCTAACATTTGCTATTTACAAAGACAAAACAACTATAGTAAATTAATTCTACCAAGATTCTTTGCACTAACCACAGGAGCAATACAGGTGCATTTGTAAAGCCAAAGGGCATAGCACTAAAATAGAACAATCCCTTGTGACATACAAAAGCAGTGTCTGATTTGCTTCTATCATCCAAAGACATTTGCTTGTAGCCTTGCGCTACCTAAATCTAAGGTGTTAATGTACTAGCCTGACTTCAGAAATCTCAGGAGTTGCTCACCCCAGGCGAAAGACATGCATCTTTTTGGGGGGCTACTATGCAATATAACACATCAAAGCTCTGTTTCTTAGAGGAATAAGGCAGCATCTTAGATAACATCTAAGGGAGCAGATTCTTTTCCCCCTCTTCTAGACTAATTCCTATTTGATTTGGAAGAAAAATAATCCTGTTGTTCTTCTTCCAACCATCCCCCGCACCTTAAAAATCCTGCCAAAAAAAAAAAAAAAAATCCCAAATCCCCTCAAACCAAAAAACTCTCAGAGCCAGCGCAGCACTGGACCATACCTCTCTGCTCAGATCCATTTTAAAGAGCTACAATTTTACGTTACTAACCTAGGGCCAAATTCAATGTGTTCTACTCATATTAACTTCAATAGTGATGCATGAATAAATAGCACTCAGTGGGACTCCTTACACTGATAAGTACTATTCAGGGTGCAGAGTGACACAGCTGGGCCTTTGTGACAGCATCTCTCTTACCTACACTGAAGGCACCCTGGCTTTGGATGGTCTCTGATTCCAGCCACCATTCTACTTCTACAGGAAATATTTTCCTGCTTGTACCTCCAGAGTGTCTGTATCTTTCTCCTAACCATAATCCTCTGCCTTTTCTAGGTTGCATCTGGAAGACTGTATGCTAGATCATTATGCTTCATGTATATACAGACTCTTTGAATGCTTCAGAATATGCTAAGATGTTCCATAACTATTATCACAGCAAATGGAGCATGTTTTAAGTGTTACATTTGCAATCAGAAGTGCTAGAGCTGCAAGCCCTGAAAACACGGCTGCAAACCCTGTTGAAGTTGCTGCACTGAACCTGGAAACTGAGGCTATATGCTTACAAAAGTCAGACATGACCCTAAAGGCTGTAACCTGAAACCTTCCTCCATGCTGGGCAGGTCTTCCTCATAGGGATGTCCTGCTTTAACTAATGGTAATTGTTACAATTTAGGAATAACTACACAATCTTAACAACATCTTACAGTGTAGGATTTAACATGAAGTTAGAATGTCTTCAGCAGTGAGAAACACTATGTACAGATGAAGCAGCTCCTGGTGGGTCTGGAGGCTCTCAGCTCAAGTGCTGAAAGGAATTCAAGTTCAGAGCAGACACACACAACTGGGATGTAACAGGGACCAAGATCCTGCATTAGCAACTCCTTCACATTTCCTCCTGACGTGACTGTGCTGTACCCTACACCCTCTGTAGACCCACATCCTGCCTTAGGGATTTAAGTTCAACAACTTCATCAGTTCAGGCAGGGAAGATACCTGGTTTACTTAGAACCAACTCAGAGAAAAGCAGGACCACCTTTGGAGCAACCCAGTGGTTTTGTCTGATCCAGTGCAACAGAATTTCAGGACAGTACAAGAAACAAACAGGGCATGGATCATTTGGAATAGAAATGCTCAAAAGTGTCAGAATATGACACAAAAAGCACAGCAAAAGCAGGCACAGGAACCACTGAGCCAGCTTCTACTGATGCATTTCTGTGAAAGCGTTGCTCCCATATATTGCTGCTCTTAATAAACAGCAGCAAACCCAAGATACTACTTGCTCATGAGTGCTGTCAGAAGGCAGCAAGATAAATATGCTGAGGTCATAAATTGAGATTCTGCCACCAAAAAGAAAATCTACAGTAGGACAAAACATTCAAAGTCATTTGATCTGAAGCATTTCAGACCCTTTTGGAAAAAAACACTGAGTGAAACCCTTTCACTCAAATTCAGCCAGTCTAATCCCATAAAAAAGGTTATTGTATATTTGATACCAGAATGTTTCAGTTTACAACAAAGCAGAACTCCCGCCTTACTCATCTCTTAGATCCATAAGATCATGAAGTGTATTCATTAACATGACAGGAGGTTACTGCATTTCTATAGAAAATTCAATGGTATTTCAGTACAGGTAATACAATGAATATATCTTTATTAGAACTGATTTTTTTCAGCAATTTAAAGTGTTGGTTCAAGAAAAGGTTTTCTTGGTGTTAGTTTTCTATACTATAGCATAATACACTGATGGTGATGCTGCAATAATTTATAAAACTTATGACATTTCATGAGTTTCCATACGGTTGCAAAATAGACATTTAAGTTGCATTTTGCTTATTAATAATAATAGCAACTTTCAAAATTCATACTGTATCAAACACTCATAATGACACTGATAATTCTGTAACTGAGGATTGAGCATGACTTCCTGGCACTTCCTAATATTTCTCCTTTAAAATGAAAATACAGTGTTTATAGCCATAGTTTCATAAAATGGTGAGTCTGGTTTTAGGGCACTTGACATCAGATTGAAAAAGGTGACAGAAGCACATGACATAAAACACTGAGTTTTCACTAAGTAATTTTTCTTGATTGAAGCACTTAAGTCTTGAAAGGTACTTTAGGATCATTAAGGTTGGTTGCAAAAGGTCTCTATGACCATGAAGCCCAATCATTAACAGGGCACTGTCAAGCCCACTACTAAGCCATGTCCCCAGGTGCCACATCTTCACATTTTTTGAACACTTCCAGGGATGGTGATTGATTTCACCACTTTGCTGGGCAACTTGTTCCAATGCCTGACCACTCTTTCAGTAAAGAATTTTTCCTAATATCTACACCTCCTCTGGTGCAACTTGAAGCAGCTTTCTCTTGTGCTGTCACCTGTTATAAGAGAGAAGAAACTGATCCACCCCACTACAACCTCCTTTCAGGTACTTATAGAGTGGTAAGGTTTCCCCTGAGCCTTCTCTTCTCCAGCCTAAACATCTCCAGGTCCTTCAGCAGCTACTCTTAGCACTCCAGACCCTTCACCAGCTTCATTGTCCTTCTTTGGACATGCTCCAGTTCCATTTTCAGCAAGCTTTTTTTGTTGGTTCTCACATCTTCACACTGGCTGTGCAACTGACCTTCCTCAGTCAGCTCAGATCTTTAGGCTGTACCTTCCTGCCCCTTTTCTACCCTCAGTGCTCCCTAGTGCATGCCCTACAATGCTGATCCAGGCCTCAACATTTCTCTTTCCCTTCTACATCCACCAGAGTCAGGGCTTCCTTTTTCTGCTACTGAACTGTCCCATCAACTTCAAACCAGTTGATTCAGCTTCCATCCTTGTGCAGGGTGCTGTGGACCAGACAGAACTGGGTCCCTACACCAGTCAGCCATGACTGCAAAAGCATCCTAAGACTGGCACTCCAAGCTGGAGGGCATCCATGCAAGATCCTACTACCAAGCAATGTGAGGACTTATTCCACCTACCACTGCCTCCAGAAAGCGAGCATGGGAACTCGAGGTGATGCAGTGCTATGGCTTAGCACCTCAGACAGGCCTCCCTGAAGGCTCAAAAGTGTAACATGCCCAAGGGCTGGTGGAGCACCCAGCTCCTACAGGAGACAGCAAAAGGAGTGCAATGGGAGACTAAAGTGCATTTAGTATTCCCATTTACTTGATGAAAGAGACAAGAATTAGGCAGGTGCTGCTGAAAGAAGGGTGGGCACTCAGGAAGGAACAGAAGGAATTAGAAGGCAGCTCCAATATGCAGCACTCTGAACCCCAGAGGAACCTAAAGAAGCACCTGAAGTCTGAAAACAAAGGTAAACAGGAGATTGCTTGGTGGCATCTCACAGGGATTAGAGAATCACAGTGGGGAAGCTCACATGGCTGGACTGTTACAATGGGTGAATACAGGCTCTTGAGAAAAAAACAGACTGGGGTGAGGAATATGGATAACTCGATCCATCCAAAGGGCTGGCTACAAGACACACTGCTTTGCTTGGAAAAAAATGACAAGGCAGTCCAGACCTTATGGGTAAGGATCAGAAAACAGTCTAACATAGATGACTTTGTGCTAGGTCCCTGCTACAGACCTCCTGGTAAAGAAGAGGAAGTAGAAGAAGCCTTCATTTGAAAGCTGGGAGAAGCTCCATGAGCTGGTACTCCAGCTCTAGTCCCTGCTGGTACTCACTGGGGCTGAGAACCATGCTCATATCTGCAGATAGGGTAATGCATCTGGGCAGAGGCAATCCAGATTTCTTGTCTGTGTTGATGGTAATTTCTTGGTGGAGGTGACTGATGAGTCTTACAGACTTCTTACAATGGGATGTGAAGAGCAGCCATAAGATTGTGATTAAAACTCATAAAAGTGAGAAAGATAAATAATACTATTACAAATTGGCACTTCAGGAGAGCAGAATTTGGCTTGGTTCAGGGATATTCTTTGTAAGGATCTCACAGAAAACTGCTGCAGAAGGAAAAAGACTGTTGTGAGAGCTGGCTGGTGATCAAGAACAACCAACTCAGAGTATGACAGCCCATTCCTGCATGCAAAGTCAAGTGCAGTGAAAGGCCAGCTTGGATGAACAGAGAGTGCCTTACTCCTGAGTTCAAATACAAGAAGGAAGTATATAAAAGGTATAAGCAGGAGTGGACTTAATCTCTTAGGCTCTGTCCCCCATTATGTTATATGCCTCGAAGTTCTGCAAAGTTCTGCAAGCACTACCTTGCAGACAGTGATATTCTTTGAATTTCCTTAAAAAACCCAAAACAAACAAACAAAACAAAAACACCTCTTCTGCAGGCTCTAATGAACTTGAACAAGGTATAATGTTGCCTCTAGATAATGACTGTTTGGCTTACTGAAGTTCTCATCTGAAACTTCTATATTTAGCCTGGAGTTTAGCAGAGTTTCTGGCCCTGATTCCAGTGCTGGGTTTAATAACAACAGGTTATAAACCCTCACCTCATCTTAGGACTAAAATCTGTCCTGACTGCTGTCTGTCCTGATCCATCCAGATCTTTCTCAGAGCATCAGTCAGATACATATCCTAGATATAACTTTGACCTGTATCTGTGGAATACTTCTAGAGCTACTATACACCTGTAGGGACAGAGATCTGCAAAGCTATCCAGATCCAGCCAAAGCTATATAGCATTTCCTGACCCAAATTTTGCAAGACCAGGTCAAGAACCAAGGATCATTACATTTTCTTTTTTTTTAAGACTGAAGAATTACAGCCCCATGATCCCAAATGCACTCATCCTGGTTTTGAAATGAGACAAAGATTTTTGTAAGACACTCAAACTAGCTACATGGCCACCACATAATTCCTCATGTCTCTCTCTCCTCAGTCACTGTTGCCTGGAGTTTCCAAGTGTCCTGTGAGATGACAGCAGGCATGATGTTGCCTATGCAGTACATTATGGACAATGTCTCAATCAGCTGGTCCATAACAATGAACTTACAATTTTTTAAATTAGCACAGCCTGCTACTCCCACACTGGATTTTTAGCTTTCTCCAATTGTAGCTTCCTCCTTTGAGTAAAAGAAACATTTTCCACTTCCAGAGCCTAAGGCAAAAAGCATAAACTCAAAGTGTATCTCTGTGTTCACAAATTAGCCCCAGAAAACCTATCCCAAGAGGGATGTAATTAATTGCAGTTAAATTTGGGGGGTTATGACTATATCATAAGGTCACCAGCCTGCACAAGAAAGGTCACCCACTCCAACCATTGTCATCTCTGTTCCCTGTCACTCTTCCGATCTGATCACCTCACATTTCCTACAGCCAAGACACAGTGACTTTGCAATTTTTTCCCTGGGACTTTGGGCTTTCTGGACACTCGGAAAAGAAAGGCAATGATGACACATTTTTTCCCAACAGCCGAGGGAAACACCAGTTAAACTGAAGGAGAGAGTTTTGTCTCTTTGACTGATATCTTTGACTGATAAAGCCACAATTTCATGATTCACAATATCGTGAAGTATGTCAACATAAGTCAACACCAAAGCCAAATCATGCCCTCTCTTCCTACAGTCCCTGGAGGACTGCTTGCAATTCCCTTCTCTGCCAATGCTCCATGTAATCCTGCCCTCTCCTCTGCACTGCCTCTGCTCTTGGGTCTTAGCTGAGCCGATTCAACTCAAGAATCCAACAGAATGCAATAATCCTTTTCTCCTGGATGTGTTTTCTGCCAAGTCTGTAAAATGACTCAACTCCCAGAAAAGCTGGATGAGCCACACAGCTGGTAGAAGGTAAAAAATGAACCCTCAATCCAAACATAAAAAAGAAAGACTATAGAGAGATATGAACCATTGTCTTTTCTCAGCAGTAAAGTATAACCTTAAATCAGCTCAATCCTCTCCCATAGCTTCGCTCTTTCTCTTCAGTAAAGACATACCATAAGAGAGGGAGGTTTTTACCATATTTGAGAGCGTTGGCCTAGCTATTAACCTCTGTAGCTATACAGAGGACACTGAAAGCTTTATCTGTTAGACAAAAGAGAGTTAGTGCCCATCAGGACTTTTTTCAGGTGTGGTTATGGCCAATCTTTGAGTCTTCTATAGAATGTTTTTCACTCTATTTCAGTGACCTTTAAACATTAGGGGCGGCCATTAACACCTCTCAGCATAACAATATTAAATACAGGTGTGGACAATGATGCAGATCAAAAATGATTGAAGTGAATAGGGTGGAGGAACACAATTTGCCTTGTTTGCTGCTGCTTTTCTTTCCCTGTGACTCCTGATTTGGAGGACAGCCCGCCAACAAGAAAAGGGTTCCGTGGGTTTTGGGTTTTTTTAATCTCCAGTCCCAGGGTAGGTTGAGAAAACACCATAAGGGCTTTGTGTCTCATCCTGTATTCCTCATGCTGCCCCACAGCGGCAAAGTACAAGTCAGAGCAGAGGGAGATACAGGCTAACCTTAGCCACTTACCAAACACATCCACAATCCAGTTTAGCAGAAGTCAGTCATCACCCCAGAGTTCAGAACAATCTTATCAAGGTTTAAAGGGGATTTGTTTTTTTAAGTCTCCTGTGAAATACTCCACTACGTCTTGTTTGTTCATTTCTCGTACAGTGTACTAGAGCCAAACACACCCCATGTTCCATGCAAAATATGAAACAAAACCCAATCGTTCACAGAGAACCACTCCTGCAGCTGCTGATCAAAAACACTACCCTGGAACTCCTAGTATTTCAGGCCATTTCCAGGGGAATTGCATCTCCACTAACAATTCAATGGGAATGTAGAAAGAAGAACTGAATCTACATCATAATCACAGTTTTTGGGAGCAGAAACTACATTCAGGCTATTAAACACATTCCATTGTACTACACAATTATTAAGCCTTTTCGTGGTACAGCAAAAACAGAGACCTTATGCTTTTTAATACCTATGTGAATGGCTTTCTCTTCCCATGGTTGGAATAAGGAAAGCACCAGATTAAACCATAGGCAAGGTACTGTGAAGTAAACTGTGGAACAAGCACATGCCCACAGACAGCTGTTTTGGAGTATGAGACGTGCTGTAGACATACATTTCACCATACTCCCACAGCTACCTAAATGCTGTGATTGTAACACTGTGGCATCACCCTACAGGAAAGTCCCCTCACCATTTTCTAGGCAGAGTGTTCACACCAACCTCCTTAAAAGTTTTTGAAGACCAGTACCTAAACTGGCCAGGTCTTGATTCAGGCATTAGTTTTCATCTTCTATTATTGGGGGGAAGGGGAAGGGAAAAAAAAAAAAAAAAAAAAAAAAAACAAAAAAGAAACCCACAACAACTCAGAAATCACAAGTACTGCTGCTTAAACTGATGAAAGCAGTCACCGGCACCCTGGCAAGAATATGGAAGTTTTTTCGTTCCTACATTTTGATCCATTTCTTCTTTCTGCTCAGTGCCAGCACAAGCATTTCTACTGCTGCACAGTAAACTGAATTAAAGAATTGATGTGACTGAAAAATAACCTGATTCTTCACTTCCAATCCACTACCCTTACTCACTGGCCCATCCTGACAGCAGGCATTCCTCCTTGTTTAACACAAGAGCTGGGTTAACAACAATCTTGCAATGTAAAACACAAAGCTACCAGAAAATAAGCTAGTTATCAGTGGAGACCAGGCTACAGGTGGGACTGTCTGTCCTGTGTGGAGTAAGAGAAAGGGTAAAATTTACCTGCTATTGTGAATAGCTTCTGGAAAATCATCTTTGCACAGACATGTCCTCTAAAGTCCCAGTTTAAGAGCTCTCCCTGCTAAAATTATACATTTGTTAGGGCAGGAATATCATCTTATAATATTCTTACTTGGCATAGGAAATAAAGAGAGCAGAGCAATAACATTTCTGTTATTGAGACCTTATCACTACAAACAAGCATGCTGTAATACAATACAAACCAGATAGTTTCTGAATAAAGGTTGTTTGTTTCCTCAAAGGAAATTTGCAGCTATGCCAAACAATTTACAAGAACTACATTGCTTTATGGACAAAAGGGATTATAACTAGTTTCTGAAGTTTAGTAATTAGTGCCTTACCCACACTACAGAAAAGTAATGCTACTCTAAGAAAACCAGGGATCAGACCAGAATACACTCCTACTGTGTATATATGGTGAGGTACAATCCCACTACAGAGAAACCCTAACATGAAGTTTCATTCTCAAAACTGCTAAAATTGTAGCGCTTTGTGGTGCACACACATCAGTAGTGCCTCCTTCAACCACAAGAGTCCTTCTGTAAACTGGTAAAACTGCAGAGCTCATACGTAGGCAGAAGAGAATACAAGACTCATGTGGAGCTTCTGATACAGATTTGTTAGTGGATGCCCCATTCCACCTATCTTTTCCTCATTTACAGACATTATGCCCCATGGAAAGAGAACTGAACTTTGTGGCCTTTCTTTTCATGGAGAACAGTCTAGGAAGAAGGAAATCACTTTGTTTTCCTAAGCTTGATGATAAAAGACAGGCAACTTTGAAAAAGCTCTAAAATCATCTGATCAGATTTGGGTCTTGGACACTCAAAGGCAGCCTGACTTTAAACAGGGACAGGATGCAGAATACAAGCCACTTTTCAAGCCTTAAACATTGTTAGGTGAATTCAGGTATTCATAGCTTGAATTCACTTCAGTGGTATAAGCCAAAAGGTGATACTCATTAGGAAAATGCACCAGTTCAATGCCTTTCCCAAAAGCCAGAAGTGATTAATGGCAATCAGCATGGGTTTAGTACTCTTACAGTAACCACATCTGGAGCCTTGTCCCATCCATCTTTTCAGATCATCTTTTGAGGGCTGATGGTGAAAACAGGTTGGAAAATAATCCCTTTGCCAATAAACATTATCAGCAAGAAATCAGTTCTCCACTGCAGATGGATACCAAACAGCACACAGAAGACTAAGTTTTGTTAAGAAACCTAGGACTGAGCTGACAAAGCCTGAGTGAGAAAGGGACTTTTCCTCCAGAAATAGTGTCTTCCTGCACCTGATTAACACCACTCACAGGTGGAAACCCTCTGCAGCCACGTAGTTACCCCTGTGACTTGAGTAAGACCTTGATTTTTTATTATCATCAGATTCAAACCCCCAGATTTACCTCCTTCCCACTTGGCACTCCCTGTGTTAATGTAGCCCTTCAGGCAGGCAAACCACACAGCACTCCATCTCTCCTTTATTTCCTCTCCTGCATTTTATCTGGCTCCAAAGTGAAAACAGGGGAGAGGGTAGCAGGTTAGAGGAAAGCCTGCAGAGGATTCCTCCTCCCCAGATTAGGATTTAATTGTATTCCTAGTGAGTCCCTTCTGGTTGCACTCTGTCTTTCAGATGAATGTTTCATCAATATGATTAGGATCACATCCCTCAGTCTCGTCTATTTACACAATCAGTTGTGACAGCTCAGAGCATAGTACTCCCTAAAGGAAATATTAGATACCACCCTATCATTTTATTCAAATCACTCCGCACTTTCGGGCTAATGTCATTCTCCCCTGGATTACATATTTGTGATACCCAGCAAGCACTAAAATCCTTCCAGTAAGGATTAGATTAATATTTATATTAGCCATACTCATATTATTATGAACACAGCTATGGAGATTTGGGGAAGGGGAGGAGTAGGCTGTGGATAGCTCAAGGGGATGGGGAATTGGGCTTGTAAGTACAAAAAAAAAAAAAGGGCAGTGATGATATTATTATTATTATTATTATTATTATTATTATTATTATTATCATTATCAAGTCACAAATTTTACGAGGTGAAAGGGCATGAGGGAAGCGTCAGAGCACCCCGTCCTTCCTCACCTCAACCCCCTCTCCGCCACTTTCTCCCCAAAAGCGGGGACCCCACAGCCGGCTCCCCCGGCACTCCCAGCCGGCATTTCTGTCGGAAACTGGAATTTCTGATGCATAACGGTACCGCAAGAGCCATCAGGGCCTATTCCCTCTTGGGTAGCCCTGAAGGAAGGGCGGCGGCAACCGAGGTGGGCTGTAAAAGTAACCTTTCCAGGGAAAGCCCCTCCGTTAAAGCCGCGCTCATCCTCAGAGAGGAGGAGGAAGTGGGAACAAGCAAGCAGGTGGTGAAAAGGCGGCGTTGAGGAAGGTGGGAGCTGAAATTCAGACCGAAAGTAAAACCCCATCGCATTACTCGAAAAGAAAGCGCACTGAAAAATATCTGCTCATTCCTTCCCGGAGCGCTGAGCTCGCCGCTTCAGGGAGGAAGGAGCCCTTTTCTTCAGAGGGTCGGGGAGTTGACGTCGGAAGAGAGAGCATTTCGGAGTCGTTTCCTTTTCTCGCCCGGGTGCGAAGAGGCAGAGACACAGTTTGGGGCGAGCAGCGAGGGACGAAGTTTTGTTGGGAAAATACCAGAGGGCTGTTCCCGACGTGCCGCTGCAGAGAGCACGGGCGGGAGAGACCATGAGCTGCCAGCTCTGCTTTAACGAAAACAACCCCAAAAAACAGAGTCTTCGCCGAGGAGTAGTGTCAATCCATCGGACGAACCCGTCTCCTCTGCCTCTAGTGCCCCATCGGGTGCCCATGCTATTTAAAAGTAAGCGCTAGGCAGGCAGAGCACGGAACGGCTCCCTGCGCTCAATGAGGAAATATCCCAGAGAATTGCTAATTCGGGGGAACAGCCTCAGTGGGTTACAGCGCTGCATCCCGGTCCCATGGGGCCGGCGGGGTGATGAACCCGAGCCCCTCAAGGCGGCAGAGCCTTTGCCCGGCAGGCAGCAGCAGGGGAGGTTCGGGTCCTCCCTAGTCCAGAACTAAGTTTTCCCGCTTCATCGGGCAGGGCTCGCAGTTCACTTCCCGTCGCACACCACCGCAGTGGTCTAAATAACTCATTTTTTTTTTTTTTCTAAATTTATTTGACTGCCTCTAAACCAGCCATTCCCGTCCAGCTGCCCTTCCAAACTCGCACGCGGTTATTTCGTGCCAGAGCGTCGGAAGCGGCAGGGACGGGGCCGACGGGCGCTCTCCCTTCCAGCGCTCGCTGTCAGGGGAAGGTGGTGCCGCCTTTCCCGGCACACCCCCACGTCACCTGGGGCTGTGGGGGAAGGGACACTCACCCTCGGGGTCTCCCCCTCTCTCCAAAGCCGCGATAAAAAGGCCGCCGAGGTGAAGCGGGGTTCTCCGCCCGCAGCCCGCTGTTTTCTGTGTCAGTAAATCACATTACGAAGCAAAGTGCAAGGGTAGTTAACTTTATCTTCTGTTAATGTAAACAAATAAAAGGCATTCAGTTCCTTGATCTTTATTTAAATCTGGAGTTGTTTATCAGTGTCATCCTATGAAGATTAATTAGATACCTTTATTCACAATTTGGCGTCTGACACCCCATTTTAGGAATGCATTATAATCACAAGGTGTTAATTGGGGCCAGCCAGGCACTTACTTTTCTATTAAACAGTGTGAGGACTTTTCACAAGTATTAAGTTCTTTTTACCGTGCTGTGCAAAAATATACAGCTTTTATTAACCCAGCGCGGCGGAATGGCGCTCCCGGGCGCTGTGTAATCGGGGTTTGCAGGGCGGGCACAGCCGGCACTCCGCCGCACCCCGGCTGGGGACAGGGGGCAGCCCGCTCTTCCAGGGGGCTTTTCCGGAGGTAGGTATGCCCCTGCCTTAAAAAAAAAAAAAAAAAACAAAAAAACAAACAGACACAGAAAGGAGTAAAAATATATTTCGTCCCTAGTCGCTTAAAATTGACCGCGAGTCCCCTGCTGTCGCAGGTGGGGTCCTTGCGTTGAAGATGAGCTGCAGGGACAGAGGTTTGTTTCGCTTGCCAGCACGCAGAGCCGGAGCCCGAGCAGCGAAGGTGCTGATCGAAATCTCCTCGGCCACTCGCCCCCTCCCACTCCCGAGGAGGGGGAAGCGCTGCCGCTGCCCCCCGATCGCGTCCCCTTCCACGGGGAACGACCCCGGCCTGAGCCCCGCGTTTATTTTGTTTGCAGCCGGGAATCGCTAGCAGCCTAATCCCATTACTGCCTGCATATTCTCAGGAAAGGTCCCGCTGCCGCGGGAGCCGGGATCCAATCGCTTTGCCAGGAGGAGCTTTCCCTCACAGATAAGCGGGCAGGGGAATTTCTTGCCTGGTTCCGGGAAACGGAGGGGGAACCCGGGGCTGCTGGGGGAGGTAGGATGGGCTCACTGTTGTCGCCCCAGGCTGAGGCTGAGCTCGCACCTCGCCTACTTCAGTGGGCCAGGGCAAAGGAGAGGAGTGGAAAAAGAGCTCGGTGGTATTTTGGACCAAGCCGGGGCTCAGGCTTTAGGAGGGGAGGCGCAGGAGAACCGTGAAAAAGCGCGAGAGTAGACGGGGGAGATTTAAAAAAAAAAAAAATTTACACAGAGAGCCAGCAGCACTTAGAACGGTGCAAGAGTTAAAGTAGCAATTTACAAGGGATTAGATTTAGAGACAACTCAAAGCCCTAGGACTATGCTACCTCCTCCCCCTCTAGGACACCCAACAGAGGCAAAGAAGAGGCAGAGTCATCCCCCTCTTATCCCTGGCACCACCACATTTATTAAAAATTACTACTACGTACATAGAAAAACAAAACAAAAAACAAAACAGAAAAAAGTTTTTGGTGGGGTAAAAGTTTGTGTGCCAGTGCTCTGGGACCGATCAGTTTAAAATGGCTGAAACTATAGGAAAGAAGAGTGGGTAAAGTTACATCATTTCCAGTTTCATACAGGGCAGCTGAAAAAGTCACTTTACATACACATAAATAAAAACCTCTTTTTGCAATGCTCCATATATGGTAAGTTTGATTAACCAAAAAAAAAAAAAAAAGCCTTTCGAACTTCAAAACACCACCGGATGTCCTTCCAACTGAACAGCTATAAGGTCAACTATTTATACATTATTCCACAATATTCTACAGTGTACCTAGACAAAACACAACTGTACACTTTGTTTTTGGCCACCTCAATAAAGGTTAGGCTTTTGGGATGGAGGCTTTTTTATTATTATTTTAATGCAAGTTTTAAGCTAAAAAAAGTCAGATTTGGTCATTGTAATCCCTTCAATGGCAAAGACCTTCAAGTCAAAATCCTGCCTGGCAAGCAGGCCTTATTTTGGCCATCTTCTGCCAAAGAAAGCCTTAGCTGAGCAACAGCAAATTCAGCCAGCTGTGTTGCAGACAGAGTTCAAGAAACCAACTCAATTAAAGCAGAACATAGCATTTGTGCAGCTCCCTACAACCCAACCCCCTTTTATCAGAGGGTCAAGCAGAGAAGAAAATTAAATTTGGGATCCTAACCCCCTAATTCCTTGCTCAGGAGTGCATAGATTTGATCAGGCCTCTGAGCCAAGCCAAACTGTACACTTTAGTGTCTCCAATAAATAAGCCACATTGCAAAGATCTAGGGTCCTCCTTACAGCTTCTGCATGAGGTTCCTTCAAAGGAGGGAATGAGTTCTCCCACGGTTTGCTCTGTCCCTGCTTTGTTACCTGCAACAGTTAAAAAGCTTTGGCACCTTCTTCAGAATTGCACACAACAATTAAAAGGTGGAAGGCAAGAGTCTTTTTGGCAATTGTAACACAAAAAACCCAAGGCCACCCTGAAAAAAAATAGCCAACTGGAATAAAAGGATGATTTAAGAACTAGTATAGAACGCATAGTAGCCCATGCCTTTTGAATTGTCTTTGTTATAGTCCTCAGCATTAATGTCCTCGCATTTCATCGTTGGGGAATTTTCATTGCTGGAAGTGCTAGGGGAAAGCCGTCTTCTCTTACAAGCACCTGTGTAGACCCCAGAATCATTTGAATCTAGAGACTTTATGGAGGGTGGAGTCTCTATCCAGGATGAGCCAATTTCTTCTTTCACTTTCTCCTTGGAATGCTGGTCTTCAGAGAATCCTGGAGGACTTGTTCTGGAGGTCCAAGGTAATCCTGTTGCCATTTTTCGCTGGTAAGAGCCCCTGCTCCCCCAGCCTGCCATGGATGGAAACGTCGGGTCAGGGTAGTATCCCAGTGCATGGGATGTCTGAAGGGGGAGGGATTTAATGCCATAAGGGAGCAAGGTGCTATGAGAATACTCCGTCTCATAGGAGTTCATGTCCAGTTTGTTGGCACTGGGCTGCTGTACAGGAGTCACAAACCACCGCTGAGGAGGGCTGGCCACCTCCTCGTTCTGCTGTGGGGACAGCAAGCCATTTGTCTGAGGGACGGTTCTCTCACCATTGTAGAACCTGGCTGGAGGCAGGTTGTTGACAAACTGTTCTTGGAAGAACGGCTGCACACTGTATCGGGCACCAGGGACGATCTGGTGGGATCTAGGAGAATCCGTGGGAGATGGAGTTAATCTGTCATTTTCTGAAGCTGTGTACATGCTACAATACAAAAAAGAAACACCGTTTTTCTTAAGAATTCCAGTATGATAGTAAGATAACACAAAAACACAAACAGAAAGAAACTCGAGTTATTTCTTAATTAGAATTATAACGATATTTAATTGGATGGTTGTTTATCTCATTCAGGAGGTTTTTTTTCCCCTAGACGAGTATAAAATTTCTGGCGTTACTGCTACAAATACAGTTTTCTACTAGCCAATCCATTTTAGATGAGCTGCAGCACCCTCCTCCCAGCAGCCATACTTGTATATATACATAGCTCCGATTTTCCAAAGGGTATTTGAAGCTATAAAGTGACCATCAAAAGCAAGTCTTTTGCTGACAGTTCAAAAATGCTACCTGCTCTTGGAGACACTCAGTATGTTACTGCCAAATCAGCAGACCAGCTCGGTTCTGCCAGCAAAAATTTACTACCAAAACTGCTGAGAGACAGGTAATCAAGACAATATACTATTCAAACAGACATTTTAATGTCAGCAAGACTGCCAGTAGAAGTATTTCTGCTTCTGAATAACTGAATTAGTGTCTAAAAAAAAAATCTCTTCCACAGACATTTCAGACCAGAATGCCTCCTAGACAGAAACAGCTGCAAGACAGAGGTGTACTTACGAGTCATAGTTGTCTCTGAAGCCTTTCGCAAAAGGATTATGGTCAATTTTGAGCTGTGTAATCTAAAAGTGAAAGCAGAATACAGTAAGATGAGATGCTAAACCCACAAAGCAATTTTATTCTTAATGGTAACTTTATACATCTGTGCTTACATCAGTGTTTTGATATGCTGTAACAGCTATGAACTGTGTTTCAGGGAAAATAAATGTTTGAGTCTTTGAGGAATCGTTCAGATCTTCAACACCATCTTCAGTCACTTCCACAATGTGAAGCCGGGGCTGGTACTTGTGCAGAGACTGAAGTACAATCATCTAAAAGAAACCATGAAAGAGATAAGATCTTTAGACAAATTGCATCTAACAGTAAAAGGTCTATCTTACAGCACGACAGTTTCTTCCTGTAAACTGTATGGAGCAATTTCAAGTGTTAGCAGGAGATGTTTCACAGTTTACAGCCCTGTTCCACTAAGACCCATCAGCTACGCTCCCATTTTTTAAGCAAGTCTGAAGATAAATATATTAGCTAAAACCAAATAAATTCACACATCAAATTCTGACAGTTACGTCTTCATACAGAGAAGCAAAGAAAACAAGATCTATGAGCCAGTTCAAGACGGGAACAACTCACAAGCACAGTGATCTAGCAGTTCGATGAAATTCTGTAAAGCCCCAAAACCCCAGGGCTTCCCCGCTGACCCCCCAAGAAGGCCTCTCCCCTTCCGTACCTGCGCGTTGTTGTTGTTAGCACCTTTATTGTTCGTCAGCTTCAGCTTCCCGAAAGAAATCTCCTGCCTCATCCAGTGAGCCCCGGTGTTGGGCGACTCGGGGTGAACGTAGACCTTGTTGCCTGGGGAAGACAAGTCAGTGAAGGGCCGGCCGGGCACGGGCTTTGTTCTGCCGCCCGCACAGCACCTCAGCCCCTCGATGGCGCCTCTGCCCACACGGACTCCAACACCGCGGCGTGAAAATAAGTCTCAAATCGCCCTTAAAACCATAGCTCATCCCGCAACAGGATGCCAGGTGTGGGGAAGACCCTGCAGAAAGGGGCAAAGCGGGAACCCTTTCTGGGAAACCCGCTCGCGGGGAAAGGCGAGAGAACCCTCAACTAACCTTGCATGTTGTTGTCGGCTTTGCCGCAGGTTACCCACTTGCCCCCCTGGAAACGCCAGTGGTTGGGGTCCGCCAGCACCACCTCCACAAAGACATTGTAGTGGGCCGTGGGGTTGAGGCCGGTGATGTTGAAACTCAGGAAGGGAAACATCCTCCTGGGGGGAGAAGAAAAACCACCAGGCATGCTGAGGTGGGCCGAGGAAGGGGGCGCGGGCGGATGCTGAAGGCGGCAGCGGGTCACCCCGTCCATACTGGCACCGAGGAAACTAAGGAATCAAGCGGCGAGTTCCAACCGACTCCCATCCCATCTCCCAGCTATATGGGAAAATTGGGAGACTCACTTCTCAGGGATAGTATGCTGGGGGCACCACAGATGGGGAGAGCGCACGCCTTCTTCCTGGAGAAGCAGGCAAGCGCTGCCCAACGCGGAGCGGCTCCGGGGATTCCTCCCACCACTACCACCACTATTTCCCTCTGTCTCGACCACCCTCTGCACCCGCTTACCGGCCCTGCTTGGTGATGATCATCTCCGTCTGGTGCCGGTGGAACTTGAGCCAGAGGGGCCGGTTGCAGAGGAAGACCTGCGCCCGCAGCCCCGGGCCGGCGGCCGGCACCCCCAGCGCCCCGAGCCCGCCGCAGGAGCCCGACGCCGCCGGGTAAGGGCCGTAGAGGGGCCCGCCGGCCGCCGCCTGCCCGTACTGGTACCCACCGCCGCCGCCGAACTGCGCCCGGCCGCCGGGGGGGCACACGGCGCCCGCGAAGCCGCCCGGCGCCAGCACCGAGCCGTAGGGGTAGCGCGGCCCGCCGGGCGGCTGATAGACGGCGCCGTGCTGCCCCGCGGAGGGGTAGGGGAAGAGGGAGCAGGGCCCCCCCAGCTCGGCCGCGGGCGGCCCGGGGGACTGCAGGTAGTAGCGCTCGGGGCTCAGGCTGTCCATGGAGTAGCGGGCGGCGGCGGCGGGGGGCAGCTCCTCGTCCCCGCATGGGGTGGCCTTGCGGCCGTCCGGCTTGGGGGCGGCGAAGTGCGGCTCGACGGCCTCCGCCTCTCCCAGGATGGCGGGGGCCGCCCCGAACTTCTTGGGCATCTTGTCCAGGTCGAGGCGCGGCGGCGAGCCGGGCCCGGGAGGCCCTCGGGAGCCGCCGGCAGCAGCGCCCGTCCCGGCCCCGGGTCCCGCCCCGGCTCCGCGCCCGCCGCCCTCCAGGGGGTAGAAGGGGGCGCCGGGCAGGGCCGCCCCCGCCGCCAGAAGCGGCTCGCCCAGCTGCATCCTCGATGGGCGGCGCGCCGCAGATCCCGCTCGGTGCCCGCTGCCCGCACCGACCCCAGCCCCGACCCGCGGCCGCACGGCTCTGCGGCGGGGCTCCGCCGAGCACATTTATACCGGCGCGCCGGGCTCCTCGGGCCGCCGGGGAGGGGCTTGTGCCGGGGCTGCCTCATCGCCGCCCTCCACCCCTGCCGGCCCATTGGCTGGGCCGCGTGACACTAATTTAATTAGACAGCTACTAATTGGAACAAGTCACCTGTGACTCTGGTGTGCGCCCCCCCATACACACACAATGGCCCCTCTTCCCGCAGCCGGGTACCCGGCGGCTCCGGCCCACACACCGCTCCAAGTGAGGGGACCGGCCGCATCATCCCACGGTCGCCGCAGCTTCCCCTCTCCCCAAAAAAGACCTTTTACCATGATGGCACCGTTCTCCCGGGAGCACCGCTCCGGGGCGGAGGGGAGAATTCCCGGCGGGAAGAGAGTAACGGGGACGAAAGGGAAAAGTGGGGGGGGGAAAGCCGGCATCCGCCAGGGAGGGAGGGCAGCGATGTGCCGGTCCGATGAGACGGGGCGGGTGACACTAGTCCCCACCATCTCCCCGCTGACCGCCTCGCTGTTCAGGCAATTCCGCTTATGCCTCTGCTGAGCCCAACAACCTCCTTCCTCCCTCTTCGCTCCCCGGGCAGCATCCTTATCCCGGGGTTTACATGTTTCACCTTATCAGGGACGACTCTGTGAGAAACTCCGGGTTTGTTTCGCAATTCCAGTTTTCAGGAACTCGGCGTTGTTTGTCACAACGCGCGTTGTCCTTCAGCATCTCCCACGGGGTAGGCAGATTTTTTATTGAGGCGGGTGTCAGATCTGTTTGGCGCTTTCTCTCAGCACAAAACCGGGAGCCTTTAGCCCCAAAAGGGAAGGGACGGCACTTGGGAAGGTGTGGATGCTCGTGTGATTTTGCGAAGCGGGCAGAGCTGGCGTGAATGGTTTGCAGCTATAAATCTGCAGCCCCTCGCCCTCTGCCCAGCTCGCAGGGAGTGCTGCAAACACCTGCCTCCACCTCACGGCTGAATTTTAAACCAGACCGGCCGAGCGGCCGGGATTTCGTTTCCTGACGGAAGGATTAGGTCGGGCCGGAGCAGCCGAGCCCTGCTGCCCGCCCCGCTCTCTCCCGGCTCCCGCCGGGCCGCGTTGCATCGGGGCAGCTGAGATGAATGGCAAAGAAGTGACCGCGGCCGCCGAGCTGCGGGGCCGGAGCCCCGCCGGGATTCGCATCCTGAGCAAGCCGGGCGCTGGCAGCGGTGGTGCCCGCTGTGCCCGAGGACGGGCACGGGAGTCGCAGAGGGCAGGCAGGACTCAGCCTCCACCCCCGGGGGAAGCCGAGAGACGGGGGAACCGGCCCCTGCTGTGCCCACCTCCGGCTGCGGCCACACAGGCGGGAGTCTGGGACAGGCTGCTCACAGCCAGCACCGAAATTCTAGCCCTAGTCCTAACCACTCGCACTCTCCGGGATAACGTTTGGCTCAGTTTTTCCGTGGATCTCGTTCGACAGACGAAGACAACACAAATGTGTTGGAGAGCCCGACGCTCCGGCACGAAGCGGACCGGGCACTGCTCGCCGCGGGCAAAGCCCAGCCGGAGCAAAGCCCAGCCGAGATGCCTTGCTTTGAAAGCAAAACAAACCGAGGAGCATCCTGCCCGGTGCCGCAGAGGCCGAGCCCCTGACCCCCTTCCCCCGGCCGGCGAGCCTCGGTGCGGGTCTCGGCGGGGCCGGTCCCCTCCCGGGGCTCTGTCCCGGCAACCCGCTCCCCCGGGCTCTGCTTCTCCCGAGCTAGGGCAGGAAAGGAAGGAGATTTTAAAAAGCTACTCCGTAGAATTTATGGGTGTTGATTTTACGCTATTACAGACTGAAAGGATCCCGTGATTTAAAACGTCCCCTCAGGACAGGTGTCAATTATTTCAACGCTGCTACCAGTTTTTTCCCCAAAAACTCCGTTAATCTTGTGTTCAGCAGAGCAAGGTAGACAAGTTTTCGATGTTGCTTAGGTTTCCTGTGGATTGCACCGGAAAGGGGGGCAGGAAAACTGACCGCCCTGGGAAAGGGAGACCTGAGAAAGGTGATGCTCTCCCTAACGAACGAAGGATTGATGAATCCTTCCCATTCCCGGGGTTATTTTCAGCTCAGCAGCCTGGCTTCGCTCGCTGACTCGCATGGCCCAGGTCCTGCCGGGCCAGGGTCGTGGGGGCGGTGACGGGGGAAGCAGCGGTCTGGGTGCCCTACGCGGGAGCCCCGTCAGACCAGGCTACCCGGGGACCTTCAGCGGCGCTGCGGCCGTCCAGAGCGTCAGGGAACCACCAGTAACTCGGGCACTTCTCCATGCGCTCGGTATGGTGCGGGAAGAGCTGTAACTCGCCTCCCTCCTGCTCGCCCGCCGGAACCCCCGTCCTCACCCTGCAAATTAAAGTTACTACAGTCACCAAACAAATTCTTGAGACCCAGCATTTGTTATTCCCATAGCCTGCAATCTACCTTCCCTGGGAATCGAGGAGGCAACTGGGGGATTGCCCCCTCGGCCCCCTACAAGCCGGCTCCGTCCTTGCTCCCTGCCCCGGAGCCCTGCGGAAACATCGCCATAGGAAGTTGGGGGAAGGTTTCGGTGATGTGTGGGACCGGAGACTTCTGAGTCGGTCCCGCAGCCCTTTAGATATTATCTTAAAGATAGAACTGCAGCGAAACAGAAAGGAGAATGTTAGGTTCTGCTGAACCTAAACCTGCTGAAATAACCTCCAAACCACAAAAAAACATGTTGAAAGAAAATATAAGTCTTTGAAGGGTTACGGATTTTCTTGTTTCATTGGGCTTTATTCAAATATACTCCTGGGAAGCATAATAAGGAGCACCTCTGGCGCTAAAAAAGCTGTTCCAGAAGAGCTCATTTTCTGCAGCCCAAGCTACAGGAGAGACACATTGAACCAAAGTATTTCATCCTTTGCTTCGGGCTGGGATTAAACCCTTTCCTCTTTTGTCAGAGGTCAGTGTATGGGGAAGCAACCTATGCTTCAAATAATTGCTTGGACTCGTGGGACTGAAACTGCTCAGCTGAAGTACCCTGCTCAGGAGGGCCTAAGAGGAGAAATAGGGAACCATAAAATCTATCAGGTTGTTACACGCTGACATATGTGTTTATGTATATATGGAAATCCACCTATCACCATGTATAACCACATAAGACCTTCAACCTTATAAGTATGGATACACAAAGACACAGACACTGCTGTGTCTATATAGACACCTTAAAAATTTTGGTTATCAGAATGACCTGCCACACTGTGCCATTGCTGTGTTCTTTCCCTGAAGTCCTGCTGCCACCACAGCAGGCTTGACAAGAATTTTCTAAATGCTTTCTGAATAGTTTCTGTGAGGTAATTCTTTTCTTTGTCTGATTTTGGTTAAAATCTACCTTTAAGTTTCTGGATATCCTCTTCAATTTGATAGCATCTGATTCTGGGGGTTTTTCTTTGGGTTTTTTTTGTTTGTTTTGTTGGTTTTGCTTGAGTGTTTTTTCCCTCCAACAGACACACAGAGTATCAAGCTGGGCAAACAAAGGACACTTTCAAATGGAACTTCTGCTCTTTCACCAGTTTTGGGACCTTCACTACAAAACAGATATTAAGGTGCTGGAATGTGCCCAAAGAAGACGAACAAAGCTGGCAAAAGGTCTGGAGCAAAATCTATGTGGAGCAGCTGAGGGAGTTGGAGTTGTATACTCCAGAGAAAAGGACGGGGGTGGAGGGGAGGGGCGAGGGGGTGAATCGGGATACAGACACACCTTACTGCTCTCTATAACTGCCTGAAAGGAGACTATAGCAATGTGGGGGTTGTGCTCTTCTCTCAGGTAACAAGAGATAGGATGAGAGGAAGTGATCTCAAACTGTGCCAAAGGAGGTCTAGATTGTATTTTAGGGTTAATTTCTTTACTGAAAGTGTTGTCAAGCATTGGAACAGGCTGCCCAGGGCAGTGTTGAGTCACCATCCCTGGAGGTATTTTAATGACATATAGTTGTGTCACTTGGGAACACGGTTTAGTGATGGATTTGGCAGTGCTTTGTTGAGGGTTGGACTTCATGATTTTAGGGGTCTTTTCCCGACCTAAGCAATTCTGTGATTGTTCCTGCATAGGGATTTCCAAACAGCTCTTCATAAATGCTTGCTTTTTCACCCTCCAGTAGATTTAATGAGGGATGCCTAGAACCTTTTCCCTGGTTTTAAAGCAAGATCACTTACTCACTTATAGATTTGTGCCTATAATCATCCTGACAGTCACACAATAGAGATGTGAGAACATAACAAGATCCATGTCATGGGTGTGACAGCCACAGATCTGGGCAATTTGATCCTATTTGTATATACAAATCTATTACAGACAATTTTAAACAGCTAATTTTGGCTTGCTTCACTTGCTTTGTATGGGAAATTACTATTAAAATAGCCTGGATTCAACAATCACAGCAATTAAAATGAACAGCTCAAATCCAGCAGAAAGATATTCTGCTTTTTTGTCCTATCACTTTAAAAAGTACAGTTTCATAATGTGAAGGCCCTGATAAACTTCATGCTGCTTGGGGCTTATGATGTCAGAGCTATGAAACATTTCCTGCTGATAACATAATAGCTGAGAAATATGAGTTTCGGGAGGTTTGGAGTTTGTTTGCTCTCTGTGCATTTGATATGAGGTTTACAGTGGGAAAACAATTAACTCGAGGGGCTGAAAAACCGAGTAGCAGTGGGCTATCATGTAATTGCAGAAACAATGAGAAATTTCACCTGGTATCATTTGTGACAGCAATCAAACAGCAAGGCCTAGCAGGGAACCTCATATTAAATAACTGCGGTGTTGGGCGAGTCCGCTATAAAAATAAGCAAGACAGCAGAAAGAGGACGACATATGTACTCTCTGGGAAGGTGAGAAGATAGCTGTAGGGTTCCCCTCCCAGGGAGGGCTCGGGTTTGCTAGCTGCCCGCCCCGGTACCCACCAGCATCCCGCTGCTACCGGGAGCGGGATGGAGCCGGCATCTTCCCTTCCAGCCGGCCGGGATGACCAGGGTGGGAGGGGAGCCCAGCGGAGGCGGGACCGCCGGGGGACCGCGACCCGACGGTGCCCCTGCAAGCGGTCGGGGGTCTGGGGAGGCGAAGGGGGCAGCTTCAGCCCCGCATCCCACACCCAAACCCTCCTCGGTGGCGAGGGCCGGCAATAGCCGCCCGGACGGGGCTGGGAAAGGAGTGCCGTGGGAGTGTTGCCCCTCGCCAGCTCCTCACACGCTGCCCCACAGGCAGTTTCAGGCCGAGAGGGCAGAGGGGCCGGCCTCCGCCTCTGTCCTCGCTCTTTTAACAATTTTCGAAACATCTCTGCCAAATCTTCCGTCTCGCAGTAAGACCGAGCAGACCTCGCGCCCCGCACCAGCCACGGGCGCAGGACCCGCTGCAGCCCCGCGAGTGAGCCCAGGGGGACGGGGCGGGCTCCGCATCCCCATCTCCATCCCCATCCCCAACGCGGGATCCGGCGGGCGATCCGGCCGGATTAACGCCGGGCCCTTTGAAGTCCCGGTGCCGCAGTGATCCCGGGTCGGGGTGCTTAGGGCTCCCCATTCAGTTGTTAATTCCCACTAAGCGTTTGTAAGTATCTGAGCTCACAGAACTCTGCGCCTTCAAAACAAGGGCATGCACGCAAATAGTTGCAAAATTACCCATCTGGGTACCGGCAAGACCAAAGGCAAAACCGAGCAGAGTCGTTAGAAAATAATCGAAGCAAATGGGCGCTTTCTTTGCCACGTGAATTTCGGCTGGGAAGCCCATCGGCAGGAGCGGCAGTTTCAAAGGTGTCCGCACCTGCGGAGCCTGCGCCCGCCTGAGCGCAGAACCCGGGGTGCCGCGGGGCCGGGGCTGGCCCCCTGCTCTGCTTAAATGGCCAGAATGGAAAAAAAATAAAAAAAATAAAGAAAAGCCACGAAAACAGCTTCCATCAGAAAAACATTAACTGAGGAGGAAACGGCTGCGGACACCCCGGTGAGACACCTCCTCACTCCGGACGGGAAGAGTTTTTGCCATTGCTACCAGTCCTGCAGAATTGTCCTCCACGGTTTTGTTTATTTAGCAGCTGAGATTTGAAATATAGACATAGCAGAATGAAGTTCCATTATGAAGAAATAAAAAAGATGTGACCTATGTCTCCACCCCCCAAAAGCCCCACACTCCTCGCAACAGAACCGATAGGTGTTTTGCTACCAAAAATGTTTTTTTTTTGGTGACAAACAATGTGAAATATTCCCTGATTCCATGCACCACTCCTCTTCAAATAATTTCAGTGTGAGCACTGTTTTCTATCACTGATGACTGTGTTGATTCCTAGCACATTAGTGAGGGCAAATTTTAGCTTGAAGAGTTTGAGTATTACAGATGAGAACAGACAAATGAGCAACATCATGGAAGAATTTTAAATCGTATCACGAATGCATATTCTTTCCGTGTTGTTTTTTGTTTGTTTTTCTGTGTTTGATTTGGTTTTGCTATGTTCTTTCCTTTTTCCAATAGTCACATTTCAGGCAGTTACTGACACTCGATTGAAGGGCTGAAAAGAAATGGATGTAATGAATAAGAAAAGGATGAGGAAAAAAGTCTTCTGTTTTTTTAAGTGTTGATCTAAATTATAACTCCCTTTAGTACAACCCACTAAAAAGTAGCAAGAGGCTTGGTGCGAGCGGTCAGACCCTGATGTCCACAGTGTGGTGAGGCCTTGGTAAACATATTGCTATAGTGGCAACATTTCTGCCTAGTTTACATCTTATTCATCCCTCCTCAAGCTAAAATCCAGCCTTTCAATTTCCCTTATATATAGCCTAAGGCATAGGGTTAGAGAAGCTGTGAAACAACGGGTCAGGTAAAATGCAGAGCCCCAGGATGATGATAGAAAACAGGGGCTGTAACCTTTCCATCCTGTGGATGTCTTCCTAAGGCTATGCTTTAGGGTTTGTGTCAGGGAACAGCCCAGGACCTGCAGGATGGCTGTCCTTGGTTCCTGTGAGGAATTCCTGCCTCTACTGCTCCAGCTCTCTGTCCAGCCTCTTCTTGTAAATGTCACGTGAGAGTGAGTCCGAGCTAAGCAGTCAGCCTGAAGTATCACAGCAAAGTGAGGCACATTCTATTCCTTTGGCCCAGGCAGCTACAAGAGCAGGAGACTTCCATGTGTGGGGCAGAGCAGAGCAGAGCATGGGCCATCCCTCCTCCAGTCACCAGCCCTTGGAAAAAAGAGTGGGACCTCATAGGGTCATGGTCAGTGCTGTCATAACAAGAGCAGTCAGGGCAGTGAGCAGTGATTGGCAAGTGGAAGAACTGGACCCAGAGCAAGTTTGCAGGACAAGGCAAGCTCTGTTGTATTTGCATTTGAGCCACTGGTTGGTGTGGGATACTGACATGCTCCTGCCAGGCAAGGGCTCGAGGACTTTCTTGGCCATTTATTACATCACTTCTCTACGTGGGGTGTAGTAGGTGGGAGGTCCTAAGGGTTGAGTTTTTCCTGCATTGCCTATTTCTGAATACTAACAACTCTGGGGAATATCTGATGAAAGGTGGCTGTTGGGAGCCCTCGGATAACCAAAGCAAGCCTGCATTTCCATCTGGTAGCAGAACAGCTCTGAAAGAAATTGACCATTTTGTTTCACCTTTATTCTTCTGAGGTTTTGGGTCTTGCCTGTCACATTTCACCGTCTACTAGACCTCATTCAGGTGCTCTGTGGGGGGGTGTGCTGTCCCCGAGGGCAGAACCCGCGTGGGGAGTAGCCCCAGCACTGGTTGGGGGACACCAGTGGGCACCACTGTGAGCTGCTGCCCTGGTTCGCTGAGCACTCTGCCCGTCCCTGGGGCTCCCCAATTCCACGCTCTGAGAAAGTGGCCAATTATTTTTCTGTCTGAAAGAGTCTGTGATGTGGCAGAGAATGACAGCTCTGAGGGAGAAAACACCTCTTCATTAAAAAGTGCTGCTAAGCACACTGAATATCCAGATCCCAGCACCTAGTAGCACAAAGGTTAGGATGAGAGCCAAGAAATTATGCATTATCAGAGATATTTTTAAATACGCACACAGTCATATATATGTGTACAGTGTACATGCAGACACACACACAAATCTACAGGCTCTCTTTCAACATAGGGTGGCCAAAATCCTCTAAGTTCCTACTGAGACAAAACTCCTGCTGAAGTCTAGTTTTGCTATTGGTTTTGATGTGATAGTAATCACCTAGGAAAAAAAAATCCCAATTAATTTGGTTACCAAATGGAGGAAGAGACTCAGCTTCATGGAAATAAATGGCATTTAGAGAAAGCAATATTGCTGTCTTGCATACCTCTGTTTGAGAGGACATAGGAAAGAGAAGGCCAGGCTGCTAAATTTGTGGGTTCCATTTCACTTAATTGCATTTTGGTGATTTTAATGGTTGCAGGAATTAATTTCAATAAATGAGAAAGTATTTCTAAAGAAAGATACAAAATGCATATGAATCATGTGTCAATGCAGAATTAGGGTTCCTGATGAGGCACAAGGTGTTGTAGAAGAGAACCACACTACCACTGATAAAAAAGAAAGATCAAAATGAAAGATGCATTGTGGGATGTGATTTTTAACAACCTCCCTTTTCTTTTCCTTCAGAAATTCTTGAAGGCTAAGAAGAAGGCATGATAAGGAAAAGATGGGAGAAGAACTTGTACCATCTATGGCTACAGCAAGTCAGCAAGGTGGAAGCCATTTTTCTTACAATGCTTCTGTAGAGGAGTTTACACACCAAGGTGAACAGAAGCAGCCCTCACTCTTAACCTACATGCTCATCTGCCAGCAGATTTCCTTAGCCCAGGCTTCCTGCATTCACACACTGAGCTGCCTGGGCTCTGCAGGCTGCTGCCTGTCTCCCCCAGAGGCCCAGTTGCAAGCCTAATTCTTCCTTAGCCTACCCTAGGAGGGTGGCCCAGGTGGGATGCTCAGAGCATCACACCAAGGTTGCTTTCTCACTTCTCAGTGAAGCAGGAAAGCTTCCAGACAGAATGAGGGCAGAGCAGCAAGTTGACCCTCTGTTATAGCTATCCATTATTTATAGGGGGACGTACTGAGAAAACCCACCATCAGTTCCATTGAAACTGGGAGAATATTCCAGCTGAACTGTAATCCAGGGGTGCAGTGATGACTAAAGCAGGGGATAGGCTCACGTATTTGATGTTCAGGCCTGGGCAGTGAGAAATGTGGAAATGCTGTGCTGACCAAATGGTTAAATCACTGTGACTATGCCTTTATGTACTGACTTGTCAGAATCATTAAACACAACATTTTTTTAACCTTTCCTACTGTTTTATTTTGAAATTTCCACCTCCCTGTGTCCTCTCACCTGAC
The DNA here is from genome assembly GCA_035583185.1 of Anabacerthia variegaticeps. Lineage (NCBI taxonomy): Eukaryota > Metazoa > Chordata > Aves > Passeriformes > Furnariidae > Anabacerthia > Anabacerthia variegaticeps. The sequence continues at coordinate 39,228,004 of JAWWEW010000078.1, forward strand.
CATGTAACAACACCTTTCTCAGCATCCTAAAGAAGGAATCTGCAACAAGGCAGAAATGCTTGAAATATGGGAAATAATTTCTGCCTTTCCTAAACAATTTGTCAATCATAGGCACTAGTTTACAGTAAAGATTTTAAGGCACATTCACTTATTTTCAGTAGAACTTTAAAATGTGCAGCAGTGCATCTTTGTTCTCCTGTAGCAATGCAGAACTGCTGGTTTTGGTTCTGTGATATTAATATTGGATTGTTTTCTGCTTTAAAAGTGCTCTATCGTAAACATAACACTATACTGCTTTTCCATATTTAGCATATTCATCACCTTGTCTCCCTCTCAACTTCTTGAGTTGCATGCAATAAATCCATGTTAGAGAGAATGCAATCTGCAAGCCAATAAAATCCTGTCCCCTAGGAGGAGGGAGTCCAAGTGGCACACATAGCTCAGATGAAGAATATGAAGTATGTACAAGAACATGATCCTGCATCACATGAAAGGCCCACCATTCAAGTGCAGTGTGCCAGGTAGAGAATAACCATAGCAAGAAGCAGTGGAAGGACACTGGTTCCAGTTCCACCAGGCATTGGCTTATTGACAAAAGCAGACCATGAAGTCTCCAGTTCCTTTGCAGATGCCTGCCCACTCCTATGGCTCAGGTCTCTGACCCTCAGTCTGTAGGAACATTTGGAAGACTGGGCTGTTAATCAAGTCTTGAAGGTAGTTCTGCTTAATAATTTCCTCATCTCCAAAGAGTGTGCTTTTAACCTTAGTTTTGTTTTTTTCATTTGGTGATCAGGTTCAGTGTGCAATGTTACCAACAGCTGCCTCAGCACAATGAAGGCAACAAGCAGCATTACAGGACCAAAACCAAAGCGGTAGGGTAGAAACTTCCTCTGTTGGTTTCACAGGCACCCCATTGACCCCTCCCTGGCAGATGAGCCAGGGCAGGTTGGCCAGGTCGCTGCCTGCTGCCTGCCTTCAGCACCCAGGGCTGGGGCTCTGTGCTCAGAAGGGCTAGTCTCGTGCACTGCTGTAGCACCCAGAGGTGCTACATCTGACCCAGTTTAGGTTCAGGCATGTGGTCACGTTACTGTCAAATTGATCCACACACCCCATGGAGGTTTAGCCCACTGCAGGCAAGAAGGCAGCACCTGGTTCAGTGTAAAGGCTGCTGTTGCAGTCAGCCTGTTGTCATGTTTTGAAGAAATCAGAGTCCAGGTGTGAGTGTGTCAACCAGCAACCTGAGGTCCATGGCCACAACACCTCTGATTCAGTACCAAGAACCTTAAAACCAGATTTGTTGAACCATGGTCTGATCAACTTGCAGCTGCTGACCCTCTATAGCATTTTAAGGCACACAGAGACACTTAATGATTTCCCTGAAAGTGTGGCACCCTCGACCCTGGCAGCTGCTCCGGCTGCAGCACAGCAGTATATATGAAGGGGACTGAGTCAGTAACACTGTCTGCCCTCCCAGCTCCAAGCAGAGCAGCATTTAGAGAGTTAAAGCAGCCAGCATTGGTTTCTCTCTCCAGATTTGATCTCAAACACCCAGGACAGAGGCAGTTACACCTCTCTGAACCAGCTCTCTGTTGCCTGCTTTCCTCTATATTCACTTGCATAAAACCCAGAGTTATAAATCTGCCAGTTTAGAATGGTAATAGGCAGTGCCAGATCACACCTAGTTGCACTTTCTGTCTCTCTCACCAAAGTGTAATCTAGTGGTATCTGATATGGTTAAGAGCTAGAATGATGATTTACTATGGTTGGTTAAGATAAAGCGGCTCAGGCTGTTGCAGGTTCACAGCACTTTGCTTTGGGGCATGCCCTTTTTATCACTCCTATTCCCAGCTGTGGTCTGTTAAGCTAGGCTGGTCCAACCACTGGTGAGATCTCCTTGTCAGTCAGAAACCTAAATCAGTACTTAAAATCCACACTTGTGGCCAAGATCCCCATGTGGTTGTGCTAGGGGTCATATGCTGTGCTATGGGGGCAGAACCCACAGCAGAGGAGAGAGGTGGCTCCGTAAACCCTTATGACCACTAAAGCACACCTAACTGAAACCACAGACTTGCAAATTTTGGTAGGGGGACTGTGTGCCCATTACCTGAGCAAAGGCTTTGCTAAAATTGTCTTCAAATTTGCTCCCCATTACCCATCCTCTTATTCCAAACATATGAGTCTGCCAGAGGCTTCTTATTTCTCTGCAAAGATGCAGACTCTCTACAGTGCTGGTCAGATGAAATTTGCCTCAGTCTATGTACTCAGTTAGTGACAGGTCTATGTGAAAAACTTTAACTTAATGCTGAACCTATCTTAGTAAACATCAGTAGTTTGCAACTGATATATCTAAAGCACTCCCCAAACTTGACTAAGAATGTTATATTCAAGCATGTAGCATCTTTTTCAAAACTGCAAGAGCTTCAGTAACATTTACTGTTTTTTTAAAGAAGGTTGCAGTTTCCATAGGACATGTTTTAAGGTCCATGGATTAAAAGATGTGCTCAACTATGCTATAGTGAATCCCTGAAAGGCAAAGGTGAACAGCCTTCTGAGGAAAGAGGAGAATGCGATGTCTATTAAAACCTGATTGAATACTTGACTTGCCATAGCTTGTTGTATTTGGAAATTTAGATTTAATAGAATTTGCAAGCAGTTGCAAAAAATGAGAAGTGAAATTATGTTTGTAACAAGAAGCACTAAAAAATACTTAGCATAATGCCACTATAAAATTGAGTTTAAAAAAAAATATATGAAAGCATTAGGTATCTGTCAAGGCTGTCAAGGCAGTCTGCTTTCGAGCATACACATGGGCATTTGAACTGTGACAGCTAAAAAGTTTCACAATTACATCAGCTTTGCAGGCTGAACTGTTACTATCATTCACAGGAAAATAAACCAGTGACTAAATGAAAAAAAAAAAAAATATTACAAGGCTCCCTCCGCCATATTTCTCAAAAGCAATGAGAACAACTCTCCCTGGTTGTGACTCACATGAACTCATCAGAGATTTACCAGGGTTGAAAAGTCTCTCGTAAGTTTAGGCACTGTGTTTCCCACAGACTCCCATCCCAACCCCTCTGTTCCTTGCTGTCTCACCAGCATCTATCTACGCATCCCGGCTACACCTTTCCCATTCCTTATTTTTCAGCATGGGCAAGTCTGTGGTCTAAGCATCCTTACTATTGATTCAACTGGTCTTGCACCAGCACCGGCCTGTCCCAACACACAGGCTCAAAGCCACTTCCCACCTTCCCAGGGGTGCTACGGATCTGTGTCCTGCACCCATGAGCTGCACTGTACATGTGTCCCCATTACGCAGGATTGGCCAGGCTGCTGCATGCTGAGACAGGCCCTAAAGTTATCCCACAACTGCTGGTACTCATGAGTTGCCCCATCAACCTCTCAGCACACCACATTCAGGGAGCTACTGCTGCTTTATCTGATGGTGGTCCATGTCCAGCTGGGTTTCCTGCAGCCAGCACTGAAGTACTCCAGGGTACATAACCAGATTTTTATGGTCTCAACACTTTAAACTTCCCATGGAGAAAAAAGCAGAGCAGATGGTGCCTGGACTGGGAGCAGCTCACCTTTGACGTCTTCAGAAAGTGCAGCCTGGCCAAAGGCCGCTAGCTGTCCTAAATAACCCTAGCACCTACGTATCTGTCCTTTCCTGCTATTATTCTGGCTCTTCTTGCACCAGCCATATGAGGATGTTCAGCCACCAGTGCTGACATGCTGGAACTGAGTATACGTAATATTAAAAGTCAATTATGTTACATTCCAGTGGACAGGTGCAGAAATAGCCATAGGTTGAACTTGGTTATCTTACCTGGTTTGGTCACCAAAATAGTTTGTCCTTCTTAACACTGAAATAGGGGCAAGTTTTACTAAACACTCCTCTTACAGCTAAATATGTTTTTCAGAAGTAGCTAAAGTGATGGAAGTGGGAACACAGCATTTAAAAAAAAAAGCAAACAAAAAACCTTGATAGTGTAATTAACTTAAAAGAAAAAAAAGTACAGGTTTTATTTTCTACCCTTTCCTGAAAACCCCAAGAAGAAACCTCCCAAAACACCCACTGCATCAGTAACTGGGACAGAGCATCGCCCAGAGCCTGGGCTGCATGGCTCTTGTGAGAAACAGTACCTCCACCTGTCCCCTTCGTCCTGGCAGATGAAAGGCATCATCTGAGATGTCTTGGCTTTTGCAGCATAAGCTTGTTTCAAAAAGCTGTGATCAGGTCAGCAAAAAGCCTGTCATGTTGCCCCTACCCTCCTGCTGAGACTGTGACATGTCCTGTGCTGATCATCCAGCACTAGCAGCAGTGTTTCCTCCAGCTGCTTGTGTCCAAATTTCAGCATAGTCCCAGGAAAGCCAGCTCTCACTTCAGCCTTGTGTAGGCAAGGTGGGGGTCAATGGCAGCTGAAGTTGAGAAGCATCTCAGCTTAATGTAGCAGGGCTCTTTGGGTTTGGGAACAGGCATTGGAGTCTGAAGGGCTGCTGGGGCAAGCAGGGTTTGGATGGGATTTGCTATCAAGCTGTGCCAATTGACTTCTGAGGCTTTTCCTTCCCTGAGCCATTCAAAGTGAGCTGAGGCAAATTTGCAGAGGGATTGCTGCTTCCTGCCCCTTATGCTGGCACCCTGGGGGACAAGGCTAAGGATGGGGCAGCCAGAACCCAGGGAACACTTCCTCTTCCTTTTCTTGCATTGGAGAAGCCTCCTCACACACTTGCAAGGGTGAGGAGGAGGCTGAAGAGCAGCTGTTTCTGTTCTTTGGTGGATTTCTGGCAGGGCATCTGTTTGGGAATGGCAGCCCTGCTGTGGGGGAAGGATGAGCTGGGGGAAGCTGCAAACAACAGTGGGGCAGAGAGAAACAGGCTGGTGCTATCTACTGATGCTTTTGGTTTTGAGGACTTCACAACTTTTGCCTTTCTGCAGCTGACTGAAGCATGCTGCTGGCTGGTGTGGTGGCTCCCAATAAGTGCAGTTCAGAACAGCTCTGCAGGAAGCCACACACACACCAGAGAACAGCCAGAAACTCGGGCCATGCACACCCTGGGCCAGAGGTGAAGCCGTGGGTGATAGGGCAGGTAGCAGGACGAACCCACAGGCTTTCAAGAACTCTCCCTTCCTTCATCCCCACCTGCACCAGCCCTGCACACTTCACTTGCTGCAATGTCTTTCCTTGCTCTCAAGTAGTTTTTACTTGACCAGAACTGGTGACAGCTCCTCTGCAACCTGAGCTGGTGCCGTCACGCCAGTGGGAATCTGGTCTCACCCCTTCAACGCAGAATGAATCAGATGCTGCAGCTATGAATGGCTGCCATTCCTCTTGCTCCCAATGTATCTGGAAAAGCTCCCAGTGCATTTGGAAAAGCTCCTCCAGCTGCCTCTCGCTGGCCAGGCTGTCATGCACCAATGTCACACGGCCCACATGTCCCCATCCGTCCAGGGACAGCCATGTGTGCAGGAGAGCAGCCCAGTTTCACTGTGACTTTGGTATCCTGCTCACACCTTGCTGCACACTCTTTCTGCCAGCAGAAGCATCAGCTGATTTTTTAAAATTCAAATAAGTCTTTCTGCAGTTAATCAATAATGTCTTGCACTTTTTGGAGGATACTATCAGCATTCCAGCCCCTCCAGCAGTGTATCCAGCAAGATCCTGTCTCTGATTCAGTCCTCCATTTTTGTCAAGTGGAACTGAGCACTGAAATTATTCTGTGTGGTTGCTCACCATGTGTGATTACTGTGCAATGTACTTGGACAAGCCTGAATCCCTAGGGACAGAGGCACCTTTAAAAAAAAACCAAAATAATCAAGCCCATCGACAACTTATCTATATGTTTGTTAATACAATGGAACTTGATCCAAAATAGGGTACAGTGAAAAGACCATATGTCTTCAAAAGAATTTCCTTTAGACCACACACATAAACATTGAATTATTTGATTAAAGGAGTTGAGATTCTGCACTTAATTTATTCCTGGTCTACTGCACATTTCATCACACGCAAATGTTCTTTTTTTTTTTTTTTCTGGAGACAAAGGGAAGAGTTTCTGCTATGTTGTTCTATCCACTATCTCCTTAAGCAAGCTGAAAAATCATTTTGCCTCTGCTGGAGCTTTGAGTCAAATCTGTTGATTTTATTAGGCAATTTGGGTGTGACAATAATTTAAAACACCTAACAAGGCTGTCACCTTGTGCTGTTCATATGGTACATACAGTGTATACAATGCTCAGCTCTGAACTGATGACATCTTGGCTGTAGGCACAGCATTGTTTGACTGGGTCTTACTCTGGTTCTGGGGAAGGTGACTGCAGTGCATCCAGGAGCAGGGAACCCACAGCACAGCTAGCTGAAAAACAAATGGAGAGGTGGGAAGGATCAAGTTCATGGCATAAGGAAATACTCAACAAATCATCAAGAGACTATCTGGATGGCCACAAAGAGATTTTTGTCAAGGGTTTTATACAGCTAAAATCAATTCGTTCACTTCATCTGTTTTGAACATACTGGGGATGCAGCTAAAGATGTCACAAATGGTTAGAGTTGCCTGGAAACCTCCAAGGTGTCAATTGACCATATTTTTAGGTGCAGGAATGTTACATGGACACACCACAATTTCACCAGTGATTTCTTTAAAAAACGAATGGAGTCAGAAACCTACAAGGGAATAAAAATATCAGGAGAGTGAAGCTGAGTTGAAGCAGGGTAACTCAAAATCAATATTTTGCTTTTAAACTCTTAAGGGGAGGCCCAGGAGGGCTGCACTCATTTTGTCCTCCTTCCTTATTGTCCTCAGAGGATTGGCTGAGAAGTGACAAGACTGCTCCATACTTACCACAGGACATTCCTCACTTGCAAGCCACTTGTTAGAGTATTTGTCTTCTTTCCTGCCCAGGGCCCAGGTTTCCCTGAGCAGCATCAGACAATGGTCAAGCCAAACATGAAACTAGGGATGGAAAAAGGGCTCCTCTCCTTTTGCCATATGAATTTGTTGAATGCCCCTCTTGTCTGCAAACTCAGACCTGTACATGAAAATGGGTCATTGAGTCTCCAGCATCCTTGGCACAACCCCAAGTGTTTTCATTCAGGGAGTAAATTCAATCTCAGGTCACTCCAGAAACTGAGCCTGTGGTGGAGGGAAGAAGTGCCCATAGAACTGTATCCCACCCATTTTGCTTGTGGTTATTTGTCTGTGACTTTGCCTAATACAACTGGGGGAAAAGGAAGCAAAAGAATTTTTTTTCTGAGCAGAGGTGGATTAAAGGCCAGAAGACATCTGGGTTGCTATTTTCTGTAGTTTTTACACTGTAAAAAGATATATCCAGAAACTGTTATGAGGTCCTTAGGTTCTTGACTCCCGATCTGTCTCCTCAGGCCCACACACAGCCAGACAAAGCACACTCACCCTGGGGGCATGGGTTTCTCCAGGATGAGGGATGCAGGCACTTCACAGTGGTCTAAGGCAGACTTTGGTTAAGACAAAGATGCTGCATTGAAAAATTCAGAATTGGTCTCTTGCGTTGTTATGTTTGCTGGACTCAAACAGCTGAGAATGAGTTACACATTCCCACACCAGGGTGAGTGAAACAGGAGCAGATATTTTTTCCCTCCCTTAAGCAAGGAGTGCTTTAGAGACCAGTGGCTGGCCAGCTGAAATTATGGATGGGCCATTAAAGACTCCAGTTTACCAATATCCACCTGTGTACTCCCATCAGCTCTGCAAGATAGGAAAAGGGGCCTGTTGTCCTGCAAGCCCTGACCTTGGCATCACAAGGGGATATGTCACGGCAGAACCTGTCTTCTGACCCACAAGGCAGCAAACACAGCATGAGCAAGACTACTGAGGAGAATGGGGGGACAGCAGGATAACAGAGTGTGCAAATCTAGAAAGTCAACCAGAATCAAACTTCAAAAACTCTTTTATCCAAGTCCTAACACAATGGGACCTAAGTGCTTCAGGACTTTCAAAGCTTTGGACCTAAATCCCTAAAAAAAAAGGTGTGTTCCTTTGTAAGCCAATGAACCAGAGCCAGCACATGCATAGGGTGGAAGAAACACGATCCTTGTCTCTGCTCTTTTTGGTCCGTAGCTATACAGTTCAGTAGGAGCTTTGCCTTGGGTTCAAGGTCACCTCTTGAAGGAACATTTCTGGAAATATCTGTTGCAGGAGGTACAAACATTTGTGGACCCTGAGCCTTGAGACCAACACCAGAGCAGGGCGTGAAGGCTTTGCAGCATATTGGGCAAGCCAGGTTCCCATCTCCTTGCCTTATGAACACAAGACGCTGTGGAGCAAGGAGAGTCACAGATACAGCCACAGGGTTTAGTTTCTACAGACTTGAGGTAGCACATGAGCTTCTTGATACAGCTGAAGCACAAATCTACACAGTGCTCATGCATCTAACCCCTCTCCAGCCGTGTGTAGCTCAGCTGCCCTGCTGACAAGCGGGAGGCTTCAGCCAGTGTGGCTGCAGTGCGATGCCAGCGGGCATGTCCTGGGGATGGAGAGGTGCCATGGGAGCTGGCTCCTTACTGCAACTAAAACATTCCAATCAGAGTGAGGATTTACATTTTTTTTCAAAGGAGTCCTTCCCCACTGGTGCTGCCCAAAAGAGATTTTCAAAAGATTGGCCTGGGCAGTCCCCTCGGAGTCACACTAGCAGCATCTGCAGAAGAACCTCATTGCTGCCCGGCAAAAAACTGGCATCAAAGCTCTGCTCTGAGCAGCACAAAGCTTTCAGTTTTGCCCTGCTCTTTTTTTCTTTTTCCTGAATGTTTCTTGTTTCTAAATGTTGCTTCTTTCCCTGCTTGCACAGATTTGTAAATTGTCAAGTCACCTCAACGCCTATAAAGGACTTCGTAAGTCTTTGGTTCGGTTTATTCTAGCTTCATGACACAGCCAGTGGCACTCATGTGGACCATGGGTTGCACTTCAGATCTCCCATGGAGGACAGATGTGTGCATCGGTGTCACCTCATTAACTCATTTGTTTAAAGCCCCCAAACAATCCACTGCTATGCAGATGGAAATCCCAGCCTCCCCCTTTTTCACTTAGATGTGGATTCTCCCTCGGCAGATAGGGGTTGATCTGCTCAGTTAAAAAACTTCAAAACCCTAAAATTCTGGTCTTTGACCCTACCCTAAAACTAATTTGAACTATTCTCAGCTGATTTGGAGTTGAAGGAGATGACTTTTAACTGGAAATACCTTATCTTTAGACAAGTAATCGTTGTTAATTAAACCAGTAGAGAGACATTAGCCTCTGCTTACTTAAGTTTCAGCCAGTGAATTAACAGGCAATCCATGTCCTTTTAAATGAGCAGGTTCTCATGGAATCAGACAATCCTGACACCAATATCCTTTTCCTGTGAGATCTGAAAAATAAACCCTGCAACATGGACTGAGAGTAAACTCTCCTGCACAAAGCACACATTTCTAGAACTTGCTTTCTCTCTTTAAAAAAGACATACAACTACTCCAATTCCAATAATTATTTTAGCAGAAACAGATAAAAAATCTGTAACCAGTTGCTAATACAGAAGTGACCATGTGGAAATAGAAGGGGGTGTGTGTGTGTTTATACGTGGACTCTTCCCTCACTGGCACTCCTTGATGAGTAACAGAAGAAGTGCTGGAGTTGTAACATCAAGAGCTTGACAGAAAATGGAAAGAAAGTAGATTTGATAGTGCAAAAAAAAAATATTTATGGTAAAATACTTCACATTGTCTAAAAAAGTCATCTGCCTCACTGTTTACTTGCAGAAAGACAGGAATAACTGTCATAATTGCAGAAATGGTGATAACGCACTGAGACAAATTGCTGGGGAGATGGGAAATGGCCTGGAACGGCCAAGGTAAAACACGCCCAGAAGGGGCTGCTGAGCACATTGATGTGGTGCAGGGAATCTTGGTCACAGTGTGTCATGGACATCACTGCAAAAGAGAGAAGAGATGGATATTTAGACTGATCTAGTGATGTGTACATACACATACCTATGTAAAAGTTTTTGGCTTGCGGTTTGAAACTCTGAAATCGTGTGTCTGTTGGCCTTTGGCTTAGGCCAGAGCCAAACATCAGCAGTGAGGCATTACAGTTGTGCTTGCTGATCTTACATATCCACTGGTCGGATTCTCTTTGTACTGTCTTCTTTAGTGTGCTTTGCACTGGGACAGTGACACCAGGTGTAAAATGCCAGCACTTGACACTTGCCATTTGCTATCAAAAATGCCTGTTGCAGTGTTAGGCAATAGTCAACTAATTCCCGAGAAAGTTTTCTCAGTGACTATGAACTAGAGAAAACCCCATGCAATTTAACGAATTCTGCCTGTGAAATATAATATACTGAATCACATTTCTTGTTTTGTAAATTCATTACTGTGGTCCTGTATCTCTCTGTTCTTCTGTAGATTCACCTTAAAAACAAATAAACAAAAACTGAACAAACAAATAAAAAACCAACCCCCACACACCCCAAACTCCAATCTTTCTCTGTATTTAAAATTACTATTTCCCTGTCAAACGGTTCATTTTAAAGTTTTGTGAAACCTGGAAAAACATTCTGAATACACAGAGAAAGTTTTCCTTCTCAGCCACCTTATTTTGTAATGAAGAAGCATTCATGCGTCACAGGCCATGTGAAGCTGATCATTTACAACTTCACAGAAGTCAGCAAAATTGCTGGACTTCTTCCCATCATGTTTTGATGGCTGCATCCTTTTTCAAACAGTATCAGTCTTTTTTTCCCCTCTCTCCCACTCTGTTACATGCATACATGATTTTCTATGACTAAATCAAGCCAGCAAAGGTACAGTATATTTTGTATGGTATAATTAAGATTTAAAATTGATTCTGAAATTTCATATATAGCAAAATACCTGAATGCAATCTTCAGCTATGAGGCATTCCTCCAGAAAAGTCTGTCATTTGAGTTACTGAGAAAGGGCAAGGATGAAGAGATCAAAGAAAAATTTTCCCCTGCCATTAAACCCACTCCGTGTTTCTAGCTACTGACTTTGAATGTCCCATCCTATATTTGCTAAAATAAAGCTACCAAAGATGTTTCCCCCCTTTTACCACCTTGGCTACAATGGGTGGGCACGTGCTTAGGGGATAGTGAGGGAAAAGCAGGGGGTAATCAGAGCTTTGAAATGCACAGACTAGCAGGTACAGTTGAGACCTTGACCTGTCAACATCAGGCAGCTCCAGTCAGACAAGATGATGTGACAAGGAGGTTGCACAGCACCCTCAGAGAAGGCACCTGCACCCAGGACCTGCCTGCCTTTTTACCTAGGAACCACGGCAGCAGCAGGGTGAGAGCTGGGGGATGCAATCTCAGCCCCCCAGATCTCTCAAGTTCACATAGAAGAGAGTCATACTGGCATTTAAGTGGGATCTGTAGCAGGTTTGCTGGTTTTAGACGTCTGCAGGGAAAGCAGCAGCTGGGATGACTCCAGACAGAAAATACAGACTGGTGCTTCAGAGTCCCAAAGCCTCTTTCAGCAAGTGGAGTTCATAAACCTCCTGGCAGCTCCAATTATGATATCCTCACTCTTAACAAGCAATACCTTACTCCAGGGGAAATGTGTTTGATTTTTAATTTAGCCTAAAGTTGTCACATAGGTGTAAGACACCAAGACTCAAAAGTTCCTGGAGAGTTAGAGAGTACTGGCATTTGCATTTGAATCTCGGCTGTTAGCTCCAAGTGTGAGGGAGGAGAAGGGGGCACAGTCTCCCCTCTTCTTCCTATTTACACTTCTTGCATATGTTATTTTATCAAGAAAAGGAATTCTGAGAGAACAATAAATATAATGTTTTTAAAGGCTGTCATATTACAAATTATCTTAAAAGTTGGTGTTTTGTTTGTGGTTTTTTTTTGGTTTTGTGTTTTGTTTTTTAAATTCAGGCAATTAATTCTCCATCTGAGTGACTTTAAAGTGTAGTTACAATGTGTCATGAGTTACAGAAGAGATCCAAGCAGTTTCTCTGCCTATCAGCCAAATCTCCTGCAGACTCACCGGTTCTTACCATTTTAGCAAGTACAACCCTTCTGCTAAAGATAGGAAATGGGGCTGTAGATAAAAGTCTCATCGCAGTGAGTAACAAGGTCAGAAACGATACATCTGTCCTGACTCTGCTCCCTGCTCTGCTCAACAGACCGTGCTTCTTTCTTAGATGCTTTTTAAGCTTAGCACAAACCCTCAGTTTTCTGTTTTAGTTCTAGCACTACGTGCTTTTACTCTTCCTTGCTGTGTGTCCTTCAGCCCCACCACACCCGTGCATCCCTGCACAAACACGTTGTTTGTCCCCCTGTAAATCCTCTCTCTGGCCAGTGACACGGCTATAAGGGAGCTCTCTGTGGATGCGGCATCTGTCCAGGTGCCACTGTACAGCTGCTTTGTCCCCCACATTCACTGTGGTGGAAGTTTTCTAGGCTGAATGCAAAGTGGAGAACAAGGAAATTAGTGCAAATACTTGAGACTAGAGCGACTTGCATGAATGTTTAACAGAGTGTGTCTGAATTTGATGGCCAAGTGGACACCAAAGGAAGAGAAAAATGTAAGGCTTGACCACTCTGCATAACAGGCTGCAATAGCTACATATGAAACATTGCTTTATATTCCAGTTTTTCAGAGGGTAATAAGGAGTCACCTGTTTGAAAAGAGATAATCAGGCTAGACCTTCAACCCTCCCATTTAGGAGCATTTTAAACATGTTTAAAGTGAAATGTTTATTGGCCTTAATGAGGTTAATGCAAAAGGTGTTGGGTATTTGCATACCAATTTCTAAACCTCCAAAAGAAAGGTGGTGATGTCTGAAAGCATAGAATGACACCCACAAGCGGGTCTCTGGGTTCAAAGTATCACTCTTTAGAAAAAATGACATCTCGGATCCTTCTTTTTCAAATGCAAGAGCAAAGAAACTTTCAGAGTAATTAAGAAGCAAATAGCTTAAGACCTCCAAGAAGACTCGATTTTTAAGAGTTAAAATGTTTGTTCTAGGGTTCTCTGCTACAACCTGCCATTAGCATTAAAAAGAATTAGACACTTATACGATGGTAAGCACCATGAATGCTTTCTTTCCTAGACAGTGAGACATACCAAGATAGAAACACTTTGACATTAAAGCATTAACAAATCTGTAAATGATCAGCCAAGAAAAGAAATCTAGTTGATTGTTTGTCAGCTCATGAACTATCCATTGCAAAGTATATGGTCATTGTCTCCTTCAGCCAGAGCAGGATAATACAATACAAATAATAAAGATAACAGCCAGAAGACCCGTCGAACTACGTGGATTGTGCACTTGGTCCTGTAAATCAATTTTTGCGTAGTTTGTCTCCTTTGAAAGTGATATCTGGAAGGTGAAGAGACAAAGTAACACACGTCTAAAATAAACTGATCTGGAAAACAAGCTCATTGCCATTTTTTGATCCAGTGCCTGCCTAAGAAAACGAACCAGCTTTGTGTCACAGTGCAAATCTCAGTGTTTACCCTTTCTATGCAGAAGTGAAACGAATTGGATTCAGTTAAGCACATGCCTGGCTTTAGACCTGCCCTTAAATCCTGTTTATCACAACTAAGCCCCACTTACAGTACTTTGCTGAATCAGGGTCTGGATTCAGTGTTCCCACAGATAGGCAGCCATATGCCAGGCATGCTGTGGTATACAATGATTAATTTCCCAGGAGAAAATAAATCTTGCAGAAATTTCTCTTCGTCAGGCCTTTTATTAGACTCTGCTAGATCCAAGTCTCAGGAGAGCATGATTTCCTTGGCTGCAATGGCATGTACCCTCCTAGAAAATACAGAAATCGGCTGGGCACAGTAGCATCAGAGCTGGTACCAATTCCAGCCAGATAGAGCTTTGCTTCCATGTTTATTAACAAATTATCAGTAAAAATGAAATAGAACATACCTACCCCTGGAACAACCTTGCTGTGCCACAAGCTTACCTTGACCAGCTGCCCACCATCTACATGTTGGGGTGGTCACAGGGAGGTGCAGCTCACTGCCCAAGCTGGGCTGACTCCAGTGCCACAGCGGGGACAGAGCTCTGACACCACCTTTCCCTGCCCTGCCCCTCCTGACTCTCAGAATATTTGTTGACCACTCATAAACATCTCCATGAGCCAAGAGCAACCTGGCATTGCCCTGAGCTGGAGGAAGGGGAGTCCACACTGTTCTGCTGCCAGAGCAGGTAATCAGCAGAGCACATGAAGGGGAAATGCTCCAAGCACTGTGGGCCAGGCAGGCTCAAAAGGAAGCTGCTGACTGGGTCACCATGTAACACTGAAGGGAAGGACAGCTTTGGCTCACCAGTGAGCCCACTTGAGCATCCTGGAGGGAAGGCTGCTGGGAGGCAAACCCACTCCAGTTTTGCATGTCCCCCTTACTGGATGCGCTCCTCTCCCTCTTTCTCTCACCTCTTGCAGTTTTAATCCACCATATACACTTTTAATGGCTTGACACCTGATGGAAATCAAGTGCAAATTAACATATTCCTTCTAATTGATGCACCAACCTTTTCTAAACAACTTCCCTTACTCTCTTCCCTGGGAATTCTATACCCCTGCTCAGACATTATTCCTCTTTTACTCAAGAACAACCAAACCCACTCTTAAAAGGACATTGGTTATCATCCTCTTTCCTTGAAATGCCATGCACTCCCAGGGGCACTCTCCCCCACCGCTGGTGAACAGTCAGTTGCCCCTGGTGTAGGATGATATACTGGATGGAAACTTGCTGACTACTGTGCCTGTTCCCTCTCAGCATCATCTTTCTCTTTTCTTTCATCTTCCATTATAAACATGCAGACAAATATTTTGAGCCAAGATTTTTCTTGTTGTATTCCTGTGAAGTGGCTATATTGGGTCATGGTGGCAGATGTGTACTAGAGACAAAATTCAAACCAGATTAGTCTCTGATGGTTTACTTCTTACCCTGATGCTCAAAGAATGAGTTGTCTTCCTGCTTTTTCACTTTCCCTTGACTTGTCTTTTGCTCTGCACAGTGGTTTCTTGGGATCTCCCAAAGTGAGGAAAATGAAACATGTCATGATAGCCATTGCTGCTCTCTCAGATACTCTCTTCCAGCATGAGATAGAGGTTGATATTTGAAGAACATTTCTTTCATTGGCAGCTGCTACTTCAGCATCCCCTGTGCCACACCATCTCATTGTTTGTGTATGGCCTCATTCATTTCTCCATCCATTGGGCAGTTGGCTTGTTTGGGGCTTTTTTCATTCAGTTTGAGAATACCAGCACAGTAGCAGCAGACAGTCAATGAGAAGAATTCATATCCTGAGATACACTTGCATTCAACAGGTCCAGAGGAGAGATCTCCACTGTAGACCACTTTTAACACAGATCCAACTGGGACACATCATAATTGTAACTGTAATTTTAAACGCTGTCAACTCCCTGGTTTTTTAATCTACTGATTACCATGTTGTGCCTTACCTGCCTTTCAGAACAGTGCAGGTGGTCAGACTTTTTCTATTTCCTACTGATTTTCCAGTAAAAGGGAATTTACACAAAGGCTTACTTTGTTTATGATCGGCTTTCTTATGGTTAGTAAATACAAGCTGAAAGAAATCTGCCAACTGAAGACAAATGGAATGCAGCAATAAACCAACAATCAACTCAATGCCTTGAAAAAGGCTTTAGAATGAAGGATCCATTTGTGGATGAAGAAACCAATTCAGCTTAAATATAGCAAAGCAAAAACAAGGTAAATATTACCCTTAAGGGTGATGGACTCCTAGGTGGACAAAGCCCTGCTCAGTCATAGCTGAGAGCTGTTGTGGGGCAGGAACAAGCAGTTGGAGGGGAAGCAAATGGTGCTTCCACTTTGCTGTTGGGAGAAAAAGAACACCTATGGAATCATTAATCCCGACTGCTTCAGTACTTTTTCAGGCTGGGACAGTTTTCCCACTACCACTTAAGTTACCTTTTTAAACGCATAATAATTAAGTGGTGTCCTCTAGAGTTCCTTTGGGAGCAAACCAGGTTTGCTAGCACAAAAGCTTTCCATGAGTTTTAGCTGACCTCTGTCCATCTGGGAAGAGACAACACCCACAGGGGACCAAACAGAGCAAACACAGCCTGAACTGTGGGTCTGGGTAGTCTTCCGTTTTACTATACATCTGGGTGTGAAGGAATGAAAGCCTGATCTGGGACACAAAACTAATCACATATTAAGGCATCTTCAAAGGCTGAAATTTTTCTTGCCTGCTACAGGGTTAACATAGTCAAAAATCAAATAATCAATAAAATGTAGATATAGTTCTGGAAACAGTGAGCATCTCCTGTTGTTTCCATGTGGCTATAATTTCATGATACAAAATGTTTGACTGCAAAACAGGCTTGTGTTTCTGCTGGAGTACCATTCATGCTCTGCCCTCCTGTTGCCTCCAGCTCCAGGTGCTGATCTCTGCCCCTGCACTGGAAAGAAATAATAAGGTTGGGATGTCAGAAACACATCAAGCCATGTTCATATGACCAGCATCTTCATGTTGTTTAATGACCCAATTGATTTATTGAGAAAGAAAGAAGCAAGATGTGTGTGCAAATAATATAAAGACACAAAAACAATCGCCCTGTTGTAAAGAAGGTCAAGGTATTGGACCGAATAGGGTTCTTGCCCCCATATCTCAAATGTTTCTCATCTAAGACAATATAAAAGATGAGATTGCTTCATCTCTACCAAAACAATTTCCTTCAACACCACAGGAAAAAAACAAACAACAAAACAAAACAAAATGAAACAGAAAGAGCCAAAAACCAAAAACAAACTTTGAAGAGGAATAACAGGCATTAAATTGTGTACATTGCAGGAATTTATCAGTCTATGTCACCGAGGGAGAAGAAAAAGACAGACAAGTCATCTATGTCTAACATGATGTAGTGAGAGTATTGTCATCATCTTTGGGTTCTTTTGTAAATAAAATAAATATAAAAAGACAAGTAATTTTCTCACCTAATTTTCCTGTAGAACTGATAATTAAGTGTTGTTGGTTGCATCACCAGCACACATTTGTGAAAGTTGATTTAGTGTCTCTGCATATTTAGAAGCTAAAAATTTTCTTTTGCTGAGTAAAAATACCTGTTTCATTGCCTTTTCTCTCCTTCAAATAATAAGTCAGTTTTCATTTTTTTAGAACATTGCATTAGTGAAAAGTCTTAATTTTTTTTTTCCTTTTTTTAATCTTTCATGTATCTGGGACTTCATTGAAAAGCAATTATAGTGAATGTTGTAGAATGGGTCTCGATACATTAACAAGGGTGTAAGATGCTACCTCAGTGTATTTTTAAAAGCTACATTACAAAAACACTGGTTTGAACACAGGGTCAAAGTTTAGAGGGGCAAACCTGTGACTGGGGTAGAAGTCTTTACCTCACTGTGTGATCCTCTGCACATCCATTAATTTATCTTCCTAAGAATGAAGTGGTGAAAATACAGTTAAGACAATACTGGACACGGAAAGAAATCATTACACATACGGGAAGTACTTGTGGCTCTTCTCACAAACGTGTACACCCTCCTAGTGCAGTTCATTCTTCACACAGCAGCCCAGCAATACTGTACTGCAGTCAAAGCTTCATGGCTGAGAGCTACACAAAGGGAAGATGAACAGATCGGATACAAAAAAAGAGAAGGTTTAATTTAAGAAGCCCAAGCTAGAGATAGAGTCTTTGACCAAGAGCTTTTGCACATCCTCAGGAGTTAGGTGCAGCTAGGCGAGCTCGTCTGTTCTTGGCTTTTCTTTTAGCGGCCTCAGCTCTGATTCCTGAAGACAAACCCCTCACACTGTGGTGTTATATGTGTCTGGCACCAGCTTCTGACCACACTGACTCACAGTTTTTCACTAAAAACAATGTCTCTATGCAAATCAAGGGCCCCACCTGAACCACAGTATTCCGTGCCTTGCTTGTAGGCAACACCTCTTTCATTTCATTTCACTTATTTTGGTAAAAAAAAAGAAAAAAAATAACCCTCCCCCAGGACATGACATCAAAATAAACTGTGTTTAAACTGAAACTTAGTACATGTAGAGTTTTCCCAAGTGTGAAACTTGTTTTAAGTTAAACCGTTGAAAGTGCCCTGAGTACACGAGGCTTTGAAGGATGCTTACTACCAAGGACACCACAAATTTCAGCACTAAGCCACAGTAATTCCCACTCGTGCACAGAAGTGCAGTGATAGCAAAACTGCTCTCATTTACCAGTCCCTGTACCTAACCAAAGCCTGCACACACATACCAAGCTATGACTGGTGCTAATGTCATGCCATGGGGTGATTTTTGCCACCCTGAGTTGGCAAGAGACATTAGAGGAGATATTAGAAGAGTCTCCCTTGAAATGGCCATGTGAAAATGGCAACAAAAGTATAAAAAATACATCACATGTGAAAGTTTTCTTATTAAAGTAAAAAATGAGATAGGACCAAAGCCCTAATTTAACTGTTCCAGCAGGATCAACGCTGCTTCTGCAAACTCTAGCATCTGCATATTGCACCATATATCTTTGAGGACTTGTTAGTCCTCAAGTCCCTCTGGGGTGATTTAGGAGGTTTATTGTTATATGTCTGTATGTGGAGGCAGTAGGAAAGGTGGGAGCCTTTGCCACCACAATTTGCAACTTGGAAAATTAAACTGCTATTGATCCCACCCTATGTTAGTATTCCTGCCCCTTGGCACTGGTATTCTGAGCAATCAAGAAATTATATATAAATATGGTTTTCATTTTGGCAATTGAACATCAGGGACAATAAATAGATGCCTGCAGCCGCCTGCAAGGACAGAAAGCCATTTTGACAGCAGCAACCAGCATGGGCTGAGCACGGGAACACCTTCTCACCTGTCCAGCCTTTACTTATGCTCTTGCCTGTTTGCCACTGAGCCCAAGTGTCAGTGTGTGCAAAGCACTGGTAGCAACATAATATTCACCAGTGATGCTTCAAAATCAAATCTTTTCAGGACCAACCATGCCATCTTATCAATTCCAGATAACAATTTTAAAGATGCTTCTAAGGAAGTGCTTGTTATTTTCCCAAGCAGAGATAGGCACCCCCAGCTTTCTCCTTTCTCTGTCTTGCCTTTTTCCTCCTTGCTGTTGTGTAACAACTCAAAAGATACATGACATTTATCACAACAGTTCTCATCCATGCACCTGACAATTAGAAATGCCCAGTGGATGGGCTGGAGGCCTGATATTTATGCTTGTATTTTTGAGTTGTAGCATTTCTGTAACCCTTCGTTACCAGTAGTATAGCAAAAAGTCAGCACTCACCTCACACAAAAGGTACATCCACATCACTAAAACACAGTATCTTATCAACAGATTGGAAAGGATCTCGGGTGTGAAGTCTCATTTGTGTAAAGAAGCACTTTCACCAGTATTTTCTGTCCAGCTAATATGCTACAACCAGTTGCACTCATCACCTGGAAAGGGTTGTCACAACCACTTCTCCCTCTTGGAAGACAGGCTTCAGTGTGGGGCAGTGATGAAACCTGCTGGTTTTTTGCCTAAAGACAGCTAAATCCAGATCCTGCTCACAGCAAAACCAGATTGAACTATGTTTAAGAAAATACATCCTGACTCCACTTCTAAACAAATAGTAATACTCTGTTTTTCTTTCATACCCAACATAATTTTATTGGTCACCACTTCACTCCATTGATATTTGCTGATTACCGTCACATATTTTGAGGTACATCACATGGGCACACCATGCTCAAATAAATCAAGATAACTAGAATTTAATTAAACAGAGTGATTTAGTGCAGAATTGAAATGACACAAATCATGATGGGTTTATGCTTAGACCTAGTGCCAGTGGAGCTACTAAGATCCATACTCCTGAATTTATTTGCAGAATAAGTAATTATAAGAATAGCAGGCTCTTGCTTAGACATGCCTGCAAATAATGAAACATCATTAACATGCAGGAGACTTGTTATATTTTGGTGCATTTGATTTTTGAATACCAGGCTTGGTTTCTTGCTTCCCAGTCTCTGTAGCCCTGCCACCACCACTAGTTGCAAGAGAGGCAGTTTCGCAGGCAGTAGCATTCCCCTACAGAGGCTGTAACATCATGCTGCCCAGAGGCATGCTGTGTTGATTGAAGCATGGTCTCTATGTGTCATGTGTCAAGGATGATATGTCACCAAATCATCCTTGCATCTCTATGCAAGGTGTTGAAATAACACTGTCAAATCATGGCCTCATGACTGTTTTTTAGTATCTAACATAACAAATCACTACAAGCTCATTCTGCATTAATATTGGTGTCATGAATGTTTACTAATGCATATCAAAGCTGGAATCTATGCCAGGAAAGGATTTTAAGTGTAAGTTCACAATTAAATGCAGACACAGAGCTGAATTCCCCCCTCCAGCACAAATTACAAGCAAGTTTACACTGCATTGTGCAAGGACAGAGGGCAATATTTGTGACATATTATTGAGAAAACAAAGCTTCCCCTCCTTTCTATGAAGGAACATTTAATTTCAGTATATTGGTTGGCTACTTGCAACTGTTGGATAAGTCATGCTGTGAGCAAAATGTGAGCTCTGGCTTGTCAGTGGACAGGTTACCATATGTACTTACAACTCATACTGGCTGACCCAACACCATCCAATTGGACAACATCATGTTTTTCCACTTCTCCTATCACCACATTCCACAGCTGGACATGTCTTCCCAGTCCCTTCAAGCTGGTCCATGGCTGTGTCCAGTGCTACTGCAGCAGATGCAGCAGTGTGCATCTGTGCCTAGAGAAATTCCCACTCTCTCCCACCAGGATCCCCCCATGCAACTGGTGTTTCACAGGGTCCCATGGTTCAGAATTGAACACCAAAGGATGCAATTCGAAGGCAATATGCTGTTACTTTCAGTTTTAATATTTTGTCATTGCTGCTGTGAAGGCCTTTGCAAACTTGCCTTAATGGAATGCTGCTTTTTGTCAAATAACAATACTTATTTTAACAAAGTGGTTTGGTGCAAATAGGGTAAAGGGAGATTCCCCTATTTTTAACTCCTGTTTCCTAAGCCTCGCACATGTCTGTAGGAAGGTGAGCAATGATGTCTCAATTCAGCCTCATCCGAGATATGTGTTTGTGCACATAAGTGCTTTCACAGCCTTAAAACCAAAGAAAAACTATGGTTCTCTGAAGTTGTGAGTCTCACAGGAAGTCGTAGACTTGGGATATCAACATGGCAGATCCACTCTAACTATCAGCCTGGGCAGCCACTGCCCCTGAGTGTCACTACATGCAGCTGGTCTCAACAGGCACATCCCATTTTCTCATGGGTCCTGACTGCAGCAAGGCCAGGAAAACCTGTGTAAGCTGGACTGCTGGGAACTATGGACACCTGAGGCACAGTGGGTGTTGTCAGTGGTACTGCCTCTGCCTTTCTGCCCTCACCCCAAAAGCAGCAGCAGAAGCTGGCTCACACCTCACCAGCTCCAAGGTTACAGCCCCTGCGGACAGAGAAAACCAGCTTGCAGAAAGGGGACAGAGTGCGAACTCTGGCTGCAGATACTTGTCTCAGCCTAGAGCTGCTGTGGCCAAGGAGCCACCCTGAGCAGCACAGCAGGGCAGCAGCAGCCTTTGCAACCCTTCACAGAGCTGTGGGCAGCTCTCAGGCAGTGTCAGAGCTGGGCCTGAAGTAAGTTTCAAGCAGGATTAAAGTAAGATGGTGTAGCAATGACTGAAGGTCCTGGTTAGCAGTGCAACCCTGTGTTGCTCCACGACATCATCCAGCCTGGCCAGGTTTCCTCACCCATTGCTGAGTAATGTGAGTTTACTCCCACCACACACTTTCTGCAACTCAGGGGCCACAAAACTTCCCTTCCTTCACAAAACATTGCAAATTGTTTGAACCCAAAGCTCTAGCTAAGAGCCAGCATTACTGTGTTCAGCTGATGATGCTGAAGGCAAAAGTGCAACAACTTTGGACTTGGGGGATGGAGAGAGGGAAAGAAAACCTCTGCATGTGGACTTATGACACAGCACCACAGATGAATGCATAAATGAAAAAAACTTTCATTTTGGAAAGAGTGGGCATGCTGAGACCATTATAAGGCAAAGCAAAAACCCTGAGCTGTGACCAGGTAGCAGCCACAACCTTCCCCACTCACAGAAAAGCATCACTCATTGAGAGGCATCAGTTGTTGAACAGCCTTGAAAGAATCCAAGAAACAATTTTTGAGCTGATAGCCAACTGCCTTTGCTACCAACCAGGCAGTGCTGCAGAAGGAGGCAGATCCAATGGGTGCAGGGACTGGGAGCCTCCACATGGCAGAGAGGGCAGGGCAGGCAGCGCAGAACGCGCTCTGGGGGAATGTCTATGATTAGAAATGGGTGCTTGTCCAAAGCACTGTGATTACCACTTTAGCTGCTCTTCTCTAACAGAACATGGTTTCTTTTCCCAGCACCTGAGCAAACCAAGCACAGAGAGCACCAGAGGCTGAGTGATGTTTTTACCTACTAATCTGTCATTGCAGCACTTCTAGGTGAGTCAGAGAGAGAAACTAACCTTCTAATTTCCAGCACAGCCAGCAGTCTTGTAATCCAAGACTGCCCAAACCAGAAGAGTACAAAACTTGAGCTTCAACCTCCTGCTTTAATTTCCTTCAGCAATTTATCACCTCTTTGCAGCTCACACATATAGAACAACCAGGAAAATTTCTTAACACCCCTTTGGCAAGCCACATGGAAGCAACTGCCACAGTATTTTTTTATTATTGTTTTCAGGGCCTAGGGCAAAGGAGACCTAAAAAAAAAAAAAAAAAAGTACCCAAACTAAACTAAGAAAGAAAAAAAAATTAAGTACCTACCTTCCACAGGCAAAACGTACACAAAGAGCATGAGAATCCACACAAAAAGGAAAAATAATTTTTCTTTCAAACAGAATTACATTGGAAAACAGATTGAGAACAGTGCCATCTCCAAATGAGTATTCACACTACCTACATACACTCACGTGTTTGCATGTGCATCTATTATATATTTATACAAATTATTATAAAAACATTAAAGTATGGTATCACTTAAAGTTTCACATAACTCACATAAATTCAGTCCCTGCTCCAAATCCACTGGCACTGTATAGTCATTTAATATTTTTTATATTCTATTGCTATGGTCTTCCATTAAGACCTCCAGCCCAAGCTCAGGCAGCCTGTGTAATTTCAGGACAGATGGATTTGACTGTGTTATTTCCCATTCATATGGCAACGGGTTCTCTAAAGAGGTGAATACTTGGGGCTCATGTCTTTGCTGCTCCATAGCCTACATTCTCATTTTACGGTGCTGTGAAGTGGTGGTAAAAGGATGCCTTACTAAATGGTAGCATTTTACACCCTCTAACCCAGCTCTTGAAAGCAGCGTTAATGACGACGCAGAGTGCAAAGCGAGAAGAATCAGACCTTAGGGGTTCATGGCCAGGAAAAGTGAGAGCAAGTACAACTCACTGTACTTGCAGCGCTGCAGCCCTGCCATGCAGAGGCTTGTGAAGCTCGGTCAGTGCTCTACGTGACCCGCTTGTAGCCATGCAGACAAGCAGCCTTCTTTGGACTAGGGCTGTAGCTACACCTGTTCGAATTAGCTATTTCATTGACAGGTTTTGTGGACAGGACTTTATGTCAGAAGTGATGGCTTTTATTCAAGAGTCATCTTCCCTCATCACACCCACCACAAGGGTACATTTAAGCCACATTAAATGCCAGAGGCACATCCAGCCCAGGTGTGAGACCACTACACAACAGATTGTCATTGCCTGCCCTGGCTTGAAATCCTCTCACCACTAAGACTCATGCCTTACATCCCAGCACAGTACAACCAGATTTATTAATTCCCCACACTCACCCTTATCATTCTTAACTCTGTGCTTTGTCGAGATGCATTTCCACAAAAATACATCAAAACCTAAAGATTCTGTTTCCAACCCACACTTCTTCATTAGGTGAGAATGCAGCCAGAGTGCCGAGGAGAAACACCCCACTGTTTCTGAATGGTTTCTGTGTATGTTTAGAACTTCTTTTCTGGTTGTCAGACCATGAGTTCTCCAAGGTGAGGAAGGTCTTTCTGTTGGGAATCTGTCATAGCAGAATGACCAAACAAAGACCATTCTTTCCTCTCTCATACAGTGAGCACATAGGAAAGGAGAACTCTGCCCAAACCATTTCAATGAGTCTTCTCTAAAGTGTTTTGTTACACTACAGGGGGAACATTTAACATGGGGCAGGTAACTGTTCCCATTATCCTTTACTCTTGAGATTGTTTCTATGCAATGTGTGCTGCAGCGAAAGAAAGCCTTCCTGTAGCTGTATTTTGCTCTCACATCCTCTCAGTAGGAGGCAAACCCCCTCTCTTCTACCTCTGCCCTTGATAGGCTTGCAAAGCCCACTGAGAGGAGGCTGACATGCAATCCACTAAGTGCCAGCATTGCAGTTCCCTGCTGTGCCCTATCTCCTGCATGTGCAGAGACATTTGCCTGCTTAGGGGCAGTGTTGTATTGGCACTGGGATATCAATTCCTCTTTTCAGATACAGGAAATATAACAGTCTTGTTATTTTTCTTCCTGGGACCATCTGCCTACTGATAGCCCTACAGCATTGTTAATGCCCAATCCAAACACTGGCAGATTTGCTTACAGATGAGTTTTCCTCCTAAGCCCCATGTATTTTTTACTAGCTATGTATGACTATGTGAGTTTCTATTGCTAATAGAAGCGCAAGGGAGTGTACAAGTATATAGGTGGATGATACTTGCACAGTAAACCCTATGTAATCTGTAATAGGTTATGGTACCGGTCAGTCATTGTGTCTCTTCAGATTTGTCCTTTTCTTTTTTTTATACTATATATAGTGCGTTTCCAGAAGTTCTTCTATTGCACACAGGATTTCATTGGAAAAGCAGGAGGATTCACCTACTTGATGTCAGGCATCTTACTGAGACTTCTAAGCTGCCTGGCCTAATTTGTCTTTATGAAGTACTCTTAACTTGGTTTACTTTTATCTTCACAGAATAACTATTATACCTGAGTTTAGAGTGAAAAATCAAGCAATGCAATTTTGCTGCATTGCAAACAGAGTAAGCCACCCTTTGGGGCAGGCTTAGTAAGGGATTTGAGGTGACCACCCAGGGAAAAGAGATTTCACCACATGGCCAAATGGCAGTGGTATGGAGGGGCAAGTGGCTGTCCTCAGCATCTCTCTGTGCTCAGACCATACCCATTGATGCTGTTGGCAGGAAGGGTCACTGGAACTGACATCAATTTGGAAATAGACAGATCTTTACCACTCCCCATGGACATTGACACAAAAATGGCTAATAACCATTTAGCAATGAAGTACTACTTCAAAGGCTAGATAAATCTGAACTAGAAGAACACCAGGTAACATTGGCTGTGCCCTCCACATGAGGAACTGCTTCTGCTTACAACTTCTGATAGTGCAGCTCACACGAAGACACCAACTGTACTGGTCAAAGCTTTTACTTTTCCCTTAGTGCAATTGCATTGACAAAGGTCTTTCAGTAGTATAGAACTGCTGTTAAAAAAAAAAAAAAAAAAATCACACTTCAAATCAAGAGTATTTTTCTGGTAAGAGTTGCTAGAGTGTGATTTTAAAGCACTTTACACTTGTGATTCTCCTCTGTTGTGCTCATCCCGCACCACAGCACTGCAGGAATCAGAAGCACTCACATAACATCAGTAGGCAGTCTTCCCTGGTCACAGCATGTGCCCGAAGTGTATATTAAATGCCCATCAATATTTGGCATAAAGAAACTATTTGCCATCCCACTGTCACCCAAAGACATTTCAGCTTTAAAGCTATACCCGTACAACTTTAAATTAAACTTGTACCCATACAGCTTTAAATTAAACCTGCTGGGGATTGCTTTTGGCCATCGAGGCCAGCCAGCACAGTATGGCCTGCATCTATGCTACCGGCTGCTCTTCTCTTCCAAATCCTGCCTCCGGTCTGGTCACTGGGAATGGCCCGTGCTGGCTCCCAAGCACTGCCTGCAACCTGCAGGGAGGGCTGCTGCCTGCTTGGACCGGGTACCAGCACAGATGACTGAGTTCCCGTCCTAGGGATTTTCCCTGCCTCTGTTTTTTGACTCAGATGGATGCAGACAAGGCGTCTGCACAGGCTGAAGCACGTGCTGAAGATCTTTGCTTAGGTGATTGCACAGAAGGATTATGACTCCTCTGGCTTGGGTCAGCAAACAGTCTTCTCAAAGAGCAGTTCAGCAAACCATTTACACATATGCTTAGCTAGAAATCACCCGAAATATGGAATAAATAAGTCATGTTTCTGTGCTTTTCCATAGCAAAGTGGAAGACCAGCAGGAAATGCAGGTCCTCTGGCTGCCTCCAGCAGCCTTGCAGCATACATGTGGTACGTATCATGATGTCCACACAGTATTTAACCAGAACCTGCCCCACTTGACCATGAAGATAGTGTCCCTGCAGGTTTATTTTATCCCTCCAGTGACCTGACATATCTCTCAGTGACTTGACAACTCTAGAGACAAGGAAATGGAGAAACCACAGAAGAATGCAACAGCTACTGTAATCAAGGAAAGATTTGCAGGGGCAAATAACTACTTTTATTAGATCAGTTAAGACAGCTGGCAATAACAGACTTAAATATATATTTTTCCAAAAGGTTATCCCTTTTTCTAGACTATCACTTGATTTAGTAAGAGGTGTTCCCTCTGCTTAGATCAGAGCAGCTGTTATTGTTAAAATTATTCTTGCTCTCTGCAGAGGAGTAGATCACCTACAAAAGCCACCCTTGCTGCTTCCAGACATGACACAACCATTTCATACCAGTGCCAGAGTAATCTCTCTCCCTTTACATGGAATAATCCCATGAAATCAGGATTTGAGGACTAACCAGCTCAGCTATCAAAACATTCATGGCTAAAGCAAGGAACAACTTCCCAATCCGTTGTGTGAGCATCATGTCTACAGATAAAGTCCTACTGGTTGGACAAACATGAGATTACATTAGATCAGATCAAATCAGATTTGATTAGATCAGAATTAATTCAAGATGTGTGCCTTATCTCTTATCAGGGTTCTTGCTCTCATGCTGGGATTTTAGGAAGCTACAAAACATCCTGAACAGTTAAAAATTATAAATTCATTTGTATTCTGCCCACAATTTATTATTTTGTTAAAGATTTAAGAGGTGACTTAGGTGTAAAACCACATTTTAATCCTGTTCATGACAGATGTAGTGTATTACAAACAGTGTTGGAAGTGGTAAATGACAACGACAGGGACAATTTTTTGCTGGGAAGGAGAGACAAACTCATCTTTTAAAGGATAAAAAAACACCACATGTTTAAAGATTCTCACAATAAAAAGTAAATACCTTCTGAACACAATGATTCCTCTTTCAAGATATGGTTGCACTATACAAAAACCAACAGCAATGTAATGTTTCCAACCCAAAATAGCTGCTACACTTCTGTTCTTAAGATTGTTAGATCACACTTTTGCATATCATAAAAGTCTGAATGGGCCAGTGAACTACAGGACGCTTCCCCTTTGTTTAGCACTGTGCAGACTAAGTGCTGAGTTCTTACTCAGTGACAAGATTCCTCAGCCCCCTCTTGTCCTCATTTTTTTCTGTTGAAATAAGGGCTCAAGCCCAGACACCTTAGGTTCTCAGCCGGCCTGGAGGCTCTCACTCCTCTCTGTGCATATGAGGGGAATGACACTCTTCTAGTTTTTACATAGGACCATTCAATGAAGAGTTGAGGGAAATGGCAAACTGGACACCTCTCATTAGGGGAAGTAGGAACACTGCACTTTCTCAAGGAAATTTGCTTTATAGACTTATACAGATGGAATTTTTTAATCACACAAACAGAGGTCATAACTTCACTCTTGTGTTCTCCCTATCTCCTCATTCCTCAAAAGTTTTTTCCAGAATTAAATAGGGAATAACTTTAAGGTTCATCCACAAACTATTGCCTGTACCAGAGGACATGGTCATTAGATACATATGCAGAAAAGTGAAATGAAGGACAGGGCTGGAAAGTTTTCCAAAGTTTCTCAGGCTCCTCACTGTCTACAGAAGGCATCACAGAAACTACTTAGCCATGACTTAAAAGACAAAAGCAAAATAAATTCTTCAAACACCACTGACATGCAGTGAGGGACCCACTCAATCAAGTCACCAGTAGCCTCAGGTTGACCCTGAAGGCATATCAGAGCCAATCAGCTTCCTAACTATCACTGCTTTTTACAGATTTCTTACAGAGAGCAGAGGAACTGGGCCATGTTGATGCTGAGACTTCTCTTTTGGTGGTGGGGTGGTTCTTCTCTTCTATTGTTTGAAAAGTTAACTGCACTGTAGAGGATGTTTTTATGTGTTCTTGGAAACCTAAGTCACAACCACAGATATTTAACTGAATTTTAAATTGCAAGGGCACATCCACATTTGTGTGCTAAGAATGGTTCGACCTGATAACAGGGGAAAAAAACTGAACCAAATTTAAGGTATTCTTGGCTTTCTTTCTGCACTTGATTTGTTTTATTGTTTGAAGGGCCCCATCATTTACTAGTATTGGAGTGGATGAGGCAGATTGCATCATCACTCAGTCACATTTCAGAGAAGCCACCACCGGGACGGCATGCGTGAAAACAACCCTCCTTGACTGGTCTCTTCAAATCCACCACAGAGCCATAGTGGCTTTTGTAGTGTTCTAAACAACTCATCCACTCATGAAAAAACAGATGGAAGACGTATGTGAAGGTGGACACCATTAAGGACACTACATTTTTTTTGACTCCTCAACTGGAGTTGCTGCAAAATTACTAGAGCTTTAATCTGACTCGAGCCTGGCAGGGAATAGCATTACTTTAGCTAGACAAATTGACCTTATTATCCTCAATACACTTCAGCAGTTTAAGCACCTTGTCAACTAGATTTTTAGCAGCAGAGGACTCTCTCATTTAGTTTGCAAAGGCATGAGCCATGCTATGGCTAACAGCTGAGGGAGGGTGCTTTTGGATAACACCCACTAAACAAGCCTGAATTACCAATGTCCACTTACCAATATATGCTTCATTTGCCAATTCATCATAAAGGGTCCCCTGGTTATGTGCTCTCCTCCCTCCCCCATTTAGACCTGAAGGTCAAGTGTGGGGTCTACATCAGATCTACTGCCCATGGAGGAGGTTTCTTACTCCAGCCCCAGCTGGTCTGGTGAAGACCAGTTACTGTGACATTGAAGATGTGTTTGTTGAAGAAGTCTTGAGGAAAGCAAGTGAGAATTGCAGGTGATGACTGAGAAGGTCCACCCTACATCCCTGGCAGAAAACGCAGTGAGTGTAATGCTGCTCTAACTTGCCCCTTCAAGAAACATGAAACTTGCCCCAGAAGAAACTGAACAGCTGACATGCAGCTGTCCCCATTTTAGATCCTTCTCAGCCCCTCCAGACTAACTTCTGAACTTGAATTCTAACCCAGAGCTCAGCACAAAGCTGAACTGTTTGAAGACTGGACAAAATTACCTGCAGAGTGTTCAGAAGCTGAACTACCCCAGCAATGTGTGAAGGGTGACCTGGAGAAACTCGCATACAGTAGGATTTTTCAGAGGTTATGTTATTAGTTTCAGTCAAAAGGTTAAGAGTGGGTGTAGAACTTAGATTTAAATGAAGTTAGATTTTTCCCCTTTTATTATTCAGGTTATCAATAACCAGTAGGAATATATTGCTTTATAGGAGATTCTGAAACTTGTGATAATTTTGTAGCTACAAGAGAGTAGAAAGGCAAAAAGACCAACAATGAAGCTGAGGTGAAACAAAAGGACACATCTGAACCCTCCTTTCTCCTTTAGATCATTTGCATTGTGCTTTGCTCACTTCTCTGGGTAAGTCCCAGCCACTCTCCTTTGCTCCTGACCTTGCCCTAGGAAATGCTGAGCTCCCTTATAAAATAAGCCCTTTCTGATGGCATCAAGCACAGTGATGGGTTTCTACAATAGCAAGCATTTAGTTGTTTCAACAACCATCTTTCCAGGTCCCATGATTTCTCCTCATTGAGCTGTTTAGTAGAAATTGCCTCCATTATGTCTGAAAAGATTGCTTTAGTACAAAAGTGAAGTCTTTATCAAAAGAAAACAAAAGTTTTAATGGCATTACAAAAGCTCTTCAGAGCTATGTATATCTCCAATCATCACCCCCTCCTCAGGGACTCCAGAGGGCACATCCAGGCAAAAAGAAACAGGATGACAGACTGAAAGGACAGCAGGACTAGCATTAAATTAGAACCTGTATCCAAAAAAATCAGTTATCCCAGACAGATATCACAAAATACTCTGAGTTAGAAAGGACCCACAAGGATCGAGTCTAAATATTAATGGCCCATACAGGGATTGTATCCACAACCTCGAGTCTAGGAAAATCAGCTCTTCCCACAAGCTTTCCAACTCAAAAGGCAGTGGAATCAGTAAAGTAGTTGCCTTGGAAAACAAAATTGCAACATCAAAACAATTTCAGTGAAGACAAAGCCAATTTCAGCCAAGATGAAGTTTGTATCTCAAGGAAAAACTGCAAAATTTTTGATTTGGGATTGGCTTGGTTTTCTTTTTCTAGTCTACATTTAAACAGAATCAAAACCGCAGTGAAAAAAAAATTGTTTTACAATGTTTTGAAGTTTTGTGAGCTGAAAACATGACCCAAACAGATGTGGAAACAGAATTAAACCAGTAAAAACCCCTATTGTCAGTCTAAAGGATTCTAATACAAAGTAGATTCTTAGTATTCCTAAACCATTTGAAAGTTTCAAAATCAGTTCGCCACTTTCTCATAGAGGCAATGCTTTGAAATCTGAAGAAGATCAGAGCACTGGTTCTCATTTTGTCTGTCCAGTTTAAAAACAGACCATGACAAAAGTGTGACTTTTTCCACAACAAAATTAGGAACATAACTTCCACAGATGTTTAAAGTAACTTTACAGTAATTAGATTCTATTGTATCAGCTAGAATATAAGTTTGTCAGTAATAGTATCACTTTTTTTTTTCCAAATATATTCTGCTTTATCACCACTTATACATCTTGGAATATGCTTTGATCTGATAGTTAATATCTCACACATAACCTAATTGTTTTAAAGTCATATAATTTCACATCTTCACAAGAGTTCCTATTATTCTTCTTTTACCATTTAACTTTCTGTACTAGTCCGTGAAAAATAAAAACAGTTAAATTACAAATCTAGATAGTTGTGATCAGGTAATTTATTAATATACTCTGTGAAAGATATAGCTTCCCTTTATCCATAGAGAGTACCTGGAGAGGTTTTAAACTTTATATATATATATATATGCACACACACACAAAAAGGCAGGCAGTAAGACTTACAGTCTAGCATGTTTTTATTTTTATAAAAAAATAATAAGTGCTATACTAGCATTTCAGAGAAGGGATATTGTTCTTGAAAATGCACCACTTTTAACACTAAGGTGACAGAGATCACAGTAAACCATGTTTTTAAGTAAAATCAGTGCATCCTCAGTTCTTTCTACAGAGAAAAAGGCAACAGGAAAATACAGAACACTGCAAGTCATCTTAATGTATCACACAGCAATGTTGCAGAAAGACCACATAGCGCAGATCTTCACAGTTGATTTTTACAGGATGGAGATTAGCAGACCAGAGGAAAAAAAAAAAAACCAACAAAACAAAACAACAAAACAAAGAAAATAAGAAAAAAGAAATGAGCTCTAAGGGAGGAAAAAATAAGTTCAAAAGGGATTTCCAAGTGCTGCAGATGATGGGTATCAGACCTGTTACTCCCTCATCCCTCTAAATTAGATTTGGTCTTTGCAACCAGGTGATGTGAACAGGCCCAGGCCCCTGTATTAACTAAGCATCCCAGAACCCCTTCCACTGGCAAGTCAGCAGTGCTCTTCCTGCCTTCCATGAACAGTAAGCCACAAGGGCTGGGGGTGTGACAGAAAATTGCACTGTTCTGTGCCAAAAGGCAAGGCAAAATTAAGGTGGCGGTGAGGGGAAGAAAAAGCCCCCAACATTAAATCAAAATACAGACCATTTATACATCAATATGTTAAACATCCCATTGTTTAAAAGAGCAGGCAGCTGACAGAAACCATGTCTCTTTAAAACTGGCAGTGCATCAAAATATTTTAAAAAATAAACAGAGAGGTGCAAACCACCAAGAGGACCCTGCTGCTTGCAAACTTGAAAGTGGCTTGTACTTCTCAGGGCATGACTGATTTTGGCCCTCTTGTGGGTCAGCACACTTCCCATATGAGCCTGAAATAGAGTTCTCTGCCAATCGATAGAGCCCAGAGCAGCCCTTATGGCCCGACTGCAGTGGGGTGTGCAGTGACACACAGCAGCCCAGCATGGCAGCTCTCCTCGTCAGCAGCCAGATGTTCAGGGCATGGATTTTCCTGGCAGTGTTTAGTGACCTCAGCACCCCTCCCACTTCAGGCAGGGCTGCAGGAGCCCAGGGGCATGCAGCAGGGTGATGTAGCTCCACAGCAGGCCCAGGGTGCCAGTGCATGCCATTTGGGCTACGTGATGGAAGCATTGGCTTTTCCCGTTTCTTCCCTAAAAGTTACTCCCAGCAGGAATGCGTCCCTTGTCTAGGTATAAATCCAGGGACGGCAGACCCACTGCAAAGGCTCAACTCTGAGAGACGACCCAGAACTGTGTGTCAGTATCATCTCTTGCGGCTGTGATTTCACAGTATGATATGTTTGGTGGTGATGCTGCGGGGGTGAGCTGTATCCTTCCTGGGCTGCTGCTCCTCTGGCGCCCTCGCACCTCGGACTCCCCTGCCACTCCCCAGCCCAGCAAGGTGGTTTCAGGGAAGGAGGCAGAGTGGTGCTTCGGCAGCCGGCACAGCCAGGACCAGCCCCTGCCCCAGCTCCCCTTGGTGCGGGCACACTGCCGCGATGCGGAGGCGCTGGGCTAAGGGACCCGTGTCCAGCTTGTCCTCCCTCTGCAGGTTCCCACCCGCGCTAGCAAGGCCTGGCAAACAACGGGGGATGCTCTGCTAGGGCTGTCAGAAACAAACAGCGCAATTACCCTCTGCCGGATTGCTTAAAGTTGCAAACAAAAGACGACAAACAAAACACACAACAGATCACCCTCCAAGCCCGCAGAGCAATCAAGAGGAGGATGACAATGGCAGGGCCCCTCCGGCCCTGTGCCAAGGACACTCAACCCCGACGACAAGCACACGCTGCTGCCTCGCAGAGCCCCTGGCCACCTGCCAGCCCTTTTGTCTAGCACGTATGGAGCCCATCCTTGCAGGCAGACCGCTCTGGCTATGCCAAAGCTGCATCTACCATCGGCCTCCTTGCCAAGAGCTCAGTACCTCTCCTTGCTGCAATCTCAACCCTCCAGTGTTACCTCCTGCCCGTGCACCACCACCACCTCCTCCTCCTCCTTCCTGGGGAGTAGCAAAGCCTGCCTGAGCTGGATGTGACACCAGGGTTAACACACATTACCCAGAAATGAGTCGGCAAGTCCCTTGCCCCCGCCTGGTTTCCAGAAATGCTGACCATTTCCAGATCAGCCCAGCATCTGATGAATACATGAAAAGCATGACTCCAAGCCTCAGAAGTGGAAGAGGATACTGCTAAAAGGGAGCATTGCACTCCCCTGCCCATCATTTTGGAGGGGTATGACGGAACCTAAGATCACTTTCTATCCAACACCAATTTGACAACCGAAGCTCTTCAGCTGGGTGCCATTAGGTCAGTGTAATTAATGTCACTCATTCACCACTGCAAGACTGAAACGTGCAACGGAAAACCCACTGGTTGCACTTGTTTCTAAGGCTTGCAGTCCCCACTCTCCCTCCCTTCTCTGTCAGCATCTCTTTTTTTTTTTTTTAAGCAAGAAGCACAAAGACGCTAAGTTTTGACTAAGTAGGAAGACTTTCGCTCTTCTCTCACCTAACTATAAAGATGTGATAGTCAGGGTTGATAGGATTAAGAGGTTAAGGCTGGTCTGGCTGATTGCTGAGCCACTTGCTCAAGGGGCCACCCCAGTCTCTCACAACTTCTAAGCAACACGTGAAGACCTGAGAACTCGATCTCTGTGAGCTGTTGCTGTGACAGAGTCAGGAAACACTGTGAGAACAGTTTTTCTCGACATACATCAGTGTTTCCATTTCCAGACCAAGAGGAAGTCCTCCACAGAAAGGCTGTAAAGCGAAATGCTCAGTCAGTACACAAGTTCATCAACACTTTTAGGACTTCAGGGAAGACAGCTAATGGCCCACGTGGTATGGGATTCAGAGCAGGGACACCTTTTCACTTGGTTATGAAGTGCAAGAAGCAAATGCTCACATTATTATGATTTCCTATTAATCTAAGCACTGGTTTAGAGACAAGTGCAAACAAATACTTTGATAAACAACCTAAATTTGGAAATGGGCATTTTGGACCATAAGGATCTACATGTCACAATCAATGCCTGCTGATTTTAAGCGTTGCCAGCCTGTACAGATCATCGTAAGTCTCATGAATGTGACACCTTTCCTAAAGGTTTGTCACTAAAATTCTCAAATCATTTCACTGGATGTCAAACTCAGGTTCTCAGCTGCTCTCCTTTTGTTTTGTTTTTGTTTGCTTGGGGTTTGTTTGTTGGGGTTTTTTGAGGGCAAAAAGCAAATCAAGATTCACATTCTCTAATGCTAACTAAACAGCCCACCCAGATGTTTATAATGCAGTCAGAGTAGGGCTTGAACCTTGATTTCTGTAATCTATTTTGAAAAATTTATCAATAGCAAAAAGTCAAAACCTGTTGGAAAAATAATTGAGATTCAATGGGGAAGGGGGAAAGGCAAAGAAAAAATAAGAATAAGTTGTTTAGTTTCAAAGATCTTTAACAGCATTTCCCATCTCTCTTAATTACATATATAATTTTAAACTTTAAAAAATATTATTATTTACATAAAAAAAAGACAGAGATATGTACAAAGAAAAGGTATGGTGCCTTTACATTGACATAAAGGAGTAATTCCTCTAAAAGCACTGTATGAGCATGTTTTCTATTGATTATTTTTAAATTAATTCTTTTTGTTGTATTATTTCTCCCCTCAATTTGTCAATTTTTTCCTGATTACTCTCATTTTGAGAACTAGTCTCCCACACTACACCCAATCTCTCATTTAACAAAAGCCATCCTACAGCCATTCAGATTAAAATTCTGCTTATTAAAACTGACTCCAAGTGATCGTTTTCATTTTGGCTCACTCATTCACATAAATACAATTTCTCCAATATTAAGTTCAAACAGTGCCCCTTTGCACCTTGTGAGTAATTTTTAATGTAATTTTACCACAAATAAAAAAAAAGGGGTAAAAGCCCACTAGTTTATTCAACCAAGTCTCCATTAGTCATTGTGAACCATATAACTAACAAACATGGGTTTTATGTCATATACTCATTGGGTGTTCAGGATGAGGGTGGCAGTATGTCAGCTATGAGTGGGAGAAAAGAGGTTACTGAGGTTAAAAAGAGGAACATATGACTGTGTACGCCCCTGGTGCCTCTGCTGCTGCTTATTCCCTGCTTGCTCTTTGCCTTTGCTGGTAGGCACACAGCCAGCACTCTTGCACAAAGATCACTTGCTTCGGTACAAACTGTTCTGCACTTTTTAGTTAGTGGCTATGGTAGTGTACATGCTTTTATTTCTGCATGTGCAAGTCCAATACAACATTCATTCTGGCATATATGTTTATATATCTGACATTTATCTAACACTAACCCCACAATGTTTATCTAAGATGCTTAGGTATAAAATGGACTGTATGTTACTAGAGGTTCCCTTAAATTTGTGTTGAGTTCATTTATGCCTAATATACCTGCACAAAGGCAAAAACACCCAAACACATGCATATACTTGTATTAAAGGAATGGATCTTCCCCCCATGTTTCCCTCTGAATGTTATCAGTATGAAGAATTCTGCACAGCTGAGAAATCACAGGCACCAGAGACTTAATGCCCTGGCCTGTCTGAGCTCTGCACAGTCTGAGACACAGCAAACAAAAGCAAGGCAATTCAGGGCATGCTCAGTCACCCTGCCAGTTCACTCATCTTCATACAATAATGTGGTCACTGTTCTCAATCTGCTGCGTGCCTCTGCCACTGTCCCAAAGCCCTGGTCTCTCTTTTGATGAAAATCTCTGGGCAAGACACTCTTTGACCTCCTACAACCTCAGTATCGCCCGCTAGAGATATTCCAGCTGTCACTGAGGAAAATACAGTCTGAATTCTGTACTTTTTTCAGAGCCTGTGCATGAAGGGGATGCATGTGGTAGTGAGCTGCTCCTCTCTGCCAGGCAGATCAGACCATGGCTGCTGCTGCACAAGGCAAGGGAGATGCAGGTCAAGGCTGTCTCTCACAGCAGGGTCAGCTGCCTTGTGTAAGTTTTCTTCTGGGATATTCAGCCAGCATCATCTCCAACCAGCACTGGCAAGTGTCTCCAGGCACCATCCCACCCCAAACTACAAAACCAGCAATGCCCACACAGGATCAGTCCAGGGGTGGTTCAGCACTCCCAGAGAAACCTGTGGGAGGGCCGAGCTGGAAGGGCTGCCCTCATGGAAATCTCCACCTCTGCTGGAAAGAGGGGGGCAATGGCTCTCTTTTCCTCTTCTCCCCTGCCTCATAAGTTTCCTGCTCAGCTCTAGTGAACTTTGTTCATTATTTGTAATTAGAAAGTGGAAAGTAATTACTGTCTTCCCTATGGTTCATACTCTAAAGCAACACTTAAAGAACAGAGAAACAGCTGAAATCTAGGCCATTTCAAAAACTTAATGGAACTGCTAATCACTACACCTGTCCCTGAATCCCCCTTAACAATATTTGTGGTTCTGCATCACATTTTCCTACATTAAAAAAATAAAATATTAAAATGATCTTTTCTGTTGCCAGTTGAAAAACCCACAAACAAATAGGCAAATGTGACTAAGTGGTTAAACAGAGAAAACAATGGAAATGTGTATGCACCAAAGGCTGTCAACGGTCCCACAGAAAGAATGGGAGAGACAGAAAAAATTCTTTAAGCCCTTGTAACAACAAAATGTCAAAACCAAACAAATAACAGACAGAAGTAGGAGCTAAGTGTTGACTGTGCCTCGTTAAGGGTTTAGCGAGCAAAGAAGCCCCAGCCTTCCCCTGGGGTTCCCAGTCCAGCCCTGCGATCCTCTTGCAGCTTTCAGGGATGGCTATTTGGAATCCTTCATCCTCCCCCCACCCCTGCCCCCCTGAATTATTGTTAATACAATCTGAGTAAAATTCTGTCCTGACATTCAGATACTGGTATTTGTAGTGCCTGTGTCTTTTTTTTTTACCCCCTTCCAGTATTTTTTACCATCTCCTTTTTATATTTTTATGTTGTAACATAGGCTATGAATTTCCTGACTTCTGTGGGTTAGATAGGAAACTCAATGTTACTATTTTGGTGTAGAATGCAGCCATTTTTGTGGTCATATTTACCATAGCTGAGCTAAACTCAACAGGAAACAGCATTTCTATTTGCCTGTTGGCTCAGCATGCATATCCCACATCTACAGTGCAGAAAAAACTGATAAACTGATGGGAAACTAATGAAGGCCAATTTGGACAGAAGGAATTGACAGGTGCTCTACTGGTGGTCCAGGTATAAACCATATCAAGAAAATATTCTGCTGCTTTGCATTCATAGATTTGTATGAAGTCAAGACTAGCTACAAAGCCTTGATTACAAAACTGCCCTTGTTTTTATGCTCAGGGAGGGAAGGAGGCTTCAAAAAGGAGACCTCCACAAGCAAGCTTAGACCTTGTCATCATTTTAAATTTTTCTTCTTAATAACTGTCACAGCTTTCTTTTTTTGGCATAGTCATTCTAAGACACAGTTGCCAGAAATCTATGGGTAGAAGAATCCAACCTAGGGAATCAGAAATACATATTTATACAGGAAAACTTACAAGTCCACACACAACAAGGTTTGGTACAAAACATCTAAGGGGCTACTGCAGCTTGGAAGTTCAAAAGGACAGAAAACTCCAGGTAGCATTACAGGTCCCTTCTGTCTCTGAGATCAGGAGCCTGCAGCAAGGATACTGAAAAGTAGCTGAAAAGTAGCTATGGTCTGGGTGGGTTTGGAGCTGGGTCTCAAACTACAGTATTTTGAGGGGAATCTGTGGGAAATGGTACTGGCTTACCTTGCACTGACCCCAGCAAGGTACTGGCCTCTCCTAACCTCTTTTGAAAGAAAATGCTTCTCAGAGTTTGTTCTCTACAGGTTCTAGAATCATGATTAAACTCAATGACAACCATAACTTGCACACCACCCTTGGAGGTTTATCTTACTCTTACTGTGTTCAACCACAATTCACCCACTCTTCCTCTGATATACTACAATTCAGGGACCTCAAGAACTGCCTGTCCCTCCTTGCTCGGGTAGGTATGAGGATGCAAAGGGTCGTTGTGGAGCACTGCTCCTTGTTCATCCCTTTCCAAGCTGAAAGTCCCTATTCTGAATTTGGAAGTCTTGTCCTGTATGAGAATCTTGGGGAGGCTTGGCACGGCCCTTTTTAGGTTTTATCTGGGTTGATACCTTGTGGTGATAGGGTTGGAGGACTCGCCAGGGTCACACCACTTCCTCTGTGATCTCCACCCAAGCCACTTGAAAAAAAAGTGCTGTGAAAACTTGAAGCTCACTTTCTATCAGGCAAGTCTGTATTTATGGCAATAAAAGGCAATAGTGACTATGAGTCCCTGCAGGGGGGACTGTTAGAAACAAGGTTTCCATTTGTGCTTGCATCTGGCAGCACTTTGTGTGCTGACAATTTCAAGTTCTCCCACCCTTGACTGCTCCATCAGCTTTGCCCACCGTTCATGTGGCTTCACACAGCAATAGGGGAGAGAAAAATATATTAAAAATAGGAAAATGTGACTGAAACTCTCAACCTTGACAGGTGAAACTCAGACAGTAAAAAAAAAATCTCCAATATTATAATGCAATTCAATTCTGCAATTACTGTCTTCTAAATCTTTTTTTCATGTTCAATCCCTCTGTTAAAGGAAACCTGGGGTATCCCAGGAGTGTTTGATGTCCTAACCAATTAGTGCAATTTAATAGCCACATCATGACCACAGTTAAAAGGACCCCCAGGGAACAGATCCCTCTCTGAGAATGATAACAGACATTGGGCAGCAAATTTAGCTTAGATAGCCAAGGCTGGTTTTGTTTCCAATAGTCTACTCCACGCTCCTGTTTGCTGAGCCATTGATCCACTTATGAGCCAGATCCTGAAATACAATTTTGACCTATTAAAGTAGCTACCTGTCAGCTTTGGTTTGCCCCTGACTATACTGGGTAGCACTGCTGCTAGATGAAAAAGCTCAGATATTCCAGATTGGACACAGGGAAGTAGAATAGGTTGGGAGGGACCTTTAAAGGTCACTTATTTCAACCACCCTGCAATGAGCAGGGACATCTTCAACTAGGTCAGGTTTCTCAGAGCATTGTCCACCCTGGCCTTGAACCTTGGCCATCACCTCTCCAGGCAAGCTGTTCCAGTGTTTCACCACCCTCACTGCAAAAAACTTCTTCCTTATATCTAGTCTAAATTGACTAGTTTAAAACCATTTTAGTTTAAAACCGTTGCCCCTTTTCCTATCACAATAGGCCCAAGTAGGAAGTTTGTCTCCATCTTTCTCAAAAGTCCCCTTTAAGTACTGGAATAAGGTCTGCATGGAGCCTTCTCTTCTCCAGGCTGAACCATCCCACCTCTCTCAGCCTGTCTTCATAGGAGAGGTGTTCCAGCCCTGTGGTAATCTCTGTGGCTCTCTTCTGGACTCTCTTCAGCAGGTCCATGTCCTTTTGTTGAGGGCCCCAGAGCTGGATCAAATACTACTGGTGTGATCTCACCAAAGCAAAGTAGAGGGGAAGAATCCCCTCTCTTGGCCATTTGGCCATACTGCTTTTGATGCAGACCAGGATAGGGTTGGCCTTCTGGACTGGAAGCACACATTGCCAGATTGTTTCCAGCTTTTCATCCACCAGTACCACTTAAGTCCTTCTCAGCAGAGCTGCTCTCAGTCCATTCATTCTGGAAGCTGTCCTGACCCAGATTCATCCTGCACTTCACCTTCTTGAACCTTGCAAGATTCACACAGGCCTGCTTCTCCTGCTTTTCCAGGGCTCTCTGAATGGCACTCTGTCCCTCAGGCATGTCAAATGTACCACTCTTCTTGGTGCTGTTGGCAAACTTGTTGAGGAAGCACTTGATCCCACCGTCTGTGTCATTAAGATACTAAACAGCACTAGTTCCAGTACAGACCCCTGAGGGACACCACCTGTCATCTGTCTCCCCCTGCACATTGAACCACGGACCACAGCCCTGTGGATGAGACCATCCAATCAATTCCTCAGGACAAAAGAGTCCACCCATCAAATCCAGCCCTCTCCAACTTAGAAGGATGTTTGGAGGGACCACATCAAAGGCCTTACAACAAACATCCACTAGAAATGTGGCCAGGAGGATTGCT
Source organism: Anabacerthia variegaticeps (assembly GCA_035583185.1). Classification (NCBI taxonomy): domain Eukaryota; kingdom Metazoa; phylum Chordata; class Aves; order Passeriformes; family Furnariidae; genus Anabacerthia; species Anabacerthia variegaticeps. The sequence continues at coordinate 39,268,575 of JAWWEW010000078.1, forward strand.
TTAGCAAAGGCTAACAACTCAGAAATACTGCTCCATAACTCTCCTCAAACTCCTGAGCTGACACAGTGTTCATAAGACAAGGAGATGAACCAGACTGGGAAACTGATCCCACATTAAAAAAAAAAAAAAAAAAAAAAGCTGTACTGGTTGTATTGGGATCTTATGCAGGCAATAGCATTTCTGTACAGAAAGCCATACCAGCACAGTCCCAAGCACAGGCATTCCAAGTCCCTGTTGCTGAAGGTGCAGGCTGCCCTTGGCAACACTGCTAGACACTGCTGCAGTTTCACTGTGACCCAAAGCCAGGCAAAGAGATCAGAAAATGCAAAGAAATCAGAAAATACTATATTTTAAAATCCAGAAAACAAAGCCAATCAGGAATTTTTTAAGAAAATGTCTCTTTTCATGGGCTGTCAATTTGCGGACACTAAACTTCTCATAGACATCTGCTGCGTTAGTGAAACATTCTACCCCCTCATTGCTCAGAAGCCTTTGTTGAGTTCTCTTACAAGCAAGTATATATCCATTGGCTGTATATAATTTAAAGCAGATTCTCCTTCCCTTGTTGCAAGGATCAATCTTATTATCATTCTAACTTATCTTTTCCATTTCACCTTAGTGGTGGCCACTGTGGAAAAGTCATTAACTCGTGTGTTGGCAATTTTAAGTCTTTGATGCCATTTTGTGTCTGAAGAAACAAACCCATCTCTTCTTTTTGATCCTGAGCTTACCTTTGCTTCTCACATTTCCTATCTTTGTAAATCTGCTTATTAACACTTCCACTATATTGCCCTATATTCAACACTGTCTCAGTCACACTTCTGCTGAAAGTCTTATTCACACTCTTGTCTTCTCCAGGCACGATTATTGTAATTTTCCATTTCCATGGCCTTTGCCAGGAGTTTGCTTTCTCAAGACACAAGAAGGATCATAAAATAAAAGCAATGCTCACTTTGTCTTGTATGGAACAGAAAGAACAAGATGATTGAGAAGCTATGAACACAAGTCTTCAGCTTGCATTAAGGGCACGTACCTTTAGGTGCTCAAGGCACAGCAGTGGGCAGTGACACAGCCAGGATAAGCAGCCTATTCTCACTTCTATTTTGAGCTACTCCCCAGAAACAAAATTTGCCCTCTTCTCACCACCCAGATCAAACATCTTACCCTCATTCCTTATTACACACCTTTTGAGCTGATCAATACACCAATAGCAATGGATAAGACCTTGGTGCAGATGAAGTCAAAGCATTTCGATCACTAAAATTTCTGTCACAAACTACAGTTCCTAAACTGCCTAAAATGATGGTACAGGCATCACTTGACGCACAGTCAGCATCCTGACCAATACAGTGCCTATAGGATGCATGTCCACATACAGTTGTGTATACTGCATTGCTCCAGGTTACAATGGCATGTTCCTTTCAGAACAGAAATCAATTCTGAGGCACCAGTGTGAGCAAAATGACCAGGAACAGATCTGTACACTGTCACAGCAAATTGTGATACACGTGCCAATCAAATAGAGTAAGTATCAATTCCCACTTTTACCCTCATATTCATAGGGCTCTCCAACAGTCACAGATGCACAAAGAGGACCATACTAATTATCTGTCTTTTGCCAGCCAGAGTTGATACAGCAGTTCAAGTTTCCATGCCACATATAAGAATTTAGATTCAGTTGTGGCAGAACTGCAGGGGGCCATGGGTCAAATCCCACTGCAAAGTAAGTGTCATGAGGTCTTTTGACACAGATGCAACCAAACTGGTTTTAACACCTATCAGCACACAGTCCTACACTACACAGAAGTTAGTATGAGGCTATTCATCCAGCTGACATTTGCTATGTATTATTTATATATATTACTCAGACTCTCACAGAGTTACACCTAAACTGACCCCAGGAACCAAGTAAAGTTTACTTGACTAATTAAATCTTCTAAAGAGACATTTCACCTTGGTATGGAGATAAAAAGAAGTTTAAAGTCCACACCTGCTGCTGATGTTTTCCACCAATCATTTATTCTCTTAACAATTTAATCAACCAAGAAACATATCTTATTTTCAGCATGAATATACTTGGCTTTCCTTTTCAGTCATTGAATTTTTTTATTTGTTTGACTGTTAAGTTAAAGATGTACATATACACACTACAGAAATGCAGCTCTTGATTTTTGTTTTCTTAGAATATTGATTTAAAAGTGTGTCACTGGAAGGTGCTTTCCTCAGCCTCCTCTGTATTGTTCCCATGCACGCAGCCAAATGATGAACAGTATTCTAATGGAGGGTAGGCTTACAATGTATTTGGAGGTAAAGCTGCTTCTTGTCAAATTCTACCAACCTAAAATTTGCCTTCCTTAAGGCAGGATCTATACAGTTGTTCACATCTTTTTAACTACATCTGTTAAAATTCATTTCCTGATTTAAAACAGAATAGTTCCCACCGCATACAAAGTTTAAATAACATGTTGTAATATACAGGACATGAACAAAATAAATAGAGGGTCCATAACACAGTGTGGACTTAAACTCACCAGCTAGTCCCCAGCAGCTGTATATATCTGTACCTTTTCCCTTGGTAAATTCAAACAATGCTGGGGTATGTGCTAGGTTGATGCAAGCACTGGCTGTGATTCCTCATTGGCCACAATGTGACAGACAATACCTGATCTGGTACAGTCTGCCAGGACAAAGTTACCTTCACCACTTCTTTTGAATAAATTAAACCTTACAGAGTGAGCTTGTACTGGGAAACCTGTGACAGGCTTTACTGTCCTTTGGAATAAGAGTAATAAAGATAGACTCATTAATAGCCTTTGATTAACACAGTTCTCAAAGAAAAACTACAAAACCAGGGTCATGCTTGTCAGAGAAACCATATCAGAAACACATTTAGACATAAACCAAGATAAGTCAGCTTTACCAACAGAGGACCACAAGAGTTGGATTACACAATTCAGAGTCCAAAGGTTTTCCTTTGGGTCTTTTGTCTCTTAAATTAAGCAAAGCAATGACACAACACAGGTTTCACTAGATGAAGTACATGACAATGTTTGGAGAGGAATTTTGTTTCATCTTTTATGTTTCTCATATCTTTAGTATAACCACTTTGATTTGTAATTTTTATTGTTGTAGTGTTTGCAGGGGGGGGGGAGGGTGGTGGTCAGAAGATGCTTTAGATCATCAAAAACACAATTTATGGGGTTTGTTGGCCGTCATTCACATGTTTTGGTTGCAGAACTAAACAAGACTAGCTTTCTGTAGTTTTCCTCATGCAGCTCCATCAATACACAGAAACCTCTGAGCTTCCCTATGTTCTTGGTGTTTCCAGCTAACAATGCCACTCAAGAACTTAAAAGCTTTCTCTTATTTTTCTCACTTGAATTAGCAACCTGCTCACTTTGCAGTAGAGCTGCCTGCTAACCCACTGGAATGCTAACAGTCCCCCAGCAGCTTCCCACGACTTTCGCCATGTGTCAACACCAGGCATGTTTTACTCCAGTTTGTTAGGAAGGCCTTCCAGAGCACACCAGGTTCCTGCAGGGCCAGGAAGCATGGGGTGAGTTCCACAGGACCAAACAGGTCCCTTGCAATACCAAAGAGAAGTGACTTGTTTGCCTGGGGTTTTTAGTGTGACTGCTTATACATGAGCGATGTTGAGTCAAGTACCCAGATTAAAGTCACAGCTGCCCATGGTTAGTTCCAATATGGAGTTACACTTGGGACAACTGATAGATTGTTCATAAATAAATAAAAAACATTGTTTATAAACATTCTATAGAGTCTGAAGGAGGGTTTTCAGTTAGAAATAGCAGTAAATTATACTTCTTAGGGATGCACTTGTAGATGTACTGTCAAAGATGGATTTAAAGGGCTATTTCTTTACAACCTGTGATGAAAACAAAAGGCTGCTACATAAAGAGATTAAGAGTAAAGTCATTTAAGCTAAAATGTTTTAGCACACCTGTTTTTTGTAGTATCAATAGAGATGACTTTGCTGTCTTATTGGCTTTTATTCTGATCATCAACACTTGTTAGAAAAAAAATCTCTGTTTAATAAAACATAAAATTCTCTGTGTTAAACATAAAATGGAGTTTTAGTATTTTTACTAACTCATCTTAACTAACACTTACAGTGGAAATATATTAAACACACATGTATACTAAGTGCTGCCCAATTTTTGCTGTTCTGCTTCCCCTTGTTTATTTGTGTTCTGCTTTTCCTTACAATTTTGTGTTTAATCAGTTTGCCTTTCCAAGAAGGAATCTTAAAATATTTTGGGTCTCCCTTATCATGAATTTTCTCCATTTCCAAGAAGCTTTTCTAATTAAAGCTACTATTTCTACTGTGAGCTGATTTCTTCTTATATTTTGTATAGGGATCTCACACAGCAATAAAACCAGTCTGGTGAAAGACCAAAACGGCATCAATGGCTGCACCAAGACATAATACTGTAAATACCGTTTTCCCCTTCATTTTCAAGGAGCAGCTACACACTACTGAAAGCAATTCACGTGTACCCAGTGACTCAGAGCCATTTTTAACACCTAGTTTAAAATGCCACAAAGTGAAAATGAAATTAAATGCTTTTGGTAGCAGGGGGACTGTAATCTAGATAAAATAATTGCAAGAAAAACAAACAAGAAAAAAAAGGGAATTATTTACACTAGTCTAGCTTAAAACCAAGAGAGCTCTACAGAACAGAGTGGGCATATGAGACAGTGCATTGCACACAGCTTAGTTTCTGCATTTCCCATCCCCATTTAACATCAGGTCAAATCCTCTCTCTCACTGTTGTGTTTTTCCTAGCACCTTATTTTCGTTAACAATTAATGAATTTTAAAGCAGTGTTACACAATCAACATGTTTATAATTTCCAGCCTACATAACAGAACATTTTAGGATTCATAGAGGAGGGGGAAAAAAAAAAATCAAGTATTTCAGGGTCTTTTCCTTCATTTGCCCAGCATTCTGAGTTTAGAATATCTCTTGGCTGGGATTCAACATGTTGTTAAATTATAACTGTGATTTAAGATATCATAATAAAAATAATACCATTAACGTCTAAGTCAAGATTGTGACATTTAATACCACTGTTCTGTGGCAAAAAAATGTTTTTGAAAAAAAAATTATGTTATGAAAAATTAAATGGTATAGCAAACTACTTACATTATTTTAAACATCTCATTGAGGTTCTTTGTACACTCAGTGGAGAAATACGCGCTCCTCCAACAGTGGTGATTTAGATGTTGAGGTAAATTACTCCTTCCATTATTCACAGGGAATTCCTACTTCCTTTAAGTTCACTTGTCTAAAGTTAGGTAAGCTGAAGTAAACTTTTAGGAAGTAAAACAATGCAGAGATAGAAGAGAGTTAGGTTCTGTTCCTGCTTTTATGCCAAGTTCCCACCTAATTTGAGTTTAAATGCAGCCTGTGCTTCAGTTCCACCTGTTCATTAACAGAGGGTGGTGTTTTCCCTTTCTACACCTTGACAGGTGTTGTAAGGCTAAGCTGCAGCTATTACAATGTTAAGGCTTGATTGGTACCTACAAAAATTACTCCATGAAGTGCAGGAGAAGCACAAATGATCCTTATATTGCATAAACTGGGTATATTTGCTGATCTGTTTGTGATCTCTCCCTGTTTCTCCTTGTCTGTTTCTGTGAAAGTTCTCCATTTTCATAAAAGACATTGCACTGAGAGCTTGGGAGAGATGAAACCATTGGGTTATTACTGCATGATCAAAAGCCAATCTATAGCCAGAATTCTACAAAAGCACATATGAGTTCATCAAAACTCTCTAAGGACATTAGGATGTATTGTTTGTAAAGTAACTGTGCTTTATGTTAACTGGTACACATAGGTAAAGAAGAAGCCCAGAAGATATGAGTCCAAATGAAGTTTTACACTCTTTTGCATAAAGGGAGAACTGAAGTATAAAGATGTGACTTGCTCAAATGCAAGAAACCTCTGGGAGATCAAGAGAGTGAACCCAGGTCTTCTGAGCTTGTCCTTCTTGAGTGTTATAACCACAAAGCTCTCCTTCCTCCCAATCTTGTTGCTCACTCTAGTTTCTCTTTTGTTTCTTTGTAAATTTAGTCCTGCCCTCTCTATTACAAGAAGTCATTATTTTAAAAAAAGGTGAGATGTAAAAATATCTCTCCTCCCCTGATTGTACTCCTTTCCTCAACAAACCATACTTGTACAATTAATTACTTGTTAATTACATTCTATACCATAAAAGATGTACCTTAAATTCCTTTTCTCTGCTTTACACTTCTCTGTACGTCCTGCTTTGTTTTCAGATCATAAACTAATGTGATAGTCTGAATCATCCTGGAGCACCTTTTTTTTCTCAGATTAGTATAAGAAAACCATATGTTAGCACATGGGGAATGGCAATTCCCCACGAGAGAAGCAATTCCTTAAAAATCACCAACAGAGTGGAAACTGTCTATGTTGCAGGACTAGCAACTGGTCATCTTTAATTCAATGAAGGTTGTACACACAACTAAAATATAAAGAATACTAGATTCTTTCCTCAGTGTTTGAGGACCTGACTGTAACTCTTAGTCAAACTGATGAATATTGAGTCACCCAAGGACCCCTTCTAGTCAAACAACCTATTTCTCACACAGACACTCCCCAGCATGAGTAAAGAGTGGAAATTTTTACCTTATGTGTTAATGACTAGGAACTAGCCTAACCATGTTTTTACCACACTTCGAGTCCATCCTAAAAAACCCTCATGATGAAACTCTTATTTCAAAGTGCTTGCTCCTTTTTAACTTACTTCCTTTCAAGGTCTATGGGGGGTTTGGTGAAAACATACACAGTAATAAGAAAAATCCTCCTGGGTTATTCCCCAACAACTGCTGTCACAGGTGAACTCCAACCCACATGACAGCAGCTGAATAAGCAAACCAAACTTCTTGGCTTGTCTGGGACTGTTCTGAATTTGCTTTATGCTTGCAGTAAGCTGCTCTCACTGAACCATTTTACTTCTCAAGTCCAATAGGGAAAAGTATATCTAGCAGTGCAGAGAAAACTGGACTGTAAATAAGGATGAACTTGAAGGACCATTTTCAAGTAGGAAAATAAAAGAGTTCACTTCAGCAGAGCTTTGTACCCAGAATTCTAAGAGTTCATTTCAGCACTGTGGCTACCACATTACTCAATTCAAAGTAGAGTCATGTCAGTGGCATGTGGTATGAGCTTTCACAGCCATGTGAAATCAAGCATGTTTGGTTGATTGCTTAAACTCCAGCCTGTAGTCAGTCACTGTGAGCTGGAAAAACAGAAAAGATTACTATAAGGCCATGACAACAGCTAGTTTATTACCCGGTTTTCTTTTGGGGTTGGTTGACATGGTCCCCGTGAAAAGAAGGAGATGGGATAACCCAGTCAAGAAGCAACCTTCCACTGTAAAAAAAAAAAATGCCTTATACACGATCATTTGTATTTGAAGCTTGGGTTGTGTAGTGTCAGAGGCATTACTGGTCCCTGTATAGAACCTCGTAAATGTGCTTCACTCCTCCCCCTTCCACTTCTTTCCCCTAGAAATATTTTTGGTAACTGACACTATTTAGTTTCTCTGTTAGCAGAGTCAACAGACAAGCTGACAATTAGATTGAATAGAATTACTTTCTGTTTACGCTAGATAAACTAGCCAGTGCTAACAACAGGTAGCCGCAGTACCTGTAGATGGGGAAAAGCTTCTGCTGCAGCACAACCCCAAGAAGCTGAGCTAAACCTATTGTTTCAAACATGCAGCCTAGGCGGGAGCTGGCACGGTCAGACTGGGATTAGGCAAACATGACTATCCTCAGCCGCAGCGGGATGTGACTGTTCACCTGTGCTAGTCACCTTGGCACGAAATGTAAGAATGGTCTTACCAGCTCAGACCTAATTCCACCGAGCCCACTGTTCCCCCTTCAACAGTAGCAGCGGTGTTTTCCTAAGGCAGTGTATAAGCATCACAAAACATCCATCCTTTCTCCGGCAATGAGCAGTGCAGGGACTCCGAGCCAGAGGGCGCGTGTTTGAATTTCAGTGAAGTGCCATTTGCAGGTACAGGTGTACTACCTGTATTTAAATGCAAACTTAACAATTTGGGGATGCAAGGGGCCAAAAGGGCAAGCTACTGTGGTAAAAATCTGGAATTATCCCATATAGTTTCTCTCACACAGCATCCAGATGCTAGTTTAGATGTGCCGTTTTGTAGAAATGCAGATGGTCAGGCTATCCAGAAAGCAAGCACTTATGGGACAGGTAAATTGAGCGCGGTAGAGATCTTATCTGTCCATCTGGTTATTTAAAAGCGACGAATGAATTTCAGTCTCCTAAACTGTCTTAGCTAGGTATTTGTAACACACTGACATTGATGGCATTTGGCTGCAATTTAGGGAATTCACAGGCTACGGTGCAGGCGTTTTGGGTCTGGCATTTTCCTTGCTCAGACACATCTCTTCCATCCCAGTACTGCTGGGCACAACTCAGCACTCACGAGGAGCTGCCTCAGGTTGGTCCCCAGCAAATCCACAGAGCTGGGACAGACTGCTCAACTGCTGGACCTTTCCTTTGTCACCCCTCCTTTTTCTAATTGATGGTTGTATTATGAACATCGGTTCATGCTCAGAGTAGGATGATTCTTTTTTCCCCTAACACTTTGGTGACACTTGCGTGGCTTGTCGTGCCAATAGTCTCATTTTAACTGAGCTCAAATCGCACTAGCAAAACGTGGAGGAAGAAGTTAGCAGTACCTATTACAGCAAGTCTACGGAAAGAAAGATAGAGGAAAAATTCAACCCTTCAAAATTATACATCACACCTAATTGCACGAAAACGTTAACTGTTACTTCTTGCAGGGATACAGCTGTGGTCCTAATGATAAGCGTTATGTGGGTACAAGATCAAAGTGGGCTATCACAAAATTAGGTCTATGGAACAAGAATGGAAGAAAATAAATGGCAGAAAAGAGAGAAAGAGCACAAACATTGACAAAGCCAGCTGTGGACCACCAGCCTTAAGGAGCACTTGACTTGCTATTCCAGTGTTTAGATAGCTTAAATCTGAAACCTACTTCTCCATGAAGACATGCTAGGGCTTGCAGCTGTACTAATTAAATACGTTAGGTGGAGGTTTCTGATATGATAATCAACAACAAAACGCCAGCTTGAGCATTTAAACCATCGTAATGAGGTGTTAGCACGGAAGCCCTTTGAGGTGAATGGGGAAAGTTTATACACGCTGCTATTGTTCCAGCCCGTCTGGCTCTCCTCTCGAAACAACAGCGCGGTGATTACCTTAACTGCTAGGTGGAAAAGAAGTTGAATTCCTGGGCTGTTTTCGGCCTCTACACCCTCCAAGTTTTCATACGCTAGGAAATGTAAGAACAATGAGAAAGGTACCGGGAGAGGGAACAACACTCCTTAAATCACCAATGAATGCAGCTTTGGGTGTGCCTAAGTTATTTGAAGCTTCAGTCCGTTTAGACACTGGGGGAGTAAATGGATTTTGTGTTTTTAATGGCTCCTCATTAACTTTTTTTTTTGTTTGTTTTTGGTTTTTTGGTGTTTTTTTTCTTTTTTTTTGTACAGAACAAAACGCTTTCTTTCCGACACGATGGCCTATCAGGCATTCAGCAGTGATTAATCAGCCCGTATTTGCACAGGACTTTGAAGACAGAGAAGGCTGTAGAAATCCTGCGGGTTATTACTGCCCATGTAAAACTCCTCGAATTCCACTTCCTTACTAAGCCAGTCTTGCAAACAACTGCCAGCAAACGAACAATCGACGAGGTAAGCACATCACTTCATTCCCCTCAAAGAAATATTAACTTCAAAGCCAAGTTAGGACCATTTAAATGCAAGTAACTCAAGGAAGGCTGAGCAGGGAGCGACGGCACAGTCACACAAGGGACTGCTGAATACAAGCATCGTAGGTTGTTTGTTCCACCAGCAGCATTGGAAGCAGGCTTGTCTTCTCATACAGTTCCACAGTGCTAAACACGAGAAAAGGTTCAGAGGAATAAATACTCCCTCTTTTTTTTTTTAATTTTTTCCTGCTATGAGACCACATCATCCTAGTCTGAGAGGCAAATGCCCAAGCTCGTGTAAAGGAAAGGCGCTGCCACGGCGCCCCAGGTGCTCTCCTGCACCACTTTTAATTGTAGCTGAAGGCCAACATCTCCTCCCAAAGAGTTCTAACTCTCTAGAATTTGCCATCAATCAAAACACAAAGGACAGCTCTCGTGTATGGCTAACCCGTGCAGAGAAATAAACGCTTTGATGTTAGACATCAATTTCGTTTAGCATTAATAAAAATATATTTATTTATGCCCTTTTCCCAGCCCGTGTGTAGATGTCAGTCAGTGGAAAATGTTAAGGGTGTCTCACCGAATAATTGTTCGCTTTAGGTGTGCTGTTGTTTGAGTGAGTTTGTTTGTTTGATTTTTTAATTGACTGGCCTAAACCAAGCAGTTGAGTATCAAAAAAAAAAAAAAAAAAAGAAGAAAAGTATTTATGTAGACCGCTGAAGATCTCAGTGCAAGCAAGAAATCAACCAATTTATAGCCAGTTGTTACCTGTGTCCCATAGAGATTCTTCTTGGAGGAAGTTTTGTTGAACTCTTTGGTACTTAATATCACAAAACCAGACATCCAAACCCTTATATGGTATAACTGAAGTCGTCAAGGCTGTACATAACTCTTCACCAGATACAGATGACTATGAATTATTTTCATAGTGAACTCAGTCATCTGACCCTAATTTTAGATTTCTCTCTTCAGCCATCCATTCTGCAAAACCCAAACAAAAAACAATAGTACTGGGGATAAATCCCACAAAAAGGCCTCCAGCTGAGTTGAAGTTCTGGTTAATTTCTGAAAGCAGCCCATTAATTTCTGAAAGTAGGCTTTGGTCAAAATACTAATAACAAGAACGGCACAATTTGCATAAATTTGGTACTAATATAATTGTACTATGCGTGACTTGCTGGACACAAAGTGGGAGAGATTGGGCTAATTATCTTTTTGTAAGCAAATATATTTAAGGTAAGTGTGGAAAAAAAATGGAAGAAATAACTGATGTAATGTAGACAGTGAATAGTTCTACAATTGCTAATTACAATTAGTTATCCTTCACTGAGGGGAAAAGGCATTTCAAAAGTATTTTCTTCCCTAATTTTCATACTTGATAATGTTAATTTGCCAGGCTGCAGCCAAAACTCTGCCATGAAACTGAGTCTGAACACAAGAATGCTGGTTAGAGAGCAAACATTTCAAATCTGTTTTCCTAAGGAAAACTTCCACCGAGAGCTGTTGAAGGCACTTGGGTGGGTACCCTCTCAAGGAACTTGTGATTTGCAGGAAGGAGCTGGAAAATGCGGTGCTTGTTGTCTACCCTTGGTAAAACCTCCTGGGTCAGAAGTGGTGTCGGTGCGTCCCAAGGAAGTTGTGGACTGCAGTTTGCTCTGCTGCCAGGCAGGACATCAGGGCTCCAGTCTCAGCTGCTGATAACAGCAGTTGCTCCAGAAAGTTGGTTTGCTGGAGAAAATGTGCACGGCTAAGGATGTGTTGCATCCCAGCTGGGAGGTTTCACAGGCCCTTGGGACCACAGCTCTTGCACCCTCACTTCTATCTAATCCAGGTAATTTGAGAAGACCCCAGAAGCTGGGACTTGAGAAAATCAAAACAAAATAAAGAAAAGCTGTTTCCTTCAAGTTTACAGATTTATTTATTTTTTTTGCTAAATTTGCAGAGCATGGAAGGAAGATGAAGGATGTTTTTATTGTTTGTTTCAATGCGACAAAATATCCCCTCATTTTCCTCTCTATTACTGGGAGAAAATGAGTCGTTAGCTCATTACACTGACACCAGAGACAATATTTTTGGTCCTCTGATTTAGAGCTTCCATCTTTTCTTATTTACAGACTCTTCTAAAAATGTCTTGTTGAGGATATAGCTACAGTCCTTTACATCACACATCTAGCTGGAGGAGTGTGAGACACAAGGTGTTCACAGCTATCAGGCCCAAGACCTGAAGCAAAACTGTACCTGCTCCTATTACCACTCACCTGTACATCCACTGGCTGAGGATGTTCTGTCAAGAGGAATTTGCTTATCTAAGGAAGACATGTATTTTAACGCCTCTATTGAAGCCGGTGTTGATGCTGTCAGAAGAGGCAGGAGCGGTGAGTAATTTTCAGGCTGACAAAAAGCCCAGAATCAGGTTGTCAACCACCCAGCCACCACCAAAGGGAGGTGCTGGGGGTTGTTGGTGAGGCAAAGAGGGAGAAGGTGGGAGTTTGTTCAGTTTTGACAAAGGTGGGCTTGAATTACTGTGGAAATCGTGACTCAGATGTTTTCATAGCCCCAGCTTGCACTACTCCCAGGAAACTCTCTGATGCCTAAGTCACAGTTTAGTTACATCAGTGACTCACAAGTGTGAAGATATTTTAGCACTTGACAATCAGAGGCAGCATTAAACCATTTGAAAATGAATGCTGATGAAAATGAAGAACTTGGGCTCTTCTGACCATGGGTGTGCATTAGGATCCTAAATTGGGATGAATGGTTTAATTGTTCTCTGTCACTTACTTTGGTTAACAGTCCAGTGATCAAATGAGACCATTGCTATAAGAAAGATAATTGTTTAAACCTGTCAGGAGAACCTACACTAACTTTCACTTTGCATTATGTGTTAGTGTATAAATGAAAGAGAAATATTATCTCTGAACACTCCTGTATCCTGGACTGACTTTCTTGATCTAATAGAGAGCTCCCGTTTTTCCTTCAATGATTTCAAAATAACATTTTCTAACTCTTTTAAATTGTCAGCAACTCTCTTCTATATTTCTATAGCATCCAACACAAATGAGGTCTGCCCTGATAGCCTTTCAAAATGAAAATTATTTTTATTATCAGCTTTGCCAAACCTTGCAATTTTTATAATCGCTGTGGTATTATTGGATGCTTTTAAAAGTTATTTGTTAGTACTGATTTTTCAAATCTTGTGATTAAATGGAGATTTGGGTCCTCTTTTGATCTTTTCAAAGAAATAACTTTTCTACCTTTTGCAAGGGTAGCTAGAAAAGGCGAATGTGAAAGGCTTAAAATACCTAAGGGAAACACTCCTGTGAGTTTGTAAATATCTGTCTGTGTGCAACATGTCTGCTTATGCATGTGCAAAACATCATGATTTTTAACTGAATATCTTCCGCTGCTGTGCATTTTTGAGCCAGTGGCTGAAGGTATTCCACAGTAATCAAAAATACTGTAATTGTTTTTTCAGTGGCTCTGTAATGTGAACTAAGTTAAAAGAATCATCATTAATGCAGAACTATCTGTTTACCTGGTGTCTTGAAATAGATAAAGTGTGATCTATTAGACTCATCTTTTTGCCCCGAGGCATTAAGATCTAACGCATTTTATTAACTGAGAGAGTGTAGCACAAAGTGGCATATGGCCTTTTAGCTGGGATGATTTATGGTGACACACTCCAAAGGAGCAAAGAGAGCTTCAGGTTTCCCTGTGACTTGTAGCTTTTCTGAATCAGGCATAGGAACCTGAATGGAATAAACCCATCTCTAATTCACGGTGACAGAAGTGAGTTGAATTCTCAGTAAAGATGGTGACACTGAGTGAAAGCAGCAGATCCAGTTGTTCCACTGGTGGCTGTGCTGGAGTGAGTGATGAAAAAAAGAACTAAAACTGTCTTTAAATTGGGGACCATTTCCATTACCCCTTCCTAATTCTGCTTGTCCCATTAGAGATTAAAATCTCTGTACAAATTGCTGGTACCTTGTTCAGACCCATGCAGCACTGAGTCTTCCTTTAGCTTTGGCAAGGCAAGATGCACTAAGATCAATGAGGAAACAAGTTCAGTGTACAAGATCCTGCTTTACTGTCTTTACTTACCATACTCAGCCTGCTTTCTAGTTTTCACCGTGCTATGCCACAAGTGACAAGTGATGAGACAAAACAGCAGTGCAAAAATAAGCTGCAAGGATGCCTTTTCCTTCCAGATCTGCCTGCCTGATGTACAGGGAGGTCTGGATGGCCTTTTCTTGGGGTGCAGGCCAGAGGGGCCATGCCTGCTTCCAGGTACTTGGGTAGCAGGGCAGCGAAGGCACCAGACAAAGGACCCCTCATCAAACAGGGGCTGTGTGTGGGGAGCAAGGGCTGATGCTTTAGCACATGTGTTTGCCCAGTGTCACTGGTGGAGCAGCCTTATCGTGCTGCTGCCTCCCTGCTCCCCTGCACTGGCTGGGGCATGTCAGGTAAGTGACTGGAGCTAGGACAAACCCTCTTTCCCAGAATTGTACCTTCCTCTGGTGTTGCATCGTGCCAGAGAGATACCCCTCTGCCTCCTGTACAAACCTCCCTGGAGCACAAGAAGATGATGATCCCCATGCCTCAGTGGATGGGGAAGAGATTCTTGCCCTGGTCTGTTATGTTCTACTGGTCACTACTGGAAACTCAAGTCCAGACCATGGGCCCATCCAGTTCTGCATGGATGAGTCTGTCCCAGATCCCATGCAGGTCCTCTGTATTTTACAGTGTGAGGCTTTGTGTAGTAACTTCAGCACAGGCAATGCCCCAGGCTGTGCTGCAAAACTGCAAGGCAGAGATGACCATGTGGTGGCCTCAGCAGTGCCATTTTTTCCAGTGGAGGTGATGCTGTAAGCCCAGCAGAAGCAGGAGCTATACTGGGAAGGGCCTGGCAACCCATAGGTCCCTGAATTCAAAGAGCATAAAGAAGCAATGGATCAAAGATCCAGTTTCTCAGAATAAAATGGGCTTGCAGTTGGGGATGGCCAAGCAAGGTACTTCTGTCCAGTGGTTTCCAGGGCTGGGATTGCGAGTCCCAGGGCCAAGGAGATCATGGTGGAATTTGGAATGACTGGCTTTCACTAATACTGTGCAGCCTCACAAGACTCCACCTCTGCCACAAAGCTGGTGAAAGATGATTCCACCCACATCCTACTCCCCTTGTAATGGTGTATTACCACCTTCATGCTGCAGTTCACCACCTATCACACGTCTTATCACTGTTCAGGGGGCTGCACTGCAACATAGATCAATAAAATCATTCCAATTAAAAATAAAAGTGTTTGGTTTGTTTTTTGGCTGAATCATAAAGCAGTGTGGCAGCACAACAGAGGGATAACTGCAGCACAAAGACAGGAACAAACTCCGGGAACCAGAAGGAATTGGAACTTTTAAAGCTGGTTGTACCACTGAAAATAGCATATTGTGAAACTACAGCCAGGATCTACACAAAGGGTCTGTATTTGCATCTTTGCAAATTTCCATAACATAGGAAAGCCCTTGATGTCAGCTGTTATTGGCAATAATGAGTGTTCTGTGCCAGACTTGCACGTGCCACTTTAGAAATGTATGCCTAAGAAGGGAAGTTCTTAATTTGATTATTCGAGCAGGCTTGAGACTGGTTTGCAGTCTCTTGCATCAAGATTCCAAACATCTCCTGTCAGAATATATATCGTCACTTATGCCCCGTAGCTACTGCCAACAGGATCAGAAATGCTGTTTTTAATTAAAAATGTTATTTCTAAATACAGTTTGCAGTGTATATTCTTGGTGAGAAGTGCTCCTCACCTTGTGAAATTTCAGACTGCTGTACTGCTGATTAAAACACTGCAAACCTTACTTTGATGTCTTCTCTACACAGGCTAAGAAAATGTGTTTGGGTTCCTCTGAAAGGCTTTCCTGGTGTAGCTGTGCTGGCTCAGAGTTGAAAAACCCATGCTGGAAAAAGCTAGAAAATAAAAGAGCAAAAATCCCAACCCTTTAACATCATAGCTTGTTTAATTTAATGTGGACATCTAAAATCCTGAAGGAACTCTCACAAACATTATCTACACTTCATCTATCTTCTGTACTAGAAAACTACCAGTCATATTCTGTGCTCCACAACCTCTAGAGCGCTTATAGGAGAAACCTAGTAGCAGATTAATTGATGGCCTCAAATGATTTTATTTGATCAGAATGGGCCATCACTCAGGTCCCTGAATGAAACTCATTCATGCTTTTTTTGTATGTAAAAGAGGCTATTTTGTAAAGGAACTCATTTACTAATATAAGCTGAGTTTCCACTGAGGCTTTATTGTACACTTCTGGCAATGAATGTTTTCAAGGGGAGACAAGTTAGAGTCTTGACAAAGGTCATGACTTTAACCTAATAACAACCAGCCTGATTTTCCCTGGTCCCACACTTTGTACAGTCACTTATACCTATTATACCTGTGGGTGTGAAATGCTACCACATTAGAGCAGGCCTGTCTTACATCCTCTTTCATTTTCTTGTCATAGGTGTAAAAAACTCCGTTTATTTCAGGAGAGTAGAGGTTCAGACCCAACATGCCCTGGACAAAAACACACAGGTAATGGTACTGTGTTATACAGCCAGGTTCAAAGTATTCAACTCCAACCAAACAAAACTTTTCTTTATAAACTTCCTACCATCCTGCCACGAACACAGTAATTCCCCAACAGAAAAACCACATAAATGAAATGTAAAATAAGGTCACTACCACTTCTCACAGGCACACCTATTAGTTGCAGAATTAACTCACATTCTCTAATTTTGCTTGTTCCCTCATCAAGAAGTTACTACCACATTATACTGGGGGTGATTCAGTTCATCCTCCCTGGCTTAACTTAGGGTGTGAACACCTGAGTAAAAGCTTCAGTGAGGGCTCTCTTAACCCCCTCACTTTGCAATGAACACAACACTGTTCAATGTGGCCAGTAGACCTCCAACATCTTCTGCAGCATTCTGTGAAATAGGAAGGAAAGATAAATCCTTTCACAACGGACTAGGAAAGGATCACAGAGCACTTCAGCTTCCCACACTCATAAATTTCAGGGAACAAATCCTCATACGCCCTCGCAGTGCACGCAGTGCCTGTGACTGGTTTTGCACTGTGATTGCTCACCCCCTACGACAGCTTAGCCTCAGATGTTCATCCACATTAATGCTGCAGTGAATCTGTTCCCATATTGACAGGCAGAAAGGCAACAGAGGCTACACCATGCCTGACTAGTTTAGCTGTCCTCTTTGGGGTCAGAGGAGAGCTGGTAAGACAGAAGAAGGAAAGGTTTATATACAAAAGACGTTAGAGTGCAAGCAAAACAAAAGTGCAACAGACTCTTCTTATCCATAAGAAGCAAATTATCATAATAAAAATGTTTCACTGTTTGTGACTTCACTGTAACACTTGTCACATTTGATCATTTTTTTAAAGGCCACAGTCTCAGTTTCCTTCTTGAAGAACCTGAAGGAACAGCTTTCATCTAAAGAATACGAAAAGTATCCTTGTGGTTGCAGGGCAAACCGTGAGAACACAACCCACGGCAGTTAAAAAAACAGAAAGAAAATCACAACAGCATATTGTCTCCTAAAAAAGCCATGCAGTATTATAATAGCGTTATGACCCTGGGAGGCAAAACTTAGTGTCTTTTTGAGTGCTTGACACTGGCACTACATTGGTTCCACTGCAATTTTGCTGAACACTCTGAACTTGCCTATGAGCCTTACTTCTGAGTGCATGTGCCACTAGCAACATAAAATTCCTGACCCTGCCAAACACCTTTTCCCTCTTCCACAGTGTTGCTTTTCTTAGCTTATTCAGTCAGCTTGTAATTTCAAGCAGACAATAAGATGCTCATAACCACTTTCCCAAGAGCAGGCTATCAATTTGCATGAAAGCAAAAAAACCAGAAGGACTCATCAAATTGTCATCACATCTGTACAGAGCTTTAAAAAAAAGAACCTGTTCTTTTATTTTTTTTTCTTCCCTTCCTTTTATTTTTCATGGAGGTTTTCCCTGAAGCCTCAGATCTCATGCACTGTTCAGCTGTTGCTGTGTTTCTGACAGAGGCCCTGTGGATTACAGGGGTCCCTTTCTTGCTGAGCCTCTCTGATACTGCTAAAAAGAGAGAAAGGTTCCAAATGTTACTGCATGCTGCATTATTTCTCTTTTTCTCATCTCTCATGTGTTTTGAGTTATGTGTGCATGTTGTTGATTTTTTTTGAGACTCTTCTAAAAGCTTTCAGCTTTTCAAGCTTTCAGTCAAGCACAGAGCTGAACATTGTACAGACGCTCATTCTGACAGATCCTGAAGAAAAGGGACAGAGCCATTTGTAGGAAACGAGAACCCACGTGAGTGGGCATGCACAGAGGGACACAGGGCTATGAGAAGCTTTGCAGGAGGAAAGACTACAGGATGGACCCACATAGGCTTAAATTTTTTTCTGTAGACATACAATGCCTTTCTTGCAACTTTGGTTTCACAGTTTGTCACTTCTAATATTAGTAAGTGACCAGAAGAAAACAGAATGGCAACCAACATGTTTGAGAAGAGAATATTTGGATTTCTATGCACATTTCATGAGGAACTAATCCACATGAATCCCAGTCCTTTTCTATGGGAATGGGCACTGCTGTCCATCAAATGAAATGTGGTGTATGCTTATTGTAATAGCATTGTACTTTTCTGCCAGCAGCCTGTCATTTATTCTTCTTCCTTCTTTGCAGACAGCTAGTACAGAAAGCTGCAATTCAGAAACTGTCCTAGATTCATCCACTGCTGGACTGTTAAATCACACATTTGATGGAAAAAACAGTCTAAACATTCAGTTCAGTTATGAAGACTCAAACACGAGATCCAGCTGTTTTCATGAAGCACATTTTGGTAGATGATACAGACTTTGGACAAAAAAAACCCTCTCCAACTCCCAGTGCCACAGTGCATTTGACTAGAAACAATTTGAAAAGCATAACTGAAGAAATGACCCAGAATTTTAAAATATGGAACTTGCCTTGCAAGATTTGGTAAGTGTCTGCCCTTCTTCTGCAGTCCAAGGATAAACTACATCTACCCATCTTCTTTTGCTGCCAGCAGTGGTTTAAGATCTCATCCAAGCACCAGCTTCAAAGGAGCAACTCACACTCCTCACTGTCTGAGGTGGATTTGGGCTACACTGCTTATTTCTTAGAGCAATTCTGAAATAAACACCATGAAAATGAAGATCTCTTTAATATACTCTAGAGTTTTTTGTTTACCTTTTGTAATTACCTATTGTAATCAGTCACTGTTCCTCCCAAGTTATGGAAATATCACAGGCATAGGGAAAACAAAGTGTCCATGCAGGCCCTGCCACTGCAACTCTTGTTTCACTGGGACAAAAGATGGTACAAAAAAATTTCAAATTAGAGCTTTAATTAACGACATACATGTTTGATTTGGAATGATTCAGAGGGGGCATCCAAATTAGCACTTTAGAAACTACAACAAATCTTTAGTAATAAATAGCATTTTTTTTCTATTCTGAGACAGTTTGGGAAGCCCCTTGAGTGAAAAGTTGTTGAAACTCTTTTACAAGTGGCATTCCCAACCTGGCAAGGAAGCTCCAAATGGACGACACTGATTTGATCAACTCGGTCATTATGGGTGTTATTGCCAGCAGGGATATTGCACCCTTGCCTACCCTGGAAGAATTGATATCCAAAACAGCTCTGAGGGAGACACCAATTAAACTCCCACTTATCTTCCTGTGGAGCCAGAAGCTCCAGGTCCTCACTTCTGCTTTGATTCCCAGTTTCCTTTGAGTTTCTCCACTGAGTAGCCTTTAAGTTCCCATTTGCAGCACCAGCTGCAGGACCAGCCTGCTCAATAAACTGGCTGGTGCAGCAGCCTTCCAACACTGCCGCAGCAGAGGTGAGCCCAAAGGAGTCTGACCCTGCCTGACAGTGAACCTCAGGAGCACTCAGTGCCTTAATAAATAATGCAGGGCAAGTATAGAGAAGGCATGAGACGTGGGAAATGTGATATCTCAGTTCTGAAACCCAGGTGGACCAAGTCGGCAGTCTTGGATAGAAACAGAATAAGTGTGAGAAATCACTCATCCTTAATAAATACTAGTTTCATAGGCCTTGCTGGTTGTGAGAAGCATTCAGCTTCAGCAAGTCATTGAAAACAAAATGTGCATTTTTTCACTTCAGAGGATTTAGGATTTGATTAAGTACAAAAAGAGGGAGCTCAGTGAGTAAAGGGACTAGACTCTCACTTCAGGGAATTCAGGTCAAGCCCTCTGTGAAACGAGTTCACATCTCAGCTCAGCATCTCCAGCAGATACTAGCTCACATCACAAAACCACTGTAAAGGATTTGGCACAGTATGGCACATCTGAGGATTTCTGCTCAGAAAGGGCAGAGGGAGGGAGTAGGCTTAGCCTGCATTAGTGCAGGACTCTATCATCCCTTAGCTGCAGAAAGCAAGCCTGGGCAGGTCTGGACAGGATGGTTTGGATCATCTTTAACCTGAAATCAGATCTGTCCAGTGGAGACCGTTGGAGTTTTGTTTTACAGTTGAAATAAAATCCTTTCCCTCCCCTCTGAAGATGGCAGCACTGAAGAGAAGGACTGAGGTGCCCCGTGCTGGGACCTCTTTCAGAGGCAGGAGAAGGTCTACACACAAGGGCAAACAAGACAATGTGGGTAAATCATTAGCCAAACCATCATGTTGTGGGCTGTATCCAACTGAGCTCTGGCCAGTTGTGTGCAGGTCTTCCTGCTGCAGTGAGGCTCAGAGACTGCTCTGTTGCTGCCAGATGAGCTCCCCAGGGCTCATAAAACCTAGCACGCTGGGGTGAAGCCACAGCTACATGCAGTACTTGGAAAAATAAAGGCAAATCAACAAAACCTGTGAAGTGAGGGCACCTAAATTAAAATTTGTAAATGATGTAATTCTTTACTTCTCAGGAATAATTCAAGCATAGCAATAAAGGCCACTGTATTAGAGAGTAAGAACATTCTCCCAACTTCCCTCAGTATCTCTATAAAGATTAATTCTAGGTGTAGTCATGTAGGACCAGTGCAAGCCTAGTTCCTGCATCTCTTCATTTTCTGTCTGTCAACCCACAGTGAAAATCAGCAAACATCAATTATTTTTTCATTAAGGGTGATTTTCATCAAACCTTATACCTTGGTCACCTTCAGAGCTTGACATACCATCTTAAGCTTTGCTGATTAACACATCTCAGTGTATTCTTCTTTTGAGGGTACAAAGCACAAGAACGTGTTCATTAAAAATAAAATTATATGCATCAGGCTCTGAACTCTAGGACCTTATAACTTTAGCTGTAAATGCTTCTCTGACATTTTGCAGTTGTGAACAGGATTACATTACAGCTGTGAGAACATGCAGAAGCCCTCTAGTGGTGCACTTATTTTAAATTTCTGCTGCTGTGCCCTACAGGTGCTCCCACACAGAACACCATGTGCCCTACAGGTGCTCCCACACAGAACACCATGTGCCCTCCCCTTCAGTGCTCTTCATAACGGAGCGAAATGGCAGTGCAGCTAGAAAAGGGAGAAGATAGTGTGGATAACCTCAGGTCTGTGTAAACCCAGGTTGTGACATGACATTAAACCAGACAGCCCTGTTCTGGACTTGCTGACCTTTCAAATCAGTAGGCCTCCTGATACAAAAAGTGCCTCCAACTTGATCAAATGTGACATTATCTCCAGGTCTCAGATATGGATGCATTTTCCTGTCAATCTCAGTCTTCCTTGACAGGCATTTGCCCTCTTTGCCTACCCATTCCATTCCAATATCAACCTCTATCACCAGACAGGTTCTCCATGAGAAGCACTCTTTGGCAATTAGCTGCTGGAGTGTTGTGACTTTGTCAAGAATTGGGAACAAGCAATTCTGCCCTATGAAAAAGAGAGGTCTCTCAAAGAGAGATCTTGAGACAATGCCAACCAGCCAAAACACTATCAATAAAAGAGATGGGAACTTGATGGAAGATTTTTAACATGTCCTTGTTACAGATCAGCCCCTGGGTGGGATTATTGTCTGTCCCTGTTTTCCTGTACAGTGTCTGGAAAATTGTATAACCAAAGCAATGTATTTATCCACTCCAAGCAGGAGAGAGCAGACTGTAATATTTACAGTTATAGCCACAAAGGCATATATAGACCTATCTAATGTATTCATCTGGTGTTTAGCTTGTTACCACTCCCCAATAGTGGATAAAATGCCAAAAATCCCACCTATGGCAGGTGCCATACAGCAAAAGATGTTCAGGAAGCAGCTTTGCCTTGCCTTAGAGGGAAGCTGCTTTAGACTCTTGGAACATCTTAATTACTAATTTTAGGAACCATGGTCAAAACCCAAGGACAAAGCCACCAGTCATTCTGTGGCTGTTTCTGATTCTGTCTTGTTTATCCCAACCATAGTGAGATGTTTTCTTGCAAGTACAACTGTAGCAGTTCAAGAAGTTACTGAAGATGAAGGTACTTCAAATGAACCTGACTCAGCTGGCACTGTGAACCAGGAGAGTTGGTGCAGTTGCTTATTCAAATTCACAGGGTTTTAACAAAGAGATTGGGTAGTGATGCCTTATACTACTTTAGGCAGCCTTGCAAGAAGACTTTTATAAACCCTAGACTATAAACCTTATCAATTCTTGGAAGATACAGCTAGGCTTGCAGTTTAGATTACGTTTTTAGCCAAGGTTGTTGTTCCCAATATATTTGACTGAGGTAGGCACTGCACTTTTTTCCCCCTCCCAGAACACAATCATTTATGGAGTACTTACAGTAAATGTAAAGAGAGCCAATAACATTTCAATCCTGGAATGAGGATCAATGGTCTGTCCAGCCCAGGATATTGTTACATTATCAGTCAATCAGCCAAGCCATTTAAACTAGGAACATAAAATCTTTTCTAGATAAACCCTAAAGATTTGTGCAGCACCTTGTGCAATGGTTGGGGCCACTAGAGTTATCAAACCATGAATAAGAATTATAGCAGAAGGGAGCAGTCACGAGTCTGTGTGTGAGGTAGTATCAATGCCCAGAGTGCACCTCTGAGGAGTTTTTTGGCAGGGTGGGGCTGCAGGATCAAAAGAAACAGTACAAATACATTGGAAATGATGTTTCCATTGAAAATAGCATCTGAGTGCTAAGGAGACCTGAAGAAATGCTGTGCCTCTGATACCCTCAATTTTTAAATTACATGTCCTCAGCAATTCACTTGGAGCATACCAAAAGAAGATGGCTAACACGGGGAGGGAGGGAAACCTACATGGATTTAAGAGTTGCTCCAAGCTTTTCAAGGAATGAATCATTACTGATGACCAACACATGGAGGGGGGTGGCCAAGGGCCCCTGAGGTCGTCTGACACTCAAGGAACAGTGTTATGAAAGCAGACATCTTATAAATAATTATTAAAAAATCTGTTCCATTCTTTTGCACTGACCCCAGGTGGGCAATCCAGCCCCTTAAAGATGGTCTTTCTCTGCTCAGTCAGAAATGGTATGAAAATAAAGCATTTGACAAAGAATCTGTGAGCTTTTGTGAAATACATTTTTCAAGCCCTACCCAGAGTAGCTGCCAGACAAAGTCTTTGTGTATCTAAGCTTCAAGTCACTTGCCAGCAATTATTATACAAAAGGCCATTAGCTCTTCTTTTATATTTTGCCTTTTACAACTACTTCTGAAATAACTGATTTTTGCATTATGCAAAAGGATAAGTACTTTATCGAGGAAAATGGGTGTTCTGCAAGACTATGTACTGTTTGTCAAAAGTACCTACAATAATGGTTTATATTGGTATTTTGCTTATTTTTATAAAGGTGCTTTTGCTTGCAAACCGTTTTTCTCTTGTGCATTCCTAACCAGACTTTCTAAAGCTACCTCTCTCACACATCTCTTGTGCTCTTTCTGCATGTACCAGACTCACTGAATGGAACTGAATCAGGCCAAGAAATTCTTGCCTTTTCCTGGGTCCCATGCTACTACTCATGGAGTAGTGCTGCATGGCCTCTAGCAAATAAAAAGACAGGACTTGCAACCATAGTGTGCCCTATCTCAAAGCATGAATGCAGCACAGTTTGGCTTTAGCTCCAGGGAAGCAGTCTGCAGAAAAGTGGCCTTGGGAAGACAAGTTAGGGTGGGTTAATAGCAAACAGGATTTTCCCCTGCTTCAGAATAGGCTCTTGGGCTTTGAGATGAGAGAAGATGCTAAATTTGCAGAAATGCAGACTAGTTATTTAAAGCAGTTGCTATTCTTTGGTCCCCACTGGTTATATTTACAAGCAAAATGCAGCAATATGTAGAGATAGCTGTGCTGCATTTAAACATGTTAACTCAGTGGCTGTGTAAGCACAGCAGCATGCAGCTCAGTGCAGGGCTAATTTACCCTGCTGCTTGTTTAACGCCAGCTTGTATAATTCCACAGTGATTTGCAGTAGCCATACCCAATTTCCACATCAGTTGCAGCTGGGTATAGTCTTCTCACCTGTAATTGAGTTACATACCCTCCTTGTGCACTTGCAGCTTTAATGGCTCTGATCTATGAAAAATGGCTCAGGCTGGATGGGGAAGGGGATTAAAATTTGTGTTCTGGGGTGGTCTAGGACCAGTCCATAAACAAAAGATAAATCGTTGACACGAATCTAATTAGCAAGTAAAACTTTTATGTCAGCTACTAAAGGGAAGGCCTGTGTTTAATTCTGTACCAGTGTGGATCTGTCTGCAGTATCCAGCCCTGACACCAGAAAGGTTCTGTTCTGCACAGTGCTGTGTACCATTCCCACACCACATCAGAAGTTAGGGTACAAAGCACCCACTGAATGTTTTCCTCCTTTGGCCTTACTAGTAATTAAAGCTTCTTCAGGAGTCAAATCGTTAAATCCTCCTTGCATTACTTGCACAAAAAACCCCACTCTCATGCCTTCAACATCCGTATCCTTACTCTTGTCTGCGGTTTCTCAAAGTTCCTCAGGCAAGAAGGTGCCGTTAAGTATTGTGCTTTAAGTTACAAAGTGAAGGTAAAACAAAGTAATTCTGTCTCTCAGATGAGCAGGAACACAACACCAGGAAAGGCTGTGCCCCTCAGCAGGTAGAGTCTGCTGTTTACAGCACAGCTCTTACTGCACCCAGCCATAGGAACAGGAAAGTCTGGGAGGGAAGGGCAATACCTCCTAAAGGGAATGGTCACTACAAAAATAATTAAGAAGTGCAAACTGATTCAGATGGCAAAGTCAAAACAAGGCAGCATTCAGCAAGGCAGAGCCTCCACAGAGCCCCATCAAGCAAGTCACACAACCACATGTCAGAGCCAGAGGCAACTCCACGGCCCCCAACACAATGCACCGCCTCAGGACTCATAGGAGGAGCCAGATGCTCTGTCTGGGAATCACTCTTCCACAGGTCGACATCAAGATCCCAGAACTGTCAGTCTGAGAAGAGGAAGAGCAAGAACAACATGGTGACATAAAACAAAGGTATAACGATATTGGAGATTTTTTGTTGGGTTTATAATGCACTGAATTATAAATAAAATACTTATTTCTGACATACTTTTGCTTTTCTGCCTGACTGGCTTTGCTTATCAAAAGGGAAAGAAAAGTCTGTGTCCTCTAGATGAATATTACGAATGGGCCCCAATTACATTTTTCCCAGCAGTACTGCCTCAGGCTCGGGAATCTAAGGAAACCAGCCCCACATGCTCCTTTACAAAACAAACTCTCAGATCACAGGCTGATTAGGCAAACAAACCCCTCCCTGTCCCGCCATGGAGATAGGCCAAGAGAAGAAACATTTACCTGGCTCTCCACCCTGTACTTCTTAGATAAGAGTCTGAGCCATTCTTAATTTCAGTAATCAAGAACACAGCCAATGACAATTGAGAAATCTGACTCAAAGGCAATGTCCATCCTTGGAGGCACATCCACCTGGGAAAAACAAACTTTGAACAGCCAAGTCACAAATACCAACTTGCTTACCAGCAAAATAACCATAACAGAATGACCAAATCCAATTTGCTTGCCCTGATGTTTTAACAGGATCACAATTTAAAGGAGAGTGGCTAAAGTTTAACCTTACAAATTATTAATTTTTGAAGTGGCATGTCCCCACATTTTTTCTTGCCATTGTAAAAGGCACAACTGATGTAGCCTCGGAAATGAAGTCTGCATCAAAAACTAAGAAATTTAGGCAACTTAATATCTAAACTAAGCTATTTAATCTATAGATACCTAAGTTTCAATATTGAGAAGTGGCTGCAGCATGTTTGCTTCAGGTTTGTTGGGTCATTTTTGCCTTGGTAGGTTCATGCTGCTGCTACTGTAGCTCCAGTACAGGGGGAAGAAATGCAGGATATCCTGCAAGAATGCAGGAGGCATCATGTCTGGCATTTGGGCAAAATTTATTCATGTGCCACACCTGGGCTAAAGAGAGTGCTTCCTCAATAATGGAACTACCTGGCCACCTTTTGCATGAAGGAAACTGTTGCTTTTTCTTTATAATACTAATTATAGGTAGTATTTTGTTGTTTTGTGACAACATGTCTGCTGTATGTGTATTATACCAGACTGTCAGTAGAACTGCACAAAACGGGATTTGGGGAGGTGACACTCTCCAGCAGCTCCATCCAGCAGCTGGTACAACTGCCAGTGGTCTTCGCTCCAAATCCCACAAGAGGAAAGGAGAGATCCTTGTGTCCAAAATAGAAATATTCATCCTAGAAGCAAAAAGTGCTTTTGTTTTGGTATCCCCACAAGGATCCCCTCAAGTGACTCTGTAGCAGCAGGCTGAATCAGACTAGATCAGAGCTGATGTGGCAGCAGTGACAGCGCTGCCTGCTCAGGGCCAGCCGCAGCGGGATGCACACTGCCAAGCTGGACTGTGTGGCTGCATGTTGAAATTGGGGCTGGCATCGTTGAATGTTTTGCACCTGAGCAGACAGACAGAGAAGAAACATCCCTGGCCATCACTGATTTTAACTGGATCTGTGTGTGTGCTTGGTGAGGGTGAGGACCATAAGCCTTTCTGTACTATTGCAATGGTTGGACCTATAGACTGACCTATATGGGAGAAAACTTCAAGCAACTACAGCAGTCAAGCTGAAAAATGGTGAAAGAGAAGCGATTACTGACAAATACTATTTGCCAATCCATCCTAACATGGAATAAATTTTATTACCATAATCACAATAAGACTGACAAGTGTAATAATTATCTTTTCTGTTGATGCCCCTAGTAATGTCCTTCAAACTAATAGATTATCCATAATTCTTGGTATTGCGAAACCATACAACTCACCTTTCAATACAAAGATGAAGCAGAACAGTTGTGAAGTTGATCTTAACGTGAACTTCCAATGAACCACCTACACCATTCTCTGGTTCTTAAAAATGAAACTCCAATACCAATTCTGGCTAAAATGTCATATACAGCTTCAGAAACGCCAGACAGGTGCTCTGACATTTAGGGGTTTTCCATTGTTTCACTCATCACTTTACCCATAGTACCTATAGTACATCTCCATGAAAACTGCATCTTTCATTGTAGTCACATCCCACCCATTTATGTGATGACTTCAGAATATTCATACATGGTATCAAGTGCCTAGGAAATACCATAGGACCTAAAGACATGTTCTAGACATACTTTTCACATGTGCACTTGGAGGTATTTTAAGAAGACCTTTCTCCCTCTCATCCTGAATTTACCTATCACACATATAAGAATGTGTGTGCATTTCAAAACCATGATACCTTCAATACTGTTTTATGCAGCATCAATCAGGTTTAAAAGGGTAATTAAAACCAGCAAGACTGAGAAGAAATCACAGTAATAAAACGTCGATCCTGGAGTGTGGGAAGTGTCAACACACAGACAGTGAAGAGCTGATACTAACAAAGAAGCTGCTTTATCTATTCTATGTTCACGTGTTACATATTCATATCTGATGAGTCAAATCAGCTTAAACTTTCACACACAGGACTATTTGAAAACATGAATCCATAGACGCAGGGAGTTTGCCTGCAACAGTATCATCTTTCCTTGTTATGGATGTGTTGAATGATCTGTGTTTGCAGAGCAGGGAAAGAGAGAGTGCTCAAACAAAAGGGCAGAAGCCCAAAGGGTTTTGTCTCTATCTCTGGTGGATCAGCCACAGCAGTTATTGCACCCCATTGCTCAAATGCCTCTCCTGTCAGAGGTCAGCCTCCCATGGGTGTCAGTGGTTTGCACTTAGGTGCTATAATATTTATGTAATGCACCCTTGGTTTTGCTTTAGGCTAACAACCAGGCTGTGAATCAGGCTAAGGAACAAGCCCTGTTGTGCTGTTCCTGCTCTGGGTCATAATCTCCAGCAGACAACTAGGAAGAGAAAAGTAACAACACTTTCACCCATGACAACTGACTTGGTTTGGGGGTGTCAATCTGGGCCTTTAGCACTAAATATGGGGCCATTTACGCCACAGGAGTTTTACTGATAATGACAGTATATTCAGATAAGTATTTCCCCTGGGGTAGCAGTTTATTAACTGCTTGTCCTGGCCTCGGCTATATTGTTGCGTACAAAGACCAACTAACCACTGGAGATGTCTTAGCCTCAACATAGTCCAAGCAAGTGGCCACAAAGAAATACAGAGGTTTCCAGGGCTCCCGATACCAAGTAAGTCCTGCGAGTCCATGAATAACATAAAGCTCACATCTTGCACTGCATTTAATTCAACCCAAAAGCGAGAATACCTGATTCAGCACTGATCGCTCAGTGCTGATGAACATCCTTTGCACCAAGGCTGTTAAACCATGGTTGTGTCTCTATGCTGGACATAACTGTACCACAAGCAGACACTATAAACAGCAGAGTGTGCAGCAGCAGTGGAGCTGACTATTTACACTGCAGTAGGCATGTAGTATCTTCTTTGAGCTTTCCAGTGCAGGTGAGACTGAAACTAGCAGGATGTATACACCAACTCACCCTGCAGTCACATCTCTACTTGCTCTGTGAACATTTTCTTCCATAAGCAAAAAGAACCTAAGTCATTCTGTCAGGTTTCAAACAGAGCTCTCTAATTTCAAGGGGTAAATGCTTGAAAGATGTCCTAGAATTTGGGCACCCTCCCTTAAGTTATTTAAAGATCACAACTTGAAATTGTGAATACTTTGTTTAATGATCAAGACTCTTAGAATCCCCCAAACACTTTCATACTGAATCTGCCATAAGACATATCTGAAATGTTAAGGTGAAGTTTAATTTAAGACTCATTTGTCAGAAGAAATGCACTTAGCTGAACAGCACAGCAAATAAAAAAGAATAGAACTGGGAAATCAAATTTTCTGCCAATGAATAAATGGTTAAATGGCTAAATTTCTGAACAGTAGCTTATTAGAAATAATAAGCTGAGCATGATCTTTATAAACCCATTTCTATGAAGTGCAAATGGTTCAATAATTTTAAGTTGATCATCATTGTCAATTCAAAGATATATTTAATTATTCTATTTTCTTTACCTCACACTTTGTACTCCCTTGGCACTTTGCCAAAGTTAATTCTACTATTTTAACAATGTTAATTTGTGATACTTATTATGGACTTAACACAAATCTCACTGTACCTGGTGTTCTATGTACTGAATTCCCAGTGTTAAATGATCATCTGGGAGCTTCAATATTCTTTAATCTTGACCAACAACAAAAAAAAAAAAAAAAAGAAGGGAAAGGGAAAGGGAAAGGGAAAGGGAAAGGGAAAGGGAAAGGGAAAGGGAAAGGGAAAGGGAAAGGATTTTTCCACCCTTCAACACTGCAAAAATGGATGAAAAATTCTGAAGCAGAAACCAAGTCTTGACATTGCCCTAAAAAGTACTGAAGATTTCCTATTTAAAATCTAATTATCTGGGGACCTTCATTCATGCTTTTTGAATGCTGGGAACCATAGAAATGTACTTTACTATTTTTAACTTTTTAAATAGCCTGAAATAATGGATCCATCTCTGAACGATGTAGATTTTCTTCTGCATCTAGCATCATCCATGGAAAATTCACAGCTCCCTCCTTGTGTTTTCTATACAGTTATTGTGACCCTATTCTTGCTTCCTAGATCAAGAAGATCACTTGTCTAGGGCTCCCAGTGAACCTAATGAAGTTGATGAAACTGGCCTTTCTTTAGGGAGAATTTTTTATACAGATGGTTAATTTTAAGAAAATAATAATTGCTAAAGTCTTTTAGTTATGTTGAAAGCTGAATTAGATTCAAAGCAGATGCAACTGTATAAGTGAAGTGGATAAAGGTAACCTATATGCTCTTTTTTTTCCCCACAAAAATTTATTCGAACAGTAATGTGGTTTGTACCTAGACTTATACAGGGCATGAAACCAGGGTCATTATAATCAGTAGGAGCCTTTAGACTTCAATAGAACCAAGATTTAATCCAGAAAGTTTTACTTCTCCAATTTTACCAGATTAGAGCACTCAGAACACATCCTATATGCAGAAGGACATAAGTCTCATAAAATCAGGGAAGATCATCCTATAGGATTGCAACGGGCCATGTTTAATACCCCCTAGATTTGTTTTAAGTCCCCAGTGACTGCATTAGTTTTCATTGACTTCTCTGGATCAGAATCACACTGAAAAAAGCTCAATTAAATTTTTAGAGACTCAGCAGTCCCTGTGTATGAGACATAAAGCTATTCATTACCTCAGCTATCGTTCCTAAATATCTCCCATTTCCATCTATCTTTTTAAAATATGTACAACATTAAAAACACACTTTCAATTTTGATCTCTTGAATATTCTTAACTTTTAACAATGAATGCTGGAGAATTGGCCAGTAATCACTGGGCTTCATTATGTCACTGATGGACTGCACCCCTGACTCCTGCCAGAATGTAACAAAGCTGTCAGATACAGGCAAACGGTATTCAATTACACCTTGGAGGTGAGCAGAGGAGAGTTTAGAAAACTTGGCTGTGGTGAACAAAGAATATAATAAAGGACAAAGAGGAGACAAGTATTTTGTGTTGGAGATGAACTGCCTGCAGATCACAGATTGGTGTTAAATCTTGAACTTTAGTGAGCAGGCGATGAGCTGGGTTCATCTAACACCAACAAACATGATATAGCTACAGGGGATTTCACCCTGGTTAAATACCAGATGAATTAAAGGCTATTGCCAGCAGCTGTGATGAATGTCACTGGGATGCCGTCTGATTGCTCTCTGGGTCTTGTGAGTGAAGTATGTCGGCTCCTTCTTTGTTAAGGTCAGCATGTATTTCTAATGGTTCATCTGCAGGGCTTCGCTGAAGGCACCAGCGAGAACACAGGTGCTGGAAAATGTCTCTTTCATGCAGCACAGACTGAAACAAGTGGGACTGAATAGTGTCAGGAGGAACTCTTGTATCAACATGTTTGTAATGTGGAAAGAAGACTCAGATCAGGACATAAATTGACAGGCATTTGTGGGTGGGATAAACTTACTGCCAAAGAACAGGCTTTTTTATTTAACTTGCATAAACAAATAATTATCCTTGAGTTACCTGATTCTGAAATTCAGAGAGACTTGTACAACTTTTATATAAAGGTGTCATCTTCATCAAAGGGCCTGAAGGAAAACTGAAGGAAGCCAAGGTGAAGATGCCCGAGTTGAACATCACAGCTCCAAAGGTCTCTGTGCCACATGTAGATCTGAACCTGAATGGCACCAAAGTAAAGGGTGATGTGGGTGTTTCTGTTCCTACCATTGGAGTTGATTCAAAAGGGCCTTGAACTAAAGCCCAGAGGTTTTTTTTTTTTTTATTTCACTGTATAAAAATTACTATTTAAAGTTTTTTTTTAAAAAAAAAGAAAAATGCTGTGCTTCAAATTCTGTGTTCAGTTTTGGTCTCCTAACTATAAGAAGGACATTAAGGTGCTGGAACATGTCCAGAGAAGGGCAACAAAGCTGCTGAAGGGTCTGGAGGACAAGTCTTATGAGGAGCAGCTGAGGGAGTTGGAGTTGTTCAGTCTGGAGAAAACGAGACTTGGGGGGGATCTTATCACTCTCTAAACTAAGCAAAAGGCGGCTGTAACAAGGTCGGAGTCAGTCTCCTCTCCCACGTATCAAGTGATAGGACAAGAGGAAATGTCCTCTAGTTGTGCCAGGGGAAGTTTAGATTGGGTATTAGGAAAAATTTCTTCACTGAAAGGGTTGCAAAGCACTGGGACAGGCTGCCCAGAAAGTGGTAGAGTTTCCATCCCTGGGGATATGTAAAAGATGTACAGATGTGGCACTTGGGGACATGGTTTAGTTTAGTGGTGAACTTGGCAGTGCTGGGTTGATGGTTGTAGCTCATGACCTCAAAGGTCTTTTCCAACCTAAACAATTCTATGACTCCATGATTCTCGTTCTTTCCAACTAAAAAGATGCCTTCATCAAAGGAAGAAAACATTAACAGGAAAAAAAAACAGTAGCCTGTAACCCACTTAAGTTTGAACAAGTTAAAGGGAAAAAGTTGCACTTAATGATCCTAGAGTTCTTTTCCAACATTAACAATTCTATGTTTGAAAAAAAAAAAAAATCTCACCTTGAGAAAGGAGCAATGTTTGCCTGTTCTCTAGGCTTGCAAGGTTTTAAGTACTGGCTTTAGAGACAGTGATCCAGAGAAGGGGTTATGAGTTCTTTAACACTCCTCATTCTCTCTGGGTGATGACCTAAATTAACCTCAGTGCTTCTGTACCTCTGTTCTTTTGTACAGAGTAAAGGTTGGTGTAATGTGAAATTTTAGGTCGCTCACTTTCCCACCCACTCTCAGCTCTTCCTTCTTCAGTCTGTGTCTGCAGAATACTGGCAGAGGAATAATTCTTACATTTTTGTCATGGTCAGCAATTGTATAAAGAAATAAGCACTGCACTGCATCTTATTGTTCCTCAATGAATAAATACCCAGATGTGCTCCTCCCCCGGGAACTTTTTAAATTCACTTTTAAAAAAAAATATTTTTTAAATAACATTTATCATTATTACCAGCTTACCAAATTATCTAGCTGTCCCAATGGCAAGAAAACATGTTCCAATTAATTCCCACACCTTGCTCACTAACAATCTCTTGAGGTAAGAGGATATCTAAGACTTTGTCTACATCCAAGAGTGACCCCAATCCTGGATGCTGATAACAGCTACAGATGAATATAGTCAATCTGGAGCTTGCATTGACTGAGGAACTCACTCATACCTGCCAACATCTATCATCAACAAAGTGATGGGAATCTGAGCACATCCAGTGAAGGCCTACTAGGCAAGGTCTGTTGATTAGCTCATTAAGGTGAAAAGTTTTCTGGATTCACTTGACTTTCCCTGAAGCAGCTTTGCTGCATGCATGCATGAACTCTGACACTCTCACACATGCCCTCCATGCTCAGAGCACACTGTTCCACATGTGCTCTGAATCCCCAGTG
This sequence comes from Anabacerthia variegaticeps, assembly GCA_035583185.1. Lineage (NCBI taxonomy): Eukaryota > Metazoa > Chordata > Aves > Passeriformes > Furnariidae > Anabacerthia > Anabacerthia variegaticeps. The sequence continues at coordinate 39,301,838 of JAWWEW010000078.1, forward strand.
TCTGAGACATGTTGAAAAGCCACAGATGCTTCTCTGCATGTATGCAGTGATCACTTGTCTGGCCAACTGGCAATTGATTACTGCCAAAAGTGGGCACTGGCCTCTCTGCAAGATGGTTAATGTTGCAATTTGAACATTAGAAACATCAGTGTAAGTTCCTTTACCTTCCTTTTGTCTTAGCACTACGCCTCTCTAATGTCAGGAGATCTAAGGAGGACAGAATGGGTGCTTATTTGAAGCCTCTTGAGGTGGTGGCAAGGTTGACATGACAAAATTAGGGTTCACTCACAGACACTTCGAAAAAACCCACCCCACCATTTAAAATAATGCACCTAATCTCATTGATTTTCGTAGGACGACACACCCTTAGGGCTTGGTTTTACAAGAAAAATACGGCTTTCTTCCAGCTATTCTGCACATCAGATCCCGTCTGATGTAAGCAAGTCTAATTCACTAAAAATTAGGGGGGAAAAGCCCCCACAGTACAGTATTCTATGGTTACAGGGAATGAAATTGGCCCATGGGAGAGCCCAGTGACAGCTACAGCTGGAATAAGGGAAGGGGCATGGACCAAGAGAAGTAGTAAGGAAAGAGTAGGGGTAGTCTAGCTACTCTACCAATGCAGCCAGTCAGTGGCTTCAGCACCATACTGAGAAGTACCGTAATGAATATGTGGGAGGAGACGACCAGTTCAAAACCAAATCAGCACATTTTGAAGTAAAGACACAGACGGTTATTGCAAAGTCCACCCTGTCATTTTATCAAAGATTTACTGAAAAAAAACCCAAAACAACCAAACTCCAATGATGACCATGTTTTGTAAGCTCAAGCAAATGAGAAAAATGTGCAACAGAAGATATTCCACCCTGAGCAAACACATAACTAGGGAAACCTCACTTAGCACAAGCATTCTCTCCCACATAATGTCTCTTGCCATGTTCTCTTTATCCCCTTCTCTGTTCTACCCCCTCACCATGAAATGAAGGTGGAGCTTCACAGCCCTGCCACTTCATCATGGCTTGCACTGCAGTAAAAACAGAACTTGAGGTAAAGACAGATAAATCAATAAAAAAATTACTGTAATTAATTCTGTAAGACTCACATGTGACAAATGTCACCAGGGTCAATCAAAGTAAAAGATTTTTGCAATGGTGTGAAGATAGATGTGTTCCCCAAAGCAGGACTGGGCTCAAGAAGCCAGTTTCCACTTTCCTGACTTCAGTAAAACTTCCACCAAAACTCAGTGAACAGACAGTGAACCACATGTTTCAGGAGAAGATAAAGCTCATGCCACTTGGCATTATTTTGGGTTCTTCTCTGCAGAATCATTACCATGACAATTTATAGTCCTGATGGCATTTTTGCCCTGCTTCTGCAGCCATACAGGCCAGACATGGGGCTGACAGTCACTGCAGCAACTGCCTGGATTCCCAATCACACCATTTCCTCTTTGCTCTAAGGCTGGCAGCTACTGGATGCAATAGAAACCACCAAGCTGATTCCTTAGCAGGAGAGGTTGATAACAGTCCACTAAATTTGTGTGGGACTGACTCAGCTACCTTTAAAACCAGATTGCAGTGAAGTGAAAGAATAACGCCATGTTACAGGACTTGGCCTGTCATTTAATTCTCTCCATTAAACTGTTCACTTACACTTTGAAGAAAACTGACCCTGAATGCTGAAAGAATATTACTAAGTACACATTTTTCATCATCTTCAGAGCACGTAATTGTTCTATTTCTTTTTGATAGATATAGGACAGTATTGACTTAAATTACTTTCCTTCATACTTCTCACCTATTTCTCAATTTTCCCCTATTCCTTCCCATTTACTCTCTTATAAGAAGAGGTGGGCTGGCACTTATACACTGAAATGAGACCCAGGAGAGCTGATGTACAAGCAAGAACTCCTTTCTGTCACCTGCAAATGAAGATACAAACTCCAGACAAAGAGCGGAATAGATGTTTGGGTCAATAGTGTCTTAAATCACTGTAAATAAATCCATTTAGAACCCACCTTTCAAAAAGGTCTCAAACTTTTCTCATATCCTCTCTTTTCTTAACAGCTTCACTGCTTTCAAGTTATGCTACTTTCAATTTTTGCTTCTTATTAAAGTCCATCACTAATAGAAAATGCAAGCAATTTTTACTTTAAATGTTTGTCTGGTTATGATGAGCAAACCACTTCAGTAGTTTCTGTGAGCTTGGAAACACCTGCTTTCTTTTTCAGTATGTAAATGCTGTTTTTCCATTTGGCTCTGATGGCACACCAAAACCCACAGCATTGTCAAGGTTCAGTATTTCACAAGTGATCTCTGATTTTTAATGACTAAATTTTTGAATGCCCAACTGTGGAAATGGAGAGTGGTTTCCCAAAGCTGCTCATGCACTGTAGCTCCAAGAAGAACCATAAGCTATATAAATCCTGTAGTCTGCCACGCCCCACTTTCAGTCCAGACATCCACACAGAATGAAGCCCTCAGCCCACAAATATGTTACTAATACACATGCTTAAGGACAGGGCTTATTGGAATAGGAGCAGCAAGCTCATGCTGTGCCAAGCTAAGGACACCCCTCCTTTATAGACTATAGTGTGTTCTCAAAGCAGCATTGTTAAGTGTCTGCTTTTTCCATGACTAAGCTGAGGGGACCCTCTAACTATGAGTTACACAAACAGAAGAACAGCTCATGATGCTAACCATTGGACATTAACCAGTGCCTGAAATGATTTGGAAAGAAGGGATATGCTGTGTGTGAACTACCAGAGATTTCTTACAAAATGATCCAATACAAGGAATTCCAGGCTTGTCTTCCTCCTGTGAGTTCTATTTTGTACAAAAGTATTCCTGCATTAAAAGCAAACCAATGAACTTGCAACTGATTTCCATCATGCTAGCTTTTAATTTATGTTTATTCTTTTGCCTTCAATGTGCAAAAAAAAAGATTAAAAGGAATTACTGAATGGAAAAAAAAAAAGAAAAAAAGAGCAGTGGGAGGGGGCGGGGGAAGGAGAAAAACAGTGAACTCCTGTACTACGCAAATACCTACAAGTACCAAAGTTTTGAATTGGGTGACACCACAGTGGAATCTAAAGTTAAAACATACAAAAAACCCCTGAGTAAGCAACAGAGATTTTTGATTTCACATGAGATGACTCACTGCACTCTTAGAATCAAATGGTAGAAGATTAAGCTTTTCTGAGTCAGGAGCCTGCAGGAGTTATTTTGCCATGTGTTACATTATATAGGTAATGCCATAGACAGAAGCTAAAGTACAAACATGGAAAAGTAAACTAAAAACACTGGCACTGCAAAGCAGCACAGTGCTGGTACAAGAGGCTGGAAACCCAAAATATACTTGAAGTAATGAAAGCAAAGAGGGGGAAATGTCTTTCTGAGTTAACACTCCCCTCACATTATAACATTTCTGATGGTTGTCTCTTCCTGAAGGCAGTCTGCAGAAATGGGGATGGGATGAGAGATACAGGAAAACAACAGTGAAAATACAAAATATACAGGATTGGATTTTGCACTGTATTCACTATTGATTCAATTACATCTCACTGAAGATATTATAAAACCTTCATTAATTCAGCAGAGTAAAGCTGCAACAGGACAGTGTCCTTCCAAATATTTTATTCTCAATAGAAATCCAACTTAGAGACTGTCAGGGCAGTAGGAGTTCCCAGTCAAAGAGCAAGGAGAAACAGCCTATTTTCTTATTGCCCATGAGGAACTTTAATTTTCTTACTTCTGAAGAGAAACTAGCTCTCTGAAGTAGGTAGTGGCAATGAATCAGCACATTTGCTAGACAAGGCAAAAAAGAGGACCTTCGCCTATGCTGTTTGATTCCCTAAATTCTTGAGACAATTACTGCAGTTTGCTGTTTGTATAGAGAAAGTGTGGCCAGGAAGAAAAAGACTTCCTCTCCTGAGGACACCTGTTCTGAGAAGCTCTGATAAACTGAATATGCATAGCACAGAAGAGGCACTTGCAAAGTGTTAAGTAAATCACCTAACAAGTAACAAGGGAGGTGGGAAGATGAAGAACGGAAGGATACAAGACAGACAGACTATAGGATAAAATAAAACATACACAGAATGCCACAATGAATATGTGCATCAATATTTAAGCCATTTGATTTTTTTTTCCCACTTGAAGAATGTATTTCTTTCACAGTTTTCAAAGGCAAACAGTGATTTTGATTAATCTTTCCACCTTTAAAACTCAGTTGATTGAGATGAAAAAATGCTCCATGTTACCCTTACAATTACTTTCTCTTTTAACATGAGTTAATTTCATTTCAAATCCAATTTTTATATGTTTCTCATTTATCCAAATTTGCGACTTTTCAGAATTGGTCCTTTACCAGTATCTCATTCTGATTATCTTACATCCATGCAGGAGACTTTCTAGAATGGCAAGCTGTTCACTTAAATAAAAATTCCACTTGCTGAACAACTCAAATATCTTTGCTCTGACAGCTGCATTTGGTGCTCACGACCTATGAAAAAGTAGGAACATCCATAACATAGCCTAGGTTTAATGAATTTTCATAAAATTTTAAGCATACCTCCCTGATCTTGTGGCTGTTAAGAGTGAATGCTGAAATAAGTTTTAAGCAGAACTACCTACAAGACTGCTGGAAATAAGGGCAAATATCGTGTCTGAGATGCTCTAATAACTTGCCACCACCTGAGAGGAGAGATCTGCTTCCCCCTTGCTCTACCACTACATCCCAACACTATGTCACCTCTTCCAGCCTTACACTCCCACTCTGTGGCAGCAGCTCTGGAGCTAATTTGATTTCCAAATTAAGCACTGAGCTATTCATATTTTTGCTGCATAATGATTTGTTGGTTCAGCAAGTTCAGCCGCTGCAGTATGGGATCAGGGGAGCACTAAAGGCAGTGCAGGTGGAAAGGGTGCCAATAGATCAGCTTCAGTTGTATCATACAACTTAAAAATTAGGTGTCCTTTTCAGACTTTTGTTATCTTTAAGACTTACCTTTAATACGTAGTTTTGCTATCTCTAATTGCTAAGAGAGAACTCAGCCCTAGAGCTGTTTTACTCTTGTCCAGTGTATTCAACACCTTTATCTCCCACTAGTCTCAGCAGGACCAGAGGGATGTCAGTGCTGGCAAGGACTCCAAAATTGCATGCACAAAATGTCTGTCCTGACAGCAAACAGGGAAACCACTGGCAGAAGTATGCTGCTCAGTGTCTTTTAAGCCCATCTACGTGTTATTTGTCCCACACTTCTATATGTGTCACATTTGCTTCTCTTTTAAAAAAATAATACCTGTGGTCATCTCAAGTGTAGCTATGATTGGGTTTTGTTTGATAACATGTTTGCACTGTGCTAGAGGAACCTCTGCCCCAACTGAGGCTTATTGTTGACTTCACTTAAGCACAGCAGGTAGGCCAAAATCTTCACACATAATACCTATATTTAGCACCAAATTGACATGGAGGACTACATGACAGCAGGACAGCACTAGAAACTTTTGCTGGTAAAGCAGTGTGTAGCACAGAGTTGGTTAGAGGTGCGATTTTAGTGCAGCATCACTAACGTCAGCAAGAGTGCTAGCATGGACACAGTAAAAAAACTACTTCTTGCCTGTAAAAGCTTATCTTATTCAGGGAACGGACACAAAATGTAGGAAAAAATGTGTTTTGGTGATAGAAGTTGGGGTGGACATCAATGGTGTCTAATCCAAGTGGGTGTATAGCTGTGATCACATCATATCACAGAGGTGCGTGTCCTGGACTGGTTCATACAGCAGGGGAAAGGACAGGAGGGACAGAGCACTGTTAATCCTGCTGGCAAAGGTACTCCTGGTCAAATGTGCATCTTCCAGTGGGGAATGCAGCAGTAGGACTACACTCACAAGTGGAGCACTTGGGAAAGTTTTAGATGTTAAAACTGGAATATTTCATGGCAAGTTTTAGGCACCTATGTTTGATATATATGTTCTGAATAGCTGGATTCCTAAGTTTGTCCACGCAGAGATAGTTTGAGATAATTTAAGTGTCTTCATGACATCTCAAGAAATAAATAGGAAGAATAGGATGACGGCTAAACCCTACACACGTGTGTGTGTGTGTGTGTGTGCGTGTCTTTGAGAGGCAGAGAGGCAGAGAGGCAGAGAAGGGAGGAGAGAGAGAGATTCTTTTCCTCATAAGTGTGAAGGAAAGCTACCAACATACCACTTCACATAAACATCACGTTAAGCCCTACTGCTGTCAGAGCTAATTGAAATTTACAGGATTGGTACTTGCAGTATTAACCCAGGAACTGTCAAGCTTCATTATTTCCAGTGGAGTCTGACAGTCTCGTCTTAACATTATGAAGTGTCAGTCTCTTTTCCCTTGATGACAGAGAAATAACATCTGCATTTCCCCACCCAATAAGGCTAAAAGGGTATGAAAATTACTGTTATGGTCAGTATTTCAGTGTTTTCAGGATCATGGTGGTCCAGTCATTTCTGTTGTCACAAATACAAAAGAAAAAAAAATAAAAATAACTGTGTACTTTACATCTTTATCTTTCCCCGTTGAACCAAATGAATACTACAATTCCCCCCTAGCAGAAACAGTTAACACTTTTGATTAAAACAGTATCTAGCAAAGTCCTTTCTTCCTTTGTTTACAACTGTCTGAAAGGACTGAGGGTAGCAAAAGGCAGACAGAGAAAGTAGAGTTTTGTCTTCAAAGCTCTGTATTCGACTGAAAGCCTGGGCATGAAGTAGAGGCTGTATCCAGTAAAAGCCTGCTCTGTTGTATCAGGTTCTGAAGTGCTGTCCAGAAGGATGAATCTGATGTTTTAAAAAAGGAATAAAACCCCTATATTACCATGAGTTGAAGCCTAATACAAATTTTCCTGCACAGATCTTTAACCATATCCTATTATAGTCACTACTGGTCTTTTCACTGGCATCAGTGATACCACTGCTTTGCTGAGATGTTTACAGGCGCAGATATTCCGGGTAAAAAAGAGTGAAAATATATCTATATGAGGGGAAAAAAAAAAAGACACCACCAAAAAAAAAAAACCAAAAAACTCAAACCAAAACAGAAACCCACACAAAATAAACCAAAAATTCCTATGTACAAACCCCAAAGAAACCAAAGCAACAAACAAAAAAAACCCCAAAATAATCCCCCCCAAACCCCAAACAAACAAAAACCCCCCAAAAACACGAATCCAAACCAAAACACAACAAGCCCTGGGACTACTGAAATATAAGAACTTGCAAAGTAACTTTCTGACAGTTCGCTTAAAATTACATTCTCATCAGCTCCAGATGGACTGAGTAGGGTTTCTGGGGCCAGCATGGATAAATAAATCCATTTTCCCCAGAAAGACAAAATTGGAGATAGTATTATATATGCACTGCCTTTATAACAGTTACCACAAATCTTGTTGCAGGAGTCAAGAAAATCTATTTAAAATGAAAGAAGTAGCAGCTGTTATTTTCTCAGTTCAAATCCAAGGGCTAAGCTTTTGCTTCTAAAAGCCCATGCACAGATGTGACCCATAGGAGAGCCTTTTGAAAAAACAGGATTCTGCTTTTCACCAGTGATGCATGCATAGAAAGCCAGAGAATGCAGCAATATACAGAATAACAGTGCAAATCACTAAGGCCAAAACAAAGTAAAATGTACCAAATCTGAACAAATTTCCCTCTACAAGCAATCTGAGTCCAGCAGTTTCATTCCAGATGTTTCCTTCTCTTGCTATCCCTCCTGCAGTTGTTTGTCTCAACTCCTTTTTACCTTAATGTCAAGAAGAGGGGAACCAAAAGACCTGGGCCTATTGTGCTGTTTTACACAATAACTGTTATAGAATGAACATTACCACCTATGGATTTAGAAAATGTGTAGAAAACATTAAAAACCAGTGGATCATTTTACCACTACTCCATCAGATTACCTGAGATAATTACTAGCTATGAGCTATTCATTTTTATTGTTACGACATTCAACGCTCCAAGCTTAATTAAGGTATTAATTTGAACGTACATGGGCTAGCATCTATTCTCACATTCAATAGAGAAGTGGCTAAAATAATTAAAATCACTTCTGTGATCATAAGTACAACAAACCTCACGTCTCTTTCATAATAATTCAGAAGTGACACATTTTCAAATACTCAAAAAACTTTCTGAACAAAAACTTGGAAGAGGTTCAATGGAGACAAAAGATCATAAGTAGTTTGATGAAGCTGAGAGGAAGAATATATTTCTTGGTCCTCTTCCATCTCAGGTTTTTTAGCTCAAATAAAAGCACAAAAGTAAAAGTCAATGATATCATCATTCTAGCTCCTGTTCACATGAACTCTCTATAAGACTGATTGATAAAATCCTAAATAAGGTCTGTGATTAGAATCACAGAAACAATGATAACACACCCATTTATCCTCCTTACCTGCAGAGAGCCAAGCTATTTGACATTCAGGTCCTTATTACTGGAGAAACCAGGAAAAGATAGAATAAAAGTGGAAGTCAATTTAGAAATGCACAGTATGGGAGAATTCTACTCTATAAGAATAAGATGAACATTCATATACATTGAAAGATATTAAAAATTAAAACAATTTGAGGAATTGTTTTCCACTCAAGTTCTGGTTGGACTGTAGAACTGCCACAGGAAGCCAAGGAAGCAAGGGCACAAGACGATGCAATAGTAGATTGGACTTTATTATACAGATATCAAGAGAATCCATATATATCATAACCAATTATAACATTCTTTAAGGGCTGCTAAACCTGGTTCACCAGAAGTGAATTTTTAGAGGATAAGATATACCTTAGTGTCATTCATTGTCAGATACTGGATGTTGTGCTCTAACTGTAGGTCTGACTTTGTAAAGCAATTTCTGTATTTCTTATTTGGCTGAAAAAATCAAGCTCATTCACACATTTTCTCAAATGTGTATCCTTTTGATAATCATAAAGTAATTTAAGCATTTGAAAACCATCCATAAGTGAGGCTTTACTGGCATGTACCAAATCCTACCTTTGGCATCTGTTGCAAATATTTTTCAGGATATGAACAATTAATAGTATAATTACAGCTTTCATATTGGCTAATAGCTATACTTCCAGGCAGATATTTGTATTGTAGATTTAGCAGCATTTAGCAGTTTTTAGCCTTGAAACAGCCTGCAGTGTTTTAAGTACTACAAAATAATTAATATCTGCTTTGTTCATTGTAAACTGGTGTTTAATAAAAACAACAAAGCAAAAAGTGTGATCAAACAGCACTTTCTGAGTATCTTTCAGTAGCTCTGTAATGCTTACCTATCATATTTCTCTTCTATTTATATACATTACATGAATGTATATACCATAGTAAATGCTGATATATCAGGAAGCTATCGGAAAAAAAACCCTGCACATCTAGGCTGGCAAATTCACTTCACAAAAACCAAAAAGCCCAGGCAGAGGATGAAGACTATTTTCACTAGAAAAAGCAGAACAATTGGTTTGGAAAACAGAGCTTAATGTGTGAGCTGGCAGCTATCCAAGGATCCCAGAAAGATGTTCATTTTCTTTGCTCAGATGCTTCCCAGTCTCTTCCTGAACTCCTGGTTTATTGTGACAGTCAAAAGCTGCACAATCTAACCTCTCACCAGGTTTGGCGATCCTTTGCAGAAAACAATTTTCACCTTAAGGTACCAAAATAAGGGACTGTGGCTTTGATTCCACAGAACATAATTCTTAATTGTATGGGTAAACAGTCTATGAGGTATATATTCATGGACTAGATTTTTTTTGTGTGTGTGCACTTCCTTTCAACTATCACTCTCCATTTTGCTTTCATCCTCTTTCTTTTTTTTACCTCATTCAAATGCTCACACTCCAGTGTGTCCCTGTTCTCTGGCAGTGTATGAATTTAAGACAAATTCTGTTGAAATTCTGTTGAATTCTGTTGAAAGTTTTCCTTAGCAGTGAATCTGATAGATTGTCTGATGTCTGTTCCTGTGATTTATACCTTTTAAAATTTTTTATTATTGACATTCTGAAATATTGCTATTTGTTATACACAAATTCATTCATTTTCTAGTCATAAATCAACCTCCAATACTACACTGATTTTTGTCCTCTCCTGAAAGCCATACATTAAACTGAAAAAATTAACAGACATCTTCATTCTTGTGCAGCTAAACTCACAGGAAATCAGTTGCCAATAACAGTAGAAAAAATAACTGCTTAAAAGTGTTAAAGATGCTAATTGCGTTCCAGTTAACTTGGCCTGGCTGGAAGCCAGCGTATCTAGGAAGGCACTGACAGGAAACAAAGATCTATGCACTACTTATACACTGCATATGTTTTTCCTAATGACAAAAATGGCTTGGAAGAGGAGCAGTAGTGTGCTAAGCAGTAGGAGTGTGTGCTAAGAAATTTTTTTCTCCTATTATGTCACTTTGCCTAAAGCATTATTGTCTTATGATTAAATTGTTATTATAATTCAATGACCACAATTTAAAAGGGAAGAATGAGTAAAAAATTATGCACATGATAGGCAAGACTTTGCGGCAGCTGTGGAACTTCTTAAAGTACTATTTTCAGTTTGATACCTAAAACGACAGCAAAGTTAAGGAAGTGTGGAAGACAGCAAATAAAATAATTAAGTAGAGAGGGCTACTACTTTGTGAGAGACAGAACTCCTCAAGCCAGACAGCAGGTGGGTGAGGACTAGAGGACAGGTTTAGAAGCTGATGATGGCAATAGACAAGGTGAGTTGTTATTCAGCAAGTCCCAAACCATGTGAACAAAGAAGTATGCAACAAAGAGGTCATCCCCTTAGAAATGATTTTTTAAGTAATTTGTTTTTAAACAACAAGAATGAAACTCTGGAATTTATTGCCACAAGCAATTATAGGTACAGAAGATATCAACAGGTTCAAAGAGATCTGGACAAATTCACAGACGAGATCCATAATCAAACACAAATAAAAAGGCCGGGATGCATTCTCTAACATCCCTAAATCAGCAGTTGTGGATGGTGGGGAAATACTAGAGGAAAGGACTGCAGGGAGTAGCTAGGATTGCATGCTGTTCCCAAAGAGCATCTGCCTCTGTCACTGTGGGGGAGAATACATTGGATACAAAAAGGAGATCAAAAATTGCCCTCTTGGGTTAGGCTGTCTCTCACATCATCACGTCCCCTATGGTCATCCTGTATCCTGATTTCTATGTGCTTGTACCGTTGCACACCAGGGACCTCTGTGTTCCAAAGACTCAAGAAATTAAAATAAACTTTAGGAAGGTACACGCAAGTATACAGAAACCTGAGAACATGTTTGCTGAAGGCATAATGCAGTTCCTAATTATTTGACAATGTAATTTGTTCCAATTCCACACCCCCCTTCCCCCTTTAAAACTCAACAACTTTGCATCTAGAACTTTCAATAAGGTATTTATTCTACCAATGAGGCATGTCTAGTTAGATGTGATTGGGGGCGATAATGTCCTATTAACCTCAGGTTGGACTTAAAAAGGTAAAGCAAATACATCCTAATAGAACACCACTGTTGTTTAAAAACTTCCCTTTATTTTTCACTGTGGGAATTACACTGCTATGGCAATTCAAGTACTTTATCCTCAAACCATAATAACATACAGATCTAAGGAAATAAAATTACCCTCTATATAAAAGTATAAAATTAGCAGCACGTGTCCTTACTATAATAATCAGAAATACTTAAAGTTGACCTCAAAGCAAAAGTAATTGGGTCTCTGCTCTTTTGTGTCTCTTAATTATTTCTGAAGGGGATACAAAAAGTTGTCTTTTGTTGTTTTCTGCATTAGAAATGCAGATGTTTTCTGCCTTGGAAGACTTGAGATCTAAAACTTCACAAGTCATAAACCTGGAAGCAGCTTGCATAAAAGTGAAGGGTTCTTATGTTTCTTTGGCTTTGAATTTCACATAAAACCACACATACAGAGCATTAGAATAAATGGTCATGGGAAAAAGCAGTATGCATGCTTATCACTATACACAATATACATAAATAGTTTATATACATTTAGTCTCCAGTAAGCCATGGGCTTACCACTCACTTATGCACTCTCTAGAGCCCATACAATTCTTCCAAATTATTTTGGTAGACCTAGCTCCTTCATTTGTTCTGCTAACAATGCAAGTTTGTTTATTGTCACCAGATTATGGCACATGCCATTAAAAGGCTCGCTGCTCGGTATACGTTCATGAACATGTGTTTTCTAATGAACACAGAGCATTCCTTGAGGAAAAGTGCAAACAAAATTAAACTGTCTCAGCCTCTTGAGCAGAGTTACATGCTAAAAAAAAAAAAAAAAAAAAAAAAAAAAGGTGTGTTTTCTGAAATAATTTACAATTAATTCAGGTATGAATACATTCTTCCCTCTCTCCATCTGTTTTTTGTCTCTCTAACATATTCTGTGGTAGATATTATTATTCGTGCATTTTTGATTGGTTGTTAGCTAGAAATTGTTGTTATTCTCTACTTTTTCCAATAGGAAAAAAAAAAAGGCTGTTTTGTAATACTTTGAATTATCTTACAAATGATTGCAACGTGGTCTCTAAATTCTTACACCAGGGCACATAACGCTACCATAATGCTAATCTTTCATCAGTGACCACTTCCTGATAGAGACCTGTGGTCTGTAACAATATCTACTGAGAAACCTAAACCTAGACTTACCAAATAACATAATTGCCAGTATGCCAAAACTAAGTAACTTCTGCGGATGGTTTTTCCTTAGGAATAGCAGAAATTGTTTCTTCCCATCCCCAAAATGAGGGAAAAATTAGATCTTTAAGCACTAAAACATTTTCAACCATAAGTATGAGTAGCACCTTTCAAACCAAACGCTCAAAACTTAACTGAGTGAGAAATGTAGGTATGCCGCTGCTGTACAACCTGAATATTTAAAAAAAAAATTGTTTCGCTCCCACCCTCCTTATGTGACATTTTTCAGCTCTTACTTCAACCTCCAATGAAACACCGCACTACACAAAGCCCAGCAACACCTCTATGCCGAATCCCTCTCCAGCAGGGTATTGTTAAAACATTCCCTGAAAGACCTACTGACATGATGTTCCCTGACTGTCCAAACATAACAGGGTGCCGGCACTGCATCCCTGTGCCAGTGCGAGCCGCAGCGCCCTGCTCCCAACAGCACAATAAATACCTCGGTGCTGCGGGCAGGAGGCCGGGGCTGACCGTTGTGTGCACTCTGGGTTTACAGACTGTCATATGGCGAGATAGTGGTGGGTTTCAATGCCGTCACCTATTCAGTCAGCGCAGATGAACTAGAATCACCATTTCAGTTATATCATAGCTCGGGGCGAGAACATGCCACCCTCTTTATTTCCAGCTCGGAACAAGCTGCTTAGGCAGATGCTAACTGTGGTTCTCGCTGCCATGTTCTGTAGAGTGGCCTTTGTCTGGGTTAATTGAGCCCCCACTCCATTTAATAGGCTGTTGAAATCTTATTGAAACAGAGCTAGTGCCGCAGGTTAAATACATTGCAGTGCTCTTGTTAATCCCCTCATTAACGGAGCTGTAAAGCTTGTTGAGAGCTGTGAGTTTGCATATATTATCAGAGAGTTCTTCACTCAAGTGCTATCAATAAAATGACAAAGCCAGTTTGCAAATAGTGAAATCAGCAGTGACACAAAGCTAGATACCTTAAAAAAATAAACAAGTTAATAACTGATAAATCTAATTTTCACACTTGGGGGATAAAAAAAAAAAACAGGTTGAAGAATCTCTTTTTTATTGGATGAACTTAAAACATGAATTATACAAACTCAATTACTTTCCTTGAGCAGAGAGAACAAGCAAGAAAAACACCACTTCTTCAGCAGAGACTTCTGGCTGAGGTTTGGCTGTGGCTGTTTAGAAGTAACTTAATGAGCCATGCACAGACTAGCTGCACTTAGCAAACCCAAAGAAAACAAGTGAATTCATATTATAAAATAAGAAGTGAACTTAGATATAAAATACAATAGAGCATATTGAGAAAGCATCTTATAGTCTCCAGAGGAACAGAAAGTAGAGTAGGCCCTCCAAAAAAAAAGTTAAGAACACCATTTAGCAGATCAGGGCTCTCACACCTTCCAGGAGAGGGAGCAGGAGAAAGGCCTCCCCCTAACACATGCACGGAGAAATATGTCTGACTGTCAAACAGCAAAGAAATAGGATTGCATGGATGATGTTCAGTAGGATACAAGACAAGGACTCTGAACAGGAGGAGCAGCCACTAAAAGCAGGGTGAGAACAGAGCCAAGCTATCTGGTGCTGATGCTGTTGCTATCTGAAGCAACAATCTTCCTTGTACTGAGGAAGACATAACTACCTGAAAATATATTGTGGTGTATATTCATCTTTATCTTTTATCTGCGGTATAGGCATGATCCTTGGCAGATCAGAATCTCATAGAGAAGTACATGAGTGAATAATGACTAACACCATTGAAACAGAATGGTTGTAGCTACAATACTGATTTAATGCTGTTCAACTTTACTCTCTGTCTCTGACCAATGAATGCATAGTAGGCTCATTTTAGAAACATGATAGCAACAGCTGAGCCTTTACTGATACTTTGAGAAATTATTTTTCTAAAATGTAACATGAATATCCTTGCTTCCCCCTGATTTTCCACTTCTTCCTCTGAGTTGCTGGCCTATAAGAAAACCTGATTTTCATTCTTTTCTTAACAGCCCCACCCACTTAAACAGCTGTAATTCCTATCAGGGTCTTCTTTAAAACTCTGGAATAAAGCATGGGCAAAATTTGCTCATCTATGCTAAGAGTCTACCCTCTCTGTGCATACCAATGACTGGACTGGACCATGACTTTTGTATAAACAACTTTTCATGATACAGTGAGAAGTGTGTTTTCTTGAACAATTTCAAAACTTAACCCTGAATGTTTTCTTCTGGGAATGAATGAACACCTTTTTTTAGTTAACTGAGGAACTATACACTACCATTTTCTCCCCTACTGTAGTTTGATGTTCTCAGGTTTTGGTTTGTTTGTTTTTATTTTTATTTTTTCTTTTAATTTGTAAACAACCAGAAAGTGGGGAGTTGGATTTGTTTGAGGTTTTTTGTTTGGTTTTTTGTTGTTGTTGTGGTTTTTTTTACTCTTTCTTTACCTAGCTCTATAAACTATATGCAGCCTGATGTAGACATAGAATATTTTTTTTTTCCAAATCAGCAGGAGGCTACCTTAGCAAAAAATCATTTCTGAGAAAAATTGGACATGAACTGACAACATGCACTTACAGCTCACAGAACCAATTGCATCCTGAGCTGCACCAGAAGGTGATCAACAGGTCTAGGGAGGTGATTCTCCCCCTGCTCTGCTTTTGTGAGACCCCACCTTCATCCAGCTTTGGAATCCCCAGCACAAGAACGGCATTGACCTTTTGGAGAGGGTCCAGAGAAGGGCCATGGAAATGATCAGAGGGCTGTGAGGAAAGGCTGAGAGAGCTGAGTTTGCTCCACCTGGAGAATAGAGAGCTCTGGGAAGACCTTATTGTGGTCTTTCCATACATATAAAGGGGGCTTATAAGAAAGATGGACAGAGAATTTTTACCAAGGCATGTAGTGGTAGGACAAGGGGCAACAGTTTAAGGAGCGTAGATTGAGACTGAACATAAGGAAGAAATATTTTCCGATGAGGGTGGTGAGTCACTGGAACAGGTTGACCATAGAAGCTGTGGATTCTCCATGCTTTCAAGTCTTCAAGGTCAGGTTGAAAGAGTTAGATCTAGTGAGAGATGTCCCTACCCATGGCAGGGAGTTGGATTGGATGATCTTTAAATGTTTTTTGCCAACTCAACCATTTCATGATTCTAGAGAAATAATTTTGTCCGGTGCAATTGGCTTTTTGTTAAAGTTCAATTGCTGTCATCATGGTTTTTTTCACCACATCTTAAAATTTAGTCAACCTGAGGCAATTATGATCCTCTTGAAAGCAATAATAGATAACATAAATACCTTGTTATGTGTCCTCTCCTGACAAGGTCTCAAAAGCCATTTCTAAAAGTCAAATATATAATGCTTATATCCTGCACTCATTTTTTTCATCTGAGTTTGAAGCTGTGGTGGGAGTAAAGGTAGTGGCCATGGTCAGGAATCTTAACACAGTGCTTCAGAGTTGGCAAGTCTGCAAGAGTATCTCACAACAAATGATAGGTTTTGTGAGTCTATATACTGTTTAACATCAGGAGTGTTATATTCAACATCCAAACCACAGTGACTCTTTCTTACTGATTGAATCACTATTCACCTAACTGCAGGTACTGCTAACAACAGGTTCAGCTTACTCCAAGAACTTACTACTTGCCTTCCCATATGGGAGACTTAGTGTCATTTACATGGAGATGCCTTTACTAAGGTTAAGCAGTACAAAATGTATGTATAAAAATACATAAATAGCAGACTGCTATTGCAAACTACATTAGTCAGTCATTTCTGTGAGACAAGAGGATTACTTCAGTACATGCACAGAATACACACAGTAACTCTCAGGATTTCTGCAGCATTTTCCACAGCAAAAGCTATTCCTCTTTGCTACAAGTCAGACTGGCAAATTGTTTTCACTAGAGCTAGCAAAATACATTTTGAAGTTTTCTTTCATATATTTTTCATTATTTATATAAATTCATCACATACCCTTTTCTTAGTTCTGTAGACCATCTGTAAAATAAAAAAAAAAAAACCAAACAAAAAAACCAAACAAAACAAAAAAAATAAAAACAAAAAAACCCACCAAACCAAACCAAAACAAAAAGGAAGTGATGATGTAAGTGTAGAAAAGGGTCCTTCACTACCTGGCATAGTGGATGGGAGTTCGCCAGTTTCCATTCCAATTCATACAGCTGCTGTCAGCAGAAGGAACTCCCCTCCTTTCCATGAAAAGTATACTGTTTAATACTATTTCTATAAATAATTAAAACCTTTGCGTAGCAGCAAGTGACTCCCAGAACACTTGCCAGAACTGGCATTTCTTGATCAAAATGGGACTGTTGGTGAATGTAAGCCAACAATTTTTAGTGGACTTTCCTCTTCTTCCCCATCCTATTTGCCTCTCAAAAAATATTCCACCAGAAACATCTTTCACTGGGTCTTTCACATATTGAGCTTGTAAGCAGGCAGTGGCTGAATTAATATTCTACTGCTAGAAAGAGCCCAATGAATAACTGTCCATCTGTACAAAGCTTGCTTTGCTCCCCATGGATCTAAAATGGCACCTGTTAAACAACACACAGATGGGTTTTATGTTTGCCAGTTGATCTAAATAGGGATAGTCGTCTTATTGATGGTGATCTTTGGCTGGCCATAATGCTCAAAAAAAACAAGGAAAATTTTGGCATAGGAATACTATTAATTTAGTTTTAAAAATATTTATTGATCTAGATTTGAGTAAAATGACTTTTTATTTAATTTCTCCTTACTACTAGGCAAAACAAACTGTTTTTTTTTTCTTAAGAGGTGACTGTCTAGCATTAATCAATAACGCAGCTTGTGAGTATTTCAGAAAATCTCTTCAACCAGCAACTTCCCCTTATATGATACCCCTTTAGTGTTGTGTTCTCCTGTCATACACCAATGTTTTATTGCTCAGAGTCTACTCACTCACCCAGTTAACATCCAGCCTTCCACTTCACACAGGTTCCATAATCTTACAATACCGGAACACTGTCCTCTCAACTCAGTGCTGTGTTTTAACTAAGCAATGGGGATTTGAAGGCCATGATAACATGTTCCCTTTTTCTTTCAGTCAGTCAAGAGGAGCCTTTACTGGGAAGAACTTGATTGACAGAAGAATAAATTATTTCTTTATTCTACAGATTTTTAGTGTAAACATCTCTGTGTCTTTATTGAATTTCTTGTGTATCTTGCTGGGAGTAAATTGTCACAGTAATAATAAAGGACATCAGACATCAGTTTCCTATAGTATCCCTGCCTCATAGTACCAACCCTCATCTCTCCCTACCAAAATGTCTAGTAAACACTAACATCCTCACTTGTTTAGAAGCAGGAAAGTTGCCTTCCACACTTGGATTAAGCATATGATGAATTGTGCTAACTGGAAATACTCTTTGCATAAGATGGGTATTTTTGGAAAGTGTTTGTTTTTGTTTGTTTGTTTGTTTGTTTTGAGACTGTTTTGGCTAAAACTATTTCTATACCCAGTTGAAGAAAGAGACTTACTTAGACTGCATTCAAGCATATAATCAAGATAATTAGGATTACTTTTCTATGTATCCTGAAGTTGCATTTGTGGATGAGCAGTTCTCCTTCATAGTTTAAGAACTTTTTGGCCATATTTAAAGATCACATGATCAGAAGAGCACTCCAAACTATTATTGTGTGTTCTTCAGGAACCAATGACCAAAACTGAGGCTATATAATGAGTTTCAAACAGTTGCTCTTGCACATTAGAAAGAGAATTTCCAGTTACACAGAACTTACATCTACCATGAAGAAAGAAAGAAAGAAAGAAAGAAAGAAAGAA
Organism: Anabacerthia variegaticeps; assembly: GCA_035583185.1. Lineage (NCBI taxonomy): Eukaryota > Metazoa > Chordata > Aves > Passeriformes > Furnariidae > Anabacerthia > Anabacerthia variegaticeps. Next base: position 39,320,364 of record JAWWEW010000078.1, read on the forward strand.
AGAAAGAAAGAAAGAAAGAAAGAAAGAAAGAAAGAAAGAAAG
>JAWWEW010000078.1:39327629-39370079 GCA_035583185.1 Anabacerthia variegaticeps
TCTAAATTTAAGAAGAGCGATTATTTTATTTCTTAGCCAATAAAATATCTTAGTTTCCCTTCAAACTAAAACAACAACAAACAAACAAAAAAACCCCACAACAAAACACCCAAAAATCCAAAAACCAAAACAAACTAAAAAAAAAAACAAAACCCCAAAAAGCAAACTAACAAATTGTCTGTGGATTAACAGACTAACCAGTGGTATCTTCTTTCAACACTGTGTGATGTTACATGTGCTTCCATGAAGATTCTTCCTTCACAGTGAGATCCAGGCAGTCCTTGAACAACATACAAGGATTAGTGTAGAACTGCCTTCGTCTATAAAGAAGAAAGAAGTTAGCTTTGCTGATGGTGTCTTTTAGGAAATTGAGTAGAGAATCAGGCCTGCAAATCCATAGCCTTGAGAAGGATATGTTTGCTGAAGTTGAAGAAGCAGAGACTGAAGCTAAGCCTGCAAAGAAGACAGATGGTTCCTGTGTGGTCATGCAGAAGGAGAAGGTGGCAAGACTTGTTGGTGTTGCAGGAGGAGAGGATGTAAAGAGAGGAACATATGTAAATATTTCAAATATTTGGGTTCCAGAGCAGAGACTGCCAAAAAGCTGCTATTCTTTCTATGACATATTTATTAATTGACTTTTTATGCAAATCTACTCCACAGTAGGAGGAAGGTACAAGATGAAACTGAAGTCAAAATCAGGACTGTGATAGAAGGCGAGGAGGCATGATGTGACAAAAAAAACCCCAAACCACACTATTTAAACAAATGTATACTGAATATATCCTATGCTACGTGCACATTTGAAGAGGTATGTAAAACAGGCAAGAACACAAAACTTTTTTCCACGCATTCCAAGTTGTGTGTCATCTTTAGTGTAAACATGAGCCCACAGATGTATAAAAATGAATACGGAATTTCATCTCTCTGATCTTTTGCTATATTCTTTTAGCCATTAGTTCAACAGATAAGTAACATTTTTCCCAACATTTGTTATAAACACTGTGTTCCAGTTCTTCTCACCAAGAAACTGAAGTGTGTATTTCATCATGCTGGTGGTGACATTAATCAGTGGGTGACACTGTGCACCAGACATAACTAACAGAAACAGGTAAAAAAGAATAGCAGAAAATCCAGCAACCCAGTCAGGATGCCTAAGCATATTTTAAAGAGTAAAACTTTCTGTAACTACTAACAAACACAATAATCAACAAGATGAAATCTCCAAGTGTTGATAATTTTGGTTGAAATGAATGTCATTGTATGTGCTTTCATTTCTATTTTATATGTTTTTAAATGTATTTGCAGAAAATGAAAGTATAGGCATCTGCGTGTTTTTCCTTCAAAGATTTAGTACACTCCCTGTACAGATCACTTCAGAGATGGGCAAAATTCAAGGAGTGAAAAAATGTCACATTTAATTAGAACAATGAAGATAGCAGCAGTGAAGTACACTCCTTCAAAGCCGTTGAGACTGTTGAGACTAAACTATATACATTTCCATATTACTTTAAAAAAGGCTGTATTCTGAGCTAGACTGGAATGAATCCAGAGCTGTTCACTGGAGCTATGCTGGTGTAAACCTGGAGAGACTAAAATCCAGGACTATCCAAAGCATGATTTTCATTCTGTAATTTTCTTGAGAGTAGATTCCCAAACAGTATACACTAGAATAGGCACCGACAGTAGAGTTATTTGTAATGTATAACTACAGAAACGAAACTGAAATCCCACGCTCAGAACTACAAATATTCTTGCTGAGTCTCTTTTCTTGTGATGGAAACAGATGGTTGATACATCAAGGCCAGATTTTAATCTCAGCTGCAATCATGTAAATCTGAAGCTGTTTTGCTGAAGTCTTTGCAGGGGCTTCTTTACACAATAGAAAGTGGTCAGTGGTTTAAGGTATTCCCAATCCCCAGCTTGTTCTCATTGGCATGCTGTCCCCTCGGGGATTTGGGTTAAAATCAAACAATTAATAAAACATGACTTTTTCAACTTGGATCAACTCTCTGATTTAATCCACAAAACTGACTCCCAACCACTTGCACCAGTACAACTTGGAGGGTGATGTCTCATGACAAACACCAGAACAACTGGGACAGGAATACTATTTGGTCAGCAAACATGAAACTGCAGTCTCAGGAGGTTAGCAATGATCAGAGGGCTAACACAGTGATGTAAAACAAGGACTCAGGCTGGGAAAGGAAGAAAACAAGTTAGAGGTTACTTTGCTAAGTTAGAGGTTATTAAATTGTATATACCTGGTGAAATTTACTATGGCCTACAGCTCATAGGGTACTGGATAAAGTAATTTGAAGCCATTAGCAACTATTTCTTTACAACATCAAGGATACAAGGGGTTCTAAAAGGCTGGAAATAAGTAATCACAATGCTGGCTTGCAGAGGGAGAAAGAAAAGCTGATAATCATTTTAACCCAACATACGTGTAAGCAGTCAATGGGCAGGACAGTTATACTTTGTCCCACACATCTGTCCATCTCCCTAATGTTAGCACTGGTATTTTTTGTGTGGTAAGCCAGGTCAAGGAACTGATTTGTCTGAAAACTCTTCCCACCTCCCTCTCTACTCCTCTCCTCAAAGCTGTATTAGTTCTGCTGGAACAAATCCTTAATTTTAGTTAGCATGTGGCTATGTAGACACCAATGCTATGCAAGGAAAAGAAACAAGCAAACAACATGCGAAGGGGAAAACAGGCCAGCCCAAGCTTATTTTGGTAACATAACTGCACGATCATACCCAGCATCTGTCCAGCCTAACTCAGTAGAACTAATAATCACATACGATATTTATAAGCCCTGGATCTAATAAAGAGAAAAGCAACAACTATTACACATTTGTTCAGATTAAATCAGGTCAGGACAACCCAATTTCCATCTATGACAAGTAACAGACCTGTTAGCAACCTCTTAGTACCTGTGCTATAATTAAATGTCACTTATATTCTGCCCCTATTTTCTGTGACATTCTTGTAAATCAGGTGGGGCAACATGGCCTGGACAACTAACCGTTGGATGGGCATGCTTAGATGTCTGTTCTTTGTGACCAAAGCTGGAACATAACATGATGAATCTGCATGTGAAATGTGAACAAAATCAAATGCAAATGCCACCACCAACAAACAGAGAGCCATTTCAACATTATTGTACAGGGACAATATTTTGGTACAGTCAGGAGCTAGAAATAACAGACTTACTTTATACTGCCTTCATTTGTGATAGAGTCATAAAGACTAAAAAAACCCAAAACAGTTGTATTTGGTGTGTTTGGCCAACTGGTATTTCCCTTTTTTCTTGGCTTATAATTCAGTTGTCTTAGAATGGTGCCATTGCTGGTATTGCTTCTCTGTGACTGGGATTGTATCAATCACATGCCAGGGGAATTCAGTAGGAAAGAACAAAAAAGAGTCAACACTGGACTTCTGTTTCTTCCACAATAACTTAAACTTCATGTTTTAAGCAATAACTGAACTGACATACCCACTGGACTCTACTTCTGTAGCTATATTCTTGATTATGTAGAAAAGCACCCACATTTTATGGTTTATTAAGACTTTTTAACTGTTCCACTATTTTAAATTTTAACACATTTTGTATTTCATACAAATAGGCAGGATTTTTTTTTATTAGAATTTAAATGAACAATTTTGATTGCTGTATTGATAAGGTTTGCATATTTATCAATTTGGAGAATTAGTTTTTTTCATTACATTTCTAAAATATATGAGGAAATTTTATATAAATTAGGAATAACAGTGTCAACTTAAACCTTGAGTGAACTCAAAGATTTTTCTCATTAGAAACCCCTGTCTCTGAAAATGCAGAATATCTTCTGGAATTGACATGCATGTTCCAAATCTGTGATATGAGTTTGATTATCTCTGCCTTTTATATTTCTTAAAGGAATTTCAAATAATGTCCTTGTAGCTCTTGATTTCCTTTCTCTCAAATAATTCCCCATAGCCTTTCTGCATCAATGTAATTAAAGCTCAGTTTATTTTTGCTTGTTTCCTTGTTAAATCATCAGTTAAATTCTAATTTCTTTAACTGATTGGCCAATCAGTAATTCTTGTTTCATGTCTTTTGATCTATCTTGACTATTAGGTGACATGCAGGACATTTTTGTCTAGCACTATTTAAAGCGCTATAGCTATTTGATCTGATTAATCTGTGAATCCACCTACATTGAAGTATTTTGTATACAAAATATTAGCTATATTTGAGGGGTTTCTTAACATCAGAAATATCTCTGCAGTAACAGTTAAATATTCTAAGCCCTGCTGTACATTCAAAACCAGACAAGATGATCTAAACTCCCCTGAATATCAATCACACTTTGCTAAACCCACCAGAAATGCAATGTTCTAGCTACTTTCTCCCTTGCTTCCTCTGATAAACGCATTATTCTGTAAGGGTATTTCCAGGACAGAAATCAGTTTTGAGTAGCTAAAATTACTCTGCCTAAGAAAAAGATCCCCATGAAGCTTCCACAAATGGTATAAGAAGGACCTGATCTAATGTAAACTTCCGTATTAACAGCAGAACACATGTATCCTTGTACTGTTGTGTTGGATTTGTATTAATCTCTGAAGTGGGACAAGCTACAAGATAACAAAGGTAACTTAGCTGAAGAGATTTCCACCAGATTTGTAAGTGTGCTGCTAAACATTTCTCAGATACATAAAGGCTTTGCAAAATAACATGTTTTTACATTGCACACATGCTAGACTCAGTAGAGAGACTGTGAATGATATCACGAGTCACAAGAGATGCATTCAAACTGCTTTCTCTGTAAAATCAGTATGTCCCTGCCAGCTCATCCTTTACCAAGCAGCTTTCTCACTGGGGTTGCTTTATTAGGTCTGAGTCATTTGTTGTGGGTGAAATTTTGCATATGAAACTACCTTCAATATCAGAAAAAAATGTCTTCAACATGAAACCCACAAACAAGTGGGTTTTACTTACAAAACAAATAATATGTACCAATCCTTTCAATATACCAAGTTGTTGATTTTGTACTGGTGCACACTATACTGTGTGGCATAAACTGAATTAATGTAAGGCCTGGAAATTCCATAGGGATTTTGTACTGTGAAATTATACCCTTTCCCAGTTATAACAGCTATATGAAAATAGCTTTTCTTTACTATTTGATTTTGCACTGCTGTGTGTGTACATGAGGAGTCAAACCTTTTCTGAGAATCATTTCATATCACCTTTCTCCCTGCACATATTCATGAGACGAACCTAAAACCCTGATTCCTCTGCTCACAAAGCTCTCTTTTTCCTTTTACCAGCGTTGCATCATTCTGTGTTGCATTAGTAAAAGAAAAACAATCTTCTGAACAGTTTTCCAACCATCAACCTGCCTTGCATCCTTTCACTTTAACTAAGGTCAGTAGAGCTGGTACTGCCCATTTGCAGGGCAATATGGAGTTTACTTTTACCTAAAAGTATCACACAAATCTCCCATAAAACACTGTTTTAGGAGAGTTGTGGTTCAGAATGAAAGGATTTCTCCCTCACATTTTTTTTTTTTTCTCTGTTAACTGGCCTATACAACATAGAACTTATTTAGTCTTGTGATTTCTGGTGTCTCATGAAAATGAAGAGAGTGAGCACACTGCTGGTTTTAGGTTGCCTGAAGCCAAATACTTAATAATTATGTTGCACACAGCAATTATACTGCACCATATACTTTTCAAGGGTCAACATTAATCTGGCTTCATGAATGTCAGTTTTTGCAACTTAAAACAGGTCATGCCTGCTTAGTACTCTGAATAGAGCCCTTCCCTCTTACCTCCCCAAATCCCAGAAGTTCAGAGGGGAATTATTTGAGAGATCCAATGGATAGTGTTATCCAAAAAGAGAGGAAACAATTTCAGAATGCAAACTTTTTGAATATTAAAAAGGTTCCCATTTTCATGGAATTATACTAAACCTGCTTCTTTCAATACCATTTTTAAAAGCTTCTTGGAACAGTAAGAAAACTGTTTTTGTATCGTAAAACAATATTAACAATCAAAATATAAACAGTTTAGATTAAAATATGTGAAAAAGGTACTCCACCCTGCAAAAAGTATCCACAGAGATGAGGGAAGGTAATTTACTTCACTGATCATTTTGTTTTTCAATCTACACTTCTTCTCATAACAATTCATGATGGCACCATTTCCTGAGCACCACTGACAAGCTGGAGATACACTCATACGAGCACAATCAGGTGGCCTTTTTCATGTGAAGTACAAAACCAACAACTGAAGCACTAACGAGTTCCCTCAACATTTTGGATAATGGCATCAATGCAAATACTAATATTAATTGTTAGTAAGGGTATCTTTATTCACCTGAGTTCTTCTACAATTCAAAATGACAGAAATACAAGAATGGAAAAACCCACTCACAAACCCAAGCCAATGGATTTAAAATAAACATAATTTTAGACTTATCACTGGAATTTTCTGATTTTTTCTTAATTAGCAATTCAGACTGCTGGTAATTTACCTATTCAGTTATGCATGTTTACTGCTTAGAGCAAGCTGTGCCATTCTCCATACACCTAATGTCATACAATTCCATAAACAATCAAATGGTTAATGAAGATGAAAGTTAAGTTAATGGCATTAGATCTCCAAGCTGATACTGCATTGAGATTAATGGGATATTTCTGATTTCTCAGAGATGCAGTTGCAAATTTGCAAAAGGGTAAAAGAGCTTCATTACAATGCTTGGGATTTGGTTTCTGGTGCTGCCTCCTGAAAAGTCCAAACAGTTTTAGCACTGTCCAGATTTTAAAGAGATAAGGGTCACATATAATATGGAAACGAAGAGGATGGAATTTCAGAATTTTCCTTTGTAACTACATGATCAAGTTCTCAGTTATTACAGGGAGTTTTAATGTGAATGAGACTGAAATCCTTACAGCTGATTTTTGCCTTAATGAAAACCTAAATTCTGTAGCACAGATGGCAGTTGAAAAAAAAAAGAAGAAAAAGAAACAGCATGACAACCTACTGTAAGGCAACTCACTCCAGTCCTTGGACAAGGGTCATTTTAAAGTGTTTTCCAATATTGTTATATATTACGAACTGTTCCATTGTACAAGGAAATGTGATGAGACTAATGAACAGCCTTTATGTGAACTGAACGCTTTTCAAACTGCCCCTTAGAATGAAAATTTCTATGCAGATTCAATTTTTTATGGTTTCTAGGATATGTTGCAGGGTCATTTAATTCCATCCATTTATATAAATGTCATATATTTTATTTTCTTAAAAACAAAGATGACTTAAAATACCAGGCACATTCTTTTGCCTCTTTTGAAAATCTGAAGTAAGAGGTGTGAAATTCTGCCATTCTAACTCAGTTGTTACACTTTCAAACTTTTAGAATCCAGTTTTTGCTTTGCTTCAAAAGCCAGACTTGTCCAAATCACTTGCAATCACGAAGTTTTCCAGACACGCAGGTTGGAAAACTGAAGTGTTTGTAACAGCTGCATCCCAAGTTCAGAATATAGGTCTCTGCATGCCTTGTTAGCCCTGAGGAGGGAAGCAGGGACTTCAACATTTTGGCTATGTCTTCCACTGTTTGCCTTTTACTGTCACAGCGGCTGCTGCTGCTGCTGCTGTGGATGACATCTGATGTTGACATCAGACATTTGGGAGATAGAACAGACTTTCAATATCTGCGCTCAGTCAGTGGGAGAAAAAGCCTTCACAAGAGGCATCACAAAAGGAGATAAGCTGTTCCTCCTCCTCTTCAGCCTTCCATCACCCTCCCCTGCAAAGACTGAAAAGCTTCAGAGGAAGGCAGGCTAATGAGTCACCTCTGAGCCCCACTTTTAATTCATTTATGCTCTGCCTTAGGGGAGTATTGCTGCAAGTACAACTGATAATGTAAATAAATCATCTAAATTTTGCACAAAAGTCATATTTATTGAAGTCATTCTAAATATTGCAAGCAACCAACCACATACTGACATTTCCTGTTTTGTGAACAGAGAAGGACTTGTAGGTGATGCTATGGTTGGAGGCCATCTTGGGCATAGAGATCTCAAAATGATGATTTTTGATTGTCTGAGAAGTTACAAAGGGGGTCAGCAGAAAGGCTAACTTGGACTTCCAAAGAGCAGACTCTGGCCTGTTTAGAAGCCTAGCTGGCAGAACCCCTTAGAAAGAAGTCCTGAAAGACAAAGGAGTGCAGGAAGGCTGGACATTCTTCAAGAAAGAAATCCTAAAGGTGCAGAAGCAGGCCGTTCCCATGTACCAAAAGGTGAGCTGGCAGGGCTGAAGACCAGCCTGGCTGAACAGAGAGCTGGCAATTAGGAAAACAAGCAGAGCTTATGACCTTTGGAAAAAGGTGCAGACAACTCAGGAGGACTACAAGGATATTCTGAGGTTATGCAGGGAGAAAACCAGAAGGGCTAAACCCCAGTTAGAACTTAATCTGACAGCTGCCATAGAAGACAATAAAAAATGTTTCTATAAATACACCTGTAACAAAAGAAAGGCTAAGGAGAATCTCCATCCTTCAGCACTCCAGCCCCAGAGCTGCACTCTTCTCTGGGTAAGAAACTGGCTGGATGGCAAAGCCCAGAGAGTGGTGGTGAATGAAGTTACACCCCACTGGTAGTCAGTCACAAGTGGTGCTCCTCAGGGATCAGTATTGGGGCCAGTCCTGTTTAATATCTTTATCAATGATCTAGACGAGGGGATCAACTGCACCCTCAGCCAGTTTGCAGATGACACCAGCTGCGTGGGAGTGTTGACCTGCTGGAGGGCTGGAAGGCTCTACAGAGGGATCTGGATAGGCTGGATTTATGGGCTGAGGCCAAGCATATGATGTTCAACAAGGTGAAGTGCTGGGTCCTGCACTGTTGGTCACAACAACCCCACTGCAGTGCTACAGGCCTGGGTAAGAGTGACTGGAAAGCTGCCTGGTGGCAAAGGACCTGGGGGTGCTGATTGACAGCCATCTGAACATGAGCCAGCAGTGTGCCCAGGAGACCTAGAAGTGGCATCCTGGCCTCTACCAGAAATAGAGTGGCCAGCAGAGCTAAGGCAGTGATGGTTTCCCTGCACTAAGCACTGCTGAGGCTGCACCTTGAATCCTGTGTTCAGTTTTGGTCCCCTCACTTCAAGAAAGACATTGAGGTCCTGGAACACATCCAGAGAAGAGCAATGGAGCTGGTGAAGGGTCTGGAGCATAAGTCTGATGAGGAGCAGCTGAGGGAGCTGCATTTGCTTAATCTGGAGAAAAGGAGTTTTAGTGGGGATCTTACAACTACCTGAAAGGAGGTTGTAGCAAGATGTGCAGTTGTGGCACTTGGGGACACGGTTTAGTTTAGTGGTGAACTTGGCAGTTCTTGATGGTCATAGTTCATGACCTCAATGGCCTTTTCCAACTTAAACAATTCTACGACTCCATGATTCTGGTTCTTTCCAGCTGAAAAGATGCCTTCATCAAAGGAAGAAAACATTAACAGGAAAAAAAAAACAGTAGCCTGTAACCCACTTAAGTTTGAACAAGTTAAAGGGAGAACTACCACAAGAATTTCTTGACTGTCCTATACTTATGTGAAAATGTACAGAAAATAGGACTTCTTGCGGCATAGTTTTCAGAGAGCTTGGTGCTGCAATTCTTATGTCTGTTACAGAGAATATACCTACTTGCAATAGATCAAGTAATTTGTGTCTATGGGTTTTGTTCAATAAAGGAGCTGATAGTCTGATCAGGCTTTATTTTCTTAATTATTAAACTTAGTTAAAAACTGAAAAACTAAACACTGTAAAACAATTGAATTTGCTAATATTAACTGTTCTTTAACCACATTCAGTGTTAATATGATAACATGCCTATCTGAGTTGGAAGGCTTCCTAATATTTCTGTAAAATATAAAATCTTAAACACTTCAGAAACATAACAATGCTTGTTCTAACAAGAACGAACTGAACTAGAAACAAGAAGGAGTAAGAAAAATGAGTTTTTGCAGCAATATGGTAAGCATATGCTCCATCCTCTCCAAAATGCCATTGTGCAAGCTATTTGGTGGGGCAGGCTGCTGGGTTTTGGTGTTGATTGCTGCAACAGATTTATTGTCTTTCAAACTTATGTCAGCTGCAGCAAAACAAAGAAGTATGTCAGTATGTTAAATCACAAATCTTTTTCCATTTTCAAAAAGTTTTTCAGCACTAGTTAAAGGTTCAAGTCCTCTGATTTTTTATATCTCTCAATTAATCTATATCCCTCTTCAGTACTCACACATGTATTTCCAGTCAGAACAGGTACACAGTTCTGCTGCATATCATTCAGTCAAGATATTCAACATTTGGTGATAAGCCAGAGATTTTTTTTTTCAGAGGGAACTCTATAGTTTTCTTTTGAGAGAGAACAGGAATGAAAGGGGAATCCCAGAAATTCTCCTCCCATTAGCTCTGTGCTTTAAGTATTATTAACACTTTAATTTTCTCACTCTGACTCTCACCATTTGAATCTGGGTCATAACAGCATGCCTACCCTTCAGTACTCTGAGTGGGTGGCTGTTTTGGCTAGCACTAAGGCATATTTGCTTTGTGACACAGAGTGCCCTTATGGTGACACATACCTGTCTTTTTCAGTTAATTTTTATATTTTTTTTTTAATCGACTTGTTTATTATAAAAGACAGACTAGAGAGTGGAATTTGTATTATTCAGTATTCATATTGTTGTAACAATGTGTGAAAGGAAAACCTAGAAAATATATTAGCCTGTTCTTTTCACAACATGGGATTATTCCCTAGACGACATTTTCTTTTCCCTTACCAAATACCTTTTCCCTACTAAAATACTTCGATACATGCCTTATCCTTAAACACTACAATGCATGCCTGAAGTCTCGGATTGGGTCTCTAGTACTAGATTCTTAAAATCCCAAGTGAAGACTCTGCAGATCTAGAATTAAATTATAGTAGAAATTAAATTCATTTAGTGCCAGACTTCTTATGTAAAGTGTCAGACCTATAAGAACTACTGCATGAGAATGGACCAAAAATATGTGAGAGAAGCCATATCTTCAAATTTCCTTGCTAGCAGAACAACAAAATCAAGAGCTGGTGCATGAAAGGTTTAAGTGATGTGCAGCAGAATGGGAATGACACTTGTAGATTTATGTCTTGCCAAAGAAGTGAAGTTTCCTATTGACTCTTCACATGTCCAGTTGAGATGCTTCTTTCTATGCTGTTTGAGGGGTGGAAAGAGTCTGTGAGCAATAAATCTGGACTTTTAGAAAAGGTGCAGGAAAATGAGATGTTATTTTTCTGAAATAAAATATCTTCCATGCTGAGTGTGATTCCAATGAAGATAAAGAAAAGTGATTATTCCATGCAGTTCTGTTCTGCCTTCCCAGTCATTCTGAAATGATCATTAATTAATTGGCAAATATTCTAAACAGCTGCTATTTTAGAAGTTCTCTAAAATCAGTACACACAACCTGTTCAAAGTACATGGGTTTTTTTTAGCTAACATACCAAGCAGAGACAAATTGCTTGTGTAGTTATTATATACAATATTAAAACAATACTAAAATTATATAAATATATGAATACTGTTTGCTTTTACTGTTATTGCCACAAAACAAACGCAACATTTGCAACCTGGGTAATTAGCACTAGGGCTGTTCTTTCTAAATTGCAAGTGAGTATCTCTATGCCACCCTTTTTCTTTGCATCTAATTAAGGCTAATGCATACTGCCCTACAAGAATTTGCAAGCTGTACCGAGAAATAATGCAGTGTTAGTTTTGTAATTTAGTGCACAGGGCACATTTGTGCTAAAGCTCTGTAAACTGGGCCCGTGGTCAAAAGGAACAATTAGCACTTTGTTAGTATGCAATGATGTACTAATCTACACAGTCCCCAAAAGCAATTGTCTATTCCTTTCGCCCTCATACACAAATCTTCTACAGTATGTACCACTCTGCCCCTAAAATAGCCCATCATAGCATAGTTGATGTAAAAAAAAAAAAAAAAAAAAAAAGATTTCCTGTGATTAGATTCTATGTATCAATTAGAATTTGTGTATTGGAAAAAACCCATGTTGTTCCATTAATCCCTTTTTCTGTGTCGAGGTAGCTGCATAGTTCTCTGAAACTGTTGAACAGCTATAACTGTTTCGTTAAAGAGCAAAAGGGGATCAAATTTAGGGGACAGGATATTTCCATCTGAATCTCCTGTAAAGCTTGCTCCTGACTAAAAATAAACTGTTGCGAGCCATGATCTCCAGAAAAATACGCCTGGTGCTAAAAGTGGGTAGTAAAAATTACAGAGGTTACAAATAACACTGACAACTGTCAGCGGACTAAATCCTAATACTCAGTGAGTGTTCCACATCCCCCTCTTGTGGCTGATATGTAAAGTATGTGAGTCTATCACGGATAGCAGTTAAAGTAACATTTAGTATAGATGGCCTTCGTGATAGTCACCAGAGATGGCCCACAGTGAGTGTGGCAGAGGGCTACAAAAACCAAGGAGGGAAACAAGGCAACATATTGCCAAGCATCTGAGAGTGACTAATGCATGTTGTGGAAGGCCTAGTTTCAAAGGCTGTCTTCCAAAAATGAGGATATTTATAAGGTATCTCAGCCTCAGCACCAACCAGCCAAAACACCTTCAAGCACTGACAGTTTTGGAAAATCTTGGCAGTGCAATATGTACTTACCCGCTAAGGGGATACAGGCTAAGCATTCTCTCCTCCCTTTATCAAACCAAGTGAAGACTACAGTTTCATATTTACCCAGCAAAACTTACAAGGCTGACAGCATCAACCACAGGGTTACAGTCGTCAAAAAGAGTATGGGAAAACTAGGATGGTAGCTCCCTTGGACTAATGTAGAAATGTAATCCTCAAGTCAAAGGAGAAACGAAAAAAACAAGCTCTATGAACTGATAGCACAGTCAGTGACTTTAACAGAACAATCCTCCGTGAGGACCTCTAAAATAAAGAGATATCCTTCATTGCCACTGTCCACATACCTGTCTTTGATATTATGCAAAAGAGCTCATTGGCTCTTCAGACTAGAACAAGAGACACACTCTGGGATTTGACAGCAGAAAGGGAAGAACAGTGAAAAGGTTTGTGCATAAATATCTTCACATAAATTACTTGTGACACTGTATATACTAACATATTCCTTCTTCTGAAAGAAATGGAGTCTCTTGTGATGTATGATGAGACTATTTAGATTAACTTTAATGTATAGAATACTCTAACATTATAAAATTTATAAATGGGACTGTTACACAGAAAAAGTGGATCTACTGAGGTCATATCAACTACTTGTCCACCTCATTCAATTCCTTGTGCAAGCAGGAGTACCTGATTCATTTGATTTCCTCCATCTGTCTTTCTGTTTCCCCAGTTCAGCACTCCAGGACACCACCTTTTGCAAAGAATGCTTTAAATTTGCTCTGGAAAGAAAATATAGTAGCTTGGATGTTATCCAACAAGGCTAGGCATAGAGAGGATTTCAAGGGTTCTGTGTTTTATTTGCTTTTAAGCTGTGGAAAGGTTTATGCAGTGATCTGAAATATTTGTAACAGTACTGAATTAGTTTTCAGTTACTTCATTTAGCTCTCATTGTCAATGAGTTTTGTAACAGAGCAGTGGTAGGTGAGGGGTAGATAATATGTTAACAAGAAGGCTGTTCCTGTCTCTACTTAGTGTCAGCACCTGCCATTTGGGATTCTTTCCAAAATTTGTGTTCTGTTTGTGAGAATACTGAAAAACAATGAAGGAAGTTACTGAGAATTCTTGCTCTCCTTGTCTACACTTACATTTCTGGACTTAGCAAATCAAAAGAGAAAAACAAATGACCATATAGAACTGCAAGCTTTCAGATATGTTATCTGCAGTAAATGGAAATGAGATCCTGCCAAAGATTCAGCTTTTGAACATATTGCTTACTATTCATGCAGGAAAATTTAAACTGATTATGTTCCAAACCCATTTTTTAAAATATGACTTTGCTGAAAATTGTGAATTGTTCATCTGCTTATTATTTTTTTTATTTAAATAAAATAACATTTTAATATATGTCACTATCATGCTGTTATAAATATTGGAAATTATTAACACTGAAAGAGTAATAAAAATTTAAACTGTTTCACCATCTGTGCTGTTTGTTTATTTTTCACATTTCTTTCATCTTTGACAGTGAAAACAGATTAGTTTGTTATTCTCTCTCATTCTCATGCACTAGCACAATGATTCAGAGTTTCTGCTACAAATACTGCAAGGGTATATTTATCTCCAAATGGCCATATCCAAAAATGCTCTTTTCATAGAGTTAGAAATAAATAAATAAGTAAACATAAACCCAAACACAAAAGGATGCCTGAAGTGTGGTGTTAAGGTGCACTTGGTTTTGGTAACACACTCTATGTTACTTTTATGTGATGAATGGAAGACAAATGTGAATACTTTTTTATCAGCCGACCTTCATGCAGAATGTCCTGCCCACCTGATCGTTGTAATTAAAAAGCACTAGACTCTCCAGCTGCAAAGTCACTGAAGATGAAAACAAGTTTCAAGATCCACATTCACGACAGAGAAGAGTGGTTTGAGTTCTGCAATCCTGTTACAATTTTGCTGCTCAGTTGGAATATCTCAGAGACATTCTACTTCCACACTAAAACAAAAAAATCCAATACAACTGAATCCTGTTTTGGTGTTCCCCCTCACAAAAAGAGGTCACATCCCAAGGCCATTTAATCACTCAGAATCTGACAGAGGAGCAACTCCTCACTGAATCACTTACAGCATGGAAACCAAAAATAAATCTGTTTGATTTAGTGTCAACAAACACCTCCTTTGTTCCATATTCTCAGGCACAATGGCTAGAGATGAGTGTCATCACTAAATTGGAGTACACTTCATGCATTCCTCATAAAATATTTCCTGAATCATGCAATAATCATTCCTTCCAAGCCCAGATTCAGTGGCAAAGATCTAAGCCTGATATCTTTGTTTTTTCTCAAAATAAAACAAAATAAAACCAATTTCATATAATGCAAAACTTCAGATTGTTAGCATTCTCTACTTACCCCTGGTTATGCTTCTCCTGGACAATTTCCAGCAACCATTCCACTGTAATCGAGTGACTAGCTGCAGTCTTTTGAATTTCAAGTGAACTTTTAAAGTCTATAATGAAAGAGGTGAAAAAAAAAAAAAGAAAAAAAGTTAAAACCTCCTCTATACTAATCATGTTTTTCTTGGCAATTGACTCTCTGTGGATCCTACAGTGACTGGAGTTAAAAATACAGCACTCCCCCCTCCACCAGTAACATCACAGTTAATCAGGATAACATGAAAGACTAAGGAATAAAAAAGAAAGAAAAAATATGACTTAGAAGTAACATTTAAAAACCTTTACAAATGACATCTTTATGAACGTGATATAGAAATGAAGTAAAGGTATAACCAAACTGGACTTGTATTACATATGAACTTGACCAGATAGATATGTTTTATTCTTTCATTTGCCCTTGACTTTTGCCAAGAATTCCCTTACATAGTGATTTCCTGGGATTTGAAAGGTCTAACACACAATAGTCATGGTAGTCAGTTTCCCTGATAGTTCTCCAATCTTCTTTTTCAAGAAAAAAACCAACACTTTTCAGAGACACAATTTTCTTACTCACTTTCTCAGAGGGGATTAAAATGTTAAGTCCTTTATTCCTTACCTTTGATGGGTCTGAAATGGATTGCCTATGTGATATTGCAAATTGGCAGAAATATCTTATTTTTTCTAACTTTTTGAATCAACCTTTCTCAAAGAGTCTAATCAAAGCTCCCACTCTTATGAAGACTGACATGGGAAACAAGTGCGCTGCTGAACTACAACCTGCCAAACTTAGGAAATCTTGCCATAAACACACTTGGAAACCTGGATTTTCTATTGATTCCGACTTGGTTTTGTTATGAGATTACTTCTGTAGCTGGACCACATCAATATTTCTGTCAGAAACGTTACACTGCATGTGTTGATCACGTCCAATTTAAAAACATTGAAGTGACAATAATGGGGCTATTTGAGCATTTATTGTTGAACAGTGAGAAACAATGTATTTACTGATGCCAATGAAGACTCCATATGTGCTCAGACACCAGCAAAGGCAGAAGTCATTTATCTATCCTTCCACAAGCCCTTGGAAAGGGCCTTTTCATTCTTAGCTCAAATGAGCCTTTGGTTCAAAAATAAATAGTCAAATACACTCAGAAACTGATATTCAGAACTAAGCTGTGCTTTTTATTCATACTGCAAAGTGAATGATTTTTAATTTCTTCCTTTCCATAGGTATGGCTTGCAAACACATATTCCCTTGTTCTCTCTCCTCTCTCTATGAATGTTGAACTTTCCCTGCTGCATTCAGCAGCATAGCTTGTTCAGATCACAGCTGGTCATTTTAGGGCACTGGGAAGACTCTCAGTCCTTCACCCAAAACTAAAGGTTAGATTTTTAAAAGAAATATGAGAATTAGGTAAGCAGGTGTTACTGAGTTCAGGGGGGCTTGAAGAGCTAACTCGCTTCACCTTCAGCAGAAACTCAAGACTGGAATTTGGGAAATTTTTCTCAGGCAATACCCGGTAGGGAGTTTTGCCCGAATATGGATGTCATGACAGGAGCTTTACAATACCATCCTTTACCAAATCTGAATGATATCAAACCTGTTCCAAGGGCTTGTTTGCTACATGATTATTTCCTGAAAGTAAGTAAGCAAGAACAAAGGAGTTTGTATAAAGTAAACAGAATAAAAATGTCCAAAAAGGACAGTGGCTCAGCAAGTATCTGTGGGTATGAAGGCTATAATAATATTAAAAAGCTAAATATTTTCAAATCAATCCAGTCAAGTGCCTGTTAAAAAAAAAAAAAAAAAAAAGAAAAAAAGGAAAAAAAAAAGAAAAAAAGGAAAAGCTCTCTTTTTTCCTCAGCTGTGGTGGTGCAGCACCTGCCATTAGCTGTGGTGGTTCCTATTTTCATATTGTCTGACAGTAGCAGTTGGACTGAGCCAGAGCCAGTGAGGCCGAGAGGCAGACTCCCTGCTTCCACAAAGCTGAATTTAATAAGATGAGAACAGTATGCCAAGATGGTGAACTCCCTCCCTAGCACTTATCATGACACTAGTCACTCAGCAGGGCCCTTATTGCAGCAGTAATCTGGGTGAGCCTGGCAGAGCGTCCTGCTTACAAGTTCAATATAATAGAACAGCAGGGCACTGGAGGCCTGGCAGAAAAGCTTAGCAAAGTTAAAGCCTATTACACTATGCTTGAAAAAAATGGCTCTCAAAATATTATATGCCGAGCTAAAACCTGGACATTCCAAATGCAGTGACATAGTAAGCCTCCTCCATAATGGTGCACTCGTTCATCTATAGACATAAGCAACATGGATTTAAAAGTCCATAACCTGAATGGAAATGGATATGCAAATTTGTCCTTTTCTTCTGCTTGGCTTGAATTTAATAGGCAACACTAGAGCATAATATATAGATAGTGAAAACAAAACTGGAATCTGCTCTGGCCTGCGTTAAGTTGTCAAAGTTAGAAAACCCTGCTCTGCATTTTATTTCCCTTATATTTTCATAAATAACAAAAATTGGTTGGAAGTAATAACCCATCTCACTGGTATATACTGGTATGTGAACATGAAATCTCAGCCCTGACAAGATCTGTGGCAATGAAACTGTATCAGATGCAACCTTAACAGAGCGACATACAACCACAAGCCTAACAGCATTTAAATTAATGCAGAATAAACATCTTGGTGTGAGCTGCTTGCAAGTATAAAGTTAGACTGCTTTTAATTGGATTATTACTTATTTGATTGAAAATTTTAAAGTCTATTTTAATTTTCTCCCTATTTTTAGCTTCAGTAGTGTTTATTATAGTGTAGATTTGAAATAATCAAGAATGGGCTGCTCCAACCTTGAAATGTGGTCCTCAATTTGAATGGCATTTTGGAAGCAGAATTTTACTTGGTAGGAATTGCCAGAAAATTCTTTCCATCTGGTCAAAAGACCACAATGATAAATTCCCCTGAAATTAATTCTAACATGACAAAACAGTTAAAAAGAGATGGAAAAAGAAGAAGTAGGCATATATACTCCTCTACATAAGCTTTACCTGTAATGAGAAGATCAGTGTGTCATCTGACCACTTTTCAAACTTAGTCAGGGTTTCATTTGCCTAAGCACAAGCCCTTAAAGCTCTATGACATACCCTTGGGGGTTCCATATACTGTATAGTCACCATTAGAGAAGAGCTAGTGTCTCCTATGGTTTCTGCACCATGTATGTCCCACATACAATAGAACTGCATGTCCTTTCAGCTGTGAGGAACCTCAAGAGGTGTCCAGTCCAATACCCTGCTGGACTGGTATCCAGCAGGATCAATAAGGAGGATCAATAATGCATTCAGATGATGTTGCTCTGGGCTTTGTCCAGCTAGGGTCTTGAAAACCTCCAAGGATAGAGATTTCATAGTTTCTTCGGGCTCCTGTTCCAATGCTTAATCATCCTCACAGTGGAACTTTCTCTCTGTACCTCTTATTAAGCTAATAACCTTATCTGTTTCAATTTATAGCTCTCATTCTCCCACTGTGCTCTTTAGTAAAGAAATTGTGTCTGCCTTCTTAAAAACCTCCTCTTAGGTATCAGAAAGCTGCTTTAGATGCACTGCACCTTCCCTAAACAATCCTGCTCTCTAAAGGAGCAGAGTTCCTTCAGATGCTCCTGACAAGGCACGTGCTCTAGCCTTCTGACCATCTTGGTATCATTCTGCTACGCTTGCTTAAGTTTGCCAGCATCCTCCTTGTACTGGGGGCCCCAAAACTGAGGGTAGTATTCCAGACACAGCCTCACAAAGTGGCAGAGGGGAATAATCACTCTTTGCTCTGCTGGCTACACTCCTGTTGAACCTCCCAGTGTGCTTAGACTACTATCCCAGGACCCCCAGCTCCTTTTCAGCAGAATCTTCCAGTTCTCGGGTGGTAATCCATAAGAACAAAGGTTGCTGATCTGGCGACTTTGTTGAGTTGCTTAAAGAAGATTTCATCTATTTCCCAATATTGACCACATGATTTGTAACATATACAATGCTGCTCTTACTAGCCTCTCTGATCATCACCCACAAATCCTCTGTCACCCTATCTACTGTTCCACAAAAGAGTTCAATACATCCAGGCTGATCTCTCACCTACTTAGTCCTCTTCTTCCTTGTCTTCACAGCTTGTTGTTCCTAATGAGCCTGTATGTTCCTTACAATGCAGAGCTCCTGCCACATCTCAGTTATTCTTATGATGTCTTTGTTCTGCACCTGCACACAGTGTTCCAGCTTCTTCTGTTTGCTTCCCAGAACGTGTGCATTTGTGCACAAATACTTTAGGCAAACCTTCTTTTAACCTGACTTATCCTTCCTGAGGGCTCTGTTGCTCCTGTCACCCTGTCCCAAGTATTTACTGCCTCGACTTCTCTTCCCTCACTTATCTGCAAGCTGTCATCACCATCCCCTGACATACCTGGTTTAAAGCCTGTTGGCAAAGATCATATGTGTGGATATTTTGGATACTCTGGGGCACCTCAAATGGAAAGTACTTGCGTTTAGACAGTTAAATCCTGACTTTAGTGTCTGAGTCCAAGACTTACAACTGCTTCTGTCTGGTCATGTCTATTTCTCATCTCATCCTTCCAGTCTGTACCATTTTATCGACCATTCAGACAGAGGAACAGACCATTATGTAGGTGTTCTTTACAAATGCACAGGAAGAATATTTTAGACGCAGATTCTAGGGTTCTTTTTGAGGAAAAACCTTCCTGTGTGAAAGAAATTTACTTCCTTTTAAGTATCATCAGACAGAACTAGCTAAGTGCTCAAGGTGCAGCACAAACACAGCAAAATCAGCTAAAAACTAGAACAAGGGTCAATAATATTTGACAGGTGTCAAAAACACAGCAGGTATCAAATTTTTAGGTAGCACACAGCACTTAGTAAAGGTGCCTGAGTGCACTAATAGCCAAAACGGCCTTGGCCTGCCTCATTTGGAGTCTCCACCCAGATGCACGGCTCTAGCTGTACTTAAGCTCAGCCCTGAGCCTTTGTTTCTTTTCTAAGCTTCTCTGGAGGAGTGCTGCTTTTCAGCTCAGCTGTAGCTATGTCCCTTCCTGTCAGTGTGTCCAGTTGATCCTGCCATCTGTGGACAGACTTCCTGGCTTGACCTGAGGTCTGCCTGGCAATTGCTGGACCTGACTGTGACCTGCAGATTGACTTCCTGACTTAACCTCAGACCTCACATGAACTTGCCTGGTGAATTCAGCTCTTGGTTGTGTCTGCCTACTATATCTGGGCCTGCTGTGCTCAGGTACCGTGGGGTGGCCCCTGGCTGACAAGAACCCTGCCCTGCTGACCCCTGGCTCTGTGGCCTTTAGGGGCTCTCTGGCCCTTGCTGCTCCTTGATCAAAACTAAAAGTGGTTAATGCATGGTACTGGGAGCTATGCATGTCGTCAAAGCATTACTGGGAATACAGCAGAGGCAGCTTGGAATTTCATGGCAAAGAGAAGCTTTCAAAAACATCACCTGTTTTCCTTTCAAATTTTCCCCTACAGTTCTAGACTTCTGACTAACCTTAATATGTACTGATCTTTCTATTCCCTTTTAATGCCTCTATTTAAGCACTAGTTTTCTTGCCTCAAACCCTCTCTGCAGTGCCTTGTTATATTCTGCTATGTTGTTGTGATAAGTGACTGTCCTCTAACTGAAGAACTTTAATTTAGTTTTGGCAGACTTGAGGGTTTCCTCCTTGGAAAGAGACACCTTGTGGCTTTTGTGGAAAATGTTAATGGTTCAATTAACCCAGAAAAGAAATTTTGCATAGTTAATTACAACCATCATCACTCCTCAATTTAGTGACACTTTTGTGCAGGCAATAGAACTGAGAGCAGTTTATTTTGTTCTGCATCCTGTGTCCCTGGTACACGTGGTGGGGAACTGAGGACATGCATGGTGTCTTATAACCCCTGCACACCATAAAGACCAACCATGGTGCAAACTCCTTCCATACTTGCAGTTCATCTGAAAGGATTCCAGGTTTAGCATCAGGTTTTAAAAAAATGCAACCAGTTTATGAAACCAACAACCTTAACTCTGGCCTGCAGTGATAACCACCAAATTATATTCTTTGGACATTTGTAAAGATGCTGGAGTTGGTATTTATTCTTTGATTAATTTTTTTTCCCATTGACATTTTGAAATATACACAGTTCTACTCCCCACTAGTAAGTGAGCTTAAACTGTTATGTTCTTCTGAATGTGTAAAATCCATGGAAGGTTTTTATTTATTAATAATCCACACCAGCAAAAAAATTCCTGGCTCAGATCAGACCACTTCATATAAATAAGCGTAAAAGCCTTAGAGAACAGTGGTGTCCCAGAACACATTTCAGGGCCTGTGAATGTGAATTGCATGAACCAGAGCAGCTAAGTCTTTAATTTCAACAGAACCTCAGTGAAAGGGCACTGTAAGAAGGCCTTGTTTTGCTTTGTGGGAAAGCCTCTGGTGATAGAAGGAAATGGTACCACTGATGCCCTCCTGCACATAGCCAACACCCTGAGCAAGATGCACAGAAACAGAGCCCTGATAATCTTACTGAAGAAGAAACTTTTGCTATATAAGTCTGACATTGGTCAATGGTTCTGATTTTATCACTGGTCTTCTAGTGATGAAACATTCCCAGGCAAAAGGTGTGTTCTGGGCAGCATGAAATGTTCCTGGTAGGTTTTTGGATATCTTATAAATATTATGTTGGTATTCAGCCATTTCAATATCATATGAAGGATAGATAGTATCTTCAAATTATTTTGTTGCTGAAGCCAAAACTACTGACAGTAAACTTTTCAAATAAGCTTTCAATATTATGAGACATCAGGAGTACTGCAAAAACCATCAGCAATGCAGTTTCATGAAAGAAGTAATTCCTTTAGCTATTCTAGATGATAGGACCAGTGTACTTATTGCAGAGAAGAGAACAAGTGAAAGGAGCCCTGGAACAGAAAGCACCATGTAGGTAGTGTTATATAAAGCTGAGTGTGCCACTTGGCTTGTGTATAGCAGCTATTATTCAAAAGCATATGGGAATTTCTGAAGACAACTTTTATTTTTAAGTTCCTCATCTGATTTAGCAGAGACGAATACATAGTAGTGAGCATGTGCACTCTTGATGAAATTCCAGGGAAAAGGTGTTCCAACATTCCAAAAGCAAAATCTTAACATCTTTGCATCTTGAAAATCTCTTAACTTAGATACTTAAGACAAGTGAAATAAATGTTTTATTTTCTGAGACCAGACAGCTATCACCTCACAGACTGAAATGCCAGATGCCTATTTGTTTGTCGGTGTTTGACTTTAAGTAACTGCATGCACTGGGAGGCAAAGAATAAACTTTTAATTTATGTCATATTTATTATTTCACAATTTGAATTTTAGTTAAGTTCACACTGAGTGGAGCTACAACCTGAGGCAAATCCTTGCCCTTTTCTCTTAGGAAATATTTTCCTACATGTACTTATGCCACCACCTGGATGTGAGAGATGGGCAGTCATGATTTAAAAATCCAGTTCTCCTTGAGTTCCAAAGATCAGTGTCAATGAGCAGCTGATTGTGATTTGCTTTTGGTGATGACTTGTGCTTTTTTTTGAGATCTGTTTCCAGCAATGATTCCAGTTAGGTGTGCAATACAGTGTAACTAATCTTCTATATTCCATCAACTATGTTCAGTGAAATAAAAGGCCAAGATTCATCATTATTGATTTGTATTGCAATAGTCCAAAGATACTATGGCATAGTCTATGCTAACATCATGTTTGAAGAAGTCTCAATATCATTTTCTTGTCCAAGACAAAATACATAAATACTGCTTGAACAGAAGTTTGAATTATTATGCAATGGACAAACCGGATGTGGTGTATACTAAGCCAATAATTCCAAATTACTCCAAAACCCATTTTTTACCAGACCTTAGCATTGAAGGTTTAAGGTATCAGTGTTATCTGTACTTAGTTTAGATATGGGAGAATAATTCATCATGGTTTAAAAAATAATTGAAGTGCCTTTTGCATGGCTTATGTAAAAACTAACTTGTTGGTATATCATACAATTTAAAACTATTTCAAAAATTTTTTCTTATATTTTGTTGTGTCTAATAATAGTAACTACAGAACTGTTTACTGGAATAATAGTTTATAATATGTTTTTAGTAGGCCAGTAATAGTGAAAACAGGACAGTCAAAGCTAAATATTTTATATCCACTAAACAGGTTCTGTTAATTAGGAGTAAATTGGAGTATTGAACTCCACTGTAGGGTAATCAATGTGAGAAAGAAATATACTTGTTTGACTTGAGTGTCTGTATACCCAAAAAGGAATTTTAAAATTTTTAATCTGTGTACATCATATATTTAAATTCCTTTTAAAACAATTAATTGAGGAAAGAAATTTCTTCATAACTGAAAGATTAACAACCCCAGTTCATAATAATAATAATAGAGAATTTTTATTCAGGACAAATGGGTCTTCATATTTTCTTGGCCAATTTTCTTGTGCATCTGTAACTGAGGTCTTTGTAGGAAAAAAACAAGTAGAAGTTACAAAGCTAAGTCAGCAACATGAAGTTTTCCTTTTCTCCTGGGGAGACATCTGGGAGACATCCATAACTCAGTCCTTTGACTCCTGAACATTAAAATAATCAATAGAAGTCCTACACTGTTAGATTCCTGTAAACAAAAATCCATAAATCCAGTGTTGCCTCATGAAATGCAATCTGGTAATATGATTCAAGGGAGTTCAGTTCACACATTTTAAGTTTTCTTTATCCCACTTTATAGTATTCAAACCAACACTGAGTATAATTTCTCATTGTAGACTAGACATAGTGCCTATTTTTCAGAATTTAGAATGTACTGAATGTGTCATTTTATATTTTCCCTCTAGCAGCATTCTCAGCAAGATATTAGACCACTTCTGATTCCAGCTCCTGATTTTCCTCTGGTTAGTTGGCAGCTTTAAAGACTCAACTCCATCTCAGGAGTTATACTGGTCCCTCCAAATAAGGAAAGGCTTTTTAGGGAAAGAACTACTTAATGTTTGTTTATTCTGAAAGCAAAACAATGGCACTAAATGAAAGTGTGCTTTTATATTTGGTTTCAATGTTGCACTGACCAGAAGAGAAGTGAGACAAGTGAGAAATGTTCAAACATACATATTCTGCTGTCTGGGGCAGTGGAATGGATCTATATGGACTTACACAGCTAGTATAAATTACAGGTGATCTGACCTGCAGTCACTTTCATGCCTGTCTGTGCTTTGTGGTACTGATAAGGAGCTGCTCAACTGTTGTAAGCCCATGAACTTTCACTTGTCTAAAGTGGTAAGTGTGAAATTTGTGACCAGCTATACTTTGGTGCAATTTCAGAGCACATCAAGATCATGGCAAGAGATGGATAAATTGAACCGGATGGTGTGAGAGCCAACACTGCAGACTGAAATTCCGATATAAGATACTTGGGGAGAGGTTCATCTTTATAATACACAACATTGATATTGTTCTGTGTTTGCTATTATAATAAGACTATACTTATAAAGAGGATTTCAATTTCAAGTGTTGCTATTTTACTCTAAAAGGATAATTTAACAAAAATATATTCACAAAATAAAACCAATTTATCCTTTCTACATCTTCCTCTGTGGTCAGGAAATTAAAATGCATGCGAGCTTGTGAATGAGAGCTCAACTCTCTATATTTACAAGGGTGTTATGTCTCTGCTTATGTTCATGACATTACATGATGAAAACAAATTTATCATGATCTCAAAGTAAGCCAATACTAAGAAAGATTTCAATGTCCACATAAATCACACTTACTATTTTCCACTCCTTGCTGCAGAGAGATAGAAGACCACAGGTCACGGGTCAAGAAACTTTTGAGGATGGTATGCCAGAGTCTTTTCTTTTCTTAAAAAAAAATAAAAAAAATAAGTGTACTCCTCAAGAGCATTCAAAGTGTATTTTGCTAGCCAATCAATAGTTACATAGAAAATATATCAATATAGCTATATATGAAAATATATGCAGTCAGAAGAGAGTGAGGTGATCATCATTGCAAGTTATTAATATCTAAGCTATTAAAACACCATGCAGAGTTGCATCTGTTTGCCAGTGTCTTAGTAAACAGCACTGCTTTCTCATTTCTTGTTGTGATCTATATGTGATTCTCTACCTTTAGCCTACTTTAATCCCTTGCAGCAGCTATGAATTTCCTGCTCAGGCTGATGTAGATCAGAGACTTTATTCATTTACTGTATTCTGAAATTTCTCCATTCACTGTATGTCATGCCTCCAGACTCCAGGCTCCACGATGCATCCCACCAGCCTTGCTCATGACAGGCCTCCGGTGTTGCTCTCCAGCTGTCTTCAACTCCTTATGGTTTCTATGGCTCCTGTTTCTTGATAAATCTTCAGCTTTGTGACAGCAACATCAAATGAGAAAAGTCTCTAACCTGACAGGGTGATGGACCAAGACAAACAGGTGAGAGCCTGAGTAGCAAAGGCAAGTTTGCTTAAGAGGAAGATATGGCTGATCAGGGACCTAGGGGGACCTGCTAAATTTCAGCTCACTTGAAACCAGAAGCTTTGGGGTTGCTTCTGTGTGGGTGCACTTCAACATGTTGGGGACCTCAGGGTGCTACCCTGGTCACTGCTGTGCTCTGGCAGCTGGAATGCAGTGCCATTAAAGTTTTACCTCCACAATCAAATTAAACACTAATTAGTTAATGAGAAAATTTAATCTCTGATTTAGTAGACCAGTGGCAGGGTTTCTTAAAAAATTCTAAAAGGTGAAAAGAGTAACCACATGAGTGTTAAAAAAGCTGTATTGAAGGTGGCTTCTGTTCACACCCTTTGAAATTGGAAAATGAAATTTGTCAATGAGGCAATTTGTGAATTTACCAGGTACTTTATGCTGTACTACAGCATACATGTATTAAGGCTTCAAAATTCATTACTCACGCCCTTGCAAAAGATAGTAGAGTTGATCATTCTTGCTGGAGAGTGTACACAAGTTCTGCAATCACTGTAGATGGAACTGGACATGAGCCAGATCCTTGGTAATTAGTCTTTTGTTTCAAAGATGATGATTTGCACGCTACTGACTGCTCCTAAAAGTCCCTCTAGTTTAATATCTGAGACATAAAAAGAGGATATCAGAAAGCAAATTTCCAAACTGATGTATAACTGAAATTAGCCACATAAATAAAGTTCAAGTATGACTCAAACTTAGCAATAAATATTGTGTTGCCATGTGACCACTATATTGACTTAATGTTATAATTGACATTTTTTACTATTCTAAATGTCTATGTTTGATTCCAATGTGAATACTGGAGGGACTGTCAGTCAACAAAATTTATGAAATGTATAGATCACACTGACCCAAGCAAACAGTCGATGGCTTAGAATCATGAATGTTCAGGAATATATTGGACTAATGCAACTCCTTGAACTAATTTACCCATTTATTCACTCTTCTACATCATGTAAAGAGAACACTTGGGTGTAAGCTCAGAAAAAGAAGCTACTTAAATATTCTGTTCCATATTGACTCAGTTTTTTATATATCAGAAAGACTGATGAGTATGAAAATCTTAGATTTGACAACTTGGAGAAAAAAAAAACAGGTTAAATCCAAACCTGAATATGGTTTAGCATGGAAGTTTATGACAATTGTAAAAAATATGCTTTTAAAAGAGAAAATACTGAATATTTAATACGGCAAATAAGTAGTATGTAGAATTATGCCTGAGGGCTCTTTTGCTATGTTGAGTGGATTTAATTTAACTTAGGAGAGCTGAAAAAATAGTATACAGTACACATTTTTCCAATCTACCAAGTTTTTGTTATTGTCGTAGAAAAGCAGAAGGGAAATTGCACAAATAATGGGAAAAACCTCTAAAATAATTTAAATAGGAGCACAGCAATGGAATGTCCACCTTGCAAACAAGCAAAGCAGAGAAAACTGATACAGTGACAGTAGAAGGAGTTCACTCATACAAATATCTTTATTTACCCAAGAGAGAAAATCATTATCATCAGCCTGCTCTTATGGAGGCACCTGTGATACAAATATTGAATTAATGTTTCATTTAACATCATAAACAAATTTTAAATATTTTGCTATCTTGAAAATGAAAAAAACCAACCCCCAAAACAAACATACAAAGAAACAAACCAAACCAACCAACGGAAAAAAAAAAAGCACGAAGTCCTTCAATGAAGTTTTCTGAAGTCACATGTTTTGGTCAAAGTTTGTAATTTTTAATGGTCTAGTATTTAAACTTGTTCCAATGTTGCAATGTTATCTCCATGTAAGTGGAGTATTTAAAAAAGCTTCATAGCCTATAGAAAGCTGAAAACAACTTATTTTCTGCAAGAATCAGCATTTTTAAAAAAAAAGTACCTTATTTATACTCTGTAGATTATGGCTCACACAATCACATCTTCTCCAAATATAAAATGTTATGCTTGTACAAACACAGGAGGCAGTTCAAGTAATTTGTTGAGAATATTGAAAAAGTGCAACTCCTCTCAGAGCTGTACCCCTTTGTATTCTGCCATGCATGTCTACAGCCATTCTCAATATCTGAACTGCATTGCCACGAGTTCTTGGTTTCACTGAGGCTTATTCTATGCAATTTATATGCTGCTAAATACATTCAATAAATAATGGCTGGTCATCCACTTAACCTGCATTTGCTTTATTCATGCAAGAGAGCTGGACCTATCCAAAATGATATTGTATAATACAAGATCTACAGTAGTTTGGAAATACACAAAACTATGTAACAAAATTTGAGGGACTTCATAAAACACACAGATTTACCAGAGTATTCAGTCAATCCTTTGGAATCTATATAAATATTTGCATCTTTTTTTTGTTTTACCATAATAACCAGTTAAAGAAGGATATTGATAACTCTCTCTTTTTATCGTAGAGTTCTTAACAAGGTAATAGTACCATTTCTCTTCAGCATGCTTTGAAAGTCAAATATTCGGACACTTTAGGATTTTTAAATTACCTATTATTACAAAGGTATTAATTAGTTCATTGCTTCATCAAATATAACTAGCTACTTGTACAATAATACATAAACATCTAATTTTCTATTCATAAATGAAATGATTATATATGTGCCAGTGAAGTGCTGTATGTAACCTGCTGTTGTGTCATGTAACCCTTGGGGCATTTTCCTTTACATTCACAGTCAGACTTTGCTGTATAAGTGAACTGCATATATGATTCAAATGGGCTTCAGGCAGATGCTCAGATTTTTCCTGAAAACATATAAAGGCTTCAGGGAAACATCTTCCTTTGGTGATCATAAAAGCACTACTTGCACATTTCCATATGGAATATCCTTAGAACCTTGTTCACAAACACAGGGAGAACTGAGAAGCAAAGCTGAGTGGTTCTGGTACCCTAAGGATTTCTGAGATAATAACTACAAGGAGAAGGTTCTTGTGTAGATAGAAATGTGCTACAAATAACAGAAGATATCTTACTATTCTTTAATGCTCAGCAGTGTTCTGCTCTGCGGTTTTACTAAGGCCTGTTATAAAACTAGATATTTATTTTGGACTTGACAGATGTTTCCATAATTGAGAATCATCTGTAATTACAAGTTATAAATGCTTTGGACTGAAGTATTAATTTAGAAACAAAACACTGCATATTTATTCAAAAAGCAATAGTATTAGTAGTAGCAGGGTAATGGGTGTTAGAACTTCTTAATTTGAAACAATTTGTGGTTTTGTAGGTGCTTTATGGGAGAAATGCTGCCTTGATGAAATTATACTAACAAGTTAATCTTATCATCACATTAACCACTACTAAATAACAGCTTGTTATGTTCATCTAAACTTTCATTTAAGTAATAGTGGTGGTAGGCTAAGATCAGGAGAAAGTTCTTCGTAAACCAGTATCCAAAACCACTGGTAAATGGCGCTGCTTTCAAATAACTTTTTCTATCTAGATCCAGGGTCAGTATAACTGGAAATGAAACATTTTTTTACTAGTGTTGCTGAAATTCAATTTTTTTATTTTTTTATTTTAATATTGAGGGTCTCTGTCCTATATAATTTGGTTATACACAGTTGCCTTTTTTGTGTTAATCCATGGCTTGTTACTTCCGGGATGGTCTGCATTTCAGATTTTGTGATGGGATGTTACTTTTGTTTCCTTCTGTTCTCTTTTTCTCCCTCACTGCTATTCTCTGCAGAGGCAGAGAGTCCATCACACCTTCATCTATTTCATGTAAGGTGCTTTACCTGCCAGTAAAGTCTAGTTTAGAGGCCTAATTCACGTCTTCATTGAGCTTTCCATCATGTGGTCCTCTATGTAGCAAAGTGATTTCAAGGTCCATAAATACATTCTAGTACTTGTGTCCATCATGTGATGCTCAGGACAGCCCTTCTCTTGGAATATTACTACTTAAAAAAAATGGAATTTCTTTGTCAGACCTCTTATGTGTGTTGTTGAATAATGCCTTTCTTACGCCTCCTAACTGCACTGCAACAAGAGTTCTGTCTTCTGATTTTCTCCCTTAACCTCTTTAGGTGTGTTACATATTTCAGCCCTTAACATTATTTCCCCTTGTCTACCCATCTGCTTATTTTAGCTGCTTCTTCCTCTCTGCTGGATTCTGTACAGACTTCCCATCCCCCTGTCCACTCCTTTAAACTCTCCCCCATAGCTCTGTCTATCCTCTCAGTTGGTGCATTTGTGACCCTTCTGTTCAG
The DNA here is from genome assembly GCA_035583185.1 of Anabacerthia variegaticeps. NCBI lineage: Eukaryota > Metazoa > Chordata > Aves > Passeriformes > Furnariidae > Anabacerthia > Anabacerthia variegaticeps. The sequence goes on from JAWWEW010000078.1 coordinate 39,357,520, forward strand.
ATGGAACCCATCCCACCTATATAGGCTCCATCTGTTCGAAAATGTCCCACAAACCTAAAAGGGGACAGAGGAAGTTCTCCTTTACAGAATTGACGTCACTAGGTGGAATTCTCCTGGGGTTCTGGCCCCAGAGCATCAGTAGCAGTTACAAACAATAAAAAGACTTCTTGCTGAAAGGAATTCCTGCGAACAGTGTTACCACAATACCTATCTATTTGCACGTACACTTGTCAGGACCTGATCCAAAGTCTAAATCACTGGGGATTTTCCACTGATCTCAGCGGACTTTGGATCAAGCCTTCATTTCAGAGATACACGTGTTCAAAGGACAGGTTTAAAAAATAGCAACTTCTGCCATGACCAGGGTGTTTGATAACTCAAACTAATAACTCAATTCTCTTTACTCAAAAAAACTATGACAACTAAGAATATAAAACATTACACAGATGTTTCTTTTGGAAACAGTTATTAACAATATTTCTATGTATACTGGGATGTACTGAAATTAAATCTTGTAGATATGATGCAACCTTGTCAGTGAAGTGATTTTTTTGGTCATTCTCCAAAGGTTTTTCAATATCTGCAGAAGGAAAAATATTAAAATCTCCCTGTGATCTGCTTCAAGGGACAAGAAAAGCTGCAAACAGATAAAAGCAAAAAGCTCCCTAAAAGAGGACCTGCTTTCAGCACTTGTAAAATCCGTGGTGATTTTTTTCCTTTATAGCTTATGGAGAAAAGTTGTATTAGTCTATTGCATGAAGCAAATATTTTGCTTTCAAAATATATAAAGACTAAAATCTGAAAATTACACTCAAACATCCCACTGAACAAAAGCAAAAACGGTGGGGAAAACTGAAATTAATTCTTGGCAATTATTACTCAGTTGCTGAGATGCATTTAAAAATGATTAAAATACAAGAACCAGAACTGCTCTATACTTTATTTTTGAATAAGGTTCCTTGTAATGATGGTCTCTCCCAGCTTTTTGCAAGGTACAGTAGCTGCAGCTTTGTTTATCTGGCCCCTACACAATATTGTCAGGATGCATTTCCATTTTCCAAGTGACTGCTGCCACTGTGCCACAATCTGTGCTCATTTCTCGAGCAGCTAAACCCTTTGACACTGTGGTTTTTAATTAAAATTACATTAAACTTAATCAGCCAGAAAGAGGCTGCTGTAGAAGGCAGGTTTGATTGCAACCTGCAAAGGGCGCTGGGGCTGCCAACTCGCTAAAGATGTGCCGGCAGATGCCAAGCTGCTCGTGTGAGCCCCATGGTCACAAAAATGCTATGAGAGGTCAGTTCTGTCTTCACTTTTTTCTAGCACTGTCATCAAACTATAATGCGTGACAACTCTTGATAAAGCTCAAGGAAGAGAAAGAAATACTTTGCTAACACAGACAATGTACTCTATGCATTTCTCAAAGAATTGAGGGTCACAGAAAAGACGTATTTGACAAACGTTGTTCTTTGGTGAATCCTGCAAATGATAACCCTGTTGGTCTATATGCACTTTTAAGAATCAAAATATATGCAAGGGGTTATGAGATTGGGCCTTGTGATATTAGTAGTCTCTCATCTCCTCAAGATTTTCCCTGGAGTTCCTTTATTTTTTGTTTTTGTCTTTGAAAGGTGCAATGAATGAATGAACAGGCCTAAGCGTGTTAGATGACAATCTACCTCTTTGTAAGAGCTAAGACTGATTTCACTGCACAAATTAATAGGTTTTATCTGAAAATTAGCATAAAGGTCAAAGTTGAGTTTTGGAATAGCATTCTTGAACTTGATAGATGTTTTTCAACAGCAGCCAGAGCAACTACAGAGTTCCTCAAGCTTGGCAGTGTATTGGTATATTCTAAACACTTCCGCATGTGTTGAACGTTGAATAAGAGTAACAAATATGAGTATCATTATTTATAGTATTTTAATACTCAAGAAACTGAAATCAGCTCTCTCTCTTATCCCCCCTTCCCCTCCGCTTCTCCCTGCCTTATGTCCATTGTTTAGACCTGAACAAATGCACAATGAACTGGAAAGGTCTGAGTGACAGGACTAAGATGTCTCTGAAAACTATTCCCATCTTCTTGAGTTCTGGATTTTAGGTTCATAATCTAGAGGGGCATGGTGGTTACAAAAATGATGTTTCATGTTTGAAACTGTCCAATCTTCAGAGATCTTATAGTTTTGAAATCCTTTTTGTGTTTTGTACAGGAGGAGTTAAAAAAAGCCCAGGAGCTTTTCGGTTTTTATAATACATTATGAGAGCCACTAACAAGGCTTCTGAAAGTTTCTGGGCAAGGTTTTAGTGTTTTTATCTATTTCATACTTCCTCTTGTGGACCACTTCATACATCTATCTACAACTGATGATTCCAGAATCCCTTGATTTTTGCTGTGATAATTTTATTCATTTTATGTGTTCAAGGGAGACATAACTACTGCAATCTCACGACTATACAAACTAACCACAATGTGATGTGTCACATTGTTTTCAGTTGTGTATGCCTGGAAGTGTGTTTACTGAAACCTGAAAAATCAGGAACAAATTGGGCAAATTAATCAGAGAAACAGGGAACAGCCGGATGAGAGAGGTAATGAATTCTAAAGGTCTAGTAGATTTATAATTAGTGAGGGGAGAGATCTGAAAGGAGAAATGGAGAACAGCAAGAAAGGTTTCCCAGTGACTGAAGTGGCAGAACAGTAAAGTTATCTTCTTACTGCATAATCAGACATATTAATTACAGTGAATGGCAGTGACTGTGATAAGATCTATTATAAACTCTATCAGAAAATAAATACACTGTCACTCTCATAAATTAGAAATAACACTAATTAAGGCAATGAAATCAGACTGTTCTAGGAGAAATGGGAATGCTTTTTTTCTTCAACTGTTCAGTCAATGAGAAAAGAAAATAAAAGAACAAAGCATTTCATGCTTGCTAATTACATTTGGTATAGGAAGCAATAAAATACTTCAGAAAAATTAAACTCATCTTGTGTGACACAAAAGCATAAAACAGAAATGATGGAAGTTAGAAACAGTTTTTAATAGTTTGAACAACTTTCTTTATGGTTATAGGAATTTATGAATGACCAAAGAAATAAACTATGATAGTTCCATCATATTATGTCTTAAGTGACTGGGAATCCTTTTCTCCCCCCTTATTCTTGCAATCTCCTCTGTGTTTTCCATTTCTTTACACATTATGCATAGAGTTCTTGAATTTTTTGAGTGTTTGATTTGTGCCTTAGAACTATTCCTGTAACTCCAGCTTTTCTAATAACTTCCCATGATTAAGCTTTAACTCTGAAATGAAGAGATGAAACACCAAAAGAATTACACAGAAAACTTCCCTCTTAATTGCTTTGGCAGTAAACGTGGACCAAACAGTTTTACACCTCACTAAATGGTTTTCTTCATTGTATCAACTAGACTTTGCAACGCATCAAGTGCACCCAGTTTAGAGCAAGATGCATGGCAAGAAACAATGTTATTCTGCACGTGGAGCTTGGCCAGTTACTTAAAAGGATTACACAGTGGGATCTCCATGGTTCGCAGAGACTGGACTCAGTAGTCAAATATTTCCTTCTAGTACAATGTTCTTAACAAGCATAAATAGAAAAGCAGATAAAATATTCTTTCACATTTTAGGTCATCTCTTAAGCTATTTTTTATGTAATGAAATCTGCAGTAAACCTGGGGATAATACTCTACTGATCACCCACATGGCTTTATTTGGAATAGTAAGATATGTTATACAAAAGTATAACATGAAAAGTAGAACTGATGTCTCCTGGTTTGTCTTCATTTTGTGTTTTACCGGTAATTAAAGCTTCTTCTGTGATAAGTCTTACTAAATAACATCCTCTGTGTGGATTCTCTTGGATCTAATCTTAGCTGAATTTACACTGCAGTCTTTGTTTTGTGGATTATGGTCTGTCACACCTCACAGATGCCTTGTTTCAGGCAACTTGCTGAATTTTTAGATTATCAACCCCATTTCATAGTGGAGTTTCTGTTAATGAATTGCAAAGGAGTGATGAACAAAGTACTCTACAGTTAATGCAAGGCATAGTAAGTGCACATAAATTCTGCAGGTCCATGGAATGGCACAAACCTCACCACCCTCAGGAGAAACGAGGGAGGCCAGAATGATGTGTAGTCCATGATGGGATAAAGATGGCATACATGGCAAAGGGCAATTTGATATGGGGAAATTCTACCTCTTGTATAATTGGGGAAACCTTAGAGGTGTGATTGAATGAAGGCAAGGGTGATGGATACAAAAAATAATGGCATCTTAAACTAATGTGTAGAGAACCCTGCCAGGAATGGTTCATGTCTAGACCCAGTTAACCAGTGATCAGGCAGTAAGAGCAAATTAGAGTTGAGCCCCTGGGGATCAAGTGACTACAATCTAATTAAATTTATTATAATTCGGAAACCAAAACCAATTAAAACAAATATAAAAATTATGACTTCCGAATGGCCTGCTCTGATGCTGCATGAAAAGGATCTTGGTAGTACATGTACATTGGGAAAGGCAGCTCTTGTGCAACTCTGGAGCTCAGGGAAGACAAACCTAGAACTGGTTTTCTTTAAAGCTTGACATTTCAAAAGGAAATAATTTTATTTCTCCTAGAAAATACCCACGTCCCAGAAAATGCCCACCAATTGCACCAGTTACATTTGAAGTGGTTGTTCCTCCCTCATCAGAAAAAGTAGACTTTAAAGACAGGATTAATATGCATATTATTAGCACTCTAAAGACATGACACACCTTTTTAAGAGGTCACAGCTAACAGGGACATCACACATGGATATTAATATCATGATATCATTAATTTGCATTATTAGCATGTCTCCAAGCCAACCACTAAAAACAGCAGTATGAAGGGAACCACATATCTCATTGACCTGGACCTGTAAAGCAGGCCATTGTAAGCAATATAGACGGTGAAACACAAGCACAATGATTCCCTTGAGGTAGGATGCCCAGTTTTAATTTGGTACTGGCACTGCATTTTGTAGGGGATGGGCACACATCTACATAATGTGGCACCTGACCTGCAGCTGGTGAGAACTTCAATGTGGATTTCTGGGCCCCATGCTCCTCAGCTGTTTTCAGGCAGGACAAAACTTCTTATGAGTGTGTATGTGAAGCTATAACACACCAAGAAGATCACAGGCACAAAACTGGGCAGTATAGCTCCTCCAAACACTCAAAGTTCAAACTTATCAACTGTCCACACAGAAGAAAACTTCAGGTTCACGCTGTCTTTTAGTTTGTGTCCAAGCACATATAAGCCTGCCATACATGCAGATGACAGAAGAATCTCTGCTAGAACATCACCTGCCAGATTGGCCACTAGTGTTTGTCAGAAGCCTCAGCTCAGGTTGCAGTCATACAGTGTGGATGCTGGAAACAATGTGGGTGCATAGAGGCAGGCTGAGGAACAGCCTGTTCCAGCCTCAGTTAATATAGTGACATGTGATCAAAGGAGGAATGATTGATTCCTTGAAAGAAGAATTTTTTTAATGAGAAGTTAAAAAGCCTCCTGTGCTATAGAACAGCTGATGTGCATAGCTGTGTAATGCACAGCACAAGTATTTCTCTCTTCTCCCTACAATTTCCAGTGTTCCTCTTTAAAAGACAATGCTATATCCATTACTGTACCAGCTTGTGATCAAAGACAACACTCAAAACCTACAATGCCTCATGACTACACATCTCAAGAGGACTTTTGCCTTCTAGCTCTGCTTTCTGGTCTGAAGGATCAGCAATTGGCTCTTTTAATAGTTCTGATGGGAAGTGTTGCATTTGATTAAGTCTGTGTAACACTTTTCACATCCAAGAGTCAACAACATAGCTTATGAATTACTGATTTCTAAGTTTATCAGAGTTGATGCTAAACCATGGGAAAAAATGGACACAAATTATGAAATGGCAAATGTAATTCTTCATCCATTAATGCAACAATGTGAGGTGCCTCAAGGCAACCGAGATGGTTTCTGGTGGCCAAACATACATGATTTGTAGGATATACACCATAAACAACAGAATTAGTCATCACACTATAAAACATAGATAAATACCTCAGTGCCAGAAAAGACAAAACCTGTGTTAAATAACTACAGATTCCACGTGGCTGAGTCTGCCATTGATATATCTTCTGACTGGTACCATATTACATGAGTAACCCCACTAATTTCAGTGAAATTAGACAAGAGGTAAAGTACTACATGGTGTAAGTACAAAGAAGATTCTAGTCTTTAATAAACTAGGAGTGTTCCCAAAATGGACGTTTTTTACTTTAAACATCTTTCAAGACAATAAAAGTTAAGTCTGGATTGCCTTTTCCCACACATATAAATTGATACAGATAATTTAATCTTTTTTTGCCATGGGAAAACCACTGATTGAGAAGACAACATCTTGACAACAGAAATATTCTGCCTGGAAATTAAATGAAAGATGCCACAAGAAAAAAAAAGTAAAAAAAAAGTAAAGAAAATACATTTTGTAAAATTGGAAACTTTTGGCAAAGTTTACTTACTATTGACAAATTCACTTGACATAATAGTTTGGTATTTTTCAGTGAAATTTAGTAATGTTCATGATGTGAGAATCAGTGTAGGAAGGAACTAAGTTGGACATAACTCAGCAAATTCACTCTTCAGTATCTACCCAGAGAAAACAGTAAAAATCCAATAAAACAAATTAAAAAAAAATTAATTCAATTCCAAAGCAAAATTACTGAGATTTTTTTTTTCACTTTGCATTATTATACTTTCATTCCTGACTGCTCTTTTACTTTATAATTTTCATGTGTTTTTAAGCCACTGTAGCTGTGCACGTAAAATTTTGTGTCCAACTTTTTACATGCCCAGAGATATCTTTCCATCCAACACAGGAACACACCTAAGACCCATCAGGGCCTATAACTGTACTTTAAACATCACCACTGATTAGGACACCTGAGGGGTCTATCACACCAGGAGTGTCCCTGGCAGCATTGGGTCATTGCACTCAAGGGGTTAACTGATGGCATTTAATATACTTATCTGGGAGTCAGGAGGTTCAAGGCTGGAAAACACTGCCCCTCCTATTACCATTAGGTCAATTAGCCACCTTTAGGCCAGAGCTGTGTGTTCATATTCTCTTGTAATCCTGTCAGGACTCCTTACACATTCACCAGTAATAGAGGCCTGTGACTAAAACCTTTTTTGGCCAGGGTAGCTGAAAGACGAGCTTCTGATTCCCCACAGAAACTCTCCTATAGGCAATAAAACAGCAGTTATATCACAACTGCTCAAATGGCAAATGTGAAGTGACTGCTCTGGTATAAGATGCTGCCTGGAAAACAGGAGATGGGGGTAGCTCATTTGACAGAGCTGTTCACACTTTTTCTGCACAGCTGAGAGACATTAGCTTGATTTCCCAAGATTGGTGTGTTTTCCAGTGCGGCGAGTTAGAAACCCCAGCAGCCTCAGAAACAGGCTGGGTCTGATCATACATGTTTCAAAGCTCAGGCACCAAAAGCCATCTCAAAATAAAAAAAAAACTCACAGAAAGCTGAATGTTTTCACAAGGTCAATAGTTCAAACAAAATAAAAAGAAAAAAGGCTTTAGTGACCTTTCTCTGGACCATCTTTCCCACAATGATACCCTATCTAGCTCATGATTCCATACTTTCTTTTGGAGATCCTTGAGCAAAATTCACCTCTTTTAGTCATAAAGAACAAATTGTCTATGATCAACACAGGATGGAGACAACTGGTAACAACTATTCAGTTCAGTGGATTTGGGAATTAAGGCAAAGCAAGACACAGTTGGCAGGAAAGGAGGAAACAAGAGACCTTTTATTTTTAGTTTTGATTGCTGTTTAAAGATAAACACCTGTATTTTACACTGAATTACTCAGTCTGGCAGACTCATAATCAGCAATGTTCGTTATTTAGCAGCTTGCATTTACCTTGCCCACAATAATCATTACTTCTAAAATATCAAATAATTTTTGGATGCCTAAATATACACTTATTAATACACGTACTCAGCATATTATGTGGAATTATAATAGCTCCACCTCTGTCAAAGAGAGTAGAAGCAGCAGAGACTAATTGTCTAGAAAAGATGGAAATTTGTTGATTTCATCAAATTTTGTGAATGTGAAAATATGCAAAGCTCCTCTTTTGACCCATGGTAGGTACTGAGGTTGGATGATTTATTTAGAATTTGTGGTTTTTTTCCAGCTCCTTTCTCTTTGAACTGAAGTTACTAATACAGTAGCAGTTCAAAATGTAGTAAAGGCAATGTGATTGAAGTTGAAAAGGTTTTCCAAAAGTGAGTTGTTAGCTATGTATGTAGCTGTGGATGCTCACTGCTAGTTCTGTGTAGGCAGACAGTCCCCTGATCTAATCTTTGTTATGATATGTCAATGTCTGGACCAGAAGGTGGAGAGGTTGTGGGTTTTGCTTTGTCCTTTCCCCTAAAGGCATCTTTACCTCTGGCTGCTGTAGAGATATGGATATGTCAGATGCCTGGGGATATTTTGAAATGATTGGTGGGAGCCTAATTATGTTTTGTATTTTTAAAATTCTGATTTATCAAGAGATTCTCATAAGGTGTGACAGCACCTTCCCTTTTTTTACTCAGATAAACTCTAACTATGGACTAGAAAGGTATTTTGAAACCGTCTGGATAAAGAAAGGCCCTCATGATTTCAATACATCATACTCTGAATTCAAAATTATATGTTTCAGTGGGCTTCCCATTTTTGCAACCATTTTTCTTATGAAAAAGAAAAACAACCAAAAACTATAATGCAACACTGTAAACATATATGCATGATCCACTAAATTACCTAATACCTGCAAGGAAAATCTTGTAGTCTTTAAATTTTGAAGGGCTGTGTTTCAGCACAAGAATACTTACATTACAGATTTTTACAGATGGATTGCACATTTTCATCCAGGATGTCTCACTGTTTTACTCACATTTGTTTCAATCTACATTAAACACAACTGATAATAACTGATCCCTCATTATTTCAATTTAGTCTTTGAAAACGTGATTCTTTAGTTCAATTAAAATATATTACTCATTAGGTTCTACATCAGTTTACAAGAAAGGCATATTTTTGAGGTAGATTTACCATAGAAGTCCTCAACAATAAGCCCTGCAAACTCTTTCAAAAGAAAACAGAAGGTGATTAAATGCAAAAATTGGATACCTTACTGGAATGTTCTAAAAGATGGGTAAGCGAGATGTGCAACAAAGCTCCATAAGGAGTCAATATGAGACCCATACTTTGATACATTTCAGGTGCCTGTTTAAAATCAGTGTTTGTCATGGTGAGAAATTCTGTGGTGAATGTTGAGACAAAAACCAGAATAACAGCAGTGATCACAGCTGGAAGTAAGTTTGAAAAAGAAGCAACAATGAACAATCCACTCTCTAAATCGATACAACCGATAATGTAGACCTATACTTTTCTCCAACTGACTGAAAGCTTGGAGTATGCTGACCTAGGACTGAACCCTCTGCCATGCCATCTATATGTATAATGTGCTCTGAAAACTAATTGGTTGATGGACTTACGCATGGAGGCGTGAAAAACTTTGTAATGCTCAGTCACACCAGGATAAGACCAGAAGAAGACATTAACAGAGACTGAGGAGGAGGATGACATGGTGACAAGAGTGAAGTAATGCATGTCCTTGTAGACATAAAGGACTAGGAAGATTAAGTAAGCAAGAGCCATTTTCCCTTTTTCACAGTCAAGAAAGAATTCTCATAGGTATTTTGCTAACTTTTGTCAAACCCAGCCTCTGTTTTTCTTTATTTATTACATGTAATAAGGAACATAGTTCCATATGACAGAGATGAATACAGTATAAATGCCTCAAGTGTAGTCATTTTTCCTTTAATATTGTGTTCAAATTTTTAGATTGTGTTCAATTTTTCTTTCTGGCTAAAAATGGAAGAGAAATCTGTGCCATTGTTTTAAAGAACTAACACTTTTAACAGCAATAACTTAAAAAAAATTCCATGTACAGCCATTTAATTTCAGCATGTGCTCAAAGTATCTCAAAAATATGCATTTACTGAGATTTTGTAGCTATTGCACAGTTTGCTGTGTGTATTGCACAGTGTGTTACTTCTTCCATTGCCACAGTTTCTCTCATTCAGCTGAGGCATTCCTTTACAGTGGAAGTGGAATACTTATGTAGTTAATCCACTAAGAAATGAGAAAGTTTTTATAAGCATCTGTATCACAAAGAAACCACTCTCTGTACAACCACATAATTCATGACTTGCATTCTACAAGTGACAGGTTTGGTATATAGTCTAGCAAAGTAATACTAAGATTTTGCCTACCAGTTCTTCGAACAGTATCTTCAGCTGGCTAGGTGACTTCTCCATCTTGCTAAACCATGATCTGTTCTCCGCAATTTCATCAGTCATGTGGCTGTCAGACTCTGCCTGTAGTATAGCAAAATATCATAAACCATGCATGACATAAACAACACAAAGTACTGCAGATTGTCTTCACAGCAACCGTATACCATCAAACCTATTTTCCAACTCTAGTGTTGGTTTGCCACTGAATAACAAATGTTAGAGCATTCATTTGCTGACACAAGGATTGCCAATACAAAAGATGACCTATTGTCCACAGGTGAAAATGATGATTGATGACAATTTTCTGCTTGGCTCAGTGGAGCTTTCAACAATCAGGACTATCTGACCTGCACAGAAGATGCAGATTTTTTTTTTTAAGTGCTTGTTCATTTCACCACTCCTTGAGGAACTACAGACCATCACAAACCTCCTCTCTGCCTATTTGTGTTAGAGGATATAATTCTGAGCTTCCTAATATGAATGTTTCAAAATAAAGCCACTTTACTGAACACACTGGTGCCTCTCTGGAGTTCAAGAGCAAACATGACAGACATTAGTCAGCTGCACACTGCTTAACAGTGATGGAAGTCATATGGATACTATAGTAAAAACTAAGGAGAAGAGAACAGAATACTTCAGTACAGATATAATTGACTAGAAGTGTATTAACAGTGCAGAATAGAAGAGAGAAACCTCTGTTAAGGCTGGCTGGGTGTAAAGAACTATCAGTCACTGAAATAAAAAGAACTCCTAGTTCGTGTAATGTAGTCTCAATATTAAGCCATTACAATATACACTACTTTTGCAAAACAAATGTGAAGTACCTTGGAAACTGTTGAAATAATAAAAACACTCTTTTCTTTCTAATTTACATTTAAAAACAAATGAGAACTATGACCTAGAAGAGGCTACAAAACCTAGAAAGTAAGTCAATAAGGATGAAATGCATTAGTCTTTTCCTACAAATTCCAAAGCCTCCTATAATAAGAGTGAATATGGAAGCTCTGGTGGTGCTGAATATGGACAGCACAAACCAGAGAACTCCAAGCAGGGGCAGCAGTGAAAAGAAAACACTAAGGCACACAGATGGACAGTGATGCTGTAGCCAACAGACAAAGTTTGCACATATTGTAGGAGTTGCTATTCTCACCTTACATTTTTGCTTGCTAAGATAAATGGTATTACTTTTTGATAAACTGGATTGCTAAGTCCATCAAGCATCATATGTACCTAACTGATTTAACCTTGAGATGGGCTGCAAGACTGCAAATGCTTAACTACAACCTCTATCAGCACAGATGAGAATGTTTACCCAGGCTGGATCATCTTGCACTGTGCAGCAGTGGGTCCTCAGACTTTGAGGAATTTCCATCCAGATTCCCCTACAATGGACAGTGGGGATTGCAGCAACATAAAAGAGAAGGGGAAACATTATGTCCTTAAAATAACAGAGGTCTAAGGAGGAAATCTTCTTCAGATACTATTGGTAAATTGACTGTTTTAGTATTAATGAATCTCACATGTGAGGAGACAGGCACCCAAGTGAGTAGGGTGGAATGTCAAAGGACTTCCTGCTGGTTCAACCATTTCCAGTTTGCAAGCTTGTTTTATGTTGATTTTTGGTTTGTTTGGGTTTTTTTGTTTGTTTTATGGGTTTTTTTTAACACCAGAGTTCTGCTGGCAGCCATTTCAACAGCTTGTCTTTGGCTGTGAGAAAGACAGCTTCTCTATTCATAGGATCAAACGATATAAAAAGAACAACCAAACATACTGTAAAAATACAGCTAATTGAGTATGTAACAAGAAACATACTGAAAAATAGAGCATTATTAAATTAAAAAAAAAAAAAGGGGGGATCCTTCATTTCCCTGGATGAAGGAGATCTTTTTGAATTTTGTACCTAAGGTCACTACTAGAAGAAGATATCCTTCCAAAGGAGGACAAAAACTAATAAAATATTTACACAGTATATAAAATCCTCTATAAGCTTTTTCTTTATTTTGTTGAATGAGAAGAGGTTGCTAAGCTTGTTGTTTATTTTTTTTTGGGGGGGGGGGTTTGAAATACATTTCAAAAGTTCTATAATCATTTTTATTAGCTCCACAATAAGTTAAAAGAACAAATTTTATTTATTTTTCCTAGTTAAGCAGGTGGGA
>JAWWEW010000078.1:39370179-39473851 GCA_035583185.1 Anabacerthia variegaticeps
GAGTTGAAAGCAGTTTTCTCTTTGTGTCAGTGTATTTATTGTAATATCTTTCATTAAATTGTAACTCTGACTTATAAGCTCTCTTGTGGTGGGTCCATTTCTCCTGCTGGTTTACCTTCAAACCAGCACATTATTGTTTCTCTTTGAAGCATTGCCACAAGATAAGAATTCCATTTCTTTTTACCAAACTACTTCAGTATTGTTATTTTAAAAGAAATACGATTCTACCATCTAAACCCACTGTGCAGCACTTTAATTTCACAATATCAAACATAGCTTTCCAAACTAGCAAATACATCTAGGCTACTAATATATATGTAATTTGATATGCTGACACATTTTTTTCTGTCTCAGTAAAGTCTCATTTTAGTAACTCATTGCCATGGGCTACAAACAACTCGCACTCCCTGGAATGTCATACATAATTAATACATGGTAAATTTTAAAAGATAAAGTTCTTCAGACCCATTGAACAGGTAATTTCTTTCACTTTTTCTCCTACAGTATTGTGTAACATTGATGGACATCATTCTATTTTCAAAGTAGCCATGTTTGGATGGTCAGTGAAAATCTGCTATGCCAAGGTGATATTCTCAAACCTTTGGTTGTATAAACACAAGTGTAAAATCTCAGCTAAATATTTTAGTTTAAGTGACATGGTGATTCACTCACTGTAAGTGCAGCTTACATAGTGTATAAATACACATATGTATTTGGCCCTACAATGTTTGTAAATTTGTGCTTAAACAATTAAAAAATCTAGCCTATACATTTTGTAAACATTTTTAGTAACTGAAGACAAATTCAGCACCATATACTCAGAAGATACATTTTCATTATGTAGTACTATAGCTAAGATCTGTGTCTCCTGAAGTCTTAGAGCCAAATGCCCTTCAGAAAACAGGTTTCCTTTCCCCTTCCTCCTGTTTTCACTTATTACAAGAGCTGTGTAATTATCCATATGATGCCTTTGGTTCAACAGCATGTGTACACAGATACAGTTTGCTTCCACAAGGCATGTTTACTCACATAACTATTTGCAGATTTAGAGCACAGTCAGTTAAAAGAAGTAAAGCAGTCCTTGGTCTGAAAAGCTCATCATAAACAACTTCTTTCAGATGCAGAGACTCAACCACATGATGACATGATGACTAAAGCCTTGCAGTACTGGTGGAAAGGGAGGTGCACAGACTTCCTCTTTGTTTTGCTTTGCCACTCAGTCCTAGCCTTGGTCCCTCATTTTTGCTTTCCTATTTATATTTTAGCCAACAGGTGAATGCAGCTAAAGCAGTATTTATTGGAGCCCTTTAACACCAACTAAAATATGAAACTTAGATCTAAAAATTCTGTTTACATTAGATTAGGATGGGTATCAAATCTGCAAGTGTCTTACCAAGGAGATGCTAATATTATATAGGCTACATGGTTTAAATCCTTTTAGTAAGAAAAACTAGAATGAAGCAGACTCATCTCTAAATGCAGTTTTTTAACTGTAGCACACAATATACTTAGATTTTCTTTATGCCTGAATACAATGAATCTGTTCCAGCATACCACTGTAAATCTGTAGCACCATCAAGAAAGAGATGGCTAATAATCTTGTCTTTTTGGAGCATGTTATGGGCATGTCTATGTACTCTTGGTTGCCAGGTTTAAGCTCCTAAAGACAAACAGCTAAATCCAACTGTGTCCCCACTGTCATTGCACATTCACTCATAACTGATGCCCTTCGCATTCAACTCACTTTTAGAGGTTTGTTGAGCTCATTTGCTTTTGCTCTCAGCAATGAGAAGCCTTTCCAGGAATAAACATGCGGTGATCCTTGTGCATTTCACATATCTTATCATCTCCCAGCACACTGCGAGAATCTCCCTGGCATGCCAGTTCTTGAGTGGTTCAGTCAGGACAGAACTGCATCCACAAGCAAACTGCATAAGCTTTTATGAGCTGATGAAGTCTGAGATGTGAATAAGTGATTCCCCTGACTTGAAGCCATCACCCCTGGAGTTACAGGATGCAGAATTTCTTTGCTCTTTAATCTCACTGGGCCTAAGTCCAGTCCCAGAAAGGAGGACGTTTCTGCATTTGTCTAGATCTCCACAGACTCCTGAGACCTGCACAATAGGCCTCAGAGATTTCCTGAGCTGCCTCTTCAAGCTTTAAGTGAACCACAAAGGATTGACAACTATCACATGTGCTCTGCAAACCACTTGTCTGGGAGCCAGTGGTTTTGCACCAAAGAAGAGACTGTGAGCCGACAGTGGGTCCTTATAGGATCTGCGATCTGGTATGTGAGCTTGCTATCTGCATTACTGTGGGAGCACAAAGTGCAGCACTAACTGCAGGCTAGTTCTTACTCCCACAGAACTTCAGTTTACTTCCACAACTGAGTTCCATTAACCAGGTAACAGGTAAGAATCAAACGACACTTCCAGCAAAGCCACTTCTGTCATTAATTCATTGAACATCACTACTTTATCTTGTGAATATGTTCAAGAAATAGTTAGGCATCCTGGTATAAACATCTTCAGCATACACTTTAATATCATATATCCTGCACATTTTCTACATCTTTTTCCAGAAGTGAACTATATTGAGAGAGGATTTGTTTTCTGTGACCAATTTTTTCACGGTAGATACATAACTGACAAGATCTGTATCTGTAAATGTTTTTAGAAGTCCATTTCCAGTTAGAGAACCCATTCCTTGCCATTTTCACTAAACAAAAAAGCCATCTTTTTGTGTCGAATTAGTTGAAATTGCTCTGGTTTTGACCTGGGTAAAGATGACAATTTATAGTCCAGTTTGCTTATATGAATGGTTAATAAAATGAAAGTTTTTCCCTTCTTAAAATACAATGTTTACTCTCTAATAATTTATCTCCTGTGTGGAGTGCCACTCTACCACATATTCAGTATACAGTAAGAAATTAGCTCTGTAGTAAGGAACATCCATCACTGACTCCTGAATCAGCTGCCCCGTGTTAACCTTAAGCAGAGAAAGATGTCAGAGTTTGCAGCACTTCTGACATGGGCAAGTTTGACGAAGCAGCACAATAACTGGGCTCTTTTACTACACAGAAGCTTTTACAGACTTTGCTTTCCTTCCTTGTAGGAACCAAACCAAAAGGCTGCTTTTGCTGGGTACTATCATTGTAAACCAACTCATGTCAACATTCAGATAGAGGGGAGAAGGGAGGGCTGTATCACAAATTTGAAATTTTCTCTGTGTGACAAGCATACAAGTACACTGAGCACTGACACAATGTTCCACCTGTATATTACTATTACAGCTAGCCAGACATTTCTTTCAAGCCCCTCAATGTACAAAAGACACTATTTGAGTTTATGAAGTCTGCAGTTTGTGGGAATTGTGGTTATTTAGCTAATTGAACTCAAAGACGTGAGAAAAATGTGCAAAATATCGAGACCATTTATACAAATTTTCTCTGCTTTAATCCATAATTATTTCTCTTAAAATGTGATGAAGAAAATTCAAGTGTCCTCTGAAGAGTTACAGTGTTATTCAGAGACTGAACTCAATCTTTAATGTGTGAAACAGAAGGATTATAATTTTGCTTTAAAAGCAAGTATCAACAGAATTTAATTATGGAATTACTTCTGATACTTCACTGATACTAAGTGTGTCATGTAAAGCAAAATAAAGGACTGTCTCACAAGTAAACAACATTATTACCTCTCCAGCTTGAATCTAGCACGAAAATACTCCTACCATCTCTTCTGCAGTTTTTGCTGGTTTATTAATCTTTATGCAGAAGACATTTTCTATCATAATAGCTCTGCTACCAAAAACTCTTAAAACTTCAGTTTTATGAGTGATAGTTCTGGAAAAACCCTGATACAAGGCAAATAGATGATATAAAGAAAACCACACAACATATTAGTTCAGCTTCACTATTCAGTAAAATGATTTGTAAACTATAAAAAATAGAACTGAATTATTACAGGACATCTACCAAACCATTTGGGTATCCTGCTGTATTTGTTCATCATTGACACAGACTTTGGGAAATGCTGCAGCAAGTGACAAAAAATGGCCAGTGCCTACCAGCCACACAGGTAACCTGCTGTGAAAACTTAGTGCCAAAAAATTACTCTCTTGTGTGTAGGACACCTGTGGGTGAATCCTCTCTCACACCAAAAGCTGCTAGTTGGCAATCCAGTTCAAACACCTGATCACTAGATACGTGTATTTTGTTGGTCCATCTGTGGCACAGAACATGTGCCAGAAGTGTGACTAAAAGTGAGTAAGAAAGGAGCAGTGTAGTCTATCACATGTTTAGGAAACACTTCATTAATAGATCTGCACTAAGTATTTTATTACATTTTATTCACAATCAAAATGACCCACAGAAAGTGTAAACATCAATTTTTTAGCTATGGGATTTGCAAGCTAATATTATTATTACTTTTCAGGGACTGCTGTTTTTCTACTCTAACCTTTTCTCAAAGCCCTTAAAATTTTCTATTAAGAGAAACTGCTGGAAAAAAAATTAAATAATTCCCTGACTGATTTCATTAGTCTGTCAGAACATGTTCAAAAATCAGATCACTGGTACTAAATGCAAACTTCCTGGTACACAGGGGTGAAAGGAGATCTAACGCATGATGGGATAAAGAACTGCCAGTCTTGTTAAAAAAGATTAATCTAAACCTCAGTGAAGCTAATGGGACTTTCCATTAACTTCTACAGTCTTTGGATCAGGTCCTATAGTTTATTTTTCTCTGTCCTTTTATCTCTTCTCCCTTTCAGATTTGTTTTTCTTCTTTATGTGTTACAAGAGCAGTAGTGAGAGCTGAAATGGACAATGCTTAGCTGGCAGTCATTCTCTGGTAATTAGACCGAGTCTCAAACACCTGACCTGCACATCTATGGATATCAAGCACGTCTGAGTGCCCAATTACCTGGAAGTATTAAGAAATAGGCTTGGAGGATGGGCAAATGATTTGATTCTTAAACTCTTCTTTAGTTGAAGCTGTGCATGCTTCTTCTTTAGCACAGCCTGGAAGACCCAAAGAGAGATTGGAGGTCAAATCTTGTCTGAACCATCATATACTGTGAACAATTTCTCATACTGTTTAGGATCTTTGACCTTCAGAAAGTCTACAGCATTCATAATTATATCTAAAGGAGCTTTGATGGTGTCTTCCTCTATAATGGATTCACAGACATGAATAATACTCCTTAATTTTCAAGTATTTCTTTCTCAAATTAATATTTCAAAGATAAAAACCCTTATCTTGTTAAGAAGAAGAGTCTTTAGGGTAGTAGCTCTTGCATAGGATGATACAGTTTGGTGGCCTCTCTTGTTAAAAATGTTCTAGTACCCATCTAATGCCCACTTATTTATGGATTTTAGACTAAAAGCCCTTTTTTGCCAGTTTTCTTCACAAGCACTTATCTCAGCATCCTCATTAGATGGTTTTTCTCTTTTCTTTTTTTTCAAGGCCTATCTATGCCCTTGGTACTTTCTTTTGTTCCATTCTGCAAAAGGAATGGCTTTAAAGGATCTCTCTTCACCAGTTTCAACTTTTTTCCTTTGTAATTAGCCTTATTTGAGGAGCAGAAAAGTAGAAGACCAGAGAGAAATAATATTAATAAAAAACCATGGTGAACAAAGCAGATGATGTTCTTTACTTCAATCATACGCTGTATAGCCTGAGTTGAAGAACTTGCACACCTTTTTTTTTAATTTTTTTAAATCTGACTCATATGGTACATGTAAGCCAGCTGAGAGAAAATTTTGAAGCTACAGAACAGGAATGTTTTATTCATCTGGTTATTGTTGCTACCAAGAGCTTATTTAAAAGTCATAATTAAAGAAATCTTTTCCAGACAGTATTTTGGAAAGGAAAGATATGTTTGCCATCATCTGCTGAGAAGGAATATATTGATAGTGTTAATACATAAGTGTGTGAATAAGAAAGAATATATGTTAATTGGCAAATCGTATGAATATTTGAAAAATAAGCACAGAAATAATACATCTGAATTAAAATGGAACCCAAATATGAATCACTGTAGAATAAAGTCTAGAACTACTCATATCATAGCTAAATCTTGTGTCAGTCTTTATTCAAATAATCAGGGAGATGAATTTTTTTGGCATTCTCTTTCAAATTGAAAAAATACCCAAAACACATTGGCAGTCCTGATAAATCTTAAAGCTCTAGAAGGTATTTCAACATATACAACACTGGTGGAAATACAGAAATCTAAATTTTTAGTGAGTCTGAAACACACTGTGAGTGGGTCAGAAGAGCCAAAAACAAGAAGAAAAGATCCCTTTACTATAAAACTGAATGGATTTGTATGCCAACTTTTTTCAAACTGGTTTATTTAAAAACCAAAGAATATTTATTGCAAGACTAGGTATCTAAATGAAGGAACATTCACCACCTGGAACAAAAGCATATTTAGAACTTGAAAAAATAAAAGTCTTCCCCAAAAACAATCTCAAGCATTTCAATTAAGAACACCTTTTACTATTGGAAATCTGTAGCTGCAAAATTATTACTGTTTTTTAATATTTTTGAATTACATAAGTTTTTTTATTTTTAATATCACTCTCAATACAGACATGAAATTTATTTTGTCACCAAATAAATAGACTAGCTAACTGTTATATACTTGAAGGTAACTAAATTTGTCTTATGTTGACCATCTTGATCTTATGTTCAGTATAAAGAAGGTTTACCTAAGCTAACCATAATCTCCACAAACATTATAAGATTATCTAATATTTACTATAAAAGAAGCAATATATGTGTAAAGCTTTGGTTATCTAATTTTTGCTTATATGTCTAACTTTCAATAACTTTAGAATTATCCAAATTAAACTAATTTTGATGTGTACACAGCTCAATTCAACTCCTTTCTACTCCTGTGAATTTTACTCACCATTGAAGATCTTTATGGATCTGCAAAACTGAATGGAAACACATTCCAGCAAGATGACTGACCATTTGTTCTGCTGCTTATGTCAGAACAACCACCTTTTTTGTCACTCGTCCTTTTTAGTTCTAGACAGAATTCTAGCAAAAATAGAGAAATAGAAAAATTGAGAATGATCATTATATGCTATTGAATCTTAATAAATATTTAAATTTAGTCTGAACTTTGGACAAAGAGTTCAGGCATTTGTTGTCTAAATAGGATTACTCTTCCTCATTTTGCATATCATGACCCCAATCAATCTACTGATATTCTGTATATCAATATGTGTAAGTTCATACTTGGAAAATGGGGGACAATTCATCAATTTGCATACTGCTACAAACTGCAAGCCTGAAGTGGTTAAATCTCTCATTATTTTACCTCTGAAACTACTCAGATATCTTCCTGTGGTCTCTGCTCATTTACAAAATTGTCCCAGACAAAGCAAATAGCTTATGCAATTGATGCTTGTGACAGAACTATCAGATTTAGTTTGTGGTCTGCATTGTTTAAAGAATTACCCCTGTTCCTGGTAGTAAGTTACCACACTGCATGCTTAAGACACTTAGATGCACTATATTTTATCAAGTAAAGGACTTTTCTTTTTTTGGAAAGGGAAGTGTACTTCTACTTTTGATTTCATATTTTATATGCTTCCTTTTATATTTTGAGTTACAAGTTGACATTTTCAGTTGATCCTCTAGCTGAACCCAGCTATGGCCTTGGTAAGTGCAGGCAAGGCAGGCAAGCATCACAGACTTTCCAAAATCTATAAATGTTCAAACACCTGTGGTACTTCACATGCATGAAGTTTGGCACATCTGGGAGGAAATTAGAAACTGACAGTTGCTCAGGCTAAGGGCAAGTGAAAAGGTTTATAGAAAGGAATTATATTTTCTTCTTTACTTAATAATTTCAATCTAACATGCTCAGAAAAACATAGAATTAATGAACTTATTTTAACTGCATGCTAATAGAGTAAGAATAATTGGATGTAACAAATATTTTCAAAATATTTTCCATTCATTTGCACAATTAAATTTCATTTAGCAGGATGTTGCATAGATTAAATATGTTGAATACAAAGAATTTTAGTATTTTTCCCTTTTGATTTGTAGGTAACTTGCCTACCTATTAGTGGTAACTTCCTTTGTCTGGCAGTAGGTATTTTAAGGGCAAGTGAATATTTCACACAGGAAATTACACCTCCCTTCCTTTTAGAGAAATCAGATAGAAACAAAAAGCCTGAGAGGCAGTTTCCTCTGTGCTTTCAATCTATTCTCTGCCCAGCCTGTATTTTGGTTGAGACTGCCCCAGGTGTAGGACCTTGCACCTGACTTTGTTGAAGTTCATGAGGTTTGCACAGCCTCAATACTGAAGCCTGTCAAAGTCCTTCTGGATGGCGCCCCTTCCCTCCAGTGTGTTGACCGCACCAAACAGCTTGGTGGTGTTGGCAAAGTTGCTAGGGATGCATTCAATGCCACTGGCAATGTTGCCAAAAAAGAGGTTAGACAGCACTGGTCCTGGGACAGACCCCTAAGGAACACCACTCATCACTGGTCTCCACTTGAACTTCAAGCCACTGACTGCAACACTTTGAATGTGACCACCCAGCCAGTTCCTTATGCACTGAGAGCCCATCAGTCAAATCCGGTCTCTCCAGTTTAGTGACAAGGATGTCATGTGGGAAAGTATCAAATGCATCCCACTTTGAGCAGGAGCCTGGACCAGCCTGGGTTCCTTCCTAATAACATTTCTATCATCCTGTAAATAAACTGAATGTATCCATATTTTAATTAGGCACAGTCAACTTTTGACTTCATTACTCACTCACAAAACAGAGATGTTACTTAATTGCCCTATTTTTCATAAAATCTTTCTTCAAATACTTTAAGCAGAAGCATGTTTGATGGTTCTGAATGTCATTTAAACAGAAGCGCTACCTTTTGGTTCATGGCCAAATATTCTTTAAGAGCAGCCTCCTTCCTTGATTATACACTAGGCAGAGAAAGAAATCTGGCCTGTGCTGACAGACTGTGGAATTGCTCCAATCCTGTTGTGCAGAACTTTTTCTTTGTTAAAATGCATTTATATAAAGATCACAAATGTTGTGAGCCTAGCATTTTGTTAGCTCAGCTAAACTGGTATCCCCAAACCAAAAGATCTGGAAGAAAACAGATGAGGCAGAATCAGAACTATAATGACTGGAAACACAAGATCTCAAAAGTGTCTTCCTATGTTCCTCATGACTCATGTCATGCCTGCTGCTAAAGGCAGCTGGGCCCTGTAATTCTGTTCATGAACTGATGAAATGTCCTCTTCAAATCAACCCAGTGTGACCTCTCCATTACTATATTAAAAACGTTGTACTAGAGCTCACTCCTCTAAAAGTTAAAAACCTTTTAATTTCCAATGGTATGTAAGCCCAGATGCAATCCTGTTTCTTATGCCAACTCAGAGCTTTTGGCCACACTTTTCGTCACAGAGATCTACCTGCTACCAAGGATTGAACACTGGTAAGAAAAGTTGTTTCTTGATAGAAAATGAAAGCAAATTTACTTTTGTTTGCAAATAAATAAGAAGTGCTTTACCACTGGTTCAAAAATTGAAAAGCAAACTTTTTGCACTTTGTCCAGCACCTCTTTTTCTTTGGATTTAATATGTAAACAAGACTGTTGGGAACAGGAGAGCAGCAGGAAAGAAAGCAAGCAACTTCTGAGTGTTGGGTGGATCAGCATCTACAGGACTTGGCCTCAGCCTCAGCCATGCATACTAGCTCCCATGTCATCAGCACTAATGCTACAATGGCGCTCTTAATGCTCCAAATACTGCCAGTAGCCTGAAACCATCCACAGCAAACCCTTTGCAGCACAGTCTGAGCTGAAGGCATCCACTGCCAATCTGTTCTTACCAGACTTTACAAATCTTGCAGACACCTTAAAGGGTTATCTCCAGTCCTCCTCACAGTAAATAAAAGATTCTTTAAAAGGCTTTTGGGGATCCTCAGGGCATTCCAGTATTGCCAGAAAGATGCTTTACCCTACCTAGTAGAGAAATACATAACAATGTGCTTTAAAAACATTAAAAATTTAGAAGAATCTGAATAATTGCTTCCTGTCAATTTTCTGGGTTGGCATCATGTAATTCAAGAGTAAATCATCTCAACAAATTCATCTGAAAATGTCTGTCTAGCCTGTGGAAAAGCAATGTAAAACTGTGTAGAGAGTACAATATATAATGAAGTCTACACTTGCTTTGGGTTTGTCCTGAGGAACCTGACACAGTATCTGTCAGTGTTACTAGCTACAACTTGCAGCCCAGTAGCACAAGAGTCTATTTCCTGTTTAAAGGGGAAAACAAAAACTTAAATAAATATTTACAGGTTAATCATCTCAAAGTATTATCAGTTGGTTCCACTTAAAAATAAATAACTGCTTTATAAGAATCAAAGAAAAAGAATGCTATTATGTAGATGTTCTGACTACAAGTCAGAACAAAAAACCTGTGATGAAATCAGTGCTTCTCAATCACTTTTTTTAGGTTTGCATATGCTATAGTCTCAGATCACTTCCTTTTGACCTGATCATAAGAACCAATGAAAGTTAAATTGACCAGCGTCTTGTACTCTGATTTGCTCAAATAATTGCATTTTGTTTTCTGATATGAACCAAAGGGAGCTGTGTGCATAACTGGGGGGCATATATCCCACTGGCAGAAAAACTCCAGTTTATTTTAGTATCTTTCTGGTTCTTGGAAGTTGAAAATGCAGGAAAAAGTAAAATGGTAAGGCGTATTCGATTAAAGTATACATACACCAACTAAAATGCCATGAAACTTGAACAGATTTATATATAAAAAAATATCTCTGAAAATTGCAAAGTGCTGCTTGAAAACATTAAGGGAACAGAATTTTTCAGCAAAGCAGCAGCTAAGCAAACAAATTCACAGTGAAAACAACATATTATTGCTTAGGATTTTTGATGGGGATTTTTTTTTTGTTCTGTTTGGGTTGGTTTTTTGTTGTTGTTGTTGTTCTGGTTTTGTTTGCAGAGTGGTTTTTTTTTTTTGTTATGTTTATTTTTATTTTCTTTTCCCAGAAAACTGATTGATTTTATTTGTTTTGCTGCTTTAAAAAAAAACAAGTTAGACTCAAAGGAGATTCAGACCACTAAAAATTTCAAACTGTATGAATTCCTAGTCTCAAAGCTAAAGTCATATTCACACTGTGACAAGTATGCTGGAGACAGCACAGTGGAACTTCTGCTATGACTATAATATAAATAACTTCCATATTAGCCTGGATAAATGTTCAAGACTGAAGAAAGAATATGTGCCTACATAAAATATAGAAAAATAAAAAATTATGAATTTGAGATAGGAGCAAAATGAGATATTCCCAAGAGTTAAGCATTCTTGTAGATCCATTACTGCTTCACCACACCACTGTTGTCAGGGTCTCTTGATTTACATAGGTAATGAATCTATGATCATACCCCTCTTCCAGTTCATGTTGCATGTATTTACATACACACTTAGAAGGAATCATTCTGACTACTGTGGCTGACTTCCTGAGCAAAGAAGATCATAGTTCCAAAAAGAAGATTACAGCTCCCAACTGAGCTACCGGATATGCAGCAAAAAAAAACAAAAACAAAAACAAAAACAAAAAAACACCAAAAAACCAAAACAACAAAACAAAAACCAAAACATTTTGATTGGAAAAGTGGCTGACACTGAATCCGTTATTTGGCTTGTTAAAAATTGGACTATGCTGGTCATTTTAATTCATCTTGCTTTCATTTTTAGCTTCTGAATCTTGTAATGCATTTTACTAATGGATGCATACAGCATGAATCATCATATATTTTCTCCTACTGCATGCTGGTGAGGACCAATCCTCATCCTAGTCTTCTTATCCTGATAAGCTGAATACATAAATGCACTTATGACTACCACTATAAAACAGGTACAGACTAACAGATACAAACAATTTTGATTCTCCATCACACTTCCTCTTTCTCCCTTCCTATCTTTGACCTGGCTCCCTGGATTTTTTTTTCAGCAACTTCATGAGCAATGCCATACCAGTGATGCTGCCCCTGTAATAACTCAGTATTTCTCTCTGTGTGTACATTATTCAGCTACTAAAATGGCTGTTACACAGAGAAGCTATATTAAAGAAGTGTAGTACATATTCAGATAATGTATTTTAAAATTATAAAATATGTGGAGAATTTAACCAAATGCACTGGAAAATACTTGGCAGATCTTGGACTTGGATATTAATTATATTTTAAGTAAAACAAGAGAAATACAATTGAAGAACATTCTTCTTTTCTAGATCCCTGATAGCTAAACCCACTTATTTTGAACTTCTATTTTATTTAATTTCTGCCTGGCAATACTTTTACCAGACAACAAGCAAGAGAAGATTCCCCAGAAGTTAGCTCAAGTCAGACTAGAGGTCAGAATTTCTCCACAGATATTCATGCACAATTTGGCTGTACAATGTGTGCCTTAGTCCAAACCAAAACTTTTTATAGGATAGTCTACCTCTTAATATGCTTTGACCTAAAAATTCAGAAACACCACTTGTGAATCAGTATGAGTATTATGAAGAGTTTAAAATGCATTATAAAAATTTCTGGAATTGTAAGGTTAAAAGGTTTTGAATAAGTTGCACTTTTAAAGCAATATTCTACTCTTAACTATTTAAGATACCACTATTTACATGACAAGGACTAGTTTCAGGAAGGCAAAAATTAGATCAAAAGAAGGAAAAAAAAAGATGGAGAACTCACTGGCCAAAGTGACTGGCAGCAGACTATTTAGTTTTCTCAAGAGCTGTGTGGTATCCTGGTGAACTGCTAAGTAATTTATTGCCCTTCTTCATTCCTTGCTGAACCTGCCTCCTTTGTCCCTCTCTTTCTTGTCCTCTAGACACACACTGACCAAACAACTTTCTCTTAATTTGTAGGAAGAGGGTAGTGAAAGTTTGAGAGCTCTGCCTTTAGGGGACCAAAGAGGCAAAACATTGTTTTCACCTTTTCCTACTTTTCTCGCAGGGCATAGCACTCCTGGCTGCAAGGCAACATCAACACTATTCATTTGTAAGCCTAGCAATAACACCCATTAGCTATACTCTAGACAATATTATTGAGCCCTTTCTCTAAGTTCTGTGTACTAACTCAATATAAAGTCACAGGTCTGATTTTTGATCAGATAAAAGATTTCCACTTGAGCAGTCCTGCCAGCAAGCCAGGAGACTTCCTGCAGAGCAGCACAGTTGTTCTGTATGGGTGGCTGAGGCTCCCTGTTCAGTTTCATATCCTGACATCTGTGTCCCAGGGGTGCCTTGGAACATGCCTCAAGTTCTCTACCATCTCCCTGATATTCACTGGCTCTTCATCCCAACACTACATAACAGCCTGATCCTCTTTGGCTTGCCACAGAGCATATCCCAGCCCAAGGTGCCATGACCTGCCTTAGGATAATGGTCCATCTTTACACATTTGCAGAAAGTGTGTTTAATGATTTAATTAATGATTAAATTAATGATTTCCTCCAGTCTACCTGAAGCCCAACTTTAACCAAGTTTAATTACAAAAAATCTCCCCCAGAATTATTATGAAAGTATTAAATTTAGACTTTCAGTTCAATAATGGAAACCCTGAGCTCCCACCTATATCCCGAGCCCAATTGCTCAGCCAGTAAGACTAATCTTTACGTAAACTCTATCTTGTTTATATTTTGCTGTTAGTTTTGGGACACAAAAGCAAATATTTGAAGTGATCCAGCACACTATGAATAATTGTACCAGTGGGAGCTACAGGCATACTTACATGGTGAATCCCATCTCTTACAAGGGATGTTTTTTAAACTGGAGACTAAATCCACCACCTGCAATGCCAAAACCTGATGAACTGAAATAAAGAGGAAAATTTATGCAAAGTTCACTTTTATGGAATACAATATGAAACATAGGCTTAAGTATCCTCTTTGAATAACCTGAGCCCCACATCTTTAATTTATTAGACATTTGGAATTGCACACAGGAAAAAAAAAAAAAAAAAAAGAGGTGATACTTCTTCCTGAGCTAACATAACATAGAGTCGTTAATGTCTAATTTTGAGCTCTACCTTTGTGCTTTAGCAGACCTGAAGACAGAGCTTGACAAACTGGAGTATTTATCCAGACAAAAATAGCAACTCAGCTGTGCTTTAGTGCCATTTTCTGTCACACCAGCATGACAGCACTAAGTGTTTAGTTCAAATAAGTGGTTCCACGTCCTCTGATAATACAACATGGTTCCAGCATTCTGTTCACTACAATTTCAGCTCCATCAGGGGTGGCACAAGACAGCTCAGTATTCCCAGAGATTTTCAAACTGTGGTGCATGTGTTCTATTATGCACTCAACCCGTCTGGTCCACTTGGACTGGATTCACCAGGGAATACAATTAGCTGGCCATTTTATTTACACAGCCCAGCCTGCCAATTTGTCTGGAGCTTCAGTTATTTTTTATTTTTCTCTTTCTTGCAGTTCTGAATTATTTCTGATGTGGCAACTATCTGTAGACAGATTCTTCTTTCACTGGGCATTAGTGTGTAAGGCAAACAATTGCTGGGGACTCATCTTGGGACAGTCAGGATCTTCATATTAGAAGCAGTAGTTATTTCCTCGACAAACTCAAGTACATTGTTCTTTTAAATGAGCCATGAAAGAAGACTTCTACTTAAGGTGCTGCCATGGAGAATATGAAGGAATAGCAATGGAAGAATAAATATATAGCAACAAACTCTGCTCCCCATTGCATGACTAATCGGTGGTCCCAAAACAGGGTGCTATTGTAATAAAGACCAGAATTTGACACCGACTATTTAGTGTTTTAGGAAAAAAAAAAAAACAACAGGTAAATATTAAGACATGGAATGATCTTATCCCAAAGTCACAGAATCCAGGTAATTTAAGCAAGCCTCACAGAACCACCATTGTCACTGTAGTTTGAGCATACTTTCCAAAGTTTAGTTAGCACATATAATAATAATATTTAATGTAAAAAAAAAAAATATAAAACCAGAAATAATGAGATAAATATAAAAAGTCACTTGCATTCCTATGCAAACACTTGAAATGGTAAATCTATGAAAATATTTCATACTTATTCAGAATAGAAGGTTCATACATTATTGATTTTATGATGCCAAATATTTTCTGCCAATGTCTTCTATTGTTTTCTTCCTCTTTCTCTGCCTCTCTTCTCCTGTATCAGAGAAAAATCTCTCAGCCTCCTACATTTTTAACTTAAGGCAACACAATCTCAAAATGTTTCATACAATTAAAAGGAAAAAGCAGTAAGCACAAAAATTGAAGAACCTTCCATCAGACATCTTTGTTTTTCCTGTGCTGCTACTCAAAACGAATTGCCTGTCTTACAATTTTCCTAATTACTTTAATTATCTTTTTTACAAAAACATGTTACCCCTGGACAAGCCCATAAAATATGTTCTAAGGTACCCTCTTGCCAAAAGGTTTTTCCATAAGCTTTGCTAACCAGCTTCATGCAACTTACTAGGTTTTTTGTCATGATTTATAATTAAACTTAGATAGGAAGCCCAGGTACTTTGGCAATTTACCTATAAAGAATTCAAATTACTAAACAATGAAGTTATAGTATACACTGCAAACACTAAATGACTGATAAGATTGCATAACCTCTCTCATAATTGTGAAGGTTTCCATTACTTTAAGTCTTTCTGTGAGTCAAACTGAAACACCAAAATAGGGTTAAATGAGAAAACATCATCTGTGCATTTATGCTGGCAGACAATCATGGTCTAAACTCACTAGGGTGCATGAAATGTTCACTGTCCTTACCAACACAGCATGTTCCTGTTTACATTAAGAGGCTAGAAAGCAATAACAGAACTTTTTTCAGAGTACTTAACTCAAGTGTTCCTTACTTCTCAGGCCAGTCCACAGTCTCCTGGAATGTTTTCCCAAAGCACTGTGTTACTTATCTCCCCTCTCAGGGAAGCAGAAAGTCCTAAAACCCCTTCTTTCCATTCTGTAACTTCATATTGCTTATTTGTTTGATGGACTGACATAGCACTTAGAACAAATACTCTTGTTGGGTTTAGAGCATCTATGAAGCTACAGAAGCAGAGGGAAACAAGTCAGGAATGATGAGGTGGTTGCCTGGTCATTCTGGCCACTGAAATGTGAAGGGAAGGTCTTAAAAGCACTGACAATGTGCCATGGTCAAG
This sequence comes from Anabacerthia variegaticeps, assembly GCA_035583185.1. Classification (NCBI taxonomy): domain Eukaryota; kingdom Metazoa; phylum Chordata; class Aves; order Passeriformes; family Furnariidae; genus Anabacerthia; species Anabacerthia variegaticeps. The sequence goes on from JAWWEW010000078.1 coordinate 39,386,403, forward strand.
CAACACATTACTTCATACTAGTTTTTGCACCTTCATGAATACCAAGGCCTTGGCATGTTCTAGAGTTTTGATTAACTGCTGGTAAATTTTACAGATTTGCGGACACTAGATTTTGAGTTTCACAGGGTGTTTTTTTTCAAAACACACCAAACATATAATTTCTTTCATAAAGTAAGACAATTCAGCAATAAACAGGAACACTTCCAGAATACATTTAAGTGTGTGAAAACAACGGAATGGTAATGTTTGGATCAAGCCAGCAATTGTCTTTGTTCTCCCTTCCAGCTAAGTAGAAGGCCTAATACATTGCCTTGCTGGAGTGGGAGTGGTGGAAGAATCTGTGCTCCCACACCAAAACACAGAGCTGTCATTACTGCTGGGTCATAAGTTTCACATGATTTCTTCAAGGTGGTTGGTAGTAGTTATATTAAAAGCTGTCTGATATCCTGGTGAAGTAATTTATTGTTCTTCTTCATTTCTTGCTGAACCTGCCTCCTCTGTTTCTCTCCTTCTTGTCCTCTAGACACATAATTTTAAGCTTGGAGAACCCATGTTCACAGGGCCATTCTTATTTCCTGCTGAGGAAGGACAACCCCTTGGCAAAAATGGAACAGATGCATCAGATATAAGATATATTAAAAAAAGACAGCTATTGTTAAAAGATAATACAGCACAAAAGCCAGCTGTGTTAAAAACTGTCTGGAATGTTTGAATTCAGATTTTCAGAAAACACAAAAATCATTATATCTGCCCTTAAGCCACTTGCTTGAGGACAGCTGCAAACATCAAGCACAGTGGGTGTGTAGGGCACTTTTCAAACCCTGTGGCTGTGAGGAGTAGACCACTGGGTACTGTCAATCACAGGAAGGAGGCAAGTAAAGTCTGACCCTGCTTAAGAGGGAATTAAAGAATCTGAAGATAGCTGCTAAATGTAGGCAGAATTCACCCTGCTGTTGGACTTCTAAAACAACAATGTCGTCAGAGCTTCTTCCCAAGCAATCCAGAAAGATGCCTTAACACAATGAAAGAATCAATTCAAGCACATAAAGATGGCTTACAGAATACCTGAAAGGTAACTTTATCCCATTTCTACTGGAAAAAAATGAACTCTAGGCCAAGGTAAACTGATATGGCACAAATGAAAGAAATTTGTTCCTATAGTACAAATCCAGCCAATTCAAAGCCAAGCTCAAGTCAAAAAGAATGTGTCCATTTCTATCCCCATACCTGAATGTAATTGTTGAAGTCGTTTTTCTTCTGCATGACCTTTGGACTAGAAATCCAACACACTGCACCTCATGTATAAACTTCATTCAACCTTGACAACTGAATAACCATTTCACAGACTGCTTGTAAGGATTTCTTTTTTTGAGTTACAAACACAAATATTAGGTTTATTTTTCCCTTCTGTAATATATTAATTTATGCTTAGAAGAAATAGTACATGCCTATCCCACCAAAAGTTCACTTTTGGAAACATTTGGGGTTGCTTATGGTATTCTTAATTTTGCAGATTTTTCAAGAACAGGAGGTTAATTTAAGAACTTACTTGAAAGGCATTTATCAGATGACATGGTTTTGGCTGCAGTCTCAAGACAGTGAAATTGAGGAGTGGAAATAAAAAGTAACAACTGTCATTAACAAACACACCCACTTTATTTTGTGATTTGTATTTTTACATTCTAGGTTTGAGCAGGTTTAAGGGATCTGAATATTCCGAGAATCTCTTCTCATAGAGACTGCTCTTGGTCTGCACTTCTAGATGTTGCTGCTTGAAAGAGAGAGGATCATTTTTCCAGCCAAAATGGCATAATTCAATTTTATAAACTCTATCAATAAATTTTCCAGGTAATATTAAAATATCAAACATTTTAATATGAAAAGTACAAGAACTTTCCTTTCAAATATGGGTCAAAATTACTTTTAACATTTATAATATGAGCTGGACAGAAAATTATAAGTTTCTGGCTAAAAGTTTAGCAACATTCTTTATAGTTTTCTGTATTTCAGGCAGATTATACAAATCTTAACTAAAACACCATTTAATTCCTACAAACCTTAAGAATTTTACGCATTTCCCATGGACACTTTTGTCATCATTCATCATCAATTTTGCAAGAAAATAAATCACTCTTAATCTATTTTTTTTTTCTTTAAGACAGTCAACAACAATATCAACATTCCAGGAATAAGCCTAGTGTTTTGAAATAGTAAGACCAGAAAAAAAGTAATTTGTTAAGTTTTTCCTGGAAATTCTGAAAAGAAAAAAAAAATCAGCACAAAACCCAATAAGACTAATTACCTTTCTAAGTGGATTTGAACAATTTTGAGATTTGTTATTGAAAACAAGGGAGCATTTCTGGTTCTCCAGTAATTTTAATGGCAAAATGACCTAGATGTGCCCTCATACAACCCAAATACTGAATTCTTCATCACCACTACCAACACAAGAGGAGACCTAAAACTTGACATTGACACATACAATATCTGGTGGTCCAGAAATCAATAAGAGCAGTGACCTGCTTTCAAATGAAAAGCAGAATCTCTCCCAAAGGCCCTAATGTCTATATGGCCTTCCGACTAAACACCAATCTACAAGAAAAATGTAGAAGCTTCAAACATGACTATGGAGTGGACAGAAGCAAAAAAACCCCACTTTTTTAAACAATTATGATTCAGGCTTATATATACTACTAGTTGGAGTTTTTCATACTGCAGAAGTCAGAAGTGGTCTGAAGTAAATGACAGAGGACAGAGAAACTGAATAAAAAAATGCTAAGAAGAGTCTATGGCAAAACCACCTAGCCAGAATAGCACAGCACTTACAGAATTACAACAGTCTTCTAAGTAGTAGTGTGAAAAACTAGGAGGGTATTTCTGATGCACATCAAACACAGTAAAAACTGAAATGAGACTTCAAAGCTCTTTTTTCTGAAACAGGATATGAACTTAATTATGCAGAAGGGGAACTGGTGTGTGCATTTCTTCTTCTGAGGGTCTTACAGATCCTTCCTAGAAAAAACTGTTGCTTTACAGTAGCACAGCTTCTAACTCCAATGAGTTTTAATTACACTAGCGTTTGCTGCTCTCCCTTCACTGCAGACTCCAGCTGCTCCCTGAATGCACCTCTTAAAAAACCCCTATTCTGACAATATGCTCATCCTTTCTTGGGGTTTATTGACAATTTCAAGAGCTTAATTGCTGTAGTGAACTGTAAGGAATATAGTAAATCCAAACTGTAACTGCAATGAAAAACTACCTTTTCCCCTCCTCTGTTCTCTCCTTTTTTCGGCAGCAGATTTTCTCCCTTCCTAATGCAAGTATCTGTAGTGGAGTATTTTTCCTTTATAATAAAACCAAAAACATCCTTGGTTTCCAGCATGATTGTTACAAATCAACACTGATTTTGACTTCATATTTGACATTAGAACTGCTCTTTAAAGCAAATTTGATAGTTTCTCAGCAGTAGCATCACATTTCTTTAATGCTTATTGACAGGCAGGTCAGTAGCCAGTGACTTTTTTTTAATGACTATTCTTTTGTTCTCTTTGCAGTACCCACAAGGACTTGAATGACAGAAAGTTCATTTTTCTCTGGATGAACATCTGATTAGAGTAGCCCATGCTTTACCCTCCTTTGGGAGACATGCTGTCAGCCAGCAAAGCCATGGTGATTGTGGAAACTGTCACTGCATATCCAACAGCTGCTCTGCTACACATTCCCTAACCTGGCAAGAACCACACTGCTGAGATTCTGCTGCTTTTCCCCACCCTGGCTCTGTGCTGCCTCAGCCCTGTGCCTCCAGCAGGCAGGCTGGCCAGCAATTCTGGCTGCAGCTGCTTCTCACCCTCCTAGTGCTGGTTGTCCATAGCAGATCTCCCCAAGGTGCCTTCTGGAGCAGACCCTGGAGACTGAGTGCCACCCCTGTCAAGGAAACAGAGCTCCTCAGCTGGAAGCTGGGAGCGCCCTAATGTGGTTGGTACTCACAATTTGCAGATGATGGCACACGGTGGAGTTTTTGCTGTACCAATGGGATTAAATTATGAGGGAAAAATATGCTGAAGTGAACATTTTGAACTGTTTACGTTCAAAGCAGAATATGGCTTGATGAAGAGAAAGCAAATCAAATGGACAGTGTATGGTGCTCTAATACCAAAATAATCATGTTAGTGCAGTTGCCATGCTCTAGCCAAGTGTTAGCTCAAGAACTTTGTCTACATAAGACAGAATTAAATGCATATTGCATTCAATAGATGGATGTCATAATCATCACCTGGACAGTCATTTTAGTTTAATGCTATGCAAAATGAGATTTCAATTGTACAAAGCTAGGCACAGTAATATTTTCTTTGGAACAATCCTTTACATTTTGATCTTGGTTGAAGACTCAAGTAAAACATGAATGGAGCTTAAACTGCCACCACAACCGGTTAAACCTTCCGAGAGGTATTTTGCTTGCACTAATGCCAGATGTCCTAATTAGGATTGTATTCTACATCTCTTACATACAAGTATCTCTGTCTTCCACAATGAAATCTAGAACTGAAGTTGACACGAGACATTCTTAAACATGATGCTATTCTAGAAGTCTTAGGGTATAGCAAACTGTTTTGATTTTTTTTTAACATATATTCCTGCTTGTGTAAACCACGTAGAACTTACAAAAATTAAAAACAGAATTTCCCCAAATTTTTTGACTAACAACATTTTCAGACAATTCAAAGAATACGAGAATTGAATTACAATTATACTTACTTACTTTCAGTTACATTATTAATAGCTGCCATAAATTTTGTTAAAGTGTAAATGCATTTAAATACTTCAAAATAGTAGCATCAACCTGTATACAATATTTTTAATGATAGTCCATGTTACTAGTTCTTTTTTATGGCAAGTTAACATGTAAATGGTTAAGCAAGAAGCAATTAATATGAAGAAACCATAAAAGTTGCATCTCCAGAAAGTGCAGTTCAGCCCCACATCTGATTAATATCAGTACATCTGTCAACGCTGGTACAAGATTTGGCACCACTCACCAACAAAACCTTTATAGTTTAAAAAGTAAGTAGAATTTTTCACGGACAACAAAAGATGGCAAAAAAAGTCAATATGACAGATTTGGAGATGAACTGTGATGAAAAGTGAATTATATCAATGAACTGGAGGATACTGAATGACAGCATAACTGGCACACCAACGGGTTTGAAATTGGAACCTTAAAAAGAATAACACTTGCCAGAGATGGTAGATAAGGCTTTGCAACATACTGCTTCTTCTCCTGCTCAAATTGACCAAAAATGATCCTTAAGCACTACAAAGGGCCAAGTTGTCACATTGTAATAGAGACCAAAAGAATAACAAATGTTTTTCTATACCTGAAAAAGCAATGGAAGGAAAAATGTAATATTAAGATACTATACTTACAGTATATTTTTCTGGAATGAAAATCAAGAATCATAACAAGAAAGTGCAAGAAGCACTTGCTAAGGACCAAATGAAAAAAGAAGGTGCTATGATTTCTCCAGCTAACTTGGCTCTCTCCATTTTGCTAAGATTTCCTAGTGGAGGAAATAAATATCAACCTATGCAAACATCCACTTCTTAAAACCTTCTTTGTTAGACAGGGAGAAAGGACCCTCAGAACAAACAGAAGTTTTATTTCTGTAGATGCCAGAGCAGCATACAGCACAGTCAAAGGAAAAAGTTATTTTTTCATTCCAAATGCAGTGCTTCTTTAGAACACAGGGGTTAAAATTTTCTTGTTGCTCCTAATCTGCTGTTCTATATCAGAAAATGATGAAATTCAAACTTCAGCTTCCCCTTTCTACAGCTTATACCAGCATGGGAATTGATTCATCACACACTGCAATCAACTTTTTGGTACTTAACTGAATACAAATTATGATACTAAGGGAGATTTACATGTTTGTGTTGTAGAGCACAATGCTCATAAAAAAAAAAAGTTGATTTATCCACTGCAGTGGATTCCGATACATTTCCAAATACCCTTTCAGAGTAAAACACAGAAAAGAGTATGTGGCACATGAATTCATGTGGCACATGAATTTGGGAGGATGGATGTTTTAATTGTTTTCTCTGCTCTTCTACTTCTCTATGCTAATTTATGTAATTGTTAATTTTCGAAAGGATCATTTTCTATTTGTTTCAAGCCTTTCACTTACCAGAAATACTAAATTCACTCTCCCATGATTTTGCTGTAGAAGTTCTGGGAAATCTCAGAGATGTTATGACCCTTACTGAAAATTTAGAGCACTGAATATTCTTTTCTCTAAAATGTGAATTAGTCACTGAAATTAAATAAAAGGTGTTATAAAAAGTGGGGTTAAGAAAAAACCCTCCAAGAAACAATGAATTTGAAGTAACACATCAAAAAATCCCTGCTTTTCTGAGTTGATTAACACTTAGCCCCAGTTATGCAAAAAACATGACAGAAAGTTAAACCTTAGTTACACTTTCTTTTGACACATCACCATTCAATCAGGCCTTCCTTAATGTTATGCTACTTCCTAATTCTATATGACAAGTAGAAAAGAGAATTAAATACATATATATATATATATATATATATATATATATTACTTTTACCAAATTTCACACATATATTACATAATTATAATGATAACAGACATACAGTACATGTCCTCCTAGCAAATATGACTTTTGTAATGACTTCTTGCTCTCTTTGCTCTTATTCAATTTTATTCAATTCTGCCTGTTACTCCTTTTAGTTGCTTGTATTATGACACTTTTGGAACAGATTCACAGACAGTGCCTGAAAAATAGAGACCCCAATCCCTGATATGAATGTTAATAATTCACAACAATTAGACTAATGCTGGATATAGGGAAAATAATAAAAATAATAAAATCTGTGATCCCAAATTCCAGCTTATTAGGAAAACTTGAGAGACATAAGATACACCATAAACATTTATTTAATTGGAGAGCAAAGAGATGAACTATGAAATTCAGAATCATAGTATCTGTATTCAATCCCCCGTTTCAGTTTGCCATAAATGAAAACTGTTACCATCATCACTGAAGTTTCAGAACTGTCTAGCACTTACAAGATCTTATAAGATTTGTTGTACTATCTTTGACAATGGTTTCCATTAAGTATCCATTCCTGTATTCAGCTTCATTACATTACACATCCTCATCTACTTTTCAGTTGTGAATAAAGGTTGAACATTGGTTGTAAAGCAAAGAAGATTGTTAATAAAGTCTTTTTGCATCAAAGAATTTGAATGTTGAAGCTGTCAAGCTCTTAAGGCCTACAGACAACTGAAATAAGTAGGATAAATCCTGTGGGTTTTCATTTGGATTCTATATATTACAACACATCACATTACTCAGTCCAAAAAAATATCTCATGATTCTACAGACAACGCTATGATTTGCCACATCAGCATCAACTAACCCTTGCTCCACCCTCACCAACCAGCCATCAGGACTGGAGGCACACAAAGCCTGTATTACTTATGGATGCAAATATCCCAGTAAGGTAGATAATTACGAACACAGTGAAATCATATTGCAGGGAAATATATGTTGAGAGCTGAGTTTTCAAATCAGATCTCCCTTCCCTGCATTCAGTACTTCCTTAACAATGAAATGAATGTCAGTAGATGAAAGTACAACAGCTGTAAAACCACACTCAGCAACGTAAAAAAGACTAGAAAGGGAGATGAGGATAGAAATAACATTTGTTTGCAGCTACAATGAGAATTTATTTCTCAATTCAAAAATATGTGACATGATAATTTCACTGCTTTAACCAGTAAGTTTCCTGTACTTACAAACAGGCAAATGCCTAACTGCACAATGCAGATAAGATACTAGACATTAAGAAGTTGATTTTCAAAGAAATGTATGAAAAAGAAGCATGTAAGACTTTTTTCCCCTTTACTGAACTTCAGGTTATGGACTTTTATGACTGCCAATACTTTCTGTTGACAACATCTATATCTTAGTAAGTAAAACCACAGAATCAGTGCTGGTCAGTTGAGGCTTCCTAGCAGAGTAGTGTTAAATTTAAAGTCAGATTGAATTTTCCAGACTGGTGAGTATGAAGAAGCTAAGTGTTCAGCATTATTATTGTTGCATCACTCCTATGCACCTAAAAACTAAAGGGAAGGGAAAAACTTTTACAAAGAAAACCCATGCTTTGAACATATCTGACATGGTAGAAAAGCATCTTCCTCTACTCACATTCTATTTATCAGTCTTTAAGTGTCAAGTTTGAATTAGAATTAAGTGCAGTGAATATTTTTAATTATTGTAAATGTCAAGAAAAATAAATCCCTGTACCTCAGATTGTTTTTCATATTTTTTGGAGAAGGAGACAAACAACCACAGACTTCTCTACAATGTAAACTATGGAGGTATGAAAATATAACATTGTAGATAATTATATAACATCATCCTACTGTAAATTTGGGTACACATAGGTACGAATATTATAGGTGTAAGTTAAATGCTGAGAACTTATGCATGCAAAAAGAAGTTGTCTGCTAGGAGAAAGATTTTTTTACACAGCATCAGGATCACATTCAGCAATAACATTCTTTTCTCTTTCATTTCTGCATCCTTCTCTACATACATTAATAAGCAGCTTTGTCTTCTGCCCTCATGACTCAGATCTTATAACTTTCAATGACAGCAATCCAAATGCAAAAGTATGGATTGCACTTAGGTCTAGTTTCCTGAACTATGACTAGTGTTACAATCTCAAGTAATCTCAACGGACTAAAAATTGAGGAGCTTGATCTTCAGATCTTTATGCTACCAGTAGCATTTCTCCATGATGCCAGGCAAAGAGCTTAAGCTCTTTGTGCAGTTGTTTCCCAATCTCCAAGGCTTTTTGTGGTTTAGAGATGAAAGAAGCAACTACTGTGGTTGAACTTCAAGGCAGAATGGTGATCCTACATTACAGGGTGGTGTGCCCAGTAAGAAGCAAACATTTCCAGAACTAAAGAAACAGACAATGATTCTTAAGAGGATCAAACAGCAGCTAAGAGGATTTGTGTCTCTAAGCAGGGATTTACTACACAAAATGAGTATGTACAAACAAGACTAGCACTCAAACAGGACTGACTATGTAGCGTGTTTCAGTTATTAAAGTCTTACTCGTTCTTTTTCTTTTCTTGTAATACAACTCCTGACACAAAGCATGAAGCTGTAACCTGTCTATATCATGGAATGGATTTGAAAGTACCTTAGAACTTCAGGGCTTGCCTCCATAGAGATGTTCTCTGCTGTGGGACAACTCCCACCCCCAACAAATAAAAACCAGATGAAGGAGTGATTAGGAAATGTCCAGGCTATTACTAATTGCAATACAGCAGGAGGGTTCTCCTGCCAGCTCACATACTTAGAGGACTGCACCACACAGTGGTTACAGTGACCTAGGAGCCACATTGAACATTGATACATTTCCTTTTAAACATTTTTCATCAAGGGGTAGCCCTTCTCTGAGTGGCAGGTAAAAAAAAAAAATGGGAAAGGATAATGCAAAAGGATGGCTAAGTAACTTTTCAAAGCAAATCACAAGCAGAAGGAAAACTTGTGACTGCATGAAAACTACAAGGAGGGAAAGCAAAAATCCAAAGCTTCAGTAAGGGCTGAAATAAGTTTCTAAATAAAACCGCCAATGCAAGCAACAATCACCCTATAATTGTTGTGAATGTATTCAGACAATAAAGCATTCTGATCATAGCCTGAAAAGTAATCGTTCTTGTAAGCAAGGTAAATAAAACAATGAAAGTTTATAGTTTGGTTCGTTTCAGTGGTGAACCCTCCCTTGCTGTTACACTACTGAACTACTATTATTTGAAAATCTTGGTTCTGGTCAAGTGATCTGCCTCTGGTAGATCATATAGTTCATAACTTTGGGTGAATCTGACTCTGTTGTGATAAAGAGGAACTTTTGAGGAAACAAAAGCCATTGAAAGATTGTGCTGTTGTGTGCAGACTTCAGAAAAAGAACTGAAATGTTTTGCACTCTGTCAGTCAGATCTAGTGGTAATTGGCAAACATAATTATTATTTGATGTAATTTTTCTACTTCAGAAAATGGCCAGCTCCCTACATACTACTTTAATGATATCTTGCTAGAAAGACAATAAACTTTGGTAGTCACCCGGATCAGATGGTTCCCACTCCCCTGAAACATGAGTAGAAAGGCCAGGCCCATGAAGGGAAAGCTTTAACTCTCAGTGAAGTGGTAAGAGAGAGGCCACAGGACTCGAGACAGGCACTGCCACCAGAGAGGTTGCCAGCTAGCAACCTGCCAGTTGCAGTTCTTCCAGAGAAAGAGAGAATTCAAGGCAACACAGCACTCGTGCCTGCACTGTGAAGATACTGCAGGAGTCTCACATCCGATATGTGACACTTGAGAGGCCACAGGTTCAGAGGACTGCAAGATACTAGTATCCACTCGTATCCAGAACAAGCAGAATTAAAGACTAGCATGATAGGACAGAATTAGTTCAATATGTCTAGTGCTTCTTCCTGCAGCAACAGATTCTGATGTAAAAACCTCCTATCCTTCAACAGACACTTTGATATGTTTAGTTTTATGGGGGAACAAACATAAAATGCTGCAACTGGCACAACAAAATACACTACAAACTCCTTCTTCGTGTTTTTCCCTCTTCTGGATGACATGTCTCTAGTCAGTGACAATCTCAGGTGGCAATTGCAAATAAGGCCATGAACAACTTTGCAGTGGCTTCTGTAAAAGTATGCTCCCTTAAGAAAAAGAAATGTTTTTTTGATTCTAAATGTTCTCATTGAAGTTCCCCACATCTTTCACCTATGAGTGAATGTATTTCACATGGGTAAGCTCAGAAAAGAATCACAGCCTTTTACTGGAAGTTATATATCATGAAACAAGATCAAAAATGTCAACAGGAAAAATGTTGAAGAGGTGCCATTTGAAAATATGCCTTTCAACTCATTTGACCAAGGCTATTGTATTAAAAAAAAAAAAATCACACCTGTGTAAAGACAGATATGCTCTCTTTTTCTGATAAGAACAAGGTGTGGAGACACGTGGGATAGATAATTAATCTCTATTGCTATCTATAGTTTCATTGTTAACACTGTCTTGGTTGAAGTGTGAAAATACGTTCACACTTTTGAAACTGGGCGATTAACTAATCAAATGACAATATGAATCTCAGGAACACAGAAATTACTGTTACTCAACACTACTTCTGACTGCATTTAAAAAAAAAATATAAGAAAAACATTGGTTTGGGTATGCTTTAAAATTATAAGGGCAGTTACCATATCTTCCCCGCCATAACAATCTGTGCAGAAATTGTGACCACCATCACGAGCCTGTTTTCCATCGTGCACTTAGTATTTTACCCTCAAGGAATTAATTGCAGAGAATATTTTCCTTGTATAGACAACTTCCAAGCAACTGTAACAGAGAGGTGACATAAGCAGCACTGAATAACCAGAGGCAGTAAGCAGTAGCCACTGTCCTGTTAAGGCCCTGTTAAGTAGCAGTTGTGTGTATTAAGTACTACTGGTCTTACATCAGTGCCCCAGGAGATGTCCAATTAAGCAAGTTTACTGGATAAGTATGTCAGTTAAATGAAGCATACAGTACTAACTTGGATCAAAGTGCTACATGGCAAAAGCCCCACACATTTCAGCACAACTTCACAGGGCTGCCCAACTTGTGTGAGATTCATATTAAAAAAGATTTGACTAAACACAAATCACATGCTGCAGATGTGATTTCAAAACTCTCTCCTGGGATAAGATACAAGTTAGACCTCATGTTTAAGGAAGACCCACTTTGCACTTTTTTTTTTTTTTTTTTTTAATGAAACCATCCCTTTATACCCTTGGATTCTCCTATAGGATGGAGTTCACTTCCACATGCACTTCCACATTAATGAAAGAAGAAAACTGTCTTTTCTCTATATAGGCTGATGAACTTAATAACATCAAGAATGAATATGGAAGCATGCAGAATATGTATTTACAAAGTGTTTTGCTTTTTTTATTTATGTCACTAAAATTCTTGATATGGCTCTTAACACCTCATATCTCTAACACACTAACTTCCTTTTTTTCTGGTTGTGAAAACTGTTCTGTTTGTATTCATTTGAACTGCTGTAAGAAAATGATATTCCTGTGTTACTGAGTCAGCCACTGTGCCACCTCCTGGGATCACTGCACTGACTCCCAAGGCAGACACAAGCTATTTATCTTAATTTAAAGCCCTTTGTGGACAGTTTCTGTCTTACTGTCTTACTTATGCCATTTCCAATCTGCATAATGTCAGTCTCATTTGCTTGTCTGTCAAGGTAACACTTCCTCTGATACTTTCATTTACAATAATTTCTAATAGCCCCAAAGAGCACAAGACTACTATCAGACCCACATTATCAGATCCATATTATCAGACCCATATGCCCTCACTCAAAAACTATATCTGACCCTCAGATCTCCAGAACAAAGTTGTTCTATCCACTTTTTCCCTTTGTATTTCTTCTTATTTCCTCAAGATGTGTCTTACTCCCTTGCAGTTCTTAGCGTTCTTAATTTTTTTTCTGTCAGACTTGGAAATAAGACTTGCAGAAAAATCCCATTTCTGTTCTCCAGGCCTGCTACTGGAAGAAGAGAAGACAGCTTCTCCAACTTACAAACTTATTGGAATTTTCTTTTTGTGTGTACTGTCTTCAAAGAAAGTTCTGTCTAGCGTAGTATCCTGTGCCTGAAACTGATCAAATTAACACAACACACAGAGCTGGCATGCAAATTCAAAGAACTTCATCAATAAAAGAAATCTTCAGAGTTTTGGTTTTGTAGGATATATATAAACACCAGTAGCCAAGAGTTTAAGAGCAGCAAAAATCACTAACTTAAATAACGACTTTTTTTTTAACTCACCCTACCCCTGTAAGCATATTCTCCATTTTCAGTTCTCATGCCAAAAGCTCCTCTTTGCATCACATATTTCTTGCATTTTCTTGTAGTAGACATATATAAAAACTCTGCAGATTGGCTGGTATATATTTTTTTTTTGACACTCTTACATTCATTGCAGAAGTGGCATAGGCCAAAAATCCCCTAATAAAACAGATACAAGTAAGTTGACATGTTGCATTTGCACAACTCTGTTCAACTAAAATTCTCAAATTAGCATATAAACATTAACTGAAGTGGTATAGTTTAAAGTTACAGAAAACAATTGTAATATTCACATTTTACTCTAAGGAATGAGATGAGATTGGTGGATTTTAAAGAAAAGCAAAGCATAAAGGCACTTAATGGTGTAAAGCAGAAATGCTCTAGATCAGTAAGGCCAAGAGCATTCGTGTGGAAGATTGTGCCTACATCACGCTCTACTAATTTCTGTGAACGTATCAACATGAAGAACTTGGCTCTTACTGTGGACTCAAGTTGAAACAATCTATTTTCAGAGAAAATTACTGAATTTTCAGATGGGGAAAACAATGTAAATCTGGGGTAAAAACTGCACTCGTAACATTTGTGAAAATTCCTTTTAAGAATAAATGAAGTGGCAATTGCTATCAGAATTCCTCCTGCTGCTTTTTTCTAGACTGTTTATTGTCTTCCAGAGGCATACAAGCTCTATTGGGTGTTTGGGGAAGGCCCCTGGACTTCCCACTTCCCTAAGAATGTAATGTTAAATGTTTATCTTTCCATTGAACAGGAACTAACAGTGCCCAATAACAGAGGAAATGCTATATTTACAAGAATTTTTGCAGCCTCCTGTAAGAGGCTACTGGATAAAATTACTGATTTCCATCAGTCACTCTAAAATGTTGAAGATAGGAAAAGAGGATGGGGTTATTTTTGAAAATCCTGGGTTGCATTTGTTAAAACAAGCCCTGAATTTCAGCTATGTCTGCTTGTTTTTATTTACTTCCGGGGAATCACATTCTTGGTTTTTTTTAAATGTATGGCGATTTGTAACTTTTAGTTTCAAGTTTTGTTTCCCAAAGCGGTCAGCCTTGCCTCATGCCTTCACTGATTAAGGACTGGTTGGTTCAATACACTGGTTATGCGAGTTTCAGGTGGGACGGTGTTCCCCGGCCCCCCTGTCCGCCCCGCAGCTGCCGCAGGAACGCGGGCCCAGAGACACCGAGGCACAGGGATCTCCTGCCTGCTCGCTGGGAAGCCCTTTTGAAAGGGCACAGACTGAAACAGCCTCCACTGCCGTTCCCATTTTCCACTTCAGGCCCTGCCCGTGGGAGCCCCCGCCCCGTCGGGTGTGGCACGGTGATCCCGGAGCTGCGGGATTCCCGGGAAGCGCCAGCCGCGAGGGCACCTCCGCAGTGCCTGCGGGCTCCGCGGGGGGCTGGCGCAGCGGGGCGCACCGTGGGCAGACACTGACCCACGGCGAGTCCCACCTCAACGCGAGGGAGAACTTCACTGCGCCCTGACTGACGCGGGCTGCCCGCAGAGGCCGCGCGTGGCGCCTCCCTCACTGCAGAGCCTCACGAACCGCCTGCCCGCAGCCCTGTGCCATGCTGTCGGGGATGGCCTTGCTCGAGCAGCGAGGCTGGAGCACCCGGCCCGCCGGAACCCTTTCCCAAAGTGCCCCACACGGTAACTTTGCGCCCCCTCCCTCGGCCCCAGCCCCTCCCCCAGCCCCTCCCTCCCGCCGGCAGGGCGGGGCCGAGCGCGCGCGGCGGGCGCGCAGCGTGTGCGCAGGCGCGGTGGTCGGGCGGGCGCGCGCGCGCGGGGCCGCAGATGGAGCCTCCCCCCGGCGCCGCAGGTAGGGCCGGGCGGGAGGGCGGGGGGCTGGCAGGGTCATACACGCGCATATGTATACACACACACACACATACATATATATATATACACACATATATACACACAGGCTCCCCCTTCCACCTGCCTCGCCTGGGCTTCCTGTGGGGAAACCCCCTGTCGCTTTCTGCCGGCCCGTCTCACCCGCCGGGGAGGGCGGCGGGCCGGGCCGGGCCGCACCGCCCCGCTCCACCCCGCCCGTGCTGGGAAGGGCCACCCGGAGGGGCTCCCGAGCGCTCCGGGCAGCATTTCCCCGCCGTCCCTTTCCCTCCGTCCGTCCGTCCTGCCGCCGCCGTGGCCTCCACCAGCGGCCGGGCGGGGCCCGCGGGTGCTGCCGTGGCCTCTCCGGCCCTGGGAGGAACCGAGTCCCAGACCGCCAAGGTCACGGAGTCCTGCGCTTCGTGCTGCCCCGGTCTCGTCCGAGCGGCTGTGGACACGTGTGCACTGAAGTGAATGCAAACCCGTGTCCTCTGCCCGCCCGCGGCGCTCCCTCGTGTGCCCCGAGGCCCCGGGGCAGGGGCCCTCAGCCCGGCGTGTTCAAAGGCCTTTTCCCCGGGAGAAGGAGGCCAGCCAAGTGCGGGCCGGCTCCAGCCCATGCAGGGTGTGGAGGCGCCCGGAGCTGCACCTCCGTCCGTGCAGCCCGTGGCTGCTTCTCCAAAAGCCGAAGGATGCTGGCCAAGGCCCAGCTCTTGGTTTCTGATGGAAGCCTGTCCTGGGGCTGGCTCTCCAGGCCCTGCAAACAAGGCATTCATAGAGCAGGCAAGTTCTGGATTTATTGTATTCACTAAGCACTGATCTGTTACTAAATTAAGGTAATGTTATAAAACTCACTGCTGCATTTCAAGTGGTGGATGTTCATCTGCAGTGTATTTCACTTCCCTGTTGTCCTTTGGAAAAGCCTAGTTGTTAACACTAGCTTAATTCAACCTGTTGTGATTTTGGTGTAGCGCAAAAAGGATGGTTCCAAACACTGAAGTTCATCAGCAGCCTGCTTCCCAGGGTAATGATATTATATATAATAATGACATATATAATAACAGTATCTGTCCCTCCCAATCCATGCTGTAATTGTATGTTGGCTGTGGTAAGACTACTGAGGGTATACTTTGGCTACGTGCTGCGTGACACCAATACTGAGATTCATCTGCTGAGCAGTGGTATTGCTTACTGACACCTCTCGAAATCTGCTACGTTGTTACCCAGCGTCTTGCTTCCCTCCCCACCATCTCCCCATCAGTCGCTGGCTGTTACAGCTCTGTTGAAAACCTCAGAACGTGAACTAAAAGCAGAGATGTCTAAGTGAGGTAGTAGAGAAACTGGAACAAGAGCTGCAAGAGGTGTGAGCTGCCCTGTTCATATTAGTAAGGTGTTAACCCAGATACTCCGGTGTGGTAGGTTTTAGTGTCATCATTGTTAACTGCTTCTTGGCTCATATACGAGAAAAAAAGAGGGAGAATCAGAGTTTTGTAAGTTGTGACTAATACTTCATTTTATGGTCACAAAAGGCACAAATATTCTGGCTTTGCTAGGCAGGAGGGAGCAAATATTAAGAAGTCCTTTGAAGCTCAGGATGTAGAAACTGTGAATTGTGTTGTGATTTGTGTGGGGGGAGTTTTTTGACACGCGCAGTTTTGGAAGGAGCTGTAGTTGTGTCATTAAGTAGTTGCATCCAGTAAATAAATTGGTAGGTGAATCTGTTCACAAAGTTTTATGTTCATAGAATCATGAATTATCCTGAGTTGGAAGGAATCCACAAGGATCATCAAGTCCAATTCCTGGCCCTGCTCAGGACATCCCCAGGAATCACACCCTGTGCCTGAGAGCATTGTCCGACCACTTCTTGAACTCTGGCAGGCCTGGTGCTGTGACCGCTTCTCTGGGGAGCCTGTTCAAGTGCCCAACCACCCTCTGTGTGAAAAACCTTTTCCTAACATGCAACCTAAACCTCCCCTGACCTTCATGCCATTCCCTCGGGTCCTGTCACTGGTCACTAGGGAGGACACTTCAGTGCCTACCCCTCTTCCCCTCATAAGGAAGTTGTAGCTGCAATGAGGTCTCCCTTCAGTCTTCTCCAGGCTGAACAGACTGAGTGACCTCAGCTGCTCCTCTCATGGCCTTAGGCCCTTCCTCTCTTTTAGGCCCTTTACCAGCTTTGTGCCCTCTTTTGGACTCTCCAAGAGCTTTATATCCTTTTTGTATTGTGGCGCCCAAAACTGCACACAAGACTTGACGTGAGGCCGCACCGGCTCAGAGTAGATTGGGACAATCTCCTCCCTCGACTGGCTGGCAGTGTTTTCCCTGATGCCCCCCAGGACACAGCTGGCCCTCCTGGCTGCCAGGGCACTGCTGACTCGTGTCCGACTTGCCATTGACCAGGACCTCCAGGTCCCTTTCCACAGTGCTGCTCTCCAGCATCTTGTTCCCCGGTCTGTATGCACATGCAGAGTTGCCCCGTCCCAGGTGCTAAACTGTGTTCATATGTTTGGTAATTGCCCAGCTCTCTATTTTGTCTGGGTCTCTGCAGAGCCCCTCTGCCTTTGAGGGAGTCAGCAGCTCCTCCCAGTTAAGAAACGTGTTGCACTATTTTGTTTTATCCTTCTCCAAAATGAATGTGCTGCAGCCCCACACTGAGTCTGATTTTTGTATGCAACATTTCCAAAACTTTCTAGGGTGCTGCTTTCAGTAGTAGAGGCCATGGGTTATGAGAAAGAATGTTTTCTTTTTAATGTGGTCTCGGTTATATCTGTAATTTTCAGGTGGTGATGTCTGGATCCTCAGCTGAGGATTCACAGATGTGTAAAGAGAAAAGTGGAGTCATTGTCAGTAACTGAGATACACAAGACAGGTTTCGGTACCTGTCCTAGACAGAGGGCTTAAAAGCAGAGAAGCTGAAGACTGATTTAATATTTTTGCTAAGCTGCTTAAAATGTCTCTTTCTTACCGTCATGGAAATCTAGATTGCTAACATGGTACAACATCAGTTTTTCAGTGGAATAAGAGAATTGGGCTTGCAGAATGGTTGTGACTTGTTTCAAAGAAACAAGCTGTAAGACCTGAGCTAGAGGAATGTACTGAAAGGAATGAAATTATAGCTTCAAAACATAGAAAGGATAAAATAATGGGGGATAAAACTATGTTGAATTTAAAGGGCAAAAATATACAGTTTTTTCCCCAGCTTTTAATTAAACTTCTTTTAGGTAAGTTTTGTGATTAATAACATAAATTGCCAGAATAATATCTGCAGTTCTCATGTTAATGTAACCAAAAAGCTTTTAGCCCTGTCTTTATGTCAGAGCAACTCATACTTTGGAACTTACAAAAACACTGGTGTGTTTTGATCATATCTTTGTTCATTGGTATTGTATGTACTGATTGTTCATTAACTATGTAGGTACAGAAGTCAAAGGTAGGCTTTGTTTTTTCTTGTCTCTAAGTCCTTACTTCCAGTTAAATAAAAAAAAAAAATGCAGGAAGAATGGTATTTGGTCCTCTTATTCAAAAGCCTTGCTCTTTATTGTGTGTAGTATTCATTATTGGGAAAGAAAGGTGTAAATTTTATCTTGAAAGTGGCTAAAGAACTAAATATTCAAGCTCTCAAGGAATTGGGCCAGATTTGTTTTTAAATGAAACTTTTGTTTGTGATTTACATTGGTTTTTAGTACACCTTGTCACACACTCCTGAAAATTAGTAAAGAGGACTATGTGCTGGAGCAGCTGATTACTATTATTGGGCATGGTGGGAAATCTGAGGTTGTTAACACCTCCTCTTGTAATAATTGGGGAGTTTTGTTGATTGTTAGATTTTCCTGCACTACTTTTTTTTCCAGTTGTTGGGTACTTTGCTCTTCCTATGTTGGATTTACCTGTTACTCATCTCTTGTTTCTGATGCAAATTATTGCCGAGTTCGTGATGTCACTGCCTAGCCGTATTTTACATGATCTGTTTGATTTATATAATTCAAATAGGTTGTGGTGCAGGACCTTTCTCTATTTCTTACTCCAGGTGGAAGTAAGCAGTAAATTCTTGGACAACATCCACTGTTAGCTAGACAGGGCATAGAAGAAATAGGGTTTGTATACTTGCGACTCGTTTCAGACAAGAGGCACTCAAAAGTTTGGACTTGACTTAAAAGGTGTGGAGGCATATCCTGGATATGAATCGAATTGTGTCTGTGCTGTTAGTATATTTTAGCGTCCCAGAAAAAAAGCAAAATGTGTATTTGATTGCTGAATCACTGCTGCATGGTATCTTTGTTTAAGTGAAACAAAGTTATGTTGAGGGTTTGGCATCACTGAGTGAAGCATTCAGAAGCTTTACAGTGATGGAATTAGAGCTGTCTCTGCTAGTTTAGTCCTTGGTCAGTCCATGGCCCTGGTTGTTACTGACTCTGTGTGTTGTGGATTTTGTGGGAATTCTCATCTATTGTCAGATGGGATTTGAGGTGCGCTGAGATGTTCCCTTTATAGGTAGTTCACACCCTAAGTTTTCCTAACTGGCAGATCTGTCATACTGTACAGGCTAGGCATTAAAGAACCTGCATTATTTCCAGTAGTAAATATTTAAGTCCTAATCTGTAATTAATTTTCAGGCCCTGTAACTGGATTTGATGTGTGATCAGCAGTGTAAAAATATCTTATTGTGTCGGCTTGGCTTTACTTCTTACTCACTAGATGTATGAGCATTTCCAATCTGCATGTAATTAACAAAAAAGTGTGCTTTGCCAGGTCTGCTTTTCCTTTTCTTTCTAGATATTACAGACTTTCTGTAATACAGCCATTGTTCACTTTTAGCAAACAGTATTCTCGTAATCCAGTACTGCCATATTGCAGGAACATGAGCCCCAAAGCAGAATGTAAGATAACAAATTCAGCCAGTGAAAAAGGTGAAAATTGACTTTGAGGTGATGATAGAATGGTGAGAAGTTAAAGCTTTGGAAATTTTCCCTCATGTTGTCATCCCTGTACTCCATCTTAATTTAAAATGTCAGTATTAGATCTCAAAATCTGGAACTTTTTAAATACAAATAAATTTATTCATATACCTTTAAAGAAGAAAAAAGTGGTTGCTGCATAGAGAAGCTGCACTGATCAGTTTCTTTTCCTTTTAAATCAGGGTTTCACGGTATCACATACATAGTTTCACCTGGATTATAACACGTCTGTCATTTCATATTGTCTTTCTATACTTTAAAACCTTAGTAGAAACTAAGTACTTAAGGCTCTAGTTTGTATGCAAACACTGATGTGCAAGTGAAATTACCAAAGTCAGTAGCATTTCCTGTATGCATGAAGGTGTTTGGTCCTGGTCCATCATCTGTCAGTTCACACTGGATATTTTTGACTGATAAAATCCTTTAACAGGATTCTGCGGGGTTTTTTGTGGGGCCAAGATTACAAAGCAGTATGCTGAAAATGATTGTCACTTTGACCCCAAAAATTCCATGTCAGTAAAGGTACGGAAGCTCTCTCAAAAGCTACAGGATTGCATCCTGAAAGTATTTAATTACATTGGTACATAAAATCAGAATTGTAGGAAAAGACTTTAAGATTTTAAAAAGTTTTCTTTTTCTCTCATGACTTTACTGGGTCCATCTCTAAATGGATTTTTTCTGATGGTTGTGACTTACGGTTTTCAAACAGAGGGTTTGAGTAGTTGATAATATATTCAGTGATACAGACTTTTTGGATACATTTTTATGATGCACATAGATGTAAATTATTCACATGAATTAATGTAAGATTGGTAATTTTTATTTAAGACAAGGGGGATAAGCTAGGCAGACTAATGGAGATGAAAATTTTGAGTTGAATTCATTCTTTTCCTGAAGGAGTAATAAGCTCTAGTTATATTGTTCATTCAAAACACTTTTAGAAGTACACTAAAATAAATCTGATATTATTTAAAAAATTGGCCTCTAGAGCCAATAGTCTGATTGATGAAAAGAATGTTTGCCAATAGGCATGCAGTGAGCACTCTGCTGCTCCTTCTGTTACTAATAAAAGCATACAATTCCAGTGTATGTTTATAATTAGCTCACAGGCAAGTGTTTTAAAACAAAACTTTGGAATGAAATAAATTATTTACAGCAGATAAACAATTTTTACCAAGTGATACGAAAAATTACTGAGTCCCTCAAATTAATGCAATTTTGTAACTTAGCTATAAACTTGTTCTCCAAGACAACTCTGGTGTTGTGTATACTATAGGTCTGCATATGGGAAAAATGAGAGAATAGCTGGTAAACTCAAGTTTTAGGAGACTTATCACAAGACCTTCCCTTCCAGCAAAACAGCTTCTTTAAATGTGGTGTAGGTAAAAGAACAGGAATTCTGCTTGTATCTTCTTGGTTTTCTTCCCTTTCACTGTAATAATCCTATTTCTACTGCTGAAGTTCTCATTAATACTTTTTCAAGTTTTATTTCTTCACTTAAAAAGGAAATGCATCTTAGAAATCTGTTTACTTACAACTGCTTATTTTTGATAACAGCTGGTAGAATAGTAAGGTGTATTTAAAAAAAGCACCTTTTATGGCTCCACATTTCTCAGCCAAGCTTGCAAAATAATGAAAGTGATTGTTTTTAGAAATTTATATATTTTGAGGAGTGTTATGTTTTAATTTGCATTCTTGAACTTCGGCTGTCCTTTCTACAGCATTTTTGCTAGTAAATAACATAACTGGTGTTTAAAAGTTGGTGTAACTGGGATTTCAAGAAAAACATATACTCAGGTATAACAGTTGCTAATGAAAATGTTAAAAAGTTACTAAAACTTTCTCTGTTCTTCACATATACTATGATTCTTACTGAAATAGCTATAGTATTTAAAGTACCATTTTGAGCATTTTTTGAAGGTGGATAAGTAAACAACCTTGAGCATTTTTTGAACAAAAAAATCCAAATTGGAGGTTGCATAACTAGAAATGCATGTTTCAAAAAGTGTTACTGGAGTTGCTTGATGCAGTCTCTCTTGGATGCAGAAGGTTTGAGGCTTTTTAAAATATCTGAGTAGAGTAGATTTCAACTTTTTCTCAGCTTTTCTGAGTAATCTGTGTCCCTGCTATCTGAAGTCTTGAGAGACGTGAAAGCAGAGCTGTAAGATACCAGCAGGACATGATAACTAAAGGGTGATTGAGACATTAACTAACTGTTAAATGAAGAGGGGAGATGATATGACTTTTCTTGGGATGCTCTTCTAGGAAAGCGTTTGTCTTGGTATCCCGTGTTTGTAATAGTCTTCTAATGCGTATGACAAGCAGCTGCAGTCTTTCATTATTGGGACTGTAAAGCAGCTTTGTATTTCATTCTCTCTTTGTCCTCTGAAAGATCTGTTGCCTACAACACTGCGCTTGTTTTGTTCTCAAGGCCTTCCTGGGTCCTGTGCTCAGAGTAGGAAGCCAGGAGAGTAATCATCATCTGTTTTCCCAGCTTCCATATGGAGTGAATTAGATGTGTTCTCGTGGTTGGGATGTTCTTGTTCCTATTGATGCATATTAATTTTTTGTGTTTTGGTAATTTTTACAAAAATCATGAAAACCGCTAAACTGAACGGCTGTGGTTCTTGGCCTTCCAGGGCAATAAACAGCTTTTGCAGCTGAGGGTTTTGATCAATGACAGAAAGCTATTACAACTGTAGTCTTGTGCCCTACATATTGTGCTATGAGAATCATTTCAAGCACTCAGATTTGCCAGAACACACAGATTCTGTTTGTTAAAAAAAAAGGAAGTCTTAAATGTGTTCCTAGTGATTTGCTGAATAGGGATATCTCCCAGGTTAGTAATCTCTCTCCTTTCTTCAATTCTTTACACTGGGATGAGGTTTTATGCAAAACAATTTCTGTTTCACAGAGGCATTTCCTCTTCTGTAGCTTTCCCCCCATTTTTTTTTTTTCCTTGGCAACTGCAAGTTGATAACTTCTGTAACTGTTCTTTATCCTGTCCTTTGTTCCTTGCCCACATGAGTATCATTCTGGAGGCTGCTGATCTCTTTAGGGAAGAGATCCTGCTTCTTTAGGAAATGTTCAGTAGTTTCATCACACAGATGTAGCCTTATTCACATTTTCAAGGAGCTAGTGACTGAGATGTAACAACTGAATTACTGCTGTAGCTCTCTTCTCATTTCTACTGGATGCTGCCCAGTGTCCTGATATGCCCTCTCCTTCCTGCATTTTCAGCATCTGCAAGTTTGACAACATGGGACTAAAAGGAGGGAGTTTGCCTGGAGCACAGCTCTGTCGTGGTTCTGGTTGAGTTGGTGTTAACACCAGTATAGCTACTCCTTGCTATCAGTCTTATGACCCTTTCCTTATGAATAATCAAACAGAAAATTGGGTGCTTGAGCTAAGATAAAACCTGAAAATACTTTTTGACTGTTCTGGGCTAACAAGGAGTCCTTCTCTTTTTGGGTTTCTTTTTCTTTGCTTGCTTCCTTGTTTGTTTGTTTGCTTGTTTTTTCCAGATGGCCTTACATCCTGTTTCCTTTCTAGCCTTCAGTTGTACTCCTACCACTTCTCTTTGTCAGCAGAGAGTAGCTGATCCTTGCTCTGGAGCCCTGTGCTCTCTCCTTGTGGGAAGCATGGACACTTCTAGCCAGCTTTGCCAGTGGGGGAGGCCCAGCTGCTTTTCCTCAGCCTTAAAGGCTTCTTTGCTCTCTGCTACTTTTTTGTGTGGTCTAAAAGTTGAACCTGTGCAGAACCAAGAGTCACACTTAGCAATCCTTCTGAGTCCCTTCCAACTTAGGTTATTCTGTGATGCTAATTGTTGGAAGTAGATAAGTAGATCTAATTACTCCAAGGTGTAAATCAGCTGAGAAGCACTTCTTTGCATGTATTAGAGTTAATTTTCTGTTTTGGCCTGGTGACTCACTGTGTGGTTAGGTGCATAACAGTGCTGATGGGATCGGAGTGAAGTGGGAGCAGTGGGGGAACAGATAAAATTTCCCTTTTGGAGACAGATAGCAACCTACTTGCTTAACTGTATCCACATTCATAGGTCATTCTACTCTAATATAGCCAGGTTTAAAAAAAGGGTGGAGGGAAGTTTAGGCTATAGTTTGAGCTAGTCACACTCATGGCAGTTCAGTCTTCCTGTCCTAGTGTCATGCAATTCCTTCTTACAGGCCATTTTGGAGTTATATAGTGAACTGGATTGGGGAATTTATGCAGCTGAAAAAATCCCTGACAAGAAATGTATTTACCTTTAAACCAAATTAACTTCCCCTTTCATTCACCACAGGGCTGCCGAGCCCATCTGTGTGGGCAGCGGGAAAAGAGCATCATAGGAATGAGGAGAGGGCAGGAAGGCTGCAATACCAGCTTTGTCCTTTTTAAAAAACATGTTCAGATTCTATATATTGCTCATTATAATCCTCCATTTTGTTGCCAGATTCTTCTAGTAATATCACTTATGCAATACGTTGTACTCTCATAATGTAATCTCTTAGCATTAGTGAAATTTAAATATGATGACTTAAGGGTGACTAATGTTAGCCTCTCTTGGACTGTTTGAAGTAGAAGGAGCAAAAAAATGCTCTGAAAAATAGTGTTTGAAAGCAGTAGAGAACTACCGTAGGAAATCTGGGTCTTTCCTATTTTTATACATTGCACTTTCAATTTTTTTAAATTCATCTATTTTTTTTATAAGCAATTTAAAATGAAATGATTGTCACTCAAAATAACTGTATCTGACAGTAGAGTTTTCATAATATGAGCATCCCATCTGATGCTATTCTGAAATGTAACATTGACATCAAAGGAAGAATAAGTAGTGCATTTGAAGATGAAAACCAGGTATTTGGTATAACTGCAGTGTTACAGTGTTCTGAACGAACTTCCTTTAAAGGGTTTTTAGCTCAGAAGCTGAGAAGTAAAAAGCTGTGCATGATAAATTCTCATCCCTTTGTTTTGAAGAAAGTGGATTTGGAAATGCAGTAATTTTTTTAAATGGTCTGTGTTGTGTATTCAAAATCACTAGCTGTGTTCAAGAGTACTGAATTCTGGAGACAACCAAAAGCAAAGTGGCAGCATTTGGATTTCTCAATGAAAAAATTCCTGGATCCTCCATTGAAAAAAATTAGTTTTCTTCTGAAGAACTGAAGTCTTTCATGTAGTAATATGAATTTTGGGTTGTGCTCTGCTATGTGCAATGTTTCTCAGCTTAGTGTCAGTGACTAAAATGTATATACAGGTAATGTGCATATAAAAATACTGTTATCCTGAAATAAAAGTAATTACCCTTTTTGCTGTCTCTATGCAGATTTTCTGGTTTCTAAGGCAGAATTAAAATATGCTGACAGAATTTTCTTCTCTATTTTTGGTTCATTATGTCCATTAAGTAGAATAGAAATATTCAAGATAATGCTCATATTTGTATCTGAGCAAATTTAAATTTTGGACTTTCCATCCTTTTGATCTATGTGGTCCTTTCATGGTATTTTCTTCTGCTGTTTATGACAGTTTTAGTTTACTAGTATATGTTATATAAATGATGCTGTGTTACTTCTTTAGATTGACTGTCTCTGATGTAGAGATAATACAAATTTTTTTTTCAAAATTATCTTTTTTTCACTCCTACAGAAAATTCTAAGCTGAGACATGTAGAAAAAGATGTTTTGATTCCACAAATAATGAGGGATCGAGCCAAGGAGCTGTGTTCAGATAAGGTGCAAGGTAAGAGTCAAATATTCATTAGGAGATCAGATGTATTCACTTTTGTGCCTTGAATATAATCCTTGTTTTTGAAGTCATGTAGTCAGAGAATTAGTATGTGTGATCTGCATCTTATCTGTTCACTGTGAAACCAATATTGAAGCATATAAATCTGCTGTGTTAGCTTTGGCTGCTTGGTGATGTGGACTGTTTTCCAAAATGACTTGTTCTCGAGGGTCTGTGGAATTTAATATGATTAATACAAAACTTTCCACATTTCAGTCTATGTGCTGACAGCAACACAAGTTATTGTGTTCCTATATGTAATATTTGATACTTACATAAACAGAATTGCAGCATGTGAGCCTTCATTTAGGGCCTCTCTCATTATGATAAATGCTTAAATATTCCCAACCAACTACATCCTTTCCCTGCCCCAGTATTTAAAAGATACATGCACATAAACACACATGTGTTACTAGACAGACATTGAAATAGGGTGGTGCAGTCCACTTCTGGTTTTGTTTTCTCTTGAAAAGTACTGCACAATAACTCTTTAAAGTGGTATCAGCATTTCTTCTGACACCCCAGTGTTCATTTATTTTTGGAAGAAATCTGTAGCTTTATGAAACACCATAAAGATGGTGCTACTTACACACAGCCTGGCCAAGAATGCTGCCATAAGAGAGATGTAAGAATGGAAAGAAAAGAATTAGGCCACAGAATTATTCTATACAAGTGCCAGACTTTCAGTAGAGGGCACTTGCGTCTGGTCATGTAGATCAGTGCTTTTTGATTGTGTACCCCCATCATTAAAAATTTTTTGAGTGCACAATACCAGAATATATGTATTTTTATTTATAAATTAAATAAATATACCGTGTACTAGTATGTTATCTACACTATAAAACATAAAAATAGAAATTAAAAAAAGGTTGAGATAAAGATGAAATAAACAGTGTAAAGTAATTTTTATGCTATTTACCCATGGTACAAAAACCTTTTTGCTCTGAAAAGCTTACTATTAACAACAGTATTTATACTGAGATCTATATGACCTAATGTGCTTCAAAATCTTCATTTAACACTGTGATACAGGAATTTGAAGGTCTGGTTTTAAGTTTAGTTTATTTCAATACTTGAATTTCATGGGTGTCATACCTGAGAAAGATACCTCACAAAGATGCATAGATTCCAGTGGAAGAAGTACATTGTTGCTTGCATTTACTAAATTATAGAAATTTTTCAATTTCATACAAAAGTTTTGCAAAGATTTTGCTTAACATTGGAGTAGTAAATGACCATCTCCCCTGATGTCAATCAGTTGTTCTTCATATCTGAAGGTGTTGCATGTATATATTTTTAACCCACTGAAGCTCTCATTTGGAAGATTTTTGACAGGTTAGTAGATTCTCTTTCTATCTTGTTAAACTGTATAGGTGTATGAGGTTTTTGTGGGTGATACACTCGTATTCAGCAATAAAACCAAACCAAAAACCTGCATGATGAGGGGAGCATAGCCAAACACCTGTTTTCAAACTGCTCTCTCCAAAGCCCACATTTCTTTTGCAAAGGAGTTACTTTCTCTCTATTGGTAAAACATTATCTTCACCTTGAAGAGACACACTGAGCATTTAGTTCTTTGGAAATTATTGCTAGGTAGCAAATTACGCACAGTGACTTGTCATCACCGAAAAGGTCAGCAAATTTGGAACACTTGTCTTTTTGTAAAAGAAAAATGTGTCAGGTTTGACAACTCCCTGAAATGTTTTGCCACAAGGTACCCAGCAAATCTCTCTGTGGTGCCAGGGATTTTCATTGCCCCTCCCTATCCCATTGCAAACTCTGGTAAAAGCTGCTACGGAGTCTGGTAAAGATGTGGCTGTTTGAAGGGCTTGTTTTTATAAAGTTACCACATCAATGTCATCCTTGTAGCACTTTGTGCACTCCTGGTTCCAACTACCTTGCTGCAATTGTTCACCTATGAGGGATGTGGTGAAGTATTTTATATCTCTGCAGCCTTAGTCTGGAATCCGTTTTTTATTCCAGTTAAAGCAGTCGCTCCATCAGTGGATATGTTTGCATGGTTTTTCCATAATACATTGTTTTTTTATTCAAGAAGCCATTTCCTATTGAGAATGTATCTTCTCCAGTACCTCTTTCCTTTAGTGGCTCACTGAAAAAAAAAAAAAGCTTTTTGTGCATTTCATTATTGTCATGCAAATACCACAAGCTGAGAGAAGTTAGAAACTTCTGTGTGTTCCCCCAACTGTACAGCAAACCTCGCACACTGTGTAACTTGTTCTAATACTTGTTTCTTAAAATCTTCAGCCTTGTCTTCTATGCATATTCCAGCAGTGTTTACTGACAAAGGAGTGCATTTTAGTTTGTTGTTACATTTTTTTTGTTACATGTTTTCCCTCTATTATTTTAGCGATTTTTACAGTTGTTTCCCTAATGGTGTGTGGCTTTTTGTGTTTCACTATTTCCTAAGAAACTTCAAAGGAGACATCTAGACATGTATCACTAGGTTTAGAGTCAAGTCTAGTTAAAATGGAACAGTGTATTTTTAAGCAGCTGCTTTTAGCAATTCTTCAAAAGATTAAAAAAAAAAAGTAGTCCTACAGTAATTTTGACATTGAGTAAGCAGGAAAAGAGTTGGGAATATTTGCCAAAGGAAAGTGGCATCACGTGACAGGTACCTTCCAGTGCTGCCAGGAGGACTTAATAGAGTTGATTTGAATGATAGTTGAATCATTTTCACTTTGAACTCTACCTGTTGGGGGGGGGGGAATGAAGATGAAAAGCAGTCACAGTAACATGGGTCATTGAAAGAAGATGTTAGTTAAAAATATCCTGAGACCTTGCTATTTGTATAATGTTGTTTGAGGGTAAACCAAAGGGAGATTGTGTTTCTGCTTTTCTGCCTGAACTTTCTTTGTGTGAGTTGAAGACTTTGGTTTCAGCATCTTCATTTTCCCTGGCAGCAATCAGTATTGGAGATTCTTGAGCTGTGAGTTGCAGATTATCACCTTGCAGCTTCTCCATCTTTTTGCCTCCATACATTGTAAAGCCAAATGCTATAGTTTTTCTGTGATGTTAGGCAAAACTATATATTTTTTCTCCTGTGTAGAGTTCTGTTGTCTGTCCATGAAGATGAGGTTTGTGGATGCATCAGTCTTTGCCTCATTCTTCTGTCACCTGTAAGCCAGCTTTGGTCAAATTATGTGGAGGTTAGAAGTGGAAATTGAGTATTTCTGAGACATTTGTTTGGATCAAATAGGCAGGCAAAACACCACACTAATACCTCTATTAAAAAATAAAAAGGTGGTAGCGTAGGTTCAACTATTTTGTTGTACACCATTTTATCTGGATGGAGGGGAGAGACCAAACCACAGGAAATGAAGCTTAAGCAGTTTTGTGAACAGGAGATTTATCATCTCTTAAATCTATTGTGAAATTATTTCTGGAATAAATTTGTCTTGTTAGTACAAAGGGATAGGTGTTAATCAGAATAAGTAGGCTATGCTTTTTATGCTGTAAACAATTATAAGCTGTGTAATTAAGTAATCAAAGCTCCTGCGATTCAGTTTGTGCACTGCAGAGTGTACACACGTGCATGAAATGGAGCTGTTTACACCAAGTGGCACAGCTACTCATTTAACTTGCTCTCAGTGTAGGATTTTTCTGCTTTATGTTAATTTTGTTTGAGAAACTCCTATTAGTACGCCTTTGTTTCATTTTGTCTTTAGGAAATTGTGGTAAATGCATTGGTAATATAGGAAATAAAGCTATTCCACAAGTGGGGGCCTTTTACAATTGGCTTCATCATGCTGGGTTCACATGTGTCCCTATGGGGAGCCCCTATACATTCAATAGGGCTCTGCGTGAGCGCAGGGGTCCATCTGTATCCAGCCCGTTACCTTAGCCTGCAGCTATACCACCTAGAGCTCTGTGCTTATCAGAGCTAATAATGCAGCTAATGACAGCCTGTCCAGCACGTGTTCAAGAGCTGTCCAGGGAAAAGAAACCCCACAGGTTAAAAAAATAAATAAAAAAAATAAAGGTTTTGTTAACTCAGAAAGTGGTCCTGCTGCCCTAGTGTGTGGCTGAGTGGGTGACCCGTTGCTATGCTTGGTTGTTAGCCTACCAGAGTTTTTTAAGGATGAAATAACCATGAAAGTATGTCCATCTGATAATTTTTAAGAGCAGTTAATTGTTCTGTCTGGTCATATTTTACTTAGATTATACTTAGATGAATTTTGGTTTAGATTATTTAAATTTACTTAGAACTTTTTTCAGATTGTTCCAGTATAGTTCTGTGTGCTGCGTATTTCTTTAGAATTTTGTACTTCTCAGTCTCAGAATAATTTTTATGTGTTTTTAAGATTTTCAAGCACTCTTTCAGTGAAAAAGGATATGTTAGTAATTTTATTAAATTGGTTAGACTTTCTGGGAAACACTAGTCAGCTTTTAATGACTGTTATGTAAATATGCTTTATTGTGTTCATATCCCTGCACTGAATGTATGTGAAATCGTGGGCTACTATAGGAGTTACAAAAGAGTAATAAAAAACAAGCAAACATAAAAACCCAACAACATTGTCAGACATGGGCTTTTCACTGTGTTTTTACAAACTGTAGCATGAGTTTGCCTGAGATAATGTTATATTCATATATTTCTGTATCAGTATGTCCTTAGCATTTCAAACCTTAATAACTAAAAGGAACATTTATTAGCCATTGCCTTGTCCATTGCTTTTATGAAACAATTTCTTAAGCAAGCTGTTTTCCTGTGGAATTACTAACTTTTTGGATTTGATTTCCGGTTGTAACATTTAAATATGAGTAAACTTCTTTAAAGCAAAATTAGAGCAAATTTCAGGAACGTGGAGTTAGCATTTTTCATTGGAATGGTTCTCTTTAGCATATCAAAACTTCTGTAGTTTCATCTAGCTGTGCTCTGCTTTCCATTACTCCTCTCTGCTGTCAAACTAGGAACACACAAAAAAAACCTGCAAGAGCTTTGGTTGATCTTGGTCATAGCTAAATAAAAGTTTATCCAGTTTCTTGAGACCACTTATTCTGCTGTTCAAAGTTAGGAATTTTGAAACTGAACTTGATGAGTTTAGGTAGAGAAGAACTGTTAGGAATAGAAATATGTGAACTTGAAGGACTGTTAACTTAAGTTGGTTTAATTTTAGGTTACTTGGCTTGGAAAATAGAAACAGCTGACTGACTTCAACAAGTTGTGGGTTTGGACTCTGAAGAAGTTGTCCTGAATTGAGAAATTAATGGGTCACTGAGTCAGTCATGAAATTGATTTTGTATTATATTTATTGTGTATGTTTTGTGTGGTTTTGTATTATAAAGTATTTCTGTCCACCTTTCAAAGACTCAGAACCCTTTTTTGCTGGAAGAAGAACAATCTTGCTCTAGAGACAAGGGGTTTTAGTTCTGAACTTTTTTCTTCTGAATTTTGTTGTCTGTTACTGATACATCATCTGGATTTGGGCCTTTCATGGTCACCAAGAGGGACTTGCAGATGTCTTCTGTAACTGAGACCCATTTGTAAGGTTCAAGGATTCAAGAAAGAAATTGAACTAAACACTTCGTAGGGTGAACTCAGGGATAGATAGTTCATATCAGCCTGGTTCTGCCATTAGAAAGATGGTGTAGTAAATGTAGCTATTCCTTATTTGTAGCATGTTGCGGGAGACATACATTTGACCAGGAGGGCAAGTTGTTCTGTTGTTTTAAAAACATTTACTAATTAAAAAAAAAATTTTTATAAAGGAGACATGAGGAAGATATTTCCACCTGTGCTGTGTTGAGGACCTTCAGTGGAACAAACTTTGGTTTGTAGGAGCTCTGTAATTAAAGCAACTGGAGTCACATTGCTGAAAAAAACTCATAATACTTGGCAAGGCTTTAAAAATGGTTTAGAAAGTGTGGCTGGAAAAGGACATTGCCAAGCAACCACCCTCCTCCCATTCCCCAGATTTCCCATTAGCCCTCTCCTCCTCAGGGCTCATGTTGATACTTAGTGAAGATGATGGGATGCAACACTACTGCAGGCTTCTCTACAGTTGAGCATGACCAGTGTCAACCAGAGTTTTGATAATGTGCAGTTACTCAACAGTCCTGTCACTGACATTATCTCTGTCCCCGTAGGGGCCACCTGCTCTAGCCCATGACCCTTACACCTGACATAGCAAGGTCCATAAAACCAAAGACATTTCTGATTGAACTACATGTGATGCTGCACATTGAAATGCCCAAGCACACCTTTAGATATTCCTTCTTCAAAAAAAAAAAAGACTTTTTATGCATACTTTCTTATCAGAAATGCAGATAATGAAATGTGTGAAATACTTAACAAATGTTGCTTGATGTTGCTCACTTTCCTTTGTATTTCAGGCCAAGCTCTGTTAATTGATTCAACCCCTTGCTGAATGCTGGGGGAGGATTAACCTGTTGGTACCTACAGTCATGGTTCTGAGGTTGACACTGGAACATGCTAAGACTGATAGTAGTGGGAAATTACATGACAGCTCTCATTTAAAAATTTTGGTGAGTCTTGTTGTCTTGAAGCAAATTGAAACTAAATCCACCATTTATAACTGAACTTCGCTCATCTGCTTTGCCTCATTGTGAAAATGTAGTCCTTACAACTGTTTTTTTTAAATTCACATATTTTAGGAATGGGAACACAGTGGTGACCGAAGCACAAAGATCAAGTGACTGATAAAAACCAATGACAGCTCTTGGTACCTTTTTTTAAATTGAACTGCTGTGACCAGAAATTGCTTACATGTGCTTATATACATATTATTCAGAGTTTGGTGAAAAGCTTGAGAGGTTACGTGGGAGGCATTTTATAACCAGAATAGCCTTCTCTTTTGAGGGTTGAACAAGGATGCTCTATTATTACCAGTAACTTCATTTTCTTGAGAGGAAGGTTAGTATAATTTGAGCAAATAGTTTCAATTTAGCAGCAAAACTACCGGTGAAGAATGGAAGAAAATCATTCTCGTATGTTGCTGTATTTATTATCTGAATATTGAAGTACATTATAGTCATATTGTGTGTTACCCCGTGACCCTGCATGAAGCTATTGATATGACATTATGTTGTACATGTTATGCAGTTGTTAGTTATTTAAATTATTTTAGATGCTTTGATAGTGTACAGCTATATTTAGCACTGGTAATAAATTGCTATGTGCTTTTTTTCTGGCCAGTGTTTCTCAAGAGTAAGATGCTGAATTTTTATATGATCCTGTTTGCCCACAATAGCTTTTATTTTGAAAAAAAATTAAGCAGCGCTATATGTCTCCAATGAACATTTACTCTCATCACATTTAACTATGTGAATTAATACAATCTCTAGAGGGATTATGGTATATTGAGCTCTGCTCCAGCAAACTGGGTAGAGAGAACAGCTATATGTAAATTACAGTTTGAA
Source organism: Anabacerthia variegaticeps (assembly GCA_035583185.1). Taxonomy (NCBI): domain Eukaryota; kingdom Metazoa; phylum Chordata; class Aves; order Passeriformes; family Furnariidae; genus Anabacerthia; species Anabacerthia variegaticeps. Next base: position 39,419,338 of record JAWWEW010000078.1, read on the forward strand.
GAAATGAGATTCTAGATCTCATGGTCTTTTTTTTTTCCTCTAATGATAACAGCATTAACTACCCTAGGCTAATTTAGGGGATTTTACAGAAAAGAAATATGAGGGCATATTGTGTTGCTTGGTGATAGAAATGTAAGTGTTCTAACTAGTTTTGAGTATTTTGAAGAAGATGTTCAGGGAGAGAACTTGCCCTGTTTGATTATTTTTGTTCTTCCCCCCTCCATGTCATTTCAAACCAGCTGATGACAAGAAATGGGTCAGACTTCTAGCTTTACCATTGCAACTTAGTTGTGTGGAGTTTTTTATTTTTTTATTTATTAGGGAATGGAACAGCTTTTACAGGGACAAAGAGAAATGAAATCACTTTCAATGAAAGAAAGAGGCCTCATTATAGCCACCAACAGCAGTTATTGACAGCTACACTTCCTATTAACAAGGAGCATTTAAGAGTTTGGCTGTTGGATCTTTGGACTTGATCTAATTTGCTAGCATTAATTAGTTTCTTTTGAGCACAGACACTTGGTGCTCACAGCTATAGATTTGGAGGACTAATTAGGACAGAAAATTGAACAGAATGGGGTAAGGCATTAACCTTCAACCATTACCAGCTGGGGCTCTGATAAAGACCACAGAGTCCAAATGCTGCTATTCATGCAAAGAGTACTCTAATGAATATCAATTTCAGCCAGGTTGCCATATCCTACAAGCCCTATCTTAATTTTGATCCTCTTACCTGGTAAGGATTTTTATGTATAGATATTAAAGTGATATTGGTAATTCAGAGCTCATAGATGAGAACCTCAAGAGGTTACCTGTGTTTTGTCCAATCTTTCAGTTTGGTTTTCTCAAGTTACAGATTTTATTGGTTTTCAGCTAAGATCTTGAATTTCAGATTGATTTCCCTGTCCAGCATAAATATATTAACAAGCCCAGATTAATTGCATGTTCCTAACAAATGCTGGTTTAAATAGAGGATGCCTGTGTGTTTTTGGGTTATTACAGTACATGGTAGTAATATCCATGACAAGAGCATTCGCCAAGTGAACTGCTGAAAGTTGAACAATAGGATTGCTTCTTTTGCAGCTCTTATGATGACATACAGTTGTTACATTGCAGTGTTAAGTTGGTGATCCAGTTTTAGGAGGAAACCTGTTCCTTCAGGCAGTGGATTGATAGTGTTTTAATATCTGCAGAATAGAGGTACTTAAACTGTATATAAAGAAAGGGAAAAAACAATTGCCTTTGTCCCTTTGTATCTATTCTTGGATTATTGGAAGAGTTGAACCTGAAATTAAGCATCAGCATCGTCAGTTGTTTCTACCCTTTAATCATGTTACTACTCCCTGACAAACTGCCCATTAAATCTGGCACATTGTTCCTGCCTTCATTTGACTTCTGTACCTGGAAATTCCTTGTCCAGTAATGACAAAAGTGTAAAAGGCTCTTTGCTATCATAATTTCTTGAAACATTTTTTTTTTCACAAAGGACACTAATATTGTTGTGTATGCTTTTTACATACTTTAATTATTTCCAGTTGTCTGCAAGTAAACTTTGTACTGTTTGGTTGAGTAGCTGGTTCCATGTCTTAGGGTTGTGGTGAGGTCACATTGACACAAACTGTAAAGACAGAGAAATTCAACCTTGCCTGTAGCTATGGATCTTGGGGTATTTAGATCATTCTTTAGAGAACCCTGCGAGGTGAGTGTCCGTAGGGGAGACAAGCTCAAGTTTTTCTCCTAACAAAAGGCGGAGGTTAGCCTGGTTGCTGTTGCAGCCACTTAGTAATATCTTTTCCCAGGTGTTATATATAGTATTTGCTGATCTCAGTTTTCTTTCCCAGTTGACACATTTTGATTCTTCTGTGTCAGTCATTCTTACTACCAGTGAGGGAGAGCACACTTGGGATTTTGTAAGGTGTTTTTTGTATTCATTCCATTGATGGTGGTGATAACCTGTGGTTGCAGTATTAGAGCATCACAGTGAGGTGTTACTGTGGCGTAGGTGGACATAGCAGTGCATTGTTAATGGCGTGACTTACAGTAATTGGTGCTTTAACTGCATGTCCTTAATCATGTATTGAGTAGTTGCTTTGCAGTTTTGGATTATAAACCCCTCTTAGATACTACATTCAACAGTTACACAGTTAGAACTTTGTGTAAATAAGTCTTAATACTTTTAAGAAGTCATGCTATATTCCCATTGCATGGGTATAAATATTTATGTTGTATATGAATTATGAATATTACCCCGGGGTTACTTGCACAGAGAAAACAGGTTATTTTTCAACAGTTGAAGTCAGAATGTGTTGTGTAGGTACCATTAAGTTCAGCAATGGAAAACAACTTAGTTTATTCGAAAAGTAGCTATGGTGTATTCAGAAATACGATAGTGAGCTTTCAGGCAGCCTACAAGCAGTGTATTGACTTTGTATTCAGCATAAGGCAATAGAGGAAGGCTTCTGTCCACCATTCTCTAGAAAACACATGAAGTTGGCAAGCGTATTTGCCAAAGAAAATTATTTATCCAAATCACAAATATTGAAACAAAGTATTAATTCCATTTGAGCTAAATGGGAGCCAGAATAGGAGTTATGGTTTCACCTAATGTGCTTTGATTTTATGAGGCAATGCATTATGAGAGTTGTAGTTTTGATCTCCATTTTTCCTGTAGATTGGAGAGCTATATGTACCTGTTGTATGTATCTTTGTATGGAATACTAAGAGTTGGAAGAGCAGGAATCACAGGTCTTATCAAGCGATAGGGGAACACAAGTTTAAGTTGAAATACAGTTTGTCAAATACAACAAGATGTGGTGTTCTAAGTGTTCTTCATGTTTTTTTGGTGTCCTGGAAACAATCAGAATATGTTTGATGAAATCTCAAATTTTCATCCCATTTTGGGATGAAAACATTTTAAATTTCTCTTTCCATGTAGAACAGTAGTTCTAAAGATTGCTTGGTTTGAATTGAGTGAGTTGTCCCTCTGGCACTTATTCTTTGATGTAGAAGTTAATGAGTACTGTGGTAACAATTCTGACAAAGCTCAAGGCTTTTTTTAAAGTAGGAACAATATTGTCTATTACTGAGGAAAACCATGTTGTTGTACATTATTTTTCAGGTCCTTTTAATATTGACAACAAAAAATAATCCTTCTCTTTCCCACAACCAAATTTAGCTTTGTTGCTATTGTAATTGCTTTCCAGTGGTTGTCTCTTTGGTGCTACATAGGAAAAGAGTAGAGAGATTTGTGTGCTGAAGATTATTCTGCTTATGGGTCTGATGCCTAAGAGGAGAGTAAATGGTACATTAATGAAAGCTCGTAAAACACTTGTGCTGTACTGTCATCCCTCTGAATTTTAACACAGGTACAGAAAAGAGCACCTGGAATGTGTGCTGCCTACGATCAGGATAGATCCCTCTAGAGGAAGTGTAATCATATGACAGGAGGCGAGAGGTATTTTGAATGAGGAATCAAGAGCTGCAGAGCTGGTCAGAGGCCGGGAAAGGGGATGGTCAAGGAATGCTAGAGCTGCACAGAGCTTTGGACGTATGGATGAGGCTTTAAATTTAAGATCAGGGAACAAGAAAAACAGTTTAGCTTCTGTATTTTGGATTTGAGAGGCATACTAGAAAGGTTTTGAAATGAGTCGTGTAAGGGATGGAAAGTAATTCTGATAGGATAATGAGTAGGAAAGGAACTTGCATTAGGCATTATGAAGAAGTTAGTGTAAAGACCAGTGCATAGAAAATTCCCTTGGATACAGTGAACAGGGACTTCTCTTGGTATCTATCCACTGTATTGGGAAGAAGCTGAAATAGTTGTAGGGAATTTGGGACTTTATTTATGGTACTAAGGGATCTACCTTCTTGCCTTTTTCTAAAATAAGTTTGAAGCAAGGTGACTTTATGTCAGTAATGCCTTTTTTTTGGACCTCTAATAGTCAAGTTCAGGATTTCCTTGTATGACTTTTACCACCCATAAAGTCTTACACTTTATAGTCTTCCTTCTCTCTGTTATTCAGAATCTCTCAAGGAGGTATCTAGTAATTCTTCTTTTTCTCTCCCTTCAATATAAGCTAAATTTGCCCTTCAAGCCTTCAGATCAAAACATACTTCAAGGACATTTGAATAGTCCTTTCTGTAGTGTGAAATCATACAGCCTGCTCATGTGTGTAAATTTATCATTGGACTTGCATGCCAGGCTTGATGCAGGTCTTGCTTTATTTCTTGATGACAGAAATATCCCATACTCTTTGCTATAATGGGATGCTCCTGAAGTTGGTGAAAAAAAGGACTGCAAAGTTGTGGCTTGAGATGTAATCTCAAGGTCTTAAGACTGTAGACTGTCAGACCTTTTAAAAGTCATTTTAGGGAGACACAGCTTATGTTGACAAAAAAACCATCTGAATGCTATGGTTTAATATGTTTAAAATGTAAAATGTGGGAACACAGAGTTGAAAGTAGGACTTCTTGCTGCAGTCTAGACTGGTCTAACTGTGCTTCAAAAGCATGAACTTGAGTTCTGTAAAATCGTTATCAAACCTGAATGCCTCTGAAAATTCCCACCTCATTGGAGGGTATATTTATTGAGGGTATATTTATCAAGCATAATTATAATTGGAGGGTATATTTATCAAGCATAAAAGGAATGCAGGACTGGAAAGGACTTTTAGAAGACACTTTGGTCCATCATCTTCTCTTGGGGTCATATCTAGTATGCGTCTGTGTGTCCTGTAATCTGATTAATGTTTCAGCTTCTATAGACAGACTGTTTCAGTGCTTAGTTTTATTTTACTTTTCAAAAAATGCTTTTTGTTTTCTAAATTCTGGGTTTTTAATGCCTAACTTAACTTTTCTTTGTATATCAAGCAATTTATGTTCTCAGAGATTGGGCAGATTCCTGGTAGTGGTCTGAATAAAAGCAGCACTTTAAACGGAAGAAATAAGATGATCTGATTTATCTTAAACAGGCTAAAGGGAAAAAAAAATAAAAGACTTTTTCAGTAACCACCCTGTTTCTCCCACAGAGTCTCCCTGAAATGGCTTAGGAAAGTTGTTGAACCCTGAGATTACACAGATCTTTTCAGGAGCATGCATGATTTAAAACACAAACCTCTAAAAACTTTAATGTCATGATGGAGAGAAATGACATTAAAATTCCCAGTGAGAAGCAGTGCTTTCAGGTTGAAGAAAATGGTATCTAGTAAATGAGAGTGACTGCAGTCTGCAGCTTCAAACTTTGTTGCCCATTACTCTTTTTCCTGCCTTTGGGGTGGTAGTTTTCTACAGTGAATCTGACAGCCCAGTCAAAATGATTCATAAGGCCAATGGTGAAAAGTACTCTTTATTTTTCTCTGGTGTAAATAATCTCCGTCATTCCTTATCTGTCCTGATTTCCTCTTCTTATTTCTTTGCATGTGTTTTCTGAGTGGGTTCTTTTAATGCATATAAATTCTCCAACTTAGAGTGTGCCTTCTGTTCATTGTTTAAGAAGCATAACAAAAGTATAGTCTAAACATTGCTGAGGAATTTGAGCTCCTAAATACAGAAAACCCATGTGTTACAGGTTTTGCATGGTATTAATTTGTCTGTGATACCCATCCCAAATATGGCTGTAGAATAGAAACCTGGAGAAGATTGATGCCTGTCTTACGTGTCATCCCTTTCCCTAACCCAACAATATAGCTTGCAAAAAGTTTGGGTGCACAGGAAATGTCCCTTTTATTTCTTTCCAGACTGCAGGGCATCTCAGTGAGTGAGATATTTGAAAGCAAAAGTCCATGTGGCTGAAGAAACATGGCATGGCAAGCTGAGATGCAGTGCAGCAGGACAAGCACACTGATTATCAGGGATTCACTTGGGCACATTCTGCCTGCCTGCTGAGAAATTCAGGGTAAAATTCTCCCAGTCATATTGTTAGCATTCTTACATTATATTAAGGCACTGCATTATTACATTAGTGTAGACTTCAACATATATCTAGTTAATGAACAGAAACTTGGCATTGCCTTCCTTAGAGTATGGAAAAGAAGAATATAAAAGAATGTGTATTGTTGGGGCTATATAACCAAAGATTTAATTACTAATTAATTAGTAATTAACTAATCTTGAACATGGTGCTAAAAGAGCTCACAGCTTCTCTGGTGTCTTCCATGACTTCTATTAAAAGTGCTATATTTAACTATTTTGTATTATCTACATGTAGCAATCCTTCATGACTGTTGAGTAACAGTACTAATGGTTCTTCAGCTTTCTCTTGGTAATACAGGTGTCCCCATACTTTTGAAAGCTATTCCTGATTTAGGGAAATTAAAAGGCATATACATCTATGTGTGATGGGATTTTTTTAATTACTGTTTTATACATTCAAAACAGCTTGAGAAAGTTTTGAGTTCTTCATGGGGAGTGAGAATGGTGGGGAAAAGAATGCTCTTGCTTCAGCAAGACTGCTGTGTAAGTTCATTTTGATATGCTCTGTCTGTTGAGTAACTATGAAACTTAAGCAGTTTTAAAACAAAATACTCTTTGGGGAATCTGTCCTCTTCACTCTGCCATCAAATTTATGTAAATACTAGTTACTGATTGTGCATAAACCTTTGAGAAACTTTCATTGTTGGGCAGAAAATACTTAGTAAATTACAACGCAAAAAATAATTTTTGCACTTCTGTAGAAGGAAGATAATTAGCAGAGTTGACAACTTTTTCTGTAGCTGCTTTCTCCTAACAGGCAATTCAGATGAATAGTTCTGGTTTCATCTTTTCTTTTCTGTTGTTGCAGTTTAAATACCAATTCAGGAAAATATGGCATGTGGTTAATTTTTTTCCTAAGTTAAATATGCTAGTTCCATTCTCTTCTAGAGAGCTACTTGCACATTTGTTTATGTACCTGAATTTAGTATCTCATTACTACTGTTTTTAATGAAAGGTAAGATTCTATAGTGGACTTTTAAATCCAAAAATATATTACTGTCTCTGTCTCTGTGGAAAACTGCTGGATTCAGATGACTGTAGTTGGTGTTCTATCACGTGCATCCATGTAAAGAGATGCAGTAGTAATGAATGTTTTGTGTATCCAAACCTGAAGTAACTAAACAATGACTTTTTACTTAGGCAGGTTTTGTACTAGCAGTTTTCAAGTGCTTAGGCCTGTAAGCCTTGGCTGAGCTTGCAGCAAAAAGTCAGAATGACCACCTAGACCTTATTATATTTCAAGCAATTAGAGGAGATGAGTCTGAATAAGAAACAGCATCTACCCTTCCTTTTCTGCCTTCTGCAGTCTTTCAGAGCTCCACAGGGATGGAAATGACTTCATCCTGTTCTGCAGTGTTCATAGAGGAGACCTCTGTGAGTGGAACACTAGCCTTGGAGACTTATGTCAGCTTCTTGAACTCCTTCTTTGATTTTTTTAAAGTCGTAGGATGAGAGACTTTTCATCCTAGTTCTAGTCATTTGGAAGATATGTCTAGTCTCTTACATGGGACCTAATTGCATTCTAGGAGCATCAACCTCTCTCTCCACATCCCCTTCCCTGGCAAGGCAACAAGGACACCAAGGTACTTCCAGAATCAACTTCAGGCAAGACATGTAAATTTTAGATGACTGATATTAGGTAAAGTGGGTTCCATTGGTAGTCATTTTTGGTCTCTGTTTACACATATAAATGAGAATAAAACAGTGTATGAAAGAGAACTGTCATGGCCAGTGCATATGGGACATTGCACTGGTATGCATAAAGCAAGGATGGCTATGCTGTGAATTTTTTGGGGGTATTTGATCTGCAAAAGGCACGTAGAAACCTTTGTGGAAACCATGTAGACTTTGTGAGCATTTGTTAAAGATTCCTTAGAGCTGGTTCTTTTCCTGTCTGTCTGTGGTTGGTTCCACATCTTAGGAATCCCATTGGTTTGTTAGTGCCCTCTCTAACATTAAACATCAGTACATGTGCAGGTTCTGTGCAGGTGTGGACTGTCAGGATAGTGAGTGTAGAGTAGATCAGCTCCCACTAATATTTGGCGGAACTAGGGAAAGGGAGTTGATGCCTAGTTCATTACAAACAAGGCTCAGCTGGACACTGGAGTTACCTATTTTAAAATTTGAGGAGGACACTTGAATGAAGGATTTTTACTTTTCTGGCTCTGAGTACTTTCCTTTTTTTTTTTTTTTTTTTTTTTCTTTCACCACTAGCAGCAGGCCTGGACTCTGAAGACCAAAAACTAAATGAAACCATTTTTCATAACTAATTTGACATCTTATTTCCAGTTTCATCACTTTTTTTTGTCACCAAATACATAGGGCTGAAATCATAGTATGCAGGGGAAAACAGGCAAATAATCCCAACAGTGTAAACTTTAATTCATAAATCTGAGACTTGCAACCAGACTGCTGTACAAGAAAACAGATGCCATGCAATAAATTAATACCAAGCTGAATAATAAACAAGATGTATTGTTAAAGGTCTTTAATGCAAAGAAAGTGATTTCAGACTTTCATATGCTTGTTTTCTGTCTTTGTTTAAATGAGGCCTTTGCATGTGTTTTCTTCATTGTTCTCTTTTGCACACATTTGAGCTTTGTTGGGTTGAGAACTCAGTCTCTGGTTGGGCAGTGGTGATTAACTTACACTAAATAGGCAGCAATAATGTGATTTGAGAATGAAAAGGATTCATTTCTTTTAAACGAGGGGAAAAAAACAAGGTTGAAGGAAATAGTTTACATAATCTGAAAACTAGTTAAGGAGCTGAATATTTATGCAGGTTGAAATTGAAGCTTAGTTGCCCTCTAGGGGTTTTACGTTAATACAGCATATGCTAGCTTTTGGGTGGGTTTTTTTTTCCTTTCAGAATAAAGGTGAGACAAGTCTTTGGAAAAAACTTGCATACTTGACAAATCTGTGGTGGTGGAGGCATGTGTACATCTGCATTCAGTGAGTAAAGCTCATTTAGTTCAAAAACCAGAAAACGGAGGAAAGATTTTTAGCCAGATTATGTTCTTTTAATTCCAGTGTACCAGTGGAGAATGCACTCAGTCATCCAGTCATAGTACCGAAGCTCCAACCAGGAAAGGTCCTTAGGTAGAACTCATCATATATGCCAAAGAGCTTTCAGTCCTGTGTAAACATAGACAAGAGGTTACCAGGGGTATGTAATGGTGCTGCTGAGGCGGCCACAGTGATGGCAGCATTAGGATCCTCAGTCAGTTTCTGCTTGTGTCCCAGCCACTGAATGCCGCTTTGAATTCTGCATCCTCAGCTGCCACTGACTAATGCACAGCGGTCTTCTGCCACACCTTGCCTTACAGTGGCCTGAATCCCTGTCATGGCTCCTGTTTCTGAACCTGTTAGAAACTTTGTCTCTTTCTTTAGAAAGCAGTTGACAAAAGCTGAGTAGTTCTTGTTTGTTTGGGATTTTATAGGAACTATCCACATGCCATGGGAAGAAGTGTGACTAATGGCTTCTAAACTAAAGCTACATGTCTGTTTCCCTTTGTCTTAACTTTTAATGTCTCGGTTGCCAATGGTTTTGTAACAAATGCACTTAATACTTATTTGAACAATTGCTAAATGGATGCATGAAAGTGCAATTGTTTTTCTAAATATGGAGACGACATTTATGTGATTATTTTTGCTGTTTTTTTCATAACGGTGTGAGACTGTATTACTCTTAAAATGTTTTTGCATCAGAAACAAGATACTTGGAGCAGGCAGGATAGTTGCACTTAAACAACCACCTCCTGCCAAACCTGAGTACTTGTGTGAGCAGCTTGAGGAGCACAGTGTAGTCAATTGTGAGAATTAGATCACTGTCCCCAGGGCTTCATTATACTAAAGTACACCACAGCTTCAGCATGATACTTCCCTGTAAAAACCTGTGACTTGGTCAGTGGAGCTCTGTGGCATCACTTCTGTTTTCTCTTGCTCTCTGGTGCTTGATGTCTGTGACCAATCTGCCTGGGCGGTAAATGGTTCCTGGAAGCTGTGCTTTGGACCAAAAGACATGGTAGGTTAGAGAGTGTTGATTGTTTTTAGGATTTTTTTCCTCACCTCCATGATTAGTTTCCCTCTGTGAGTAGAAGCCCCTGAGCTGATTGCTGTCATTATGCAGGTTTTGGTCCAGAACAGGACTGGTCTGTAAGTAAGGTTCTAATAAGCTGCCAGTCCCGCATTGCTCTGGGCAGCCTTGGCCTCATCTGTTCAGTTTAATGTCTCTGAAAAGTTTGAAGAAAATATGTATCACTAGCTCGGCAAGGATGTGTGGTGTGGGTGACATTTCTGATCCAGGGGAGCATCCCATTGCCCTGGTTATATGATAGCTGGTTGGAGATGTTGGAATAATGGTGAAGGATGAATTGTGACCTGTAAAGGAAAGTAAATTCCTCTGTTAATAACTGTATTAACCATTAATATTCTCACCTTTTTGGAGTGTCCAAAAGGCCTGAAATTTTGACCCTCTTCTGTAATCTACCCCCGCCCCCCAGTGGGAACCCTAGAATCATTTTCACTTTTGCTTAGAGGATATTTGTTATATTCAGAAGAGGGAGAACTACTACTTACTGCTAGTACTACCAACCTTCAGTATTGGAACTTTGAGTTAAAACCATAGTTTTGGAACTCCAGTAAATTGAACTGAGGTGGGGCAATAAGGAGGAATCCCCGAAAAAGCACACTGTAACTGAGGTGGTGTCATGCTGGAATAGCTGGGCAGGTGCCTCTTCAGGACTGACGTAAATGCCCTGCTCTATCCCCACCGTGTGGTAGAAGGACGTTACTGTTGCTTCTGCCACTCGGTGAAGCTCTGTCCTTTAGAAATAGATGCATTGTTTTTAACTTTGGAGTTCAGCTAAGGAGTCAGTCGCTATGAGACAGAGGGAGGGGGATGTTGTTCTTTAAATCATCTGTTATCCTAATTTCTCAGCTGTCCCTGAGTGGCTCAGCAGCTCCCAAAGGAGCGGGAGGATAAGCAGTGGCGAGGCTGCTCTGTGCAGCTCGAGTTGGATGCACTTGTTTATATAAAAGCAGGCAGTGACAGACAGTAGCCATGGGGGAACTTGCATTTGTTCCAGTTCTGCCTCTTCCAGCGCCTGGTATGGTAACACTTGATGTCAGGGATACTTACTGCAGGGTGGGAGGAAAATTAGAGCAAGTCAGTCTTAAAGGAAGCAGTTGTTTAAAACCAGTGCAGTTTAACCAGGTGGCTGTTCTCGTGGGATGTGCTTTACCTGAAACCTTGTATAGAAGGCAGTCCTTGTGCTTCACAAAAACAGGTTTCTCTAGCAGACAAATCATGATTTACCCAAATAAATTGTCCCAAAGTAAGCAGTGTGCTTACTTTGCTTAAAAGGATTTTTTTTTGTAGTTTCAATAGGAAGAAAAGGAGGTCTGCTTTTCTTGACAACCCTGCCTGCATAGCCCAGAAGATCATCATCTTTGAGCACTTAAATCTGCCTTGAGTGACAAAGTACAGTCACTGTAAAACCTTATATATAATAGTTATGCCCTTGCTTTTTCTTCCCTGTGTCTTCTGAGAACATAACCCTCTTCTGTGCACTGCTGTGCTCTGGCTGTCTTGCTTAGTCAGAAGCAGGAGGACTTATCTCATAGCTCTTAAAGAGCTGGGTTGCTGGAGTTTAACAAATATGACAATGTACTAGATTTCTGTGTCTTTGGGGCAAAATAAGCACACACGTGTAGATATGAGTGTATAGACATGCATCTAAAAATTGCTGACAGATATGTACATCCAGGATGAGAGATAGATCAGGTCAAGCCTATCTCTGTGACACTAAAACTAACAAGCAGATATTTCTGTGTGTTATTTGTGCCAAAGCTCCATTTGCTGTTGAAGCCCAAGTTTGTTGAAATTCTAGTGACTAAATGCATATTACAAATAAATTATCTGTACCACAGCATTTCATCAGCATTTAGCGATAGACAGGAAAGTACTATCTGACATTCTAAGATGTATGTTTTTTAAAAGTAATCTTTTCTGGCTCTGTCATTACTTAGAAAAACACTTTTCCTAGTCAAGTTTCATAGGTACATTCAGTATTCATATCAAGTGAAAACTAACTTTAATCTCTCCATCCCTTGTCCCCCAAAAGACATTTTAGTCAGATCTCATGTGTGCAGGAGGTAGAATGAGGAAAGCTCACCTGTCCTTGTCCAAGCAACAGAACTAAATGCTACTGAAAGTACCTTGAAATTGCTTGTGTATATTTTTTCAGAACTATTTTTTAACTCTTAATTACTTTAATCTGGCATATTTTTGGTAACAGTTTTAAGTATTTGTCTGGGTTTTGTTGGTTGAACTGATTGGGTTGGTTTGGATTACAGTGTTTGGCTGTGTTCCTCAGTTTATTTTTTTGTGTGTTTTTTTTCCTTAAAACAATTTTTCTTAGACCAATTTTTCTCTTAAACTCTACTTTTCAGTTTCATTCCCTGTTTCTTGGTGCTTATTTATGAATTTAGAAAGAAAAGATCCAATGATCTGCTGTGGATAAGTGTGGCTTAATTGGAACGGACGGAAATACTGCCCTGCTCTCTCCTGAGGTTTCTGGATATACCTCTTACAAACATCCACAATTCTCAGTCTGAATGGGAGCAAATTTTAAACTACAGAGTGTGTGTAGTGAGTCCAGTGGGAAGGTTTCCCCCAGCACAAGGCTCTGCATCCTATGGAGATGGAACTGTTTCTTCATTGTTGGTGGCCTTCCTGGATTTACTCATCATTCCTCGATGCTAGTTTCCTAAGATCCGTTTTTTACCCCAGAAATTCTGTCTTTACTGATTATTTGGTTTGAAAATAAAAGAAAACCTACTAAGGTTTCTGTAATGAAAACAAGATCAGCAGCTGAGCAATGACTTTTGTTTTGAATTAACTGATGTTGGAGAATCCCTACATAACCTTACATGTGTTTTCAGAACTGGTGTGGTATTGTGGTTTCCAAAAAAACCCCAACAAACAACGCAAATGAAAAAAAAACCCCAATAATTAATTTTTATGCTTTTTGAAACAGAAAGTTTTGAATAAGCCAATGATTTCCTATATTCATTTACATAAAAAACTCATTCTAGGCAGTTGACCAAACCTGGAACCTTGTAATAACAGTGCATTTAAGAGATGGCAGCTTTGAAGACTGTTGTTCCTAAGTGAAGGTAGATGGCATTTATAGAGCAAGTAGCTGGATTGGCTACTTGTTTTTAAAAGAAAAAACCCAACCAACGCCCAAACATTTTTGATCTGTGCAGAGTGCCTTTCCTCCCTATGGCTTTGGCCTGCTCTGCATCCAGCCGAGAGATACTTTGAGGCCAATTAATTCTTGCAGCAGGATTTTGAAAACTTGCTAATGAAAAAGGCACGCATGGTATGAGACAAATAACTACAATGGCAGTAGTTGGGACTTTAGCAGGACTTGAGCAAGCCAGGGCAGATAGATGCTAAAGGAATTCAGGCTAGCATATACCTTTCCTGTGTCAGGATGTTTTTTCCCCTCTTTCTTCCTCTTCTTTTGGATGCTTGTCAGTTTAGACCTACCATGTGAGTGATCATAAGGGGTTTGAAGGGCATGTGAGAACTTTATGCTTCAAGATATAAGCCAAGCTTGCAGTTGATAGGGATTAGGAAGAAACGTCACTAGAGAAAATGTTATTCCATAGTGTAGACTTTCTGACACATTTTTCTAAAGCAGCTATTACTGGCTTCTGAGAAAGATGGTGTCCAGGACAAATGGAACCTTTGATTCAGTATGTTATTTTCTCCTCTTTGAATGTCCTGTAAAGCAAAGTCTTCACACTTGTTTCTAGGGTATTGATAACGTGCATTCTTTATCCCAAGGCATTGTGTTTAGAGAAACAGTTCATAGGTTTTGGGGAAATACTTTTCTCTGCAGATCACAGTTGTGCTATTTACCTTCCTGATTATTCTCTCCTGCTCTGTGTTCACCTCTCAATCACAAGATAGGGGTGGTTCAGCATTTCATAATGGAGTACCAGAGGTGCTATGGTCTACTAGAGAATGCCCTGTTTGCACTGTGTACTGTAAGATAAAGCTGCTGTTCTGTGCTAAGAATGCCCAGAAAAGATTGGGCAGGAGGATGAATATCCCTAAAATTCCTGAATTCCTCTGGTTGTCTCTCTTCCCCAGTCCTGGATTGTGTGCTACTGTTGATCATCTGCCCTAGGACAGATGATCCCAGCAGTACATTGGAGCTGCAAAAGCTGAAATGGAGCAGATTTTGGGGGACTAGTGATGAACAGGAAGATAGAAAGTATATGATTATTTTTGTTATAGCAAATGAATATTTGTGGAGACAAAGTATTTGATCTGATAACAGAGGTTCACTTGAAAGAATCAAGGTTATTTTATGTCAATTTTCTCTTTGCCCTATATAAGATGCATTTAATTATTTCATGCTATCTCCTTCTATTCAAATTAATCTGTCTTATATATATTGTTGCTCAAATTAGAATAATTCTTTAATCAGCTGTGTTATGCATGCCATAGTAGACTAGAATAGGAAAGCTACTCCTAGCATACTGACGATGCATGTATTTTATTTGTTATTGTAATTTAAAAGTAAAATCAGAAATATTGATTTCTACTTGACTGGAGAGATGATTTAGTTTGAATATCAGACTGATCTTAATCAGGTGAGAATTAATTGAGTTGGAGGTATTAGATATTCAGTGATGTTAACTGAACCATGATCAATCTACAGAGAAGCTTTCTTTTGTACTGTGTTGGAAATATCAAATAGCTCGTACTCTACAATATAAAACAATCTCTTCATGTTCATCCTACTACTTCCTCTGGCTCATTAAATGCACCAGTAATCTGTTCTGTGCATACTGAGTAATCTTCAAAGTTACAAGCTAATAAATCACAATTTAATACAAAATTAAAAGCATAACAACTTCACCATAAAATGTTGCTGATATGTTGGATCATTTTAATGTTTTTGTGAACATTTTACAAACAGATTTTAAAATCTTATCCTTGTTTACACTTTAAAGGGAACTGTTCCCTCCTCTTTCAACCATCACCCCCCAAATCCCCATTGTTACTTGGGCATCTTTTCTCCACCCAGTGGTAGAGCCCAAGGAATGGCCCAAACAGTGGACAAAACTATTTCTTTCTTTTGTGTAGAGGAAAAAACCTACCCCAGTTTGGTAGCCTGGTCTGAATCATGATGCAAGATTTTTTTATTTTTATTTTAAGAGTGTGATAGCAGTATCATAAGTGTTGAGAAAATATAAATGGTGAGATAACACCTCTGTAGGACTTTCTCTTAAGTAGTAAAATTGTAAAGTCTTTAAATAAACGAGAGCCAGAACTGAGAGGATCAATTTATCCTGGTAATGGGGAATATTTCATTTATTTTTGTGTACAAGGACATCTGCAAAATAGATGCACAATTATAATTGATTAAATTGCAGTTCTAGTGTTATATGTTTTGTACAACACTTTGCAATGTATGAGGCAACAAAAAAATGCCAATTTGAGTCTGCAAAAAATGAACTTTCCAAAATAGCCTTCATGCTACAAACAGTTCATACATTGAAAATAAAAAGCATGATCCCTTGGTGTTGTTATATCAACAGTTTTCATGCATCTGGTTGTCTGGAGATGAGTCCCAAACACTTTGTTCTTCTCTTGCTTTGAGCATGAAAAGACTTTGATGTTTGCAGAAATAAATAATTAGGTATCTAATATTTTAAAGTACTTAAAGTAAAAAAAATCCTTTAAAAATTTGCTACAAACATAATCTGATGCCGTTTTTTCCCCTTTATTGAATCACAAAAAAGCCACCCCAACTTTCAATTTGTTTTTAGTGCTTGGGGCAGGATGTTACAGGTTTTTTCATAAAGTCTTTCCTTTACATACACAGAAATGAAACTTCAGCAGTCCAGCACACTGATGCCACCACTTCATTTTGAGGGCAGCACAGTGAAGAGACCAGCCTAATTCTGCTTGGGGGGTGGAGGGATGTGTAGACTACAGAAAGAAGACTTGCATCTTAAATATCGTGCCTTGTTTTTGTTGTCCACTGTTTGTAGGTCTGCAGACACTGAGATTAAGAGTGTTAAATTTAACCTTGTCTTGTTTAATGGTGTGGAAGAAAATCATCACCTTTATTCAGCAGAGCTGTGGCTCTGTCTTATGCCAGATGTTGGTTTGTCCCTTTGAGTAAAAATCCTACAAGTTTTTTATTTTTGTCATACAGAAGCAAATATTTCTTGAACCTGTGAATATGTTTTAAAATTAAAATGGACAGTACCCTGGCTTTCTATTTCCTTTTTTTACTTAAGAAGTGTATGTACCAGGACATCTGTTGGTGGACCCCCGCCAACTTTGTTATAATTTCCTGATAATGTATCTGATTTTTTAAAATTAACACTTCAGTGTGTATTGCATATGCTTCTCTGACTTCTTGGATAGACTGGGAAATAATTTGACCGGTCTTTATTCTGTGGTAAGGGAACCAGTTTAATGTCAGTTTCCATGTGCTTCCCATATTGTCTTGTAACAGAGTAATAAAACAGAGTTGGGGAAAAAGCAATTAAAAGTACAGGAGAAAAACATTCTTCTTAGATACTGTTTTTTCAGCAAAAATTAGTTTGGACTGTGAAGGTCTTTGTAAACAAAGTGTTCTTTGTTGTGTCAACCTCCTAGCTAATTATCAAAGAAACCTTAATATGAGAGTGCTCTGTAACTTAAAGGAATTTTTAATCAACCATCAAATATACTAAGTCAGAGACTCAAAACTAATTCTTGATACCTGCAGCATAATTTGTATAATTTTGCATCTGAATGGAATTACATTAAGACTCAGAATAGGATTTTTATTGAAAAAGGCATGTCTGGACATCTTTATAGACAATTTTAGAAGACTTTTAAAAGCTCTTTTTTTCTGTTCTGTGACTTTGCATGTGTCAGGATCTAATTTCTCCTTTTCCTTTTTGTCAGACTTACTCAGGTAGGTAAGTTGGGATAGGGAGACCCAGTGAAATCCTGCATTTGGATCCTGGGCAAATCTGGAGTGCCGGGGACCAAATTCAGCAGCTTCCCCAAACTGCTTAAGGCTCTAGATATTCCCTGCTGGAGAATCAGTCCTGGGAAGGGCTCATTCATCGCTGACCTGAAAATTGTACAAGCTATATGGTCTTCCCACCATGGGCAGATCACCTTTGTGTGCCGTAGTTAGCAGGTGAGAACTGGCCAAACTCAATTGCTCTGCATCCAGACATGGTTGTTCAGCTCTTGTTCAGGTGAGAGCAGACCTTTGCTGTGACAAAGATACCATTTGGCCTTACATACGTGGTTAATTTAGAAAAGGTACCAAATTGCAGGCTTCATTTAGCAGTTAAAATCTCTCTATGTGGCTGTAATGGCCAAAACGTAATAAGACTTAAAATTCTCCGAACTGGGCTTTGAACTCACTTTGGATTTGCCTTACAAGAGACGCACAAAGCTTTCTTCACAAGAGAGATTGAGAGGAAGAATGTGAAATTCACCCTCAAATCAGTGATGAACTGTTCAGCAAACTGTCTCTGAGCTGTAGCCTTGGGAAAAGCTCTTCACTGCATGTGTGTGCCCCTAGACCAGCCTGGAGCCCAGAGAGGAGCCTGTGGGGTAACCTATGTCAGAAATGCTGTCATGAACCGTAGCTGCTGCAGGGGAAAGGGGGGTCTGCAGCCAGTTTCCGTGGTAACTGGTAGGCACCTGCAGCTTGTTGACGCAGTAGTGGATCTATCCTTGTCTGTGCAGGGAGCATTCAGTGATGGACATATGTAGCTGTCCTGGAAAAGCCTTGGCAAAGGATTGATTTTATCAAGGGCAAGCTTTTTCCCCCTTTCTAGCAAGGCATTTTCACTTCTGTTGTGTTGAGCTCTGTCCCTCAGTTTATTTAGCTTGTGTTTGTAAATATTGGGGATAGCTTTTACTGTTTGTTTGAAACATGTCTTTTTTTTTATGTTACAATCTGCAATGAATTTGCAGACTGGCTCAAATTTGCCTCTAGTTTCGCTGCTGCACGAGAAGAAAGAAAGGAGAAAGAAAACAAAGCAGCCCATGAACTTGTAAAGTCACAAGAAACCATTTGCTAAAGTCATAAAGATTGGATCATACACAGGATTAGGAAAAGATGAATTCTGCTCTGAAAGAGCAACTGTATGATGTGCACTGTATCAGGAAGGAGGTTTGTTTGAGCCTGAGGGTGGATTCTCTAGTGTTCTGATTTCCAGTCAGAGCTGCTAAAGTGTTAAACTACAATAGGTTTGTAATCAGATCCTGTGTATCCACTCTTTTTGTGGTGTCTTGCTATGCACACTGAAACTTTGGTCCACAGTGCAGATATTGCTTGAATGAGGAATGAGTGGTCATTGTCACGATTACAAAGATGGAGATTAATTTTTGGTATGAGTTTATAACTGGAACTACTGTGCACTATTTGTGAGATTATTCTCCAAACCAGTAGTTTTAACACTCGTTGTGCTGCTCAACAGTGAGATGTTTTATTTCATGAAAGAGTTCACAGAGTCATAGAATGTGCTGAATTGGAAGGGACCCACAAGGATCATAGAGTCCAACTCCTGGCAATGTGCAGGACATCTCAAGAATCACATCATGTCCCTGAAATCATTGTCCACCTGCTTCTTGAACTCAGACAGGCTTGGTGCTGTGGCCACTTTCCTGGGGAGCCTGTTGCAGTGCTCACCTACCCTCTGGGTGAAGAACTTTTTCTTGATATCCAACCTAAACCTCTTCTGACTCAGCTTTTTGCCATTTCCTCCAGTCCTGTCACTTGCTGAGAATGAAGAGATTGGTAGTTGCCCCTGCTTGACCAAGACAAAGCATAGTTAAAAGTAAAACAACATTCACCAGACTCCTGTAAGGTTTCTAGTAAGTGTTTATAAATAAACCTGTCTTGCACCACACTCCTTACATGACTGCTAAGGAGAAGAGATGGATAATCAGGTTTTGTGTGCTCATATAAGTATGCGCAGTATGCTTTAAACTCTTTCTCTCTGTTGTTAAGCATCAGTAATGTTAAAGCTAAATAGCTGGAAGCAGTTTTATCACTTTGCAGCGGTGCCTGCCCCTGTACCACAGGCGGGGCCTTCTGGAACCAGGGAATGCTTGCAATTGCAGTTCAGGTTTTTTTGTTCACTGGGACATCACACCTTTAACCAATCAAGACCGGTGAGCTAACAAGTGAGAGGGACCTCCTGTTGTCTTCACTGGTTTTTTACTTCACAGCTTCCAGGAGAAATGATTCCTACTACAAAAAAAAACAAACAACCCAAAACCTTAGCACAGCACTGAAAGAAGTGCCTGTAGAGAGCAGAAATCAAACTGGTCACTAGGCAGACCATAAGCTTTCAAAGGTTATGGATGTTTTTCCCAGAAAAAAAACACATTTGTATTTCACATGGTCAGTAATTTGCACGTGGCTGAGATGCCTTTTTGATGCCTAGTGTGACTTCAGAAGGTATATCTGTACAGTAAGCTTAAAGAATGGAAGAGATACAAAAATTGCTGTTTCTGTAAATACTGTGTATCTGATTGCTGCATACAAGAAGTGGAAGCTTCTAGTATGAGTACAGGAAGTGCAAGTTTTTGGACAAAACAGAATAAGTAATGCATGAACATATATATGTGCACATGATATTCAATGTACATATATACTGAGCATAGATAATATGATTGTATGATTTAGCACCATTAATTTTTGATGTTGTTGGATTAAAGTTTTGCTAAATATGTGCAAGAAAATAATGATTTCTAACTGCCCTAAATTTGCTGCATATTAAATCACTCCTAGGAAGAGCTTAGAAGAGGAAAAACGGATGGAATTCTGGAAGGGGGTGCAGTAATGGAGAGCTTTGTTCTTGATGTGGCTACTGGTTGATCTTAGACACTTGACTTTTTCTGTCTCTCTTTCTTTTCTATCTGCCAAATGCAGCCGATTATCTCTTAGGAGAACTCTTAGAACAAAACAGTTTGAATTCTCCTGATAGAAATAACAGCTAATCCTTACCTAGAGTTATTATTCAGTGAAACATCTATACAGGGTGCTGGTAACAATGAAGCATAATTTTAGTTACTCCCAGATAAAACCCATGTCCTTAATCATGACTTTGCTGTTCTAATATCTCACTGACTTACTTTTGTCTTAAGACCCTTAAAACAGACGCGGTACTTTCACTTCATTGAGCACTTTAATTGTTTTTAAGTGCCAGAGATCATGATCCCAGAAATGTAGATCATCAGTATTTTTGTGGGCAGTGCTTTTACTAGACATTTGGACTTTGAAGAAATTCCTCACTGAGGAACAGCTACAGGCCACTACGCAATGCAGAGAAGATACAGAGGTGACAGCAGTCCTTCATGGAGCACTGTAGTGCCATGGAGCACAACCTGGCACATCCAGCTTTCTCCTTGCATTCTCAGAAGAGATTTGTGGAAATGCCAAGAAAGAATCACGACCTCACAGTTTCTTATCTCCAGTCTGAACCTTCACAGGAGATTATTGCCAGTGGCATTTCTTTGAGGCATTTTTAGTTGCTGTCAACATTGCTGCCCTCTTAATTTAGATTTAATTATTTGAATGTAGATACAAACATGCTTCAGTAATTCCAAAAGCTTTCATTGTTGAGGAAACACTAACAACCCTGTTTACCTAATTTTTCCACATTCCTTTTGTTTTGCTGTGATAGCCCTGAGTAGACTATATGAAAAGCAGGCACAAAAATCATGGATTTGCTGCAAGAATAGCTTAAAAAATCTGTTGGTATTAGCAATATCAGTATGTGTGTGAATGTGTTACATGATGAAGGGAGAATCCCAATTAAAATCGTGTTGCTAAACAAGTGACAAAGACCTTGCAAACAATATTAGACTCCGGGCCAACTGTGGTTATATTAATAATAGTAAGTCAGATCTTGTCTGATACCTCCTACACAAAGGAGGATTTTTTTAGCAGTTGTCATTTTTCTAACTTTAATTTAGTTTGTCTTTATTTTTTTCCCAGCATTTACTAGATGCTGTCAAGAAACTGGTTTTCTTATGGTGGTGAAGTGTCGGCAAGAAAACACAGCACTGAAAGACTGTCTGGTTGGCTAGTAAGTCCCTCATGCATTTTTGTTGGGTTTTTTAGGTGCATGGCCTATACTAATCTAAAAATGAGTGGAAATGTTAACTGTTCTCAAAAGGGTTTTGCAAGGTTAGGGACTTTGATGTATTATCTGAAAATTGTATCTTTGCTTTATTAAAGCTGTGCTGAACAGTACCCAGAGTGACAAGATTTTATTTACCATGTGAATATATGGCTGTAAAGACACTCTCCTTGATTTCCCTTGTGACAGATTTCAGCCCAGAGGACCTGTAGCCCTGTATTTCCTCTGTTGCATCACATAAGAGGGGATGGGGGTAAGCAGTGAAGCACCTTCATACTCTGTTAGTGAAACAGGACAGGTTTGTTTTCATTTGGCTTCTTGAACTGTTTTTCAAGATTTAGTCTGTCTTGAGAGTGTCCTGCTGTTGGGAACAGCAAATGCAGCAGCAGTGGGAAATTGTTAGATCTAACAGAGGTCAGCTTGATGCCATGGTGGATTGAAATGTCTCTTTTGGAAGTCCTAATTTATCCCCAATGCCATCAGGCTGAAGTGTTAGATTCTTGAATTTGCCAGGGTGAGAGTTGGGGAGTTTTTGTTTCACTGGGGGAAAAAGGGCGTTGATTTCTTTTTTGGTGGAATGTGTGTCCTCCTTTGTTAAACCAGAGATTAAGATTAAATGCCTTTGAACTAGTAGCAGTTATTCTCAAGTATTTAGGAACTGATGAAAAAACCATGTTCAACCAGGTGAGAATTCAGGCTTAGCTGCAGCCAGAACTTCCTGGAAATACTCCGTTTTACTTGTCTGTACCTGTGCCTTTTCAAAAAAAATAGAGACAAAATGCTACTGGAAAAAATGTTTAATGCTTAAATTGTTATACTTAAAATCAAAATTATAAGAAAAAGGAATTGAGTGTAATGATTGAATTGAATGTAAGGACCTACACGTCTACTGTTTGAGATGTACACTTTAACCTATTCCCAGTAGTTTGGGTGCATAAAAAAAATATAAGTGGACTCCAGTAGATTTCCATACTGAGGAAGATAACTGCAAATAATAAATTAATCAGCTGAACCGAAACATTTTTCTACCTTTTCTCTTGGTGGCTTCACTATAGAGGCTTGAAAAGGACTATGTCTCCAGATAAAACATTGTCATGAGAGAATGCATACCAACTTAGTATTTAGAGTTTACAAAGATAACTTTAGCAGTTATTTACCTTTTTAAAAAAATGGTATTTTATTATTGAAGGCAGACAAGTTTTCTTTATGTGTTAACGAGCAGTATCTGTTCCATATTCCAAGATGAAAAATAGTATTATGTATTCTTCTGTCTTGTAGCTATTCTGATCCGTCATTCTATGAAGAATGCAAAGCTGAATATTTGAAGCAAAGAGAAGAATACAGAGCAACTGGAATTAAGAAAAAAAGACAGAAGGTTACTTCAAATGTATAATTAAATCATAAAATGAACTTTTCACATTTTATATGCAACTTTGATTTCAATTGATTTAAACAGACCTAAATGATCTGTACCCCTGTGTGGAGTTTACCTGAAGTACACAAAACAAGATGAATGGAAAATAAAATAGTCTCTGAAATTAATTTTTTTAATTTTCTGTAGTTCAAGATCTAAAGCATGCTGTCACAGTTTGCGAGAGAAGTTGCAAAGGTTTGCTCCTCTGGACTTGACATTTTGTTACCAGTTTGCAAGTTGGAGTTTACAAACGCAGAATGTCCATTTGGAATTTAAAGCTTGTATTTAGTTATGTGAGCCAGGCTACATATTCACCCTGAAGTTGTACTAACTGATCACAAATGGTGTATACATTGAAGCTGGTCTATTAGTCATCACCTGTCACTGACCGTGTGGGGAAATGCACTTGCTAAAAGACGAGTGTGGCAATAGCAGAAGAGAAGAGCTGCTCAGACCAGTGTGAACTATGTTTTTCATGAAAATGTTGAGTCATAGGAGAGCCTTGTGCCTCCACTGTGACTCATTTCTAAATCTGCGTTGCCAGAAGGGTTGGATGCCTCGTGCTTGTGCGTGGCCCAGACTGACCATTTTGACTCTAGAGGAGAAAGTAGTCTTGATCCAGACCTTCTTTGGAAACATGGAATAAGCTGCCACTCTTCAAGACCACACTTGCAAAATTATTACAGGTAGGGGTGAGTAAACACCTGAACTAGGCATGTAAAATGCAGGTCACTTCTTGCAGGAACTAAGTGTAAGAAAGTCCCTAATTAAAAAGGGGCATACAAAAGATCTTTCCTGTATTGATACTTGAGGCTGCTTAATTGTAGAACTCTTACATGCATAAATGGCTTCATTAGAGATAGTCTATAGAACTTTAATTTACTATCATGGAATAGCCTTTGAAATATTCTGAAACACAACCAAATTATTTACAAGAAAGGAAAGGCTGCACTTGGTAACTTTAATGCACTGGATTAAAAAAATAATAAATAAACTCACAGTAAGTAGTAGCACTTGATACTTTTCCATCAGAAGATGCAAAATTTGACTTGTTTATTTTAGTACTGTTTCACTACAAACACGATATTGCACTAAAGCTATTCAAGTAGGACATTCAAATCAGACTTTGACACGTGTGTGTGAAGGTCTTAACACTGCAAGTTAGTCATTGCCTTTTCTTCTGTGCCTTTTACCGGAATACTCAGTCATAATGTTGCTTCAGCAGATTGGCTGGAGGACTAGGGAAGGCTTGTGAATGAAAAACTGAAGAGATGTGTAACATTCTGCCTTGTACGGCAAACTGAAGTGGCACTCAGCTCTAAAACTAACCACCTTAAAAGAGCTTATGTAGAACAGTGTCCTACATACACACTTGCTCTTGGCTCCTTAGTTCAAGCATTTTGGAAAATAAAAATATGCCAAATCAGTGAAAATTTCTTTAGCTGTGTGTGCTTTAAAAAAGAGGAATCTTGAGGTAGATGGAGAAATGTGTTTTTAAGGATAGTGACTGTTCTGTTATCCCATTATGAAAATCTGCTACATTTTCAATCTCTGGAAAGCCTCTGTGTGTTTGTAGCTGTTGTCAAAAGCCCTCCCAAAGAGGATTTGTGTGGGAGCAAGCATTCCCCTAGGGGCAATGCTGTGTGCTGCCAGAGGTCCGTGCCTGCACTGAGGGCTCACCTGGGTCATACTGAGGTTCCCAGCACAGCTGGTGATCAGACAACACTACCAGCATTGGGGGTCTCCTTTCCTGGCTCAGCAGAAAGTGCGTTCAGCAAGTGAGGTGGGACCCCAGTGCAGTGACCATTACTGGGGGGGAAGAATTGATGCCTGGAGGGGAACAAAGCCCAGGGTGGGACCTGCAGGTCCTGCTCTGCCACCCTGTACATGCTGTCGGTGAAAAACAGCCACAACCCCCTTCTGCACTGATTACTAAGTTCTACTGTCAAGCCTGAAGTCGCATGTACTCAGTGGTGCTGCCAGCCATTTATTTCTCTTTACCTACACTTTTGTGGGTGTAGGAAAGAATTGGGTTATTGCAGCTCCTCTTCTGTTTGCCGTGGGAGGCACTCAAGAGATAGGATTTGTCCTTGGCTCTGGCATCAGCTTCCTCTGTAACACAGACCTGGCCTTAATGTGCTGTTCCCTACTCTTGAATTCCTCATTTCACACCTTTCACTTACTGTCTTGTGCAGTATCCTGTACTTTAATTGCATTTACATCTTTTATTTAAAGTTTAAATGAAAGAATGAGTATTATGAAGTGACAAACTCATACTAGTAAATTGCTTTTGGCTTTGTTTCCTCTATCAGCTATAAACTCTCCTTGGTACTCAGGTTAGCAGAAGGCAGCCCAAGATTTTAATCAGTGTAAGAAAACATTGGTAGTATAGGCAAAGCCTTCAGCAGAGGAACTGCAAGTTTTTTTGCTACATGTTGAATTTTTTTTAAAAGGCACTTTTGTCAGAAGTTGCTTGGTAATGACAGGAGGGTATAACTCTGGAAGCCTGGCTGTCCTCCCCAGTCAGCCCCTCCAGCAAAACAAAACATGGTAACACCTGTACTTAGAGCAGCCAGTTCTGGGTGATGAGGCAGGGAGCCTCACCGTGCAGACAAGCAGTACTTCATCCAGCCATCTCCATCTAAATCAGGGATTGCAACTCTCCTTAATGGCCCCTAGATACTTTTTTTTTTCATTTTGAAATAAATTCTGCAGGATTCTTATTCTGCATACAAGTAGACAATTAGGGGAATGAATCTAGGTGTGTTTTCAAGTTAGCCAATCTGTAGGAAAGTTACAGAAGTGCAAAGGCAGGGACTAACTCCAGTAGGTCAGCCAAGGTCTGAAGCGTGGCAATGCCGCTTACCCATCATAGTTAATATTTGTATAAAAGCATCTGATATTTTCTAACATGACCTTCTGAAAAATGAAAGTGGCATTACTAAGTGTTTACAGCTGCAGTTTTAACACTGCCTGTTACAATGAAGAAGCTTTTGCAAAGTTGCAAGGCTTTTGCTGTGGCCATATGACAAGCCAGCACCCCACGCTTGCCTCCTGTAACCATGTGCCCATCCAGCTTAAAACCTGTCCCTACCAGGCACTGTTCACTGGCAGTGGTGGAATAAGGCCTTAAAGCTAGAAGACTGGTTTGTCACCAAGCACCCCTGGCTTGGCACACCACAGCATGTCACCGCTTCTGCAGCATAGGGGCCTATCTGTGCCTCCTCATGGCACTTGGCAAGCCCCCAGCACACCTCAATTTTTCACTGGACACTGGACTCCCTCAGTGTACTAAAGCTCTCTTCAAACTCCTGAGAGGAACAAGGTCTGAAAGGAAGGAGGAAGAAAGTGTCAAATACTTATTTAAAGGTTTGCCTTCCCTCACTCAGCAGGGAGATGAGTGGCAGTTTGTTGTGCACAGGGTTTTCAGAGCAGTGGAATGGCCAACCATTGCAGGCTGAGACATCACCCAGCAATCAATCTGCAAGCCAGAAATCCATTCTGCCTCACATCTAGCACAGCCATACTCCTCCTAAAGTAATCAATTCCTGTGTCCTGTTTACTCTGCTACTCAAACAAATGGTCAAATACAGTTGCAATGTAAGTGTTCCATCTTGTCAAAAATCAGTTCAGTAAGTACCTGGTTATTTCTTGCATGCTTCTTCCTAGATCAAACATCCATACTCAAATATCATCTCAATGTTTGAACCATATGGTCTCTTCTATCTTAAAATATAATTAATTTTGCTAGACACTGATCTTTGTGTTGGTTTTTTTTATGGTTCAACTGCAACTCCATTAAAATTAGGGTTTACCTTTAGTGCTGATCATAAAAGAATGAAATGCTTTCCTTCACCGTATTATGTTCATAAAATTGCTAGTAGCATAACATTCCCCCTAAAGAAAGGGGGAAAAGCCTGACCCCTCAAGACCAAATAAAATAATACAAAAAACATATCAGGACCCCACATGCCCTTCTGTATTCAAATTACGCAAGACACTTACCTCTCTGTGACCACCATTCTTCACAGGGTCTGTCTGAAGATCAGACAACAATGCAGGTGTCAGGTACTGGGGCTTTTCACTCTTCCTTTCCCAGGCCACAGCATCATTGAAGGTGTCTCTGCAAAGGGGTCTCAAGGTCTTGCTGCAAGTTGGTTTTGAAATAAGTTCAACCTGTTTTATCTCACCAGTATAGTTCATGTGATACTTATGTGGGCCTGTGTTTCATTACTTGGAATGGGTATTGTCTTTTTGTAACTCCACCATATGTCTAATGCTGCTCTTGTCTTTTTGCAACTGTAAAAATTGGACAGTGCGTAACAGCTAATTGGGGAGTTTGCTTTCTTCAATATGGCTAGCTCACGTAAGAGGAAAAATGATCAGTTGTAAACCACAAAATTGGCAGAGAAACTTAAAATCATCAGATTTTAAAAATATCTAAAATTAACCAAACAGTGCAAGTTTACGTAGAAGTTATTAGAAGGTTCACCCAACTGCTCAAATACCCAAATACATTCATCAGCTTGCCATATGCTCACTTAAATGTGCAAGGCAACAACCTTCTCCTGCCCCAAATGCTGTCTTTCACTTCTGTTAAATGTAATTAGTGCTTTCCTAAATTAAAAATTGTCAAATTGGTGGATTATGTGAGGTTTTCAACTACTATTCAAAGTTTACATTCAAGTTAAAATTTTCTTGGTGACAATTATTTGAGGATTTTGGTCCTTACTATATGCAGTTTTTCAGTTTTATATAACACAGGCACACATGCACACAAACACCAGAACCCTGTTACTATAGCTACTTCTGCATGTAATCTGCTGTCACTGTGATGAGAAGGTTTCACTTCTGAAAATGGAAAAAGCACTGTAAGCCACTAGCGGCCTGGATTTAAATGACTTTTCCATCTTCAGTCAAAATCTGATTGTTAAGCTTCAGACCAACAGATGCTTCACAAGCCAGCAAGCTCCCAGGTGACTCCAAAGCTGGGGACTTCCTTTTTGGACACGGCAATGAATGATTGGATTGGAAATGCTGTCTACAGCAAGCTCTCCATCACCAGTCCCACTTCACTCCACTATCAGCATTCTCTTGAGGTCCCTCTCAGCAACCATTGCTGCTCCTTCTCCAGCACAGGAAGCAGCACAGAATATAAACCAAGAATCCAAGGCAAAGCCTGGACATTCTCAGGCTGGGCACAGAGAAGCTTAATTTTAAGTTCCCCTGTCACACATGACAGGGCAGGCTGATCAGGAACCTTTTGACACAAGCAGTCCAACCACTTTGAACACATCATAGCTTAAGGTAACTCAATCCTCCAAGTTTCAACATCCAAAAGAATACTTTTCCCAGAATATGCTGAAGCAGGGTACAGCAGATGACTGGGTTTTTTTCCCCTGAATAAAAGAGTATGACCCTGAAATATAATTGTATTTTGAGTAACATTTATACACAACTGAGGAATTAAAACTGAAGTAAAAAAATTTGTGCCAAATACATAGATTTTTAAGTGAAACCCATTTAAAACAAAAATAAATTTATTTAAAATCTTACACAGTAGAGTTCCTTCATTGAACAAATAATATTTGATGTCTGTTGAATAACACATTACTGAATCAAAACCCCCACTGTAATGTTGAGGTGGGGAACCCCAAAAGTAAACTACATTAAAACTAGATACCATATAGCTTATGCAGCCACATGAGAAATGTTTTCTTTGTTATTACACAGGTAGTTGGTTTTATCAGCTAAAGCCTAGTGACTAGGATTTGTTTTATGCATATTGGGTTTGGTTCTATTACTTTCCAAGAAATTGTACTCCCCTGAGTCAGTTGTGTTCATTGGTCAGAATAAATTCCAGCATCTGACAGTATTTCCATTAATCACAGACAAGCCAGTATATGTGAGCAAGATAATAGAAAGAAAAACTGTATCTGGTGAATGGGAAACATTATTTATGTATGCTGTTTGCTACTATAGTAGAAGGTATCTGGAAGGCATTCTTTCAACTTAGACACACTGAAAGAGAACAGGCTTTGTATGAAGTACTTACTGTGCAGGGGAGAGTGTCTGGAACCACAGAGGGCACGGGGCACCCCGGTAATGCTTTGACAGACCATCATTGCTACAGCCATGCCACAGTCATGGCTTCCCCACGTACTGGCAACCAGTTTTAAGATAATTTTCTACTAAATAGCTGTGAAATTAATTTTTATTACTTTGATCTGAAGCTGGACCTGCGAAGTTGAACACTTCAGCCACCCACACATCTGTAAACAGCCCATTCAGTATTAAGTATTTTCCCGCCCATTACAAGTTAGGTGTCATGTATCTAAAATACAAAGTATTTTTCTTCAACATTTTGAGCAGTCAAGACATTTCACTTAACCCTGTTGTATTAAGCCAGATACAAAGCAGGTAAGTTTAAAAGAAAAAAAGCATAAATTGTATTTGTCTAAAAACAGTTCATGGCCTTAAGAGGAAAAAAAAAGTACTTAGATACCCATAATCTATAAAGCAGACAGATGCAATTCTAGTAACTTTAGTTCTTAGTGGCATACTAAAGATACCACAAAAATACTTATGTGTATCAACTGTGACAACACCAAGTCTGGTTAAATTAAGGCTTTGTTTCTTTAACAAAAGAAAAGTTAGTAGCCATCACTACCACAGAGATAAAGAGTCAAGGTTGTGGTGCTGTGCAAAGGAGGCACGATATGGGTAACTGCACTGTGAACAGGAGGGTTCTGTGGCAGCACCAGTGTGCACTGAGTTAGGTCAGTCTCCTTCAGCAGGAACTGAGGGAAACTAGCTGAACCTCCAGAATTCACAGTGTTCAGCAGCATTACTTATGGTCCTTCAGAACTCACAATCAAACTCGAAATGGTGCAATTGTAACAGGATAGCCTAGGGGTGATTTTTCTCTTGCCACTAATATAAGTCAAAGATTTGGAAAAAAAAATAAATCTCACCTTTCTTGGTTAAAAATGACATAAAAATGCATTTCTAAACCAGAGGAATCAGAAAGTTAATTGAAATGAGAAAGGGAGAGATAATCCAATTCTTCATTTTATGTCTTATTCTGAAAAAGGACATCATCAAAAAATCAGCTCAGAGCTGGTACAAGTTTTAACACTGGATACCAAGTATTTTCTTGATAACATACAAATAGCAAACAAATACAGAACTGGATTATTTTGTTTTATTCCATGAACTCACTTTTCAGTGTTACCTTTTGCAAATGTATGTCATCTGCAGTACAAGACTATCTAGGCCCCGTGCTAGATTTCTTTAGTTTTACATTATACCAGCACAGCTTTAACGTCAAGGAACTTGCTCCCAATTTACAGCAGAGGAAGACTAGGCTTTCTGTTTCAGAACTAGAAGTAAAAATAAAGAAAGAACATTTCACGCGATTTGTTTTCCATCTTCAAGCGTTAAAGTGCCTATTCAGAATCATTCCAAAAATTGTTTAACTCTTATGCAGACAGTTTTGATTACATTGATCCAGGTAATCTGCTGGACAGTTTAACAAAGTTGGGTTATTTTTCATTTCCCAAAACATATTCTCATTAGGCTTTGGAGGACTTGGGAATACCCAGGAATTATCTTCCAGAGAGCTCTTTCCATAAGAGTGGTGTTCCTGAAACATTCTGCCATCAACTGGCATGGGTCTCTCATCTGTCCATGCTTGTAGAGTCACCCTTTCTGATGGGATGTGGACATCTCTCAGCAGAGGGGGAGACACAGCATTGCAGAAGACTTTATCATTTTGTGAGAGGTTTTTATAGAGTACCCCAGATGTCAAATTCAGCTTTGAAATGTTCGATTCAACACATTGTGCTGGTGCAGTAGAGGCAGCTGAAGGAAAAAGATAAAAAAAACCTTAAAAATTACATTATCTAATGCATTTTTCATGTACTCCAAATGTACTACAGTCTAGCAGGGATGTTAAACACAGTGTTTTCAAGCCACAAGTTTTCAGACTCTATTCAGTAACTACTTAAAAGTTACAAACACCATACTAACCTCACTGGTCTGATTTTGCAAGATGAACCCAGGATCCTGAAACCACAATGCCTAAAATACACCTAAATCCAAGGAAACCTCCTGACTCCCACCTGAACACAGATAAACTGACAGATCTTTCTGACCAGACTGGAATGGATGCTGAAACAGAGGCACTGGATTTGGTCTCTTTGTGCTGACAGGTGTAAAAAGCAATTTTAAGGCCTACAGACCTTCACAGGTTCAAGAAAAATGGAATTCACTGAAAACATTGAAAATGTAAAAAAAACCCTAAAATTCCTCAAACAGAAACCAAACAACAACAAAAAACTCCCACAGACACACATTTGTTGAAAATGCCTCCGTACCTAAATGACATATAAGCAGAATCCACATGTTGACTCTTATTGTTCATGTCCACACAGAGTAACAAACGTGTTCTGCAGAGTTAATGCACCTCTGACAGTGGCAGCTAGTTTGTAGATGCTAAAACAGCCAGTACTACAGGTATAGGAACTGGAACGATTAAATCAATTCTACCCATATTTTGCATAAGCCAAGATTTTTCTAAAAATGTAAGCACAGATATGTCTGTATCACATTGCTAAGTTGGCTGATAAGCAAGGTTAACAGACCTGTCCATTCTTACATACTTCTGAAAGATCACTGAAAAAAGCCTACAGAGGAAAAGGCAGAAGTTCTGTATTTCCTGATCCATCACTAACACCTTTTATGGCTGTGGATGGAACCACTGCAGAAAACGAGACTGTTCACCAAGGAGAGAAGAAAAGTCAGTACTCGTGCAGCAGTAAGACAGGTAACTCCAATTTAAAAACAAGGACAGACACTATATGATCACATCAAACCTTGACAGATTTAGGATTAAAAGACATTCAGTTCTCAGCTTCTCTGCTGAAGTTATTTGACAAATGTGTTTTAGAATTGTAGGAACACAAACTCACCTGGTAACAACATAGCCAACTCTACAAAATGTGTTGGTAGTTTGTATCAGCCAAGTACCAGAGAGTGATCATTGGTCACTGCTGACCACAAAGGCAGGGACTGACCGGGAGGTGAATCCTGTCATTACCTCACTGAGCTGTTAAAAACAAAGTTTCTTGATCCGGTAATGGACAGGGACATCAGAGTCTGCCACCAATACATTGTAACCAAGTTCACTGTTTTTCACCTGGATTCTGAGCACAGTAAATACCACAATTGAAGAAAGCAGTAAAAAAAGTAAATTGACTGTTTACCACAGTGTTTGACTGATAGTCTAGTATTTGGTTTGAGAGAAACATATGTATGAAATAGAAGAACTGTCTGATGGACCGTTCACAGAAATTATACATACGCTATATTGAAATTATTTAACCCTTATACAAGGCAGTTTTGCTTCCCCAGTATTTTGACATTCAGAAAATGTCACATTGTGTATCATTTTGCTAGAAAAGACAACTTTTCTGAGCACCAACATAAAGAAATATGGAACCTTAAGGGAACGAAAGTCTGATTTTCAAATACTGCCAATTTAATAGTTCATATATTCTGCACTGGGAAAATAAGACTGCATTTGCAAAAAGATTTTTTCCCCCCTAATATGAAGTAGTTGTGGTGAAAGGTCAAATACGAGTAAACTTAACACCTCAGCTTTGTGCACATAAGCAACACTTGACTGAGAAAAAAGCCACAAGGGGAACAGAATACAGTACTGTAGAAAAAACACATCAGCAACACCTTTATGTGTGAAGTTGACCAGTATGAGACAGAAGCAAAAGCAGAAAATGGGTAAGCTGGAACCATAATACAGCCTGGCTTATCAACTTCAATTCATGAGATTCTGATAAGATATGATAGCTAGTTTATTTTTAAAATAGGACATCCTGAATCAATGATTTGTATTTGTAAGGTCTGTTACTGCAAACACTGACTTGCCTTTCTTGGTTGCTGTTGGGTTTCTTTTCAGTTTTCGTAGAACCTCAGCTTGCACATCAGTCACTAGGCGCAAATTAGACATTTCCCTCTTCAGGTCCCAATATGCTTGTTGAACACTTTCAAAACAAAAAGTTATTACAAGTTAAATATTGCCACCTCTAAAGCAGCCTATTAATAAGCTTATCAAGCATTATTTGTTAATAAATTTGTTTTATCTGACATACACTGCAAATTTTGCTGGAGTACCGTAAGTCAAAATGCATTGAACAGTACTGATAATTACCTTAAATTTATGGACCTTTGCATGTTTTATTTGATTCCTTCATATTATAATATATAATGCGTTATATATTAACATACTAGGTCATAATAATTTCAATTCCCCAAATGGAAAGAAACATGAAGCATACATTTTAATTTCGTTGATTGAAACTAACCACCTTCCCATAAAATTAGTAATCTCAAGGGAATAGTTAAAATAAATAAAGTGACACTAAGTTGTAAAGAAGGCAGAGTTTTAATTTGAATACCCTTCTATAAATGACTACATACACCTCATATGTTATGATCCTAGTAATGCTAATTGATCATAATTTTAAATATTCCATAAATATTTCGGTCTTACACCACCCAAAATGCTACACTGAATTCAGACTAACTACCTGAAATCCAAACTGAGCATCCCCACACAGACCAAACTAAAACATAAAACAAACTGTTTCATATCCAAGTCATCTATAAATGACATATTATGTATTATGCTAATACACTGCCTTATCAGACAGTGTAAAAAATACTGACCCAATTCCTTCTCTAAGACAGCACAATATGAGAAACACATTTAGCAACAGCAGCACCGTTCCAGCATGGACATTACAGGTTAATAGTTGGTAGGAAAATTAAGAACAAAAAAATTAAGAGAAGCCAGCATTACCATATGTTTCTTGGTAAAATTTTGAGCAAAGGCTCACTGAATACCACATTTATGTTGATTAATAATTAACGTGATGTTTAAAGACATAAGGATGTAATTACTTCAACATGAAATCAACAATTTAATGCTTTTTTAATGGTTAACATTCTACCAAAATATATTTATTGAAAACAAGTATCATGGGTGAGAGTTTCCAGACGATTTCTTTCTTCCTCACTACATTCACCTAAGACTTCTATTTGAAACCAGCCCAAACTACTGAAATGACTAAAAATTAATAAGCTTTATAACTGTATTTTCAAGCATGCATAGAGAGAGTTCTATCCCTCTACAACAGCAATGTAACTCCTGCATGAAATATATCAGGCACCAATGTGTTCAAAAGCACTCTGAGAAGCAGCTATTATGCTGCCCTGGAAGTTAATGCTAATGGTGTTCCCTTAAACAAAGAAACTGAACTTTCTTCTATGCACGAAAATAATTCCCCAGAATACAAACATTCAGATTCAAAAGGCTCTGTTAAAGAACAAAGTAAGTTGATAGTTTAATAGGTAGTGTATTAGGTGTCAGCAATTCTGACAGAAAGTCAAAATTTTCAGAACTGGTATTACAAGAAGGTCAGCTAAACCTGAGGCCTTTCTACTGCAGAATCCTTTTGCCTCTTTGAACTGTTGATGACAGAGTTCATTAAAGATGTCATCGTTAAAGATGACAACTGTAAAATGAGGCTGATGTGGCAACCACTCTTCATTAATTCACATGTTTTTCTCTCAAAAATAAGATCAAACAAACATTAGTTGTATCAAAACAGAACTGTCCAACATTTAACACAGAAGTGGCAAATGTAAGGACACCTCAGCATCTGCCACTAACCAGAAGGGAAGTGTTTAGATGAATTTTGGAAAGTGCATTTAGCACTTTTACAAGCATTTTGCAAATGACTGCAGGTACCAGAATTCCACTTAAACCACATGCAACACATTTTTGTTGGTTTTGTGGATACTAACGTAGAATTCTATTGCAAAGCCTAATTTGCAATGCATTTGCAATTGAAAACCAAGGATTCCCTGTGCTTGGAGGTTTATCCTATACTGCCTTCTACAAATGCTCAATACAACAGTCTGGCTAAATCTACAGCAAGGTAGATTTGCAAACTGAGAATTTAAAGTCAGATGTGCAGACTCTTCATAAATGTGAAATAACTACTTTCCAAAAAGTTAACTGACTGCAAATGCCTCTATCTCCCATAAAAAGCAGGATTGCTAGCTACAATGTTTCTCATGGGAGATTTTTCAAGTGCTTTTTCCACAGATTTTTGGATGGGCTCACATATTCATTACACATTCATTACTTATGTAGTATTACAATAAACCATGTGCTGTACATACGATAATTCAGACGGCAGCCACCTGAACACCACTTTGTGGAATAAAGCTTAGTTTGAGCAGAGCAATGAGCAAATGATGAAAGAGATAACTGCTGTATCTTGACAGAACACCTTTTATCAGCGTGCAAGGCTGACTAGAAGCTCCATCAGAAACCACAGGAATAAGCATCCAGTCAAGGTGCAAGGACAATGTGTGATTTGCATATAGCGCATACATTACATCAGAGAATATAAGATAAGAAATATTTGTACTGTTCTCTTTCAGTGACTGATTTCCCTTCCCATCTCTTCAATACCCAAAGAAGTAACAAGGATAAATAATGTGTCATTCTGAAGGACCACTCTTCCCTCTAGTGGGAGCTCCTCTAAGTGCATGAACAGGCATGACTGGGTATAAATGATGGAGTTAAGTGTTTCATTTGGGAACTTTCATGCATTCATGAACAGTTCTTTTACATAAAGAATTAGAAGATATACATGCTTTCTAATATAGCACACATACTTAGGGCAGGATAATACAGGAGTTTAGATCATAAGCACAATTATTATTTGAATGGGTACAAAATGAGAACAAATGTTTTCTGATATTTTAGCATTTTTCTGGACAATTGGCATTTCTTTTTGAATAAATCACACAAAGGGCTCCTCAATATTAAAAAAAAAATCCTTTAAAATGTTTTCTAGTAGAAATATTATTGCACTGCACTAAGTAAGAATATATGTTCCAGCACTATGCAAGGGATTTGAAGCCTGCACATAAGCAAACACAGAAACCTCTCCATGCAGGGAATGAAGATATTCCATAGCTGGGATGAGACTTGAAAATTTATCTACCACCTCTTCAAGTCAACTAATTATTAAAAAAGCTTACTTTTAAATCCAAGATAATTAAATTTTCATTTTCTGTACAACAATCTGGAGCTGCAAATGTTCATCATTACCATCCTGAACTACAAACATGACAAAGAAAAAAAAAGTACAATGATCTTGCTAAGTGAGTATAGCTAGATTTGAAATAACATGCTTAAAGAGGCTGCAAAAATATTTAACTAAGTGTCCCTCAGTAAACTGAAAACAGAACATTGACATCACTTGATTTTTCGTACCTCTGGATATCTTGCCTTTGAAGGTGGTCTCCACTTAATGGATTTCCATCTTGAGCCTGGTCCTGTGTAACAGAGTAAAGGGAAGACAGAGACTGAATGAACATGACTTCAGATCTATCTGAAAAAACAGCAGTGAAACTACAAGTTCACTAATACTGAAATTCACACATAGTCTTCATTTGTGTTGGCTGCAGAGGGTTTCAAAATGAAAATAAAAACTTCTACTAAGAATTTCCACTTAATATGCTTACACTACTTACTTATGTGAAGGCATCGCTCAGCCACCTCCATAATTTTTTTTTTTGTTTTAAACAGCTGAGCTCTCAGAGCCTGTGACTTTAAAAAGCAAAAAATCAATAAAGACTTTTGATGTCCATGTAAAAAAAAAAAATAAAAAAAAAATACATCTTTTCTTGTTCTTTCTCTATCACAGTAAAAACCTTTAAATTAAAACAAACTGTTTCAGTATAGATTTACTTCCCCAGAACAGAATTTATGCCTTGAGTCTGAAAGCCTACTTTAAAACTGCATGTACAGGCAGCCTCACTGAAATTAACAGCACTGTTTAACAAATCAAACGTTGGGCTCACTTTATTTCTATTAGAGTCTCACCTGTGGTGAGCTCCCATTCATATCCCTGTTTTTCCTGTTACCCTCCTACTACCATTCCCCCCAGCCAAAGCTGTTAGGAATTTAATACCTGTTACTGTGGCTTCATGACAGCCTGTACTCATTTCAAGCAACTTGTCAGTAAGATGTACACACTGCATCAACTACAATGCAAAACCTTAGTAATAAATATCCAAAAGTACCAAAACAATAAAACATACACTTGTGTAAGGCAATAACATCTGAAAATGCTAACTAATACAATTAAATCAAGTAGTAACAAAAATACCAGGGTTTGAAACAATGCTGACTTGTCATTGCTCATTGACCACATTTGCCCGTATTTCACCTGACAGATTTTTCCCCTCATGAAGGCTTTCCCACCACCACCCACCAAAGATTCAATTTCACTGTTTAAAAAAAGTTGTGCTCTTTTTTGAAAACTTGTACCTTTGTTTTTCCTAAGCAGTTACCAGGATCAAGAAGAAATTACTTTTAAAAAGAAAAAACAAATAAAAAGAAACAAACAAGCTATTGCTTATATTTGTTTTTTTCCAACAAAAGCTGCTGATATAAGCATTATTTAAACAGTGTCACATGTGGTATCCCTTACAACTGCTATTTCAGTCTGTTCTCTCTAACATTCACTCTCACAATACAATCTGCAATCTTCCATTACAAGCTATAGAAAGCATGTGAAAGAATTCCAGACAAGTGAAAACAATCCTCAGTAAGGGAAGGTAACAAACACCTCGCATGCTTTATCCCCACCTAGTGGAAAAAATGGAGACCCACTCAAATACTGTGTGAATCAAGATTACACAATCATCATTATTAATGGTCATAAGGAATGTAAAACAGTCTGCCTCTTCAAACAATCCCATTTAAATCTTTTACATTCCCTGTGTAGCTTCAGTGTGACTGCAGAGTCCATGAGACTGCCACTGTGCCTTTCATCAAGGGTAAGCTGGGAAGGATTAAGATTGCTCTGGACAATAGCTTAACAATAAAAAAATGGATTAGGCTACTTTAATTTTCTTTTTGAGATCCTAACAACATCTAGGTTACAAAATTTCTCAAAACAGACACTTGCTCCAGAAATGGCAGGGAAGGGCAGCAAAAGAGGTACTTTCCTGACAAGCTTCTTGCAACTACCCTAAAGAAAAGTGCTAGACCTCCTTAAACAAAGTTCATGACATCTTTTTACACAAGCATTCTATTGTTTTTTTAAAAAAAAAAGAAAATAGAAACCATTTTTTTTTCCTAAACTTTCTAAGTAGCCCAGCTTACATGAACACTTCAATAACTACTTATGAAAAATCATAAAGCTTTATTTTCTATTGACATGTGGACAATGGCTGGGAAATGTCACCTATGTAAGACTCATAGAAAAATCTCAGTTTAGAAGGGACCCCTAAGGATCATTAAGCTCAACCCTCTGCTCATTGCAGGACTACCTAAAACAAAACATTACGATTAAGTGTCGCCCAGACACTTCTTAAATTTGGGCAGGCTTGGTGCCCTGACCATTTCACTGGGGAGCCTGTTCCTATTTCCAAGAGACATGACATTCTAAGAAAATATTTAAGGTAAATTTTACCAAGATGTTCACCTTTCATTCAAAATATACTTTATATTTTTGTTAGCCCTTTATTTTGATTGAACTTGGGATTTAAAATAAGCTATTAATACAAAAACTCCTTAAAAAGTAAGGTACCTTTTGCTTGGATTTTTGCAACTCCTTCCTGAGACTGTTGCGCTCTTCCTTGAGTTTTTCTAGATCCTGTTCCAGACTATGCACTTTCAGGTCACAGTTCAGCTTCTCTAATTCCCAGTTGGCCTGACTACAGTTCAGACTTTTCATCACTGTAAAGAAGACAAGCAAGACAACCAGATTCTAGTCTCAGTTCAAGGAATTTAACTCAATATGTAAGGCTCCCCTCAGCCAGCCCATACCCTACAAAAACATTATATTCTGAAGAAACTTCAGTTTATGACAACAGGGAAATGGTAAGACTGGTAAAGCTGTTGGCAGAGAAGTGGTCTATTTTCTGAGTGTAAAGCATGGAGCCCCACTTTCTAGGAATACTTTGGAGATTTTACAAGTACCAGCATAAAAAGGCACTGGAAATAGAAAAATCAGTTCATGGCACACATACATGGTATATACACCAACTTTCATACTTCTTATGTGTTTTAAAAACATGAGCATTTCCCCCCTACATAATTTACCATTAAGTTTTCCCCAAGATTAATATCAAGAATTTCCAAAAAGAACAACAAAAGATACAATCAAAGCAAAAGGCAAAAGTGTAGAAGTTACATAAATCTTATTAGACCAAATCAATTCACATAGTAAGAAGCAACCTAAGATGATCCTAGCATCAAATCAGTAGCAGGACACTAGTTAGACAGCAAGAAAACAAAGAACATGACAGGAAGAAAACCTCCAAGTCTTCAACTGCACGGTACCCTTATTTCCAGATTTAACAGTTTAAACAAGCATAAGCTACATGATTTTTTTCTTAAGCAAGGCACTCAGAGTCCACTTATTAGTAAAACTGTTTTCTAAATAAGGCTTGAAATCATATTTTCAGAGCTTTCCTTATAAACTCTGCACTTCTTATCTCCTCAACCCATGAGGTCCTCAAGAGGGATACTTGCACTACATGCAGTTTGTTCTTCTAGGTTTAAAAATTTGTGCAATTGAAGCAGTGAGGCCCTCTTGGAGAGTAATCCAATTCAAGCACAGCCATACTTACAAGCACCTTTCAAATGACTGCATTTGTACAGATTCTGAAGTCAGTCCATATCTCTAACTTTACACAGACGGCGTTTTCTTGCTCTCCTTTCGTGTAACTAAATTTATAAAGATTTTTCTTTTCTTCCATAGTGTTTTATGTATTTATCATGTGCACAGCACTCTTTACAACTGCAGTAACAGAAGCCAGATTTGGGCTTTTGGAATTGCCAGGACACACTGTTTATCCCTCCCTTTTTCACCAGGCTCTCTACAACCAACATCTTTCTATCTTTTCTCATCTCCCAGCCCTTTAAGTGACTGTTGTTGACTACAGCTATTGCTGTACAACATCCTCTTGTGCCTGTCATATCCCAACAGCGAGACAAAGCAATATAATGGATCCTCTGCAGGTACCAGAGGGAGTGGTATCGACTGAATGATCTTTGTACTTAACAGGAACTTGAACCTTTTCTCTGAGGAAAAGGTGGTGGGGTCCAGAGATGTACATGACACAGCCTATAAACTGTCAGGTTGTGCCCATTTCTCAAATTATGAAACCAACTACATCTTTACCACAAAACTCCTCTCCCCTATGATCACCTAACATGCACATCACCATCCACAAGGATGAACCCCAGCTCACAGTGCCTCACTGCCATACATGCCTCTTTAACCCAGACACTATATGGAGTTAAACCTCTTCATACCCCAGGATCATGATATAACCACTAAGGCTTGTCAGCATACATTTAGATGAAGTAACCAAATACATACCTTGTTGAGTTTCCACTTCAGTTTTCAGTTGTAACAGCTCTACTTCCTTAGACTGTAACTGTTCATTCAAGGTTTTCAAAGATTCCTTATTTTCTTTCACCTGTTATCAGGAGGGGGGAAACGCAACAAAACCCAATTTCTGAAGCTTTTTTCTATCATATCTGACAATTCAGTTTCTTTTAAAACAAAGACAAAACAAGGAAGATATGGCTTTGACCATTTTTTTAGCATTATTCTAGCCCAGTAATAAAATTGAGAT
The DNA here is from genome assembly GCA_035583185.1 of Anabacerthia variegaticeps. Lineage (NCBI taxonomy): Eukaryota > Metazoa > Chordata > Aves > Passeriformes > Furnariidae > Anabacerthia > Anabacerthia variegaticeps. Next base: position 39,459,680 of record JAWWEW010000078.1, read on the forward strand.
ACTTGAAATATTTATTCCTACATAAAGTATTGTAATGTACTTTAAAAACCTAGAGGAGTGATAAAACTAACACCACAGATCTTTAGTAAATAAAATTCATTTTACAGTAAAAATTTACTGACTATGCAGTACTTATAAACCATGCATTTAAGCCATTATTTAAAAAAGGCATACCATTTTTTCCAGCTTGCTTTTCAAATTATCTCGGTCGATGCAGGCCTCTCGGTAGGCTTGGTATGCCTTATTTACTTGTTCACGCCCAACCGAACTGCACTGCTCTTCCAGTCGGGAGCCAAGCAACTAAAAGTTGAACAGATACGAGAAATAAGAAGTTTTGTGTGTTGAGAACTGCAAAATCTAAAAAAGGCAATAGCACAGCCTGCAATATTAATCTAACAGGGTTCTTTTTGTTTGCTTTAGATTAGATAATAAATTAATCGAATGCACTGATATGGACCAAAGTTATGGAACAAAGATTTTTACAAAAGTGCAACAAAGGCAGTCTACAAATTCTGCAATTTATAACCATACTTAATGCTCACTACTTTATAGAATCATAAAACAGTTTGAATTAGAAGGGACATTTAAAAGTTCATCTAGTCCAACCCCTCTACCATGGGCAGGGACACTTTCCATTACAATGCTATGTGTGAGTATTTAAAACCCATTCTCAAGTCCTGATTACTCACACTGACAATCCCTTAATCATATCTTTTCTAGGCTCTGGAAATGTACTAACTTCTTTTTGTATAAGTTTTAAGCATATAAATACACAAAATATAGAAAGTTCAGAGGAAACAACACATTTTTTTAAATGATTCATAATGTAGACATGGATTTTTTTCCCAGTGTATTTATGTAAGAAAAGTCAGAGCAGAATTATTTTAAAAATAAGTATTAACTTTCAGGTCACCACTCTCTCATTGCCTGCTCTGGCAAGAGACAAGGAAAGCAGAACAAGCACTACCAACCAATAGCCAGAAAAAGGGGAGCAGAATTATTATCTATTCAGCATTTTTAATAAGACAGAAAGAAGGAAAGTCTTATATCAAATTACATCTGTTCATAATGAAAATTCTTGGTTTGATTATTGTATTTTCCTTTTCATTCTGTTTATCCTGCACACTTCCTTTAAACATGTTGAATGTAACTCTTGTAGATATTTGCAACAGATCTGCATGTATTTTCTTAAAAATCAAAGAGCTACACAAAAAAAATAAAAAAACAAAGCGCTGACACTTATTTATCTACCTTTAATATCTCCTCTTTTAGGTGCTTGCTTGCAAGAAAGTATAGGAAAACAAGCCACGAAGATAGAAGGCATTTTGTATTAAATGTCAAAATATATGTACTAGTCATTATAAGTCTAGTCCTTTACATTTTCCTACCCCTAATAAAGCCACTGAAATAGAACACAAGCCCTAATAAGCTTTCTGGAAGTTTCTATACACTCTGAAATTAAAAACTCAAAAGGGGTAACTCCCCATGTATTTTTTAAACATACAGATATATTAGCTATTGACAAAGTCAGTTCTGTTACTTAAACACCATTGGCCTTCTCAGTATTCATCTCAGAAACATTTCTATGGTATTGATGTGGAAAACAAAGTAACACTTTCAAGAGAATTAAGCTGAACCAGGCCAAAGCAAAGACACAAGACAAAAGGAATTGTCAAGGTCAAGTCTTGTTTATTGTGATTTTGAGTAACTACATAAAATATGTTACACTCAGCATGACTGAGGGAACATTTGGTCTAGAGCTCTATTCCTATGCCCATCACCCTCCAGACCTTACATAAAGAAAGTGCTGAGATAGTTTTGCCTTCTGACAGAAAGTCAATTCTGTCAAACTAGTCACCAAGAATTCCTGAGTAAGTATTTCAAAGTTCTGCCAAGTGGGACTCAAGCTCTTCATCCTAAAGCCACAAAATAATACACACTTGGAAAGCTTTTAAGAATCAGTAGCACAGACCTAGGACTAATTCCTAGAAAATGCTCTAATGCTACGATCCATCTTCCCATCTGACATAAGAAAGCAATCTATTAAAGTCAAGAACTTCTGCACTACAAAGACACTCAGTACTGAACAGTGGATATCTCCATTACTTGGAGAGGAAAAACCTGTGCCCTTGTCATTTTTTAGCTTTAATGAACTTCACTAGATTACAGCCACAAGAAACTGCATATAAAACAAATTACAAGATTCCTCTACATTTTAGAACTACTGCATCAAAAACCAGACAACACCTATGTTAAGCATTGCAACTTAATATTTCACATTTGAGACTGCTATTAGCTAGACCTAGCTAGACCATCTTAGCAACAAATTCTTCCTTAACATTTTGGCATGCTGAGCCCAAGAATCTTTTGATGGACAGTTACTAGATTCTGAAAATTTACAGGCTTTGCACCTCACTATTCAACAATACTGTCACATGTGCCCAAATTAATAAACACCACAAAGAGGCAGATAAACTACAGTAATGATCCAGTGCAACTACACATCTTTCTGAATCGAAGCTACTGTTTTTGCATTGCACCATATACGTGCCCAGTAAGAATCAAAAATCCCAGTATGGTGCAACTAGACTACCAGAGGAAAGAACTGTGTTTCACTTCAACAAATAAAACAATTTACCAAAACTTTTTAACATGAAAATTATTTTAAGTACATATTTTAAATCCTTAACCATCTGCTTTGCCATCCAGCCAGGAGCAAAAAAAAACAAAACAGCTGCTACCAGAAACTGGTAAATCAACTTTTTCCTTACCTTCTCTTCTAGAATTCTCACTCTTTTTTTTAAGAGAGAGTTCTCCTTCTCTGTCTCCTTTAGTCGTTTCTTGATATCTTCATATGCAGTGACAAGTGCAAAGTGTGAGGCAACAGACTCATCTCCACTGTATGATGAAACAGGAATATCACTGTCTCTCTTGTGAGTGTTGTCTGCTTTTTCATGGTTCAAAATACAGATGTCATCCTCTACCAACTCCTCCATGACAGCTGTTAAAAAGACAGATATAAGTGTAAAATTTTCACAAAGACAAATTTGTCAAGAGTCTGAAAACCTTCCAAAATAATACTGCAGCGTGTTTCTGTCAAAGTATGACAAGACTGAATAATTGAGAAGTATCTTAATCTTGCAGAAAAATCTTGAAATCCATTTTACATTAATATGCTGGTTAGAAAAGAAGCATGTTTCAGTGTTATTTGATAAAAATATTTTGAATACATATCAGATTTATGAACCCTCATATTAATTTTTATTAAGCCTTAACACTAACCTAGAATTTGGCTGGTACTGACCACCTGAACTCTGAAGGAATATTGTATCAAGAGTTTTTGCAAGCCAGCAATGAGCAGTAAAACAAGAGTGTAGTTGCAACAAATCAACTAACTACTGGTGGTTCCTGAGCACAAGTGCCAAACTTCCTCAATTTTTGAACGTAAATATTTATATTTTTCCCAAACTTTAAAATGGAATCTTAAGGTACACTTGCATTTATCCTTCAAGAGACTGCATGAGTAGCTATTCTTTACTTGGTCACAGTGGAAAACCTCCTTCTGAACAACAATTACAGTAATTTTACTAAGTACACAATCTACCTCAATATGAGCGGAGAAAACTGAGAATAACCTGATCATAGAAAAAGTGTCACCTTAAAATACTAGACAGATCCACCTGAACAACAAATACAAAGTAAATGTTAGACTGAGGTCTTTTTACAACATACATCATTTAGGCACAGCAAAACATTCAGTAAGAAAATACCTTACAGAAATTTCATATATTTTCATGAGCACTAGTTCTTAAGGGAAAACCCCTAAAGGCATTTTCCTTAGAGTTACTAGTTACCAGGAACAAGTTTTGGGGTTTGATTTAAAACAAGCCAACCCCCAAAACTCAAAACCAAACAATCAAAAAAAGACACAGCTCATTCTTATTTAGTGAGGAAGATCAAGGTTCCTTGCATTTCTATGCAATACTAGGAAATGCTACATAGTGCCCGATAACATCCCCCCCTGCCCCTAAACAAACTACTGATGTGATTTCTACGAAAAGCAAACTTTTATTTTTATTTTTCCACCTTGAACAAATCCTTCTGTTCCTGATGATTTTCTAATGAACCAACAGAAATGCTGCAATGAAAGAACTGAGCACAGTGAAGACAGTTTGTATTGTAGGAAAACTTACTTCAACAGAAAACTGACTTGATCAGCAGAAATTTGCAGGAAAGGCAGGAATTAGTGCAGGACAAACCCACAGCCACAACTGCTGCTTCTACTATGTATTTGCTATTTAAATTCAAACTAGACTTCCGTTTGTTTCTAGATACTAAGAGGCAAAGGGATCAACTGCCCTGGGGCTTGTCTCTGTAGTCAAATTCCTCTCACCATGCCAGCAATGGAAAAGCTTACAGACTGCAGCATTATGAAGAGCTGTAGTACAGCTACTGCTGAACAATGGTGCTGTTATCACATTTGTCTCAATTTGCTTGAAGCCAGTTAGACAACATGATAAAAAACTGTGACAGCTCGTTTATACTAAACAGACAGCAATAGAGTTGTGACAGTGAAAAAAGACAGGAAAACTACAAACCACAACTGAAGTCCTTTTAATCGTCATGTTCAGGAGAGAAACAGATGCCTTGTGTACTGTTTGATGCCTAAGCTTCCCTTGCTTTTTATTCTGCCTCATATTTAAGTAGAATGAGCCTTGAAAAAAAGGTTTGCTTCCTTTTCATTGTAAGAACAGTATGACTCCAAGGTGACCTTGATCAAAAGCACTACATCGTTCAAACGGCATTAACTGACTGAAGGAATTGCTCATTTTGTCTTCTAAGATGAACACAGCACACCAGCTTATCCTCCTCCATTTTACCAAGGGCCCTGCAAGTCTTGTCACCCACCTCATCAAATTCCCCAGAGCTTGCCCTCTCAAGCAACACATCTCCTTTTCTCTGAACACTCGACTCAAACGTCATTAAAGTGTCACAGCTTATCATTATCTCTTGAAGAAAGCAGCAGATTTGTGACCTGGTACATAAACAGCTCTTTAATCCCACTCTTTCCTATAGCTCCTAAACTTGAGCATCATACATTCCCTATTTCTTGCACACGTCAGTTCTACCACGAGATGGCAATAGGGGAAAACAGAAGACAACATGAGGAGACCAAATTTATTCTGAATTTTGTTAACTAAAACTTACTGCTTTTATGAGCTTTCAAGAGAGAAAGACCTTCCAAATAAGACTCAGCATACACAAATAGTATTTTATAAATTGAGGTACACAACCTGCTAAGAGAACTAGTTCCTCTAACATTTTTTTTATTCAAAAGATTTCATTTAGTTTACAAGTATTCAACTCAAGTTTTCTGATGCTGCTCTCTAAGCCAGCACTGGACAGTATTCAGAAGGGAAGCATATAATCAATCCCACATAATTCAAAGGGGCTTTGTTTTTCTAAATTTCTACACACAAGAGACTAGTTTCAGAAAAGTCCAATATACACATTTTTGACTAATATATTGCATACTAAGTAACGACAAACTGCCACTAAAAAGTTTAACAGCAGCTGTACTATAAAGGTTATGGTGAAACACAACAGTTCACCCATCTTTTTCCGTCTTTTTTTTTTTTTTTTTCCCTCCTGTCAAGATAGACAGAACCCTTGGAATACAAAATGGTGCTACATCTCTAAGAAATCCCTGACTACTACAGCTGTAATCTTTAATTCTACTCAAAGACAGGAATAAAAGTTTAGATTATCTAGTATTATACTACATCATTTTAAAAACACGAACTACAAAAAAACAATCAAATAAGTGCTTTGATTATTCCAAATCTGGCAGAAGGATGCCAGAAGGACTTGCAGGATGGCTCCCCAAGACCAACTACAGACTGCTGCTATGTTTTAACCTGCTTGATTTCTCCAATTCAAAGCCACACTTGCATTCACTGCTGCAGATGTCCCAGAGGTGTCACTCTGAAGCACCGGAATGAATTCTGACCTCTCTGGAGTTGCAATTCATGAGATAATCTGTACTAAAGTAATCAGTTAAAGATCTCCTACTAAACTACCTAAAGTCGTATACTGACAAGTTAATGTCTATTAATACAATTGATGTCCATCTCTGCCTACTTAACATAAGCTTTACAATCCCATTTACGACACATCCCATTCCAAGAAAGGTTTCCCTAATACTTTACTTTTTACTTCCTTTACTTCAGCACATTAGCTACACACTTTGCCTGTGATAATTGTGCTACATTTATATTTATTTTTAGAATGATCTGCACATGAAAGGGTCCAGATTTAAAAGGACTATTTAAAAGGACTTTAATCTTCAATCCAAAAATAAATACATTAAATGAATACCAGTACTAGGGTTTGTATTAAATTACAAACAAAAACCCAATCTGAATACACTGTTGACAGAACACAATATTAAGTTCTAGCAGGAATAATTACGTTGTCTGTTTATAAGCATACGAGTTTGAAGAGGTAGCACCACATAAGTTTTCTTTCACGTAATGTGAAGAAAAGAAGGGTTTACAGAAACCACTTCTGTTGTTCATTGATGCTCAACATATGTTATAGAACAACATTGGTTTAGTATACTAAATATCTTAAGAAAAAGAATGTTTTCCCTTTTCTCACTAATGCTTGGCAGAAATACAGCTTTCCCTCTTTACAGAGCTTTACGAATACTAGTCATTAACACCATGGGAGGTAGTTAAACACAAAACACATTCCACACATGGAGGAACATGGGATGCAGAGGCTCTAATAGCAAACAGACCACTGCAAAAAGTGATCTCTCTAGTCTGAAATGCTAATTTTATTCTCGGATCAGAAAGAGGGAGAGTAAAATCAGGATTACATTAAATTTTTCCCAATATGGAGGAGATTCCCATTTTGCCCCATCTGTTATCTGAAAGAGAATAGAATGGTTTTCAAAATATTTCCAAGTGTCAAATGCAAATAATTTCAAGATGGTTATTTTCCTGGTTTTATACTCGAACCATTTTAGTGTTTGCCTTCCAGACTTGAGGACTTTGACTCCATAAAGGTAGTATGAACAGTTTCCAGCTGTTAATAAAAAGAGTATAATAGTTATACTCATTTACTTTGTCCTACACAGAAGGGTGTGTGTGTATATATATATATACATATATATATATATATGCATGTAGACATAAAAATAAAACCTGAAATTCAAGAAATGCATTTGAACCCCTGGAATCTTGAATGAGCACACTGCAGCCCTCACCTTAATTTCAGAAAAGTTGTGCTGATTTTTTTTTTTGTTTTTAAAAAGACACTTCAGCACAGCAAGGAATAATACAGAATCCTGCAGCTAGCATCATGGAGCATGTGACGTGTGATGTTAAAACAAGCAAGACTTCCAGCCTCTTTAAGCATCTATCATTTTGCATCTATCCTTCGTAAATCTTAGGTTCGCTTTGATTCCAGAGATGAACAGTCTGTTCTACAGAGAAAAGCATCACCTTTTACAGACACATGCTCCATTTTTCGAGAAAAAGAAACCCGTACACACACATCTCAGTGGCTGCTGACTTTGGCCACTGTTATCCTTCTGTATGGACAAAGTCCACAGGCCCAAAGCACTCCCTGAGAGTCCAGGTGCAAAGGGCACAGCCCTGCTGCCTCAGCACACTCAGTGCTCTTTCAGAAACACGTCAGCACATCAGCTAAATCAGACCTTCCAAATCACTTTCGTTTTGCTGCCTTCAGGAAATGGAAAGTCACTGTCTCTAAGCTCACACTCCAGATCACTGTATCTCATTTACCGTGAACATCTGGGTAAGCCAGAAAAACCAAACAAAATCTACTTAGGTACAGCAGGCAATTTTTTCCATCTCAAGCTTTTTACAAAAAATAATGTACCCTCACAAGAACTAGAAAAGCACTAAAAAGCCCATTTTTATGACAACGGTGCTTGATAAATTTTACTTTCTCTGAACAGTTTCATACTCCAGTACCTTCACTGCTCATTTGCAAAATTTATGCATCCTCTACGTATCATATTCAATCTGCCTTGCTGTGGATGCTGTCACTTTCCCTGACAATTACCTGAAAAGGAGAAGGGGAAAATTAAACCCAAAAGTTGGAATCAATTCAATGAATTATTATTCTCTCAGCATCACGTAATCCTGTTTATTAAGCTGTTACATTTAATATTGAAATTAATTAGGAGCAGTACTGCCTAAGAACCACAAGTAGGAGCAAGATGGCTCTTGGCTGTTAAATCTTTCTAAGCACCAAAATTAAGTATATTCAAAAGTTACGAAAAGACCCATATGTTCTCATGCTAACATTGAATATTATTTTAATAGGCATTTTTTTGGTGTTCATTCCTTCCCATTTCAAAATGTCTATAAAGAACAACTATTTATGAAAGCTAAGAGGGTTTGTTTTTCCCATGTCTTCTTTTGTAAACCAAACAAGAAGTCCTACCCCCCAGGCATAAGTCTCCTCCCACTCAATTAAACTGCCAGATTAATTAATATTCGTAAATTCACAAGTTAGGTGATAAGCTATTATGAAAGCCTTATATAACGTCATTAACTTTTAATTTAACTGGAAACATGCCTCACCTGTTACAGCTACCAAAAGGCAAGTTAAACTGAGTTGCACTGATGGCCCTTGGTCATCTCCTGCAACTCACCAATATAATGTCTGGAGGTTTTTAAGACATGAATGTTCCCAGATAATCTCATCTAGGCTCTCTTTTACATCAAAAGTTGGACCAGACTGTCTCCCCAGGTCCTTTCCAGCTTGGGCTGTTCTACAATTTTGTCTTCAGGTTTATCGCATGATTTCAGACAAAGCTGGTCATTTGAACATAAGCTCCTGTTAACATCTTCTAAGTGGATGATTTTGAATGTTCAAGCTACTTATGCTTCACTTACCTTCTCAAACTTCATTTCTTCTCCCCATATGTCCTGTCAAATTTTAGTAGCATCTACGATTTCACACACTAAGAACTCCACATAAAAACACTGTGTAATCATGTAAATAAGTTAATTAATGCAATTACAGTATAAACACATACAGCAAAAACATAATACTGATTGCAAAGTGAACTGTGAATAAAGCAGACACATATGAGGTAGCAAGCTATCTACCAGCCTGGCCCTTGTGTTAATCCTATCATTTCCATCTTAACAAAGTGAATCTCATTATCACTATAACTGTTTTATTCAATATGGACTACCTATCTAGACTTCTCTGTCTAAAACCAAACACATTTACCCACACTGCATTTTACCCTGTTTTTTTCTACCTTTTTTTTTTATTTTCTTCAAAATCTATACTAAAGGAGTCAGATACAGAGAGCATGTGCTATCTGTGATGGGTCTGCACTTTTTCCAAGGGAGTTTCCATTATCCAAAGTAGGCATCCTACATTTAATATTTGATAGACATAATGCACAATCTCCCATTCAATGCATCTATTGATATCATATGAACAACTGTTACAGGATTTGCAACTCCATGCACAGGTTTTCCAATGATGTGACATAAAAGTTATTCCATTTTTCCACCCCAAGTACATTAAATGCATTTGTTCACATATTTGACCAATAAGTAAAGAACTTCTTACTATTTAATTGTAAAACATAACCTAGCTAGTACTCCAACAAATGTCACCTTATACTTTTGTGAACTGTAAATGTAGCATACAAAGTTCTGAAAAATAAACAGTTTTAGCAAAAACTTGGGAGTTTTTTTGGGGATGAGGTGGCTAAAACCCTTATATCATCTAATAAGTTTACTCAACCAGTGTTTTTTGCCTTCTGACTTCAGAGTTTAGATGAAAAATTGTGCTTAAGAGTTTTGGGCACTACTCATCTACTTAAGTTATAGTGTAATCATTTGATAAAGACTTCTAACACAAGTCCTGTTAAAAAATACCAATTATTCAAATAGCAAAAGCTAGCAGTAGTAGTAATCTTGGATTTCTTTTGGTTTCTACGATAATTCTATCACAATTCCTGAAATTCTAGGATACATATGCTAACAGGTAAGTGGCACTATTCACAGCAGTAGCATCCAGGAAATCACGTTTGCTGTAGTCCATGACCACACTGCTCAGAAAGCTGTCTCCGAGAAGCAGACTTCAGTGTTATGGCAATAATCCTCCCCTCACTCTGCCTTTTCCAGAGCTGCCTTCCAGCAGCCGACTTTACTGCATATATAGGAGGATAGCGGGGAAATTAAGGCATTCCTTGAGAAACAAACAGCTCCCAAGAGCACTCACAGGAACAGCGCGCACACCCACACACGCACTTTCACTTCTCCCAGAGCTCACAGAGGTCTCCAAGTTTGCCTCGATGAGGTCTGTAACTATCTGTACTGCCGGGCCAAGGATGCTCACGGTGCCCCGGCAGGACCGCCCTCCTGCCCCGGCAAGGTGTGGGGGGCACGGGGGGCAGCGACAGGGCACGGGACCGCCAGCCTCGCCCCTCCTGGAACACGGCGAGACCCTCCTGCACACGGGGAAGAGCTGCCCGCAGGGCGGGGCAGAGCGCCGGGAAGGGAGGGAGGGAGAGAGGGATTCTCCCCTCTGGAGGCATCGCAAACCCACCTGGACGCGCTCCTGTGTCACCTGCTGCCTGGCCGGGGGCCAGACCGGGCGGGCTCCAGGGGCAGTTCCAACCCGAGCAACAAAGTGCTCCTACGAGGGCGGCTCCGCTTTAAAAAAGCGAAACTAAGCCCCGGCCGGCCGGGGCCGCTCCTATTCCCTCCTATTGCCCCTGCCCGGGGGCTCGGCGGGGGCTCCGCTCGGGGCCCCGAGGCCGCCCATGGGCCCCGGCACGGCGGGGCTCGGCACGGCGGGGCTCGGCACGGGCAGCGGCACCGCGGGCTGGGCAGCGACACGGGCCGCTCCGGAAGGGCAGGGGAGGGACTGCCGGGCCCGGCTGACAGCACTGCCAATCCCGGCGTGCAGGGGGAGAAGGGCAGGAGGGACTGCCAATCCCGGCAGGGAGGGAGGGGGAGAAAGGAGGGACTGCCAATCCCGGTGTGTAGGAAGGGAGAGAGAAAGGCAGGACTGGAAATCCCGGCAGGGAGGAGGAGGAAGGCAAGCAGGACTGGAAATCCCGGCAGGCAGGGGGAGAAAGGCAGGACTGCCAGTCCCGGTGTTTAGGGAGAGAGAAAGGCAGGAGGGACTGCCATTCCCGGTGTGCAGGGCCCGGCTCCCGGCACAGCCAGCCCCGCCCGTGTGTGTGACCCTCCCGCAGCACCGCGGCGTGTTGGGGTTGGAAGGGCCTTGGGGTCACCCAGCCCGGCCCCCTGCCAAGGCAGGAACCCCTGGAGCAGGTGGCACAGGGACACATCCAGGTGGATCTGCAGTCTCCACAGAGGGAGGCTCCGCGCCCTCCCCCAGCCGGTCCCGGTGCTCCGCCACCCTCGGGGTTTAAAGTTCCTCCTCCTGCAGAGCTGGAACTTCTTGTGCTTTAGTTTGAGGCCATTGGGCCTCATCCTGTCACTGGGCACCACCAAATACCCGGTAACAATCCTCTTGGCACTCACCTTTGTTATATTTAAATGCGCTAATGAGATCCCCTCCCAGGCTTGTCTTCTCCAGGTTAAACAGGCCCAGCTCCCCCAGTCTCTTGATGCCTAAAGGTTTGGTGTGTATTTTGTAGATTTCTAGAGTTTTAGAAGTATAGGTTTCCTTGCTCACATATTAAGTGGTGCTAGAAGTTACTAAAGTGATTTTCTCACATATTCTCAGGCTTTCTGAAGGTCATGATGTTGTTCAGAGACACCTGCAAGATAACTTGAAGTCAAAACAATAGAAGAGCCCTTGGAGGTGGTCCAGGGGGCATAGCCTGGGACCCCGAAGGGTGGACCACCGAGGGAATTAGAAATTGTAATAAGTATGTATATGATTTGTGCCAGTAGGGAAACAAATGGTTTTATTGCACCCTCATAAAACAATTAAACCGACTGTTGTCATCAGTTTCCCTGAACCTTTATCTAGGAATACCTAAATTATGATAGGGCATCTGTCACATCACTAAATCCTAAAATTCCCCTGTCACTCCTTTATCAAGGAATACCTGAATTATGGTGGGAAGTTATCAAGATACTAAATTGTAATGTGGTAATTAACCAGTTGTAAAAATAATGACTTAATAGCCATTAAAATAATGACTGTAGCCATATAAGGAGAAGTATGTAAAAATTCATATGTATACCATGTAATGAATATGTATAAAGTGGCTGTTTAAAATCCAGACACACATTGTACCTGATGCACGAGTTGGTGGAGCGAAGACTCCCCCCTCGTGTCCAGTCCTGCATTGCTCTTACCATATAATAAACCTTTTTATAAAAAAAATAAATTCATATGGGTGAGGCTCTGTTTCTCACAAGGAGACAGCAGATAAAACCCCACCCTTCTCCGCTTTCCAAGGTGCACCCAACACCCTGCCACCCTCCAAAATAAGGCTGTGGCAAAGCAATAAAGATCAGTGACTTTTAGTGGGAGCAACCCCCAGCTCACTCCAAGCTATCCTCAGCAAAGGAGCCCATCCATTTTACATTCTTCAGCTTCTTGAGAAGTTACACCTGCTAAGCCACAGTGTTACATTTTACATTCATATACCTTTTTTAGGGGGTTGATTTTGTTGTTTGGTTATTTTTTTGCCTCAAGCCAGAGACAAAGGTGAAAGGCAGAGGATCCTCTGTTGTTACACCAAGGTGACAAGATCACTGCATGTAACTTCATTGCCAAAAACACAGCTTTTGTTCCTCAGCCAAAGTCAAAGTGAGGCAAGAATAAATGTAAATTACAGATCAGGACCTCTGTTATACGGAATAAAAGCAAGCTGATTCAACAAGTCCAATGCAGATCTACAAGGGAGCGCAGCTGTGCTTTCAAGACTAATTTAAAACTAACAGGAGTTTCCTTTCCGGCTAAAAAAACAAGCAGTTTGCTTTTATGTTGTGAGAGTTCTTCAGCCAAGTCCCAAAGGGCCTTTGGCAACTGTGCCACAAAGTCAGCTGAAGCAAGGGAAACGTACTGGCATGCCAAATTGATCTATATATGGAAAAATATTGCAATATTGTGTACTCTTTAAATACTTAAAGACCAAATGGAAACAGGACCCCTGCTGTGGGTAAGGCATTGTTATTTGGACAAGAATCTCATTTATAAAACAAACCCACAAGTTCTCCATAAATCATGTTCACAGACCTCAGAACAACTTTTTAAAAAGTTTTTCAGCATACTACCATTATTAAGTTTTTCACCAGAAGTTTAGGTTACATGTAACCTTTTCTTTCTTTTTTTTTTTTTTTTTTTTAATGAGCCAAAATAGTACAATGCTCTATTTCTCACTGTATTTAAAGTCCTTCTCACCAAAAGCAGCATCCTTCTGTTGAAGACCAAAAAGTACTATGTCCAAGCTAACACCTCTTTGTAATAATTAACATGGCACAGATACATACATGTTTGTATGTCATTAAGTCACAGAACAGGGGTTTTACTACATAAGTTAACATTGATTTGAAACAGTGCAGTTATGAAATCCAGAAGGAAGGCACATAACGATTTGGGCTACCAAATATGTCTGTTGTTTTTGTGAATAGCATTCATAGACTAATTATCACATTTATTTTTAACCATGTATTTAATTTGTAACATTTTTGCCATTAAAAAATACAGTTGGGATCATCTCTACAAAGCAGTTAAACAAAAAAGAGCCCCAAACAATGTCCAATATTGTAAAATCTGGTGCTACACTTTTAAAACCATCTTAAAGACAGTAATGCTAAAATTAATGTCAGGATTTTTCCCCATAATAGAGGGTCTGTTTGGGATTCTTTTCTTTGAAATGTTGCATATTTAGATGGACAGCAGTTCATGATGTCAGATATCTTTTCTGAAAAAAAACCAGATACTTTTACTTCTGAAGAGATAAAAATTAATTTATTACCATCCTATTTATACAGAAAGTTCTAGAACAGGGTATGGATTAAAAAAACTCATTATAAAATGTAAAAACATATATAGTTCAGCTGCATATGGGCATACATTATTCTGTTAAACAACTGTGTGTTATAGTTTCAAAACCCAGTTGGAATTCCTTCCAAAGGAGCTTGGAGGCAATGCTTTAGCATCACTAAAGGTGGT
>JAWWEW010000078.1:39479688-39523311 GCA_035583185.1 Anabacerthia variegaticeps
AGCCCGGCGGGGAAGGCAGAAAGGGTTCGCTCCGAAACCAGCCCTGAGAGCAGGGCAGCCCGGCGGGGAAGGCAGAAAGGGTTCGCTCCGAAACCAGCCCTGAGAGCAGGGCAGCCCGGCGGGGAAGGCAGAATGGGGCCGGTTCAGACCAGCCGCTCCCCGGAGCCGCCCCGGGCGCTCTCCCCGCCCTCAGGACTCGTCGCTAAAACCTCCCTTCATTCTGCTCACCAAGCACCGTAAGAGGCTGACGGAAGGAGTGGTGGAATATAGGAGCTTAGTGACTGCGGTTGGTTTGGGTTATTTGTAGGGTTTGTTTTTGTTTGTTTGTTTGGGGGTTTTGTTTTTGTTTTGTTCGTTTGCCTTTTTTTTTTTTTTTACTGTGTATGTTCCTCGGTCCGAATGCTGCCGCTTTGGAACCCACATTAGTTGAAATGGTGAATCGTTGCAAAGAACTGATGCTTTGGCAGCAGAAAAAGACCCAAGTCCTATTAGGAAGAAATACTTCAAAGAGGCTACAAATATAAAATACTGACGTTTGAGCTTTCATCGCCATCTATAGCTTAGGTAGTTCAGGTGATTTTTGGCTGACGAAATCAGTGGCAAACCTTCCACCTAAGTCAGCTGAGTTAAATTTCTTTGGCTGTCCCTGTAATACCTATCGATTTTGAAATGCTAAATTGCGTTTTGCATTAAAATTGAAAATTTCATGTTTGTGCTTAGACAAATATTATTTGTAGATATTTCTACTTTGTCCTTTCTCTAATTTGAAATTTGAAACAAAAAATTAGACCCTAGTTACATTTGAGAAACTTGACTTGGGAAACTTTCATTCTCTGTAGCTAAAATATGTCTATTGGGCTTGTTCTGTCTATCGGGCTTGTTCTGTCTATCAAAAGAAAGAACTGCCTGTTTGAACCTTTGTACAGTCTTACAAATGTCTGGAGAAATTCTTGGAGGTTATATTTTGACTTTTGTGTGATGTTGCCAGGAGGTAAATATCAGTGTGAATGAGAAGAGAAAGGAAACAGAAAGAGGTCTGTCCAGAACTAATTTGGTGGTAAATGGTGTGCTTTAGAGTGGTCACTCATTTTTATAGAGAAAACACTGTTCTGAAAGAGCATGGAGTCAACAAAGTGCATAAACTTTGAGGCACTACAGCATTCCCATTCCAAATATGGGAATTTATTGCCATAAACTTTTATTACAGTTTTTAGAGAAATACAGGGTAGAAATATTCGGGACTCGTAGTTTTCGGAAAATGTTAAATTATCTGAATACAAAAACTGCCGTGTCCTGAGCCATAAGCACTGCCACATGCTTGTGGAATGCTCTGAGCTAGCTGGTGCCTA
Organism: Anabacerthia variegaticeps; assembly: GCA_035583185.1. Taxonomy (NCBI): domain Eukaryota; kingdom Metazoa; phylum Chordata; class Aves; order Passeriformes; family Furnariidae; genus Anabacerthia; species Anabacerthia variegaticeps. Next base: position 39,481,038 of record JAWWEW010000078.1, read on the forward strand.
ATGTTTTGTTACTCTCTAGCAGTATGTAATCAAAGTATTTGAATCAGAGAGATCTGTTGACTGTCGGCAATTTTCAGCTGAGCAAAGAGAATCGGTCCTGAGGAGACTTAACTCATTCTTGTTAGTTGTAACAAGTTTCAACTTCCATATCCTAATATGATAAAAGTGGTTAAAATTTCATTACTCTTTTCTGACTTAACTTTTAAGTTTTACTTTGGTGTTAATCTCAAACCAGTCATCTTTCACTTATGACTATTCAGATTTGGAAATGTAGCTAGTTTTGTAGCTAAAGGTCTTCAGAACTTGCTCAAATACAGGCTTCCCCACTGTTTGGCTGTTTATTGATTTCTTATACAAATCTTAGTGAAAAACATTAAGAAAGCGAAGGGAAAGGAGAAGAATGTGTGGGATTTATTTTATTTGTTTGTTTTGCTGGTTTTTTCCTTCTTTTTAGGAGGAGAGGAAGGTGTTTTGTGGGGAAATAGGCTATAGGAAGAAAATGTTTGTATTCCTTATTCACATAAGTTATTAAGGGGTCCTGTGATAAATAGCTGATTTGATACTATAAGAAGAATGAGTGAGTCATTTTCTGCTGAGATAGTTATATAAATTAGAGACTCGCTTATTAAGCCTCCGTTTCAGTGATACACATTGTAAAGGCTAACCAATGAAGCTCTTTCTTTTCAAAGGATTCAATATTTTAAATATTTTAGCTGAGTCAAGAAAATTGTGACTTCTCATTAATTTCATTTTGGTGGTTTTTTGGTTTTTTTTTTTTGTTTTTCCTTGTATACATGTACCACCAATGCCATATTCTGCAGTTAACCCCCCTAAAATAGTCCTGGATTCAAGTTCCACCTTATGTGCTCCCTAATCACTGCATGACCTGGTAAAGTAGGCAAGGGTCTTTGCTGTCATACTTGATCTAATTTTCAAGCATCAAAGCGATTCATTTTTAAGATGACTCCCTTTCTTCCTCTGTGCAACATTCTGCCCTAACAAATTAAAATATGTGTTAAGGTATGGTCATGCTTCTGTGATAAAAGAAAACAGGCCTGGTTTTGTAAACTAAAAAATGAGCGAAAATAGAAGGTTATGTTATGATTTTGAAATGCCATTAATGTGCATATAATTAATTATGCATCTTAAATATCTGCTATTCTTTTGGATGTTAGAATTATGAAGAAATGAATATCTCAAGGGACTGTATTGAAAAATATATTTTACATAATCCTACTTCTCTTCCACAACATTTCTTTGTTTTGTTTTGTTTTTCTTTTACCTCCTTCATAAAGTGATAGAGAAGTAAGTAGCTGGACTGGTCTGCTGCATATCTACTGGTTAACAGTTTGCTGGTATCCTTGTTCAGCATTAAGATAAAATGCTTTTGTTACAAGATGTTACTTTTAGATCATAAAAAGAATTAAAAATTACTGATAAGTAAATATTCCTTGAAAAAAATATGTTCCATTAGCTGTTGTAACTTTTGGGTTTTTTAAAAATTTAGAATAAATACACTTTGTAATGAAGGATTAGCAAAACTTTGACTTCCCTATGACTGAAAAAATTGAAAATTTTATGTAGATGAATTGTGGGTTTGTCGTGAAAGTGGAAAATGTTTAAAACAGAGACTGTTTCAAGTGATGGTGTTATACAAGTTTATACAACTCAGCTGTGGTACTACAATGTGGATATTCACTCATGATTTACTAAGGGTTTGATTTCTGACAAGTATCTTCCTGAAGAGACTGAGTTCCATAAAAGTGGAAGTAATTATATCTGTCTAGAGCTTCCTCTAGGAAGTAGTTCTGGGAAGAGTATGCAGATGGCCAAGATAAGATTACAGGTGTTATAATCTGAATTTTTTAGTTGTCTTCTTTTTTTGTTGGGACATGCACATACTTACTTTGTATTATCTGCAGAAGTGTTTTAGATGTGCTCTTTTTCTCAAGTGTATGAAAAACAAAAACTAGTTGTAAAAAACCCACTTAATATTATTTCAATCACGGTTGGATCTGTGCTACATTTTTAGGGGTAAGTTGATTTATATCTAATTTTCAGCATCATTGATAATTTTTTATTAGATTGTTCTTCATGTTGTCTCCATTGATACCTATTTAACTTTACTGACTACTGTTTGTAAGAAGCCTTTGCTAAAGATTCCCAGTTTCTAGTACCAGTTGCCTTTGAGCAAAGATGACTTTTCTGATGATCTAAGACTTGTTTTAGGTATACAGAAACAAGAGAAATATGCAAGCTGATCTTATCCTTTCAACAGATGAAGATCTGACCTGACCTCCCTGTTCCACCCTTGCATTTTTCAAAACTTTCTATTCCTTGGGGCTTTCTAGTGGTTTTACTCTCTTGGAAACCATACCATTTCCTTGCCCACAAATGAATATGTTGAACTTTTGCAAACCTTTGTCTGATGCTCTCTAGCAAAGTATTGTTCTTCTGCCTGTTTCTCTGGAGAGCCTCACCCCCAGGTCTCCCCTCCCTCGCACAAGGCCCACAGCACAGCTTTCTATAGTGCTCGCAGACACTCCTGTGCCCTGTCTGGTGGTTCCCAGGCCTGTTTGCATTGATTCCAAGCAGCTGGAGCACTTGGAGCAAAGGTTAGCTCTTGCTTGCCAGTCGCGGGCTTGATAGAATGCATAGCCCTTTGCTGCAGAACAGGAAAGCTTTCTAATTCCTTCTGTGAATTTTGCTTTTATAACAATGATAAGAATGTAGAAAATACAAAACATGCATATTGCATGCTATTCCAGTGGAAGTTCTTTCCACTAAAGTTTTGCAACCATTATTTATTTTAGGGCAGGATGATCCCCAGTTGAGCAAAACTGCACAACTGTGATATTTGTATCATAGTACTTTTGGGTCCTTTAAATCCATAGTAAGGACTTCTGAATGTCCATTGTGTATGAAGACAATCACAATTGGAAATGTGATGAATGAGGTATCTTTGAAGCTTTATATCTGTATTTTATGTACTTTAAATCATAATAAGTAAATCCATACAGTAAAACATGAACAGCTAGGGTGTCCTGCCACTGCTGGAATAGCAAGGAAATGGAAAACTAAATTTGTTAAGTGTATCAGATTGGACTTGCACTCTGTTGGTACAGAGGTTTATCACAAAATTCAGATGAAGCCAATGTGAATTATAATTGTTCACCTGTGAGAGCTTTCAAAGTACGATAAGGACTTTATTTCTTCCTCCTAATGCATTCCATGCAGTAGGTGATGGTAGCAGAGATACGGATACATCTCCCAAATAGACTTCCTGTGAAGGCATATTTTCCTTCAATTATGTTTTAGGGTGGCCTGACAAACTGTTCCAATCCAGTTAACAGACAGTGCATGAGGTATGATCTGGATGTCTTCATTAAAGTTGTCATGCTGAATTCCTGGTTACTCTTTGTTCCAGAGTTTGGGTTGCACCAAAACATATTAACAATTATTCCAACCTCCTTTAAGGTTGGGAAAATATTACATTTTACACAAATGAGTGAAAGAATGTCTTCAGATATGAGTTACTGTATATATTTATGCTTAAAGGTAGTTGGAAACTGAATTTGCATATTATATAGGTATTAACAGATGGAAGAATAATATGGTAATTATTCTGAGAATTTTGAGATTTTTCCAACTGTCAAAAGCTGAAAAGTTAAACCGTGTTTTAGAAGAGGCTTAAAAGATCATTCAAAGGTAAAATTTAAGTACCAAGTAAGTTTAAAAATAAAAGTTACACACACGGTCTATCTGAAAGTGTATGTGTCTACAGCAGTTATGTGAAAAGGAGGTAGTGTAATCAAAACTGTAGGTTCAACTTGGAAAAAAAGAAGGTACAGAAATATGGCAGTAGTTCCTGTGATCATGCAAGCAGTGGATAGAAGGAATGTGGAACTGTTACTTGCCAAATCTCACAGTACTGAAACTAGATGGCACTCAATAAGGTAGTAGGAGGTGAATTTAAAACAGACAAGTAAAGTGCTGCTTTATGCAGTAGGAACTGAACTTTTGGAATTTACTGGAGATTGTAGAGTCAGGTAGTACAAGTAGGTTCAAAGAGGAATTGTTGTCATAAACAAAATACTTAGTAAGAACAGAATTAGGCAAGCGTGTGCTTTCTAGCATCCCTAACCCAACATTTTTAGGTCTGTGAGAGTGTGCTGGGAGAAACTGGCTGGATGTATATGTTGTCCCTACATTGTGATTCCTTTTGCTACTCTGAAGTACTGTGCTGGGTGGATCTTTTATCTGACTTAGCAGTTCTTACCTATAAAAGTTTCCATTTTTCTCACCAAAATATTTTTCTACAAGCACTTGCTGGAAATCTCATAGGAGCTTACAATTGATAAGAAATATGAAGTAATTTCTAAATTGCTTGTAAATTTTGGGGGGTGTCTATCCATTTGTGCTTTTTATAGGCATTTGGAACGTCAGTATGCATTTCTTGCCAGTGTATACTAATGAAAATGTCAGATATTTACCATAAAATAAAACTATCTCATGACTATTGCTTTGACTGCTCTTGAGTGCTTGCCAGAGATTAGATTGTGGGTATCATTTTCTTTTAATAACTTCATGTTGGATAACCCTGCACTGTATTTTACCCAGATTTGTGCCAGAACAAATCAAATATGAAATCTATGTCTTATTTATTTTGGAATTCTAAATGTAAAATAGCTTATGGATATTTTAAGAGAGTATGTTATGTGTGCTGTCATCAACTATAATCTTCTCTTCTTTGTGTTCAGTGTATGAGCACTTGTTCCTCAGTGACATGCGTGTTTTTTCTGGAAGATGTTACTACTTACATTCCACTTAGAGAAATTCAAAACAGAGAGCTCCAAAGTACAATCTTTTTTTGGTTTAATATTTTTTGAACCACTTTTCAGATGACCTTAATTTTCAATAAATTAATAATATGTTGCAAGGTACTTGCTTTGTTACCCATAGTCAGTGCTGGGTTCATACTGGTATAAATAGCAGAATGCCAATATATTTACAGAGGAGTCTGTAACTTTCAATATTCACTTATTTGAGCCAGAAACTGTTGGAAAACTGTCATTTTTGAGTGTTCAAGCACATCACAGCTTAATATCTGCAGATATATACCTGTGTATGCATGCATACTAACGAATTGGAACTTTGAATGTTGCAGCTATAAAGAAATTGCTTTTAAATAAATAAAAGTAGTCGTGAGAGATGTAATATTTTATGCAGAAGGGAGTCTTGGTTCGTTTTTTAAAAACGTTCTGTAGTATTAGTGTGAGCTTTTCTTATTTATGTCTAACTTTACTAACCTAAGTATGAATGTCCTTTTCTATTGCTTTTATTTAGTTTCATTATAAGAGGAAAAATCTGAAAAGATACATTGAATTTGTATAGCAAGGTTTTGGTAGTGGGATGACTACAGGGGTGGCTTCTGTGAGAAGCTGCTGGAAGCTTTCCTCCTGTCCAAAAGAGCCAATGAATGCCAGCTGGCTCCAGGACAGATCTGCCACTGCCCAAGGCTGAGCCCCTCAGCAGTGCAGGTAGTGCCTTTGGAATAACAGATTTAAGAGGGGGGAAAAAATGCTGTGTAAGGGCAGCCGGGGAGAGGAATGAAAATGTCTGAGAGAAGCAACTGCAGACACTCAGGTCAGTGAAGGAGGAGGGGCAGGAGGTGTTCCAGGCGCTGTTGCAGAGGCTCCCCTGCAGCCCGTGGTGAAGACCAGTGAGGCAGCTGTGCCCCTGCAGCCCATGGAGGCCAGTGTTGGAGCAGAGATCCACCTGCAGGCTGTGGACAGCCCCATGCCGGAGCAGGTGGATAGCTGAAGGAGGCTGGGACCCTGGGGAAGCTGGTGTTGAAGCAGGCTCCTGGTAGGACCTACAGACCTGTGGAAAAAGGATCCCATGCTGGAGCAGGTTTGCTGGCAGGACTTGAGACCCTGCGGGGAACTAATGCTGGAGCAGTCTGTGCCTGAAGGACTGCAGCCCTTGGAAGACACCCATAGAAGAACAGTTGTGAAGAACTGAAGCTTGTGGGAAGGACTCACGTTTGAGAAGTTTGTGGAGGACTCTCTCTCATGGGAGGCACCCCATGCTGGAGCAGCAAAAGAGTGTGAGGAGTCCTCTCCCTGAGAAGGAAGGAATGACAGAAATGACGTAACAAACTGACCACAAACCCTACTCCCTGTCCCCCAGTCCCTAGGGGAGGAGTGAGGATGTAGAGAAAAGCAGGAACAAAGCTAAGCTAGAAAGAAAAGAGAAGTGAGGGAAGGTGTTTTAAGGTTTGGGTTTATTTCTCATTACTCTGATCTGATTGGTAACAAATTAAACTAATTTCCCTGAGTCAGCTCTATTTTGCCTATGACAGTAATTGCTGAGTGACCTGCCTGTCCTTATCTTGACCCATGAGCCTTTTGTCACATTTTTCTCCCAAGTCCAGCTGAGCAGAGGAGTGACAGAGCAGCTTGGTGGGCACTTGTCATCAAGCCAGGGTCAACCCACCACAAAAGGCCATCTGTCCTTTTGTGTCTCTGATAAGTATTTGAGTGGTTTCTTCAGGAAAGATAGCATGTGTTCACTGATCTTTAGAGCCTTGAACAGATTATTAAATGCTCAGGTGTAGAGTGTAGACAGATAGACCCTTAAGTAGAGTCAAAAATTTAAATGGTTTCCATTTTGTCTTAGATTAGCTGTAGTAATTTTTTCATGTGCTTGGAGACAAGCTGAACCTTTGGCCTTTATTGGACCGTAATGTGCCAGGTGTCTGAAATGACTTTTGCTTAATTCAGCCAACTCATTCATGTTTTCCTGAATATACCCATTTACATTATTTTCAGACATTTCAGTTATTTTTCTCAATAAAGATGTGTCTAATTTTTCTTAAAGGAATTACTGTGTTCTTGCCTTCGGGTAAAACACATCTCACAGTTAAGGTTGTGAGTAATCTTGCGCTGCCACTCTGCAAGAGAAGCGAGATTGCACCCGAGATTAATAGTGCTATTGACTTCTTTCATAGACTTTTTGCTAATACCTGTCTGAGAAGATGGTTACCTACACCACTCATTGGCAGCAAAATTAACTCTAAATGGGTACTGTACGTGAAGTCTGTGGAGCATTCCTCCAAAAGTCCTCAGAACCATCTGCTAGTGAGAATTCCAAGATAACATGCTTCAGGACCTTATTTCAATTTTCACATCCATCTGTTCTGATCATTAGACACATCTGATCTTCTTGTTGGAGAGGCTGTCCCTGACTGAGAGGGGCGGGGTGGGAGATGCAGCTTTATGTAAGTGTTCCAGAACTCTGACCCCTCTCCTTCTGTCCTTCCCTCAAAACTGAGCAAGAGGTGCATCTTTCAGCAGCTGGCACAAATAAGGGAGCTGTATTTTAATTAACAGAAAGGAGTATATATGTATTTTCATTCTGGTATCACTTTGGGACTGGTGTCTAGCTTCTGTAGTGCATCTGATGCCAGCTTTGCCAAGAGTGTGTAACACCTTACCAGCAGGTGTCACCTGCAAGTTTTGAGATTTCTCAAGTGCCTGTTGGACTGTGGTATTATGCTAGGCTTGCTGTTCAGGAGGTGCATTGATCTACCTGTAGGTAAGATAGGACCTAATGAATAGGAAGTACTCACAGTTTCAACTGTCAAATATAAGTGGATGGAAGCTTGATCGTGAATGGTTTTGTGTTGGATTTATTTTTGTGGGTTTCTGTTAATTCCAGTGTTAATCAGACAGATTCACTGTGACTCATGGTATATCATAGTGGCTTCTCTAGAGATCTGACAGCAGTGGTATTGACATTTTCCCACCTCTCTTAGCAATATCTTTTTTCCATATGGTTATTCAGAAAAGCTTCACTGATCCTTATCTTTACATCATGGCTTAATTCATACAACACTGAGAATAACTGACTTTGTATGTAAGTCAAGATGTTATCTGGAAATGTGTATGCTGTACAACATTATGCTTGTGAGAAAATACGTATTTGTAGCAGAGCAATGTAGTCCCCCTTCTGTATCTACCTGGTCACATTATTTACTGAGGAGATATTTCTGGTTTCTCTGGGCCTCTTAGGAGGGTACCTCTGTCTTCCCTCTGAACTGACCTTTTGCCTTGACAAGGAGTCTTCTGAAAGTTCTTAGTACTTCAATCCTTTTAATAAAAGTAATTCTGTTACATGACTTCATCTTGTTGCTGAGAATTAGATTTCTCCTTCTGAATGTTCAGAATGCTCTTTGTTTATGTTGCTGAAGACTGCATTTTTATTACTTAAAAAAATAATAGAAAGAAAGAAATGGGAGACTTTAATCCTTACTTTGTTATATTCCACAGGAATATATTTTGTTCTCATCTAGGAGAACTTTTTTATTTTATTAATATTATATTCTTACCAAGATTATAATTTGCTTTAAAAAATTGATTAATATGATTTGCAACACTACTGAGCTCTTGTTAATTTTTTTTAAGCTGCTAGACCAAATACTAATAGAGACCTTGGGAAAAGAAAACCTCCTTGAACAAGGAATAGAAACGTTTTGTAGGACTTTCTAAAGGAGTGAACTCTTTTGTGGTTATTGTAAGTGAATAAAATAGGGGAAATTCAACAAGGCCAGACAACGTAGTAAGTTCAGGATAAACACGTCCCTAGAATGCTCATCATGAGTATTGGCTGTCCCTAAAATGCAAACATCTGTTTTTCCCAAAGGACTGTTCACCACTTAAAATATGGAATGTACAGATCAAGTGAGAGTGATTGCAAAAATCCAGCTATTCTTCCACTTGCATGTTTCACTAACTTCCTTAGGTTACAAATAGATTTTTGGATAAAGAAATATGCCTTTCTTCTGACCTTTAGTCAGGGAGATCTCACATCTGAGTATGTACTAGGTTTGTTTATGTTCTTAATTTATTGTTTAGACTACAAAAAATAATTTCTGTCATAAATTCCATTAATTCATGTTTACATCACTTATTTTAAATAAACTGCATTAATCTGTAAGGAAAGACAATTAAATAGTTTATTTTTAGCTAGAAATGTTGGAAATGCAGGGACTGAAATGGAGCTGAGGAATAGAAACAACTTATTCTGCTACAAAACTTTCTTGTTCTTCTGCTCTCAGTAGAGAAGATAAATGTATCAATATGTAAATTAAATAAAAATTTGTTAATGTTTTTCCATGGAAGTAGATTTATGTAAATTATTGTAAGTAGATAAAATATTGTGGGGTTTTTTTTAATAATCTGCTACTTTATTAATATTTTAGTCTGGAAATATTGTTGGGGTGGTTTTTTTTTCTGATTTAATATTTCTGATTAGTAGAGTGATTTTTTTAACATTAATTAGAAATTTTCGCTTGAATAGGTATCTCAGTGAACATGTTATCCATCATGCATTGAAATTCAACATTAACTGTATGATCATAATTTACCTTTAAAATGAAATATTGCATCCCTTCACAAACCTAAAAGTGGGCAAGTGAAAGTATCTGTAAGAGTTGAAAGTATGTACTATAGGTGTGATGAAATCTACATACCTCTTTCTTCTAAGGATCTCGAAATAAAGTTATTAGTATTGCTTTTGCCATGCTGACCTGAATTGGGCTTAAAAGCTGCACAGAGCAAAACTAAGGGTTAGGAGGAAGCTGCTTTCCAGTAGGGTTTTCAAATAAACACATAGGTTTTGTTTCCCAGGCACAGATCTTTCGGATTCCATGGGTCTCCGTGTCTGCTAGAGCCTCACACTGTGCCTGTAACGCAAATCCAGTTCCATGCACAGCGGAGGGAACATTATTCAGCTGGTCTGTGATTTTTGGATTCAGATCGGGCTCAAAGTTTAGTCTTCCTCGATAAAATAAATATTTAGTTTTCCTCCATAATTGAAATAATGTTTAAGAGTGTTAATGAAAGCATGTCTGTTTTAGTGGTAGAACAGCTTTTGAGACCACTAGTTTTTTTCGTTCATATATCACTCTAGAACTTGACATCAAAACTTGACATCTAACAGGACCCCGTAATAAACTCACTTCTTAAATTTTAGAAAAATAACCATATCTGGCGAGAGAGACTATAAATAGGGTATACTCCTGATTTTATTCCGCCTGCCCCCCTGCTTTCCATACCCAAAACAAAACTAAAGGTGCCATGAAGCGCTGTTTTAAAATGCAATGACACAGCTTGGCCACTGGATGTCAGAGCTCATCTGCGAATGCATCCCCCAGCTCAGCCCCATCGACTGATTTCTCCATCCCCTGCTGGGAAAGATCATCACACACCACCCCCACCCCCTCCAGATACACTGGCTGGAAAGCGTTTTTTAATGGCAATTATTTCTGCCTTCAGCTGCCTTTATCATTTGCTCTCCATTTGTTAACTTGGTAGTCAAAATACTTCTGTTCTGTGACAAGCATTCATTTGGACTTTCTTCACAGCTTTACTATTGTGCTTTTCTCCTTTAAGTAACAGCTTTCCCTCTTGTTGTTGCAGATCTGTACTTTTTGTGAGGACACAGTAAAATACGAAATAATAATAATAATAAAAAAATCACAAATTCTGAGAGTGTCTGGATTCTCTTTTGGTTGTGGCAAAACTCCAAAAGTGCTGTTACCGTAATAATATTCCTGTCTAGTAAGTTGGTTCTTCAAGGGTCTTTCACTAGTCTTCAGGCCAGGAATCTGTTTCTGGACACAAAATTTTATTTCTAAACCCTTGCTGTTGTAAAAACATCTGATCCACCTCCTCCTGTTGTTCTTTTCTACTGTCAGTTCATTTTGTCACCTTTTAAAAGTGTAGTCTCTTTCATACTTGGTACTCCAATATATTACTGTTCTGTGACTTGCTGGTTTTTTATTGTTGTTTTTGTGTTGGGTATTATTTTTGTTTGTGTGGTTGGTTTCTTTTCTTTCCTCATATTACATAATATGTGAACTTTTATGTCCTTATTCCAAAAATCTTCACTTTTCCTGTCTTCATATTCTTCCTCCCAACAGCTTGACATGTTCTCTTTCTGAAAGAAGAGTTGAGAAAGTGGTGAAATGAATGTACATAAGACAAAACTACAAGACTAGTTCTAGCAAGTCAGGCTGTTTGTTCACCTTTCCTTCTCTGATCAGTCATTACAGAATGTCCAGCAGAGTACATGAAGAAGGTGCCGACATGTAGCAGTAGCTCTCTAGGCTGCTGTCCCAGCCTTCCACAGTTTGTAGCTCTAGGCCCTTTCTTTACAAGAAAAAGTGTTAGTGTTTGTTATTTTCTTGTCCAAAAATTGTTCAGTTGCTTTTGGACCCATATAAACTTCCATGTGATGTGGCAAGGAGTTCTTTGGTGTAACTACATATTCTATGATGTATCTTGTCCTGTTAGTTTAGAGCCTGCAGTGCACAAAAGTTGTTCTCATGCTAAAATAAGACAGAGGAAATCATTCCCTATTCACTTTCTCTAATGCCAAGCAAGATGTAGATCTTCATTTTACACTCTTGCCGCTTATCCCTTTTCTAAGGTAAGAATTTTACCTTATGTCATGGTACGTGAAAGGTATTATATACCTTGATTCCTTCTTACCTCTCATTTTTGTTCTATCTTGTTCTTGTGATTAGGGAATAAAAATGTATGCAGCCTTAAAGATTTGGGAGCTTTGTGGAATCGCACAGTGGAATGGTGGTATTCCTTCTTAGTAATTCCTGATAATTTTTTGGTTGCTACTGAACATTGAACCAATGTTTTCATAGAGCTGTCATAACTTCAAGGTCATATCTAAGTGTCAATTTTCAATTCAGAGCCTGTCATATTTGTAAAGTTAAGAATTCTTTCATATATGCATCAGTTTTGTGTTTTAATGTACACTGTATTTCATCTGCCTTTTTATTGCCCAGTCAGGACTAAAAAGTTTTGTGGGTTTTTTGCTACTTTTTGGTGTGTCGCTTGGTTGGTTTTTTTTCAGTTCCTTGTCCCTGTGCCTTTCATCTTCCAAAAGTTAGTATCAACACTGGAGCACACTCAGAGATTCTTCTTGGTGTTTACCCACTTTTTCAGATCATTTATGAATATGTTGTGCAACAAAGGCCAAGCAGAGACCATTGTGGGATTCCATTAGTGAAATGCCATTACTAAGAAAACAGATCAAATATTCTTTTACCCATTTTTCTTTTGTTCTGCCAGTGGCTTATTCCTTTGAGGATCCATATACTATGGTCTTCTTACTTGTCCTAAGAGCCTCTAGTAAGGAGCTAAGTGCCTTTCAGAAATTCAAGGTTGTCTTGACCTGATTTCTTTGATGAGATACTTGTAGATTTCACACAATTTGAGTGAAAGTAATAATCCTTACATCTATATTCATTCTCTACAACAAGACATGATTCAGCATTGCCTGCAGCTGAAGGATCTTTGAAAAAATAGTGTTTTTTCAAGCAGTGACTCAGCAACACTGCATAGACCCATTTTATCCACACTAGAACCAGCATTCCATCACAGTATCCTAAAACTCATCTAGTACAGTCTTTACACTGTAACTGTGCATGTTTCCTTAGCCATGGCATTATCTATCCCAGTTACACAACTTAAGTGTTAAGAAAAAGCCATGGATTAAGAAGATTACTCTTTATGGGAAGTGGTTTTGGAAGGGAAAATGGCAGCACTCCTCCTAGGATGTTATGCTGTGTGCTACCAACCTCTGGTTTTAAAATTTCAGCCTTCTGCATGGTGGGGAATTGGCAATCAGAAAATAACCTGAATAAAAAAGGAAGGAAGTCTTTTGTCTTGTAGATAGATAGGTGGGAATTTTGTGGGGGGAATTTTGTTTGTTTCTTTTCTGTGTGGGTTTTGTATGGTCAGTTGGTTGATTTGTTTGGTTTTGTTTTGTTTTGTTTTTTTTCCTCCTTTGAAGCCTTCTTTGATCTCTGTACTCTTGAAAATTTTTTTCTCTAGCGTTTTTTTGGTGAACAGTTTACATGTCGAATTCATCAAGGTACATTTAGCATCAGCCTGTGTGTACCTTTTCATTTCCCCAAAGCTTTAAAAATACCAAACTTCAAAAAACACATCATTATTACCTACATTGTTCTCTCTAAATGCAGTGCTAACAGAATTGGAGTATCAGTTTGGTTATCCATGTTGGACTCTCAAAAAGTAACCTTTTAGCATATTTGCCTGAAAAACTTGATGAGTGTCCAAATATTATCTATATACCTAATTGGTGCACCTTCATTTGTAGCTCTGCCTGAAGTTCCTGCCTAGGATTAGAATTATTCCAGGTACTATTGTCTTAATTGCAGAAGGAAGTTAAGATATGTAGAGTAGCCATAAGAGAATTCATGTCTCTTCTTCAGTAGCTGGCAACTTAGTAAGAACTTCTGCTTAAATATGCTTTGTCTTTTAATACTTTGTCCTGTGTTTAACTAGAGAACAGTTTATACCTCATACAGCATTTCTGACTGTTACCATAAAATGTACTGAGGTCTTTGAAGGAATGTGGTTTCCTTCTTAATAATGGTGGTTCTCTAAGAATGATCACCATATACACAAACTTTCTGCCACTGCACCTTCTACATCAGAGTTGAAGAGATTTAACTCAGTTTGTGGCCAGTTCACTCTGGGATATTCCCAGGTCATTGTTTGTGAATGCTTTCAAGAACAATGACACCGGAGGAGAAATTCCCATCTTTCCCTTGTCCTTGCTCCAGCATTTCTTCCATGATAAACAAAAAAAAATATTAAAATTAAACTTGCAAAAAATTAATTTCCAGATGATTTTGTGAGCTTACAATATACTTACATTTGGAAGCAGGATTTAAGACAAGCACCAGCTTCAAATGCTCATTTCAGTGACCCCAAGATTTGTTAAGGATTTTTTAAGCTTATCATCAAAGGCTGCTAATTCAACAAACAAAAATACACAGAGGTAACTCTTAATGGTAAATTTTCTCTAACAGGATATGATCAAGAATTTTATTCTCCCGTTGACTGAGTCTCTCTAATTTCAAAACTCTCTTAAGGTGCAGATTATTTCTCATCATTCACTGGCAGGCTGCAATTCATTAAAATCTGCACCATAAAGAGCAGTATGGAGCAGGAGACTTAGATTTTTTCAAGAACCTGAGGAAAGGTCTGGGAGAACAGCAAACCATCAAAGCTTAGTCTGATAGTGTCATTCTCAGAAGGCTTTAATGGAACTTGCATTAGAATCTGAACTTGCATTAGTATCTGGCAACTGTGGATCTGGTTCAGTGTGATTGAACTACGTTCCAGTCAAGGTGAATATCATGTTGAATAGGAACTGTCAAGTTATAAGGTCATTGTAGTGGCTATCAAATTTAGAGATAGCTAATAAAGAGGTTAATTTTAAATTATATTCTCTTTTACACTTCTTTTCTTTTCAGATTCAGAATCACTAGTTTTCATAGGTAACATTAATTTAGAAACTGTAGGAAAATAATCTGCATTTTAGCTTAGGTAAAATCATAGCATGCAAGTCACCCTATCTGCTGAAACTTGATCGATAGTCAGAGGCCTAATGATTACAATCTGAATGATTGCATTATGTGAGTTGAACAGTGTTCATAGTGGAAGAGAGAGATCTACACTGGATTTCCTACAGATGCCCAGAGAGTATTCATGTTTCGGTAACTATGTAGAAAATTGCAGCAGTGTTCAAGTCAGTTTGTTTTGATGCTGTTTTCAAGTAACAGCTTCTAAATATGCTCAGTATTTGTGAAAGTCTCATTTCTTGATTCATACTGTCAACTTTCACACAGTATCAAACAACTGTCATCTGTAGGTAGGTTCTATAAATAGGCAACTGAGCTCAGTGATTGCTGCTAGACTAAAATCAAGGCTGGAAAAAAATTAGGTGAGCCAAAGCTGAAAAAAAATTAAATAAATTAGGAGTAGCACAAAGAATCTTAAAAAGAGAAAAAAAAAAAAAAAAAAGACAAAATCATACTCAAGAATCAGACTTGGAATGAAAAAGCCACAGAATCAAAATGTATCCTAAATAGAAGGAAAAGGTGAGAGTTTAGTTCAAGAAGCAGTAAGCTAGCAGGCAGATTAGTCAGGAGTGGGAAACAGAATCAGGCAGGTATTGACTGGATCTGAGAAGCGAGCCATAGGAATATAATAGTGACCAGTCACAAATAACTGAGAGCTCACTTGGATGGTATCTCAGGGTTTGATGGAGCCAATCAGACACACAAGCCACTCCTTAACTGTTCAAGCTGTTCAGACTTATTAGGTCTCACTGGGAAAATTCCTTTCCCTTCAGGAGAAATCCAGATTAACACACACCGACAGAAACATGACCTCTTTGTTGCTCTTGTTTATTCTCCATTTGGTTGCTTTGCATATACTTGCTTCAGTGGTAGTTTCTTCAACTAGTCCGTCTTTAAAGGAGGGGAAAAAAACCCAAAAACAACACTGGAAGTTTCAATCATATCGTAAAGCAAAATAAATCTGTTATCTCCCTGTTCTCTGCCTTTGTTGCAGCAACTCCTGGTCCTGCTATTTAAAAAAAAAAAAAAAGGTTTAGTAACACCCCTTTGACAGTGCAATATCTTTGTGGAGAAACTCCTGGAAAATTCTTTTACTTGAAGTAAGGTTTGCAAGATAATGATACCAATGTTTTCTTTTTAACAGTGGCTATAAGAAAACAATGGATTTGAATTTTATATGAGTATAATAATTTGGTTAGTGGTCATCTAAACTAGTGGTCTCCAAAGTGTAGAGCACACAAGCCAGGAGCTATACAAGATCATCCACTGGCTTGTGGAGAAAACAATATTAGCACTAGTGGTTATTTTCTATTAAAAAAAAAATTGTACTAATATACTGGTACATATAATACTAATAGTATATAGAATATTAATAGTGTACCAGTATATATTAGTTGTACTGATACATAGATCAGTGCTGGTGCCCTCATTCAGTCAGTATGTCAGATGGTCACAGCAGTTTTGGTACCCGAGGTATCCTGGGGGAGGATTGGGTGTTCCACAATGCAGAGGGATTGACAGTGGCACTCTCACTTACTTGTTTTCAGTATATTGTCTATGTTGTTTTTTACATGTGCCTGCTTAAGTGGATTTACAGTTGCATTGTTTCATTTTGATTACATTAACCCTCACAAAATGGACAAGTGGCTTAAAAAGATTCCTGCAAAGAAACTGTGATTGTAGATAATATTGAGCACAAGCAAGGAACAAGAAAATGGTAAAAATTGCTGCAATAATGCAGGCAAAACAAGATGGCAACAAACTAAAATGCACTCCTTTTTCAGTACATACTGTTGAAAGATGCATAGAAGACACTGTTGGAGATTTGAAGAAACAAACACTCTTTTAAACGTACTGGAGAAGATCTATTCTTAACAGGAAATGGCTTTTTTACTAAAACCAACATTTTATGAAAAACCTGTAACTGCTGATGGAGTGGTTGCTTTGACTGGAATAAAAAAGGGGTTCCAGACTCAGGTTACTGCACATGAAACTCCTTCACTGCATCACAAGCGAGCTATTGCAGCAAGGTGGTTGGAGCCAGGAGTGTACAAAGTGCTACAGGAGGACACCGATGTGATAACTTTACAAAAACAAGCTCTTCAAACATTTATATCATTGCCAGAGTTTGTAATGAGATTGGGAGGGGCCATGGAAATCTCTGGCGCAATGAAGAGGTTCTCTGGATATCCTGTGGCAAAGTACTTAAAAGAGTTGTCAAACTTGACACATTTTTTTTCTACAAAAAGACAAGTATTCCAAATTTGCTGACCTTTTTGGTGATAACAAGTGGCTTTGAGTAGTTTGCTACCTAGCAGGAATTTCCAAAACCTAAACATACTTAATGTGTCTCTTCAAGGTGAAGGTGGCATTTTAGCAGTGAGTGTGACACACAAAAATATTTTCATTTTATGTTATTTATTAACTATATGTTGTTTATTATTCATTAAAAATAATAGCAATGGAGACCACTGATCTACATGTCTAAAAACGAAGTAATTTGAAAACCATGCTAAAGTTTTATTATACTGGGTTTTAGTGTGACATAATACATCAATGACACAACTGTATTAATATTTCAACAGGTAAGGAGTACATTTATCTCGTAAATAACCAGCGTAAAGTAATGTATTTTGTTTGTCAGATATATTTGACTTCTGCATTGGCTTTGAAATGTTTTTTGGCAGTACTAGGTGATCAAGCACAAGGTAATGATGCTCAAGTGAAGAGTGGGACCTCTTATAAAATTTGTGTTTAAATATAAAATTCCAATGTTCTGATGAAAAGCCATGATAAGCATGGTATTAGGTTCATAGTTTTTACTTGTCTTATCCATGGTTTTTGCTGTCAACCACTTTTAGGCCTTGAGATTTTAGAGTACTTTGGAAAAACAACTGGAAAAAAACCCCACAACAAATCCATTATTCTTTAGGCCAGAATAGAATTTAACTTTTTTTCTTTTTAAGCATACCTAGAAGATTGTAATGATGTGTTTTAAGCTATGATAAAAGCAATTGCATTTGTAAATACTATCTGAGTTTTAAATTTCTTTCATAATGCTGTTGTTTTACATATGCTTTTCATATTTTTCACAAGCTCTCTTGTGTGCATTATTCTCTATTTTTAAAGTAGATAATTCATGTGTACCAGTGTAGAACAACACAAAGAGGGTGTCTTTTGAGGGAGAAGAAAGGAGTATCAAGTCTAAAGTCTGAAAACATGGTAGTCATTTTTGATTTATTACACATAATTCAGGCTTATGTGGTCACATATGAATGTTTTTTATGAAGTGGTGTGTAAAATATTTTGTTTGTGTGGTTATGCCTGAGAAAGTAATTCAGCTAACTGTTAAAATATATATCTCAATTAATTAATTTTGTTAGAATTTCTTTAAAATGGTGACAAACATTTCTACTATCCAGTAATCAGTCTCTCTCAATTGTTTGGAAAGAAATTCCCAAAGTCAGTCTTTGGTTGCGAAGAATGTGAAGGCAAACAAGCCAAGCAATGCACATTCAGTGCTTCCAGCACGGACCTCCAAAGGAGCTGCCACAGTACAACTCATTGGCAGGAAAAGTAAAAGCTACCATGTCTGGTTAAATATAACCCATTTGCTGCAGGTTGGGATGTTTCAAGACTCCACAGTTCAGGTTTCTCATGCAAAATAGTGAGCTGTAACCATGCTCAAAACTGGCATCAAAGATTTTGGAGGGTGATGTTTTTTTCCCCTCTCTATCATTAAACTAAATGGATTGCATACATTTTGACACTTTTTTGGTGATTTAAAAAAAAAAATGTAATTTTAGCTACATATATTTATTTTTGCATGCTTTGCTTTTTTGGAGACAAATAACAGCTTTAGACACATAAACAGGGGAACAATTTAAAAAAAAAATAAACTTGAATACCTCCATTAAAAATCAGGTCACAAGTATGGTAATGAGTTCCAGGGTGTACATGGTACATCTGAAAGTCTCATACCACATATAGGAGATAATTCCTTGAAAAAAGCTGTTGGAGTACTTCTGGAATTTTAGAGAAATTGTGCTCTGTCTGAATTTTTTTTTACCTTTACTAGTAAAGACTACTACTAGTAGCATTTCCCAATGTCACAGTTTGTACAAGTGATTTTATTTTTTGATTTATTAAGTTACCAATCTTTTACTCTCTGGAAATTATTTTTTTTTTTAAATGTACTACACTCCAACACAATAAAATGTATATCTATCATAAAAAGTATGGATCAATTGTTAAATATAGAATTGAAAAAGAACTGTTAAAGTGCTAGAAGATCGCCAGTTGCTCTACTGTAAGAACTGGCTATGCTTTTGTCCCTTGAATTGGAACTACAACTGTATTTTTGTTACAGCTAAAAGCCTTCTGCTTTCCAGCCTGAAGTGATTTCTAGTGGATTTATTACCATGTTCTCCAAGTTTGTGTTGTCCTTATGTTTAAACATCTATGTTCCCTCTTGGTGTTTCCTTTCAACCTGTGTTTATTAGCAAACAATGATCTTCACTTGCACCATGAATTGGCACTCTCAGCTCAGCTTCTGTGTACCAGCATAGACTTAAATACTCAGAAAAGAAACCCCATCAGGAAACTGATGATTGAAAGCTTTTTTATTGGCTAATTATGTTCTTGACCCAGTTCACTGCATAGCTGCATGAGCATTTGTGCTGTCAGAAAGACACAGAAACAAACTATGGTGGAATTGGAGGTAAGGAAAAGGTAGTGTGCTATCATTCTCTTTAACTCGGTTCTTATAAAATGGGGAATTTTTCATTCTCTGATCACCCTAGTAACATTTCTCCACACGTGTTCCAGTTTGAATCCATTTTTCTTTAATATAATTTGCCAGAATTCTGCATAGCTGTATACACAGGGGCTCATTAGTGCAATGTAAAATAGCATAAAGGCTTCTCTTACTGTACTGAAATGATCTTTGCTGATTTAAGGTCATGTTTGCCTTGTAGGGTTGCATCACATTGGTGGCTCAGTTGTCCTGAGATTGACTAATATGTTATGATCTGCATTTCCCTAATAGGTTTTCAGTATATTAGTTTCTGAGGAACTGTCACAGAACTAGATTTAGGCATAAATAGTTGTGTATGATGACAGACTGATGTGTCTGCAGAATCATCATGGTACAGAATTGCTCCCATATTTCATTCTCTCTTAGCAGCTCAGAATGCCAAGATCACACAAGCACTAATTTCATGCGGCTGCTGCAATGCTGGCTGTGTGCTCAGCCCCTTCTGCTCACACCTCTTCCCCTTCTCTTTTGCTAGAAGGGATAACAAAGTAGAAAAGAGCTCGTTTCAGTAGGGGGGAGGAGAAGGTGGATTTAAGAGCTTAAAGCTAACCCCTGTGTCTAACAGGGCAGGATGTTTTAGGTTTCATGGCCACATATTGCTGGGGCTGGGAAGTTTTAATCATTTGATACTTTTGTCCCCTTGTCTTCATTTTTCCAGACTGAAGACAACATAGTGTTATAGGAGGATTTGGCCATTGACAGAGGCAGGCACAGAGCAAACTGTGGGATCTTGGCTATCTGATGCTGGAACTGGAAGTTCTTTTCACTGTGATGTATATGTTTCACCTCTCTGCCTCTGCTGGTAGCTTTCTGTTGTCCTCCTGAGCCGAGGTGCACAGACCCAGCCCTGAGCCAGAGAAGGGGTTGTGCAGAAGGCAGTGGGACAGGTTGTCTGGTGGTGGTGGTAGGAATGTTGCTCAGCTTAGCAACACACAAACTTCTCAGGGAAGATGTTCCTGTCCTGGTTCCTCTGTCATCACCACAAAATATAGTTTTGAAGCATGTTTGTGCTGAGAAAATAAGTAATTTTATCCTCTCCTTGAGGGCATCAAAATCCAATTTGGTATACACTGCTAAGAAGCCTTGAGCGCTGAGCCTGTGTCCCAACCTCATACTTTGTATTATTAAATGTCATGACACTTCTATTACTCCAGTCCTCAAGTCACTCAGTTCTTCCTTTATCATAGTTCAGTTCTCTGTATTGACACATGGTTAGGAGGCATTGATATCACTCCTACTTTTTATGCCAGGCAGTTTTAAAAATATTTAACAAGATTGTTCTCAAAGATGATCTTTGAGGAACTCCACTACTAGCTTCACTCTAGGGCAGATGTGGAGATCTCCTCCTTAGCCAGTTCCTTGCCTCTTACAATTTTAGCTTTAATCCCTATTTTGTGTAAAACTTCCTTGTAGCATATTCTGCTTTTTATTTGTCCATAAAATTTGCTCTTTTATTAAACACAGCCAGTCATTCTAGCAGGATTACATTGGTAGTCATGTCACATAATCTCATTCTCCATTTACCCTCATATATTTAATGGTTTCTTCAGAACTTGTTTTAGATTTTTTTTGTACTCTGAGATCAGAGTAATATGTTCAGGTGTGTAGATCACCTTTTTTTCTATACTGTTTGCTGACATAAAAAAGGTATAGCAATAGAGAAGTAAGACAACATTAGCTAATGGCCTAAGTTAGACTATTCCTGTTATACTATTTTCCGTTATGGTTGTTATATTAAAAAAAAAAAAAATTGAAAAAAAGGGTTCAGAAATAGCTATAGGAATGTTTGTGGGCTTCTTGGAATGTGAGTTATGATGATAGGCTTAGAAAGCTCAATCTGTTCAATATGTTTGAGTGAGGATTCAGATGTAATTTGATCAGAGTCCACAAATAGGTGCTTGAAAATGAGATTTCTAGTATTTAATGGCCTTAAACAGTAAAGAACATAATAAGGTCCAGAAGCTTGAAACTGAATGTAGACAAATCCAGACTAATAAATAAGGTGCATATCTTTTAACAATGAGGGTAACTAACCTTTGGAACACATGATTTAGATTGTCATTACTTGGAATCTTTACAAAGACATTTAGTTTTGATTTAATAGCAGGAGATTCTTTGGCCTGCAGAGGAAGTGTGGTCATGCTAATTTAGTTATAGTCCCTTTTTGCCTTAGTATTTTTCTGCTTCTATGTTAAAATTCTGAAAGATAAAATAAGTCCATCCATAATACAAAAGAACAGAAATAACATTAACCTCTATTCTCAGTTTGCCATGTATGATGCACTTATCTTCATTTTTTATACTTAGGAGGAAAAGACCTTAAAAGAATGATATCTGCTTGTTCTTCTGCCTTGATAATCTGCAAATGATGGCATTTTATAGTCATAAGGTGTTGGGAATGGTATCTTATTTTTATAACACAACAAATTGTCTTATTTATTCAAGGTTATTTGAACTGAATTAATTCCTAGTCGGTCTGTTTTCAAATGAGCATTGTTTTCTTTGTGCTGTGAGAACTATGAATAAAAACACACCATATCTAGAATATTGGTAGCCACTTAAAAAGGCAGAATGTTGCATGTCTCTTTGATGTGGGAAACCAGTTGCAGACAGAGAAGTATTGGGGATTTTTTTTTGGAGCAAAGTCTTATGGAAGAAAACAAAAATTCACTAAGAAAGATGGGCAGACAGAGGGTAGCAGTGGTGCTGATTTTATCAGTTTTAAAATGTAGGAATAGATGGGTCAGTGCTTGAAGTCACTCTGGCATGAGGATCTCTGTTTTTTTTTTAAATAAAAAATGTCTAAATTCTGTGCTTTATACTTACCATTTATTGTGAAAGAAAGGAAAATTATTTAACCTTGTGTATCTCTCCAGACTTCATTAATTAGGAAATAATTAAGGAAGAGGTTTTTATTAAACTAATAGAGGGAATAGGAAATAAAATCAAATCAGCTTAAAACTAATGCATCTTAAAATATTTCCTTATATCACTTTCTTCTTTCTTCCCATGTCATTTCACTTGTTTGTGTGTTATTTGAACAATTTTTAAGTTGTCACTTGAGGAAAAAAAGATGCATGAGTGAAGAGATAAACATAGAGGAGTGGGGCTTTTTTATGTTTTGAGAACAGTATAATTTTAAAGGCACAGAGGTACTGATTATTGTGGTAACCTTCCTTGACATTGTGCGGAAAGTAAAAGTCAAAAGACTGAATTAACTGTTACCTTTAAGAGAAATCTTAACCTAAATGATCAAAGTAAAAATGCATGAGCAGTCTTTGACAGATGAATGGATTGTCATCTAATACACTTTTAATATCAAAGTTGTTTAATTAGTGCACTCTTTTGAGAAAAATGTATTAGTAGTACCACTAGAAGAAAGTTGAAACCAATGCAATGCCGTGAACCTTGAGGATCTAAGGACAGGAAATCAACTGGGTTTTGTAGAATTGTATAAAGAGAATACTGTATTCTGAGGTATTCAATAACAATTATGCTATTTATTTTTTGCTTGGCACCTTATTAAAGAACACAAAAATGTGTTACAGAATCTTACCAGAAAAGCCTGTCTGTTCCTTTTAAGCAATGAAAGTGTAAGTGGGCACTATGGTACTTAAATCTTTGCCTGGAATTTTTTATTTATCTGGAGTATTTTGATCCAGGATGCTTATGATCATTTATTTGAATAGAAATGCAGTTTAGGAAACACTTATTTTAGACATATGACAAGGCCTAGCATAATAGCACATGGTTACATAATTTTGTTCTGTAAGGGCAAAATTTGAAGCAAAAGTACAAAGTTCATCTGGATTTGTCTGTTGGAGCAGATGTCCAGGATGAATACAGAATTGTTTTAGTCTTTAAACAGGAGATTTAAAAAGCTTCATGTTTTGAATTGAAGTGGAAATAGTTATAAAAAGGAAAACTATTTTAATGCTGAAGATATGGGCTTTTCTGTATAATGTACATTTATTTTAAACCTGTAGTACTGTTGCTGTTCTGTTCACAGCAGTTTTTATGGGTCATGTTAAATCATGCCAATTTGGTTTTTTTTGCACTGATCCAGTAGAGGCTGCAGAAATACTCTCTATTTAATTTTTAAATGTTGAACTTGCTAAATAGTAGCATATTGCTTCAGCAGATTTTCAGTGCACTATTTTGCCCTATAGAAAAAAGTTTATGGGAAAATCTACAGCGCCTGGGACTAAAGCATAATAATTTATTTGATGTATATTCTCAGCAAAGATGTTTTAAAAATAATTGGCATACTGGTAACATATTTCTAAGATAAGAAATTCTTAGTTAAGAAATGGACAATGTATTAGAACAAACCATGATCCAAACATGGAATTTACCGTAGCAGTTCTGCTGCTCCTAATTAAACATGTTTATTCTTCCCACAACATCATTTTATGAAAATTATTATTAAACAAGTGCAGGACTTTCCATACTACTGTATGTGACTCCTTGTTCACTTGAACTTGCAAAAAGTTCCAATCTATTGTGAAAAAAAGTGTTAAACAGGCATAAAATTAGTATCACCTTAAACTAAACTGACAAGTTGAAAACATTTAAATTTCTATTTCTTAAACTACATGCAAACACAAGAGCTGAGGTTGTTGAATACAGTATTACTGGTAAGTAAAATGTTTGCAGATTGGCTGCTCTCACAATAAAACTTAATAGAACCATGTTGTATGGCTGAGAGTGCAGAGAATCAGATAAATTATAATGACACTTAAAGCAGCCCCTCTAACTGTATAACTGTTACTACTATAAGGAGAGACAGCAATAATTATTGTTAAACTCAGTAACATTGGTGTGACTAAAGACTTAATAATAAGACTTGCAATAAACAGACCTGGAGAACAGTAATGCACTTTCTTTTGATAGAATCTCTTGTCCTTCTAGGCATTTGAAAAACAAGTATGGGTGACTACTGAATTTCTGTTGTGAGTGAGTGCAAGTGCCCAAAGACATTTCAGACAAAGTGGATAGGATCTGAAATTCATGAGATTCAGGGAAAGAGAAAGGAAAAGAAACATTGCTGTCTTATGTATAAAACAAAGGCATAAGAGATAATTAAATTTTAAGTTTTATTAAAAGAGAGGCTTTCTGAGAACAGCATGTATTTATGTAGGTATAGGTAGAAATGAGAGACCACAGGTTTTCCTTTGTTTGCAGAGCTTATGTCAAGGTCCTGGGAACAGTCACAAAGACAAATCTTAGCTGTGCAGAGCGGTTCAAGATTTGAAGTGGGCAGGAACTCCTCAAGCTGCCTCCATCTTTAGATTTTAAGTAATTAAGTAAACCCATTTATTGTTTGTTTGATTTGTGCTTCTGAACTGATTGTGATGCATTACTATTTTTCAATGATTGCTTATCTACCATTTATTGGAAATATCACACTAAATTTACCCAGTTTTCCTTAGTGTGTACTGATTTAGAGAATCTTAATAGGTAATAGTAATTTTTTATTAAATGTATTAAGTGCATCAAAAAGCCTGCTCCATGGCACACTGTAGAAAAACACTGAAAGGTAGCCCCTTATATATAACCCAAGTATTTCAATATATGTATAAATAGAGCTGACACGTAATCAGAAGAAAGAAGGAGACTCCAAGAAATTAAACATCACACTGCCTCAACAAAAAAAAAAAAGTGATGAAGAGCACTTTATTATATTAAATGGGAGGGGGGTGTGTGTTTTTATTTTTTGGTGTTTTCTTCTTTTGACAAAAAGTGTACTCTTTCAGTCAAGAGTCTATCATGTGGTTTGGATCTTTCATAGTAAAAAGGTTCTACCAGATTCTGTGATATTCCAATGCCACACATTGTTTTGTGCAGCATCTTAGACAGTCATTTCGTTTATAGACTGTGTGGAGTGAAAAGACTGCACTCAGAAAAGACCTCTCTCAGTAAGAGTTATGAAATTTAAGAGTTTTAAATCTAACTCTGTTGAAAAATTGAGTCTAAAATAGCCATGCTATAGTTCTCAGTCAAACTTATCTTCATATAAACCACAGAGCATTTGGGAAGGATGGAAGTGGAAAAGGAGGAGCAGGGCTGAAGAAAGAGAAGCCGGACTTGCTTTGTTCTTATCTTGTCCAGATATACAGTTCCATATGTTCTATATGTTGGAGATCAAATAAATGAAACTTAGAAAACCTGAACCTCATCTGTACTGCTAATTATAAAAGCATTTTTGAAATAAACAATAATCATAGAAGTAATTTCAATATCACTATGAGGTTTTCTTTCCCCAAGTTGTACAAGAGGAAGCATTCACAAATTGTTTCATCATACTGATTCCAAGTGGAGTTCCAGCTGTTTCTATGTAAACCTTTCCAATCTCTTGTATCATTTTCTTTGACCAGTTTTCTTTTTGCTAGATACGTCTGTGCTTCTCAGGAAAACGGTTGACAGGCAGAAACAGGAAATTAAAGCAGGTGTTTGACCAAACTCCTTTGTCAAATGCACAAAAAATTACCTACAAACACTAGACTTCAGAAACAGTTTTAGAATATGTGTTCTCGAGGTCTAAAATCTTTATAGATAAACCTGTGAAATGATAGTAATGAGTGGCAGCACCTAAAAGTGTAAGAAAATAAGACTAATTGAAATAATCCTGCAGTGTAATACTATCAGTATACTGAGGCTAAATGGCAACTGTTTGTTTTATTTCCCTATTTTATTTTCTGGCTTTCCCAGCAGGCTGGCTGTGGTCTGTTTTGAAAAGCCCTTGAAAACACTGTATAGAATTTTGTGTAAGCACATCTACAGGTGGTATTTATGAAGATATGTACTGCTGTCCATCAGACAAAAAGAAAATGAAGTCGGTTCCCCGAAAGAAAGCGAGATGGAGCATCCTAAAATGATAGAAATAGAATTCAAAAAACCTTCCTCTTTTGCTTTTCAGATTTCTTGCTGAGCACTCTTAGTAATGACATTGAAAGTGATTAATAGTATTAACGGTCAGGATATATAATTGTTGTGTACAACTGTGTTTCCTTAGCTACAGCTTTCAGGGACATATTTTCACAAATATTCTGAAATAGTCTGAGTATAGGCTGCAATATATGCACAAACCCCCTGAACTTCTGACATTTCATGTATTTTTAAAATATTTCTCCCTGTTTCATGGTATGTAGGTTTTCTCCTAAAAGAGGACTTTTTATCAATAAGGAAGAAATAAATCATACATAAAATAATCATTTGGTATTCTGGTAGCTGATTTTCACATAAACAGCAAGAAGCTGCTGTAAATTAAATGTTTCCTGCTGATCTACTTCCTTTTAAAACACAGTAGGAGGGGCATTAGTTAACATTAAGGCAAACACAATTATCTGCTGACTACATTGTATTAAAAATAGCTAACAGCAATAATTCTTTGGCTTTTTCCATCTTTGTAGGTATGCTATAAAATTAGTTCATGCAAACACGTTGGACAGCAGTAAAATACTTCTTAATAATTTCCTGCATGCCACTGTGGTCCTTGGCCACAGAAGTAAATTTTAGTTGAGAAGAAATATATTAACCATGTATAGCATGAGGAGTTCCAAATTATCTCGTTTTCAATGGGCACAATGGAAAAGTATTTGTGGCAAACATGAAATAAAACTGGGGGGTTTTATTAACATATATATTTCCTTATATAAATAATTTATTTCTCTCATATTTGTCTTATACCCATGTATGGAAATATGGAAGATGGCTGTATATGGTCCTTTGTCCCCAGAATCCTCTTGTCTCCAGGTAGAACTCCTGCAGCCACCCTAATACTATATCTGAGAGCAAGATATGGTATTACAGCCAATATAAACATATATGATATATAACAGCCAACCTAAAACCCCATAGTCTTTTCCAGAGAGTTCAACCTCAAGAATTTTACTTTGTGTGGTGTTTCATAATCATTTTTCCAGAATGTTCTGCCCAAAAAGGCAAAGATGAGTATTTTGATTATATAAATAAAACATTTGTCTTAAGTATTTCTTTTTAATGATGCTTCTGCTTTTGTCAGTTATAGTATTTACTCGATCATTTCATATTCAGTTGCAATTACTTGAATATTGTTCACTAATTTCAAGTAAAACTCTGGGATAAGTTATGTCCTAACATAAAGCAAAGAGAGTTAACCTGTGCTAACATTAGTATCAATAAGAGCTGATCTTTTTGTCTGCTTGTTTTGATAATGTGAAACCCTTTCTTTACAGTTAAAATAATATTTTTTCTTACAAATAGCGTCCTTCTGAACTACTATTTTAAATTATCGAATAGTAGAAATAACATTGCATAAAGATCTGGAACTAATTCTGAGGCATGTTGTAGAGCTGTTGTTTTAAAGCACCTTGTGAGTCATGTAGAGACTGAAGGAAGAGATACAAGGGAAAAGTATAAGTTATTTTTGCTGATAACTCATGACTAGAGCAATTCTTGCATTTTGGAAGTGTATTTATTTATAACTGTAAAATGCAACTTTAACATTCCATTGCAATTAATAAAAACAATTTCTAAAACCAAATAATGCTTTACATATGTGACAAATAATTCCTCCCATGGGGAACTCCATGTATTTTCAATACTAAAATTTGAATCTCTTCTTGTTGGCCTACAGAGATTCTAGATCTTTTAAGGAGTGCAGTACTACTCATTCTGAAGTTACTTACTTAACCCATCTGCAAAAAGTAAGACCACTCTTGGCCCAGTTTAGTCCTTTTATATGTACTATATTAGTCAGAACTGCTGCTCTGTCCATATGTCCAGGTAAGTAGTTATATTTTATTGTAACTCATTTGATCAGTGACAGTTGATTGCTTTGATTGATCTGACATGGATCAAATCCACAGTGTTGCAGTTCAAAGGGCTGCATCCTACCATCCTGCCTGTGTTTTTTTTTTTTGAGAAAAGCTTTCTAATATTTTTTTATTTATTTTTTATTTTGCATCCGGTATATCACAGAGAGTCAGAAATGGAAACTCATTTTCACATTGTGCTCGTGTTTCTGCTGCCCTTCTCAGACAAGGCAGGAAGCACAGTTAGGAATACCAGTGTGTTTGGATTCTGTAAGCCTTCAAGTGGCCCATCACAGTCTTAATGAAGGTCTTGGGTGTACTTCTAAGCACAGACCTTTAGGAAAAAAAATGGAACTCTTCCCTTCTGCTTCATTGTGTGCTCCAATATTACACCTGAGATCTGCCTTTCTAGGTCTCAACTGGTTTCAATACAAGTTCTGTCTTGTGAATGGGAAATTATTTTGTAGAACTGCAGAGAATAATGATAACTTACACAGCCTTACTATATGCGGAGGTGTGTGGAAATGATGAAGTGTAAGAGTCAAGGGAGAATGACAGTCTCACAGCAAACTTTTTTGATTACACAGAGCTGATGTTTCAGTGGTAGTTACAAACTCAACAATGAGTAGCACACACTGAAATTTGAAGATGAATACAACAGTTGAGGTGGAAAAAATAATGTCCAAGTAGATCCCCACTTCAGCCCTTTGATTCCCGTCAAAATTTACTATTAAATGTTGGGAATTTGTAGGGATGTATAATTGGCTGCCTTTTTTATGCAATTTATTTCTAATTGATTCTGAAAAGAGAAATTCCCATACCTCATGCAGATGTCTCAGCATATTGCAGTCTGTTTTAAAAGACAGCACATTAGCTTAGTAGTTGTTATTCTTTATTATTCCATACTTTCTTTTATTTGAAAAGGAAATATTTTGGGTAATCTTGAAATGGCAAATTTTTTTTCCAGGAAAACAGGGCTTGTCACTTGGGACACATTTTAGATTCTGTTATGCTCTGTTCCTTTCACAACCCTTGAAACATTAGTGGTCTGCATTGTCTTTGGACATAAGAGTATGTTTCTTTTGCTGTTCCCTCCTGGAAGCATCATTCCAGGAAAGTCTAAGTTTCTTCTATCTTATGCTAGGCTGTTTGGTTCCCATTATACTATTAATTACAGAAAAGCCCTTTAAGAGTAATGCTTTTGACATATTTGAGCTCTCTCAGCTCTCTTCTGTTTCTTGTTTTTGTTTTTGCATCATGATCCTTAGGTCAGACGGGGTAAGGCTGTGCTTATATAACCTATGTGTTATTAGCATTAAACTGCCTCCTCATAGACACTGCTTGTAGAGCCTCTTCAGCACGATTTGGAAGTTATTTTTTCACCTGTGTTGTAGTAGTCGGTTTTCAGTGAAATTCTATTGTGTTGTGAAATACCTAAGGCATTTCTTCAATGAAATTTATTAGAAATATTTTCCAAAATGTGCAAAACCAAAAGTTCTCTTTTGAGGTAACAAATAACATATTTGACTAAGTTGAATGTAATCAATATAGTTTCACATAATTGAAGTCAGTTGTACTGAAGGCTTTTGACCCAAGACATCGTTCAGAGGGGAGGAACTCAACAATGAGAGTCCAGAAGTGATTGTCTTTTTGGTTTTACCTACTTGTACATTGGAGCAGAGTTAATCTTGAGATATGAGTTTATGACACAGGAAAACTGTAACAGTGATTGAGTTGTAGTAAACAAAATTGATGGTAGTGGTGTATCCTATGTAAGAAAGAAAGAAATTTTTTTTCTTCCTTCATTATTTCTCAGTATAAATAAACTATTTCCAAATGTTAAAAGCAAAATGGGATAAAATACAAACTTTGTTATTTAATACTTACATTATCTCCTGTGAAAAAGTTGGTGTCTTCCAGCATTTCCAAAAACCTTCTAAGAATTGGAAAATTTTCACCAAATTTGCTTTGTCTTTTGAATGGTTTTGCTGTGGTGTTAAATTCTTTAGAACATTATCTCCTGATCATTCACTCTTTCAGTTTTAAAAATAATTCTGGCAAGAATAATTGCACTGCAATATCTTATTGAAAGAGTCAGACATCAGACTTTGACCATATTTCTTGAAAGTGACCATGTATGTGCAAAAAGTTAGGGATAAATTATCTAAAATTTGTTTAGAAAATTGGCCTCTTCCCACAAATGCTTTTAAAACAAATAGGAGGAGCAGCAGTACCAGAAGGGATTGTACTCTTGGTGCCCAGTTGAACACAGTCCTAACATAATCTTCAAATGAAAAATGTAATTATCAGTGTCAGTGACTCTCATAAAGAACAGAATGTTGTTCAGTTTCATGTGTGTGCTGCATTCACAAGGTCTTGCCTTTCATATTTCTATGCAGTAGAAATAGTAGTTTTCAATTTCCCATTTATTAATATTTTATTTCAACATATTCTTGCTGTACTTCTGCAGCATCAGATCTTTATAACTACAAATGCTTGGAAAGGCTTTTATATTTCAGGACACATCTGAGATGCCAGAAAATCGAGATTAAAACTTTCTGCTTTTGTTCTATTGCATTGTTTTGCCTTTCCTAGTGGCAAAATTACTCCATCATCATAGGTTTATTACAGAATCACGATATGGTGGAGGTTATAATAACCTCCTGAGGTTGTCTTGTCCAACCTTCCTGCTCAGGTAGGGCCACTCAGAGCACTTTGCCCAGGACCATGTTCAGGTGGCTTTTTAAATATCTCTACAGACAGAGACTCCACAGCATCCCTGGGCAGCCTGGGCCAGGTCTCACTCACAACTATGGTGAAAAAGTGTTTCTTGATTTTCAGAGGGAACCTCCAGTATTTCAGTTTGTGCCCTTTGGCTCTGATCCTGTCACTGGGCACCACTGGGAAGAGCCCAGCTCCATCCTATTTGCTCTCTTGTGTACCTTGGTAAGAGTGCCCTGAGCCTTCTGTTCTTCACACTGAAGACGGAGATACCCTACATACTGTTTTCTACTACACTTCTCTTCAGAAGCATATGCTATATAAGCAGCCACTTTTTCTTTTTAGCTCTGTTTTCTTGGTGCCATCTTCAGAACCATGACACCTCACCTTTGAAGACTACTCTGGAATCTCGTACTGGGAAAAATACTGTAGAGCCACAGAATCGTATGAGCTAGAGCCATGCTTTGCCAAAAGTTATTTTGCACAGTCCAGAATAACATCACAGTCCTTCATGAGACACTTTTCACAGTATTCTTGGTAAACGTTGAGGGAATTTTTTACCTATAATTTTTTGTATGCTTAGATGGTGTGGAAAAAATGACAGCATATAAGAAATATTACTTTATTATGTTAATTTTTTCGGAGAGTCAGAGAATGCTTTGAGCTGAAAGGAACCTTTAAAGATCATCTAGTCCAACTCTCTGGTCATGGGCAGAGACTTCATTCCCTAGATCAGGGTGCTTAGAGCCAGATCCTTGGCATTTACTTTATAATATACCCTGGAATTCAGCCATCAAGAATCAGTTAGGTGGCTTGTGTCACCACACTCTCACTGCTCTCCTGCTGAGCTGTCCTCACACACTGTCCTCTTGCTCACAAACTCACTGGTTCTTCCTGAAGTAGAATTTTTTGAAATATTCAAGGAATAATTATCTTAACTGGTCATTACATGACATGATGCAACTGCTAAAGAGCTTGCTGTATATTTTAGTTTAAGGTTGAAAACTGAAGTTGTATTTATTTTTTTATCACAGAGAATATTGTTTTTGAGATTTTACACTCAACTGAAATATGACTAAAAATAAAACCAGACAAGTTTCTCTGATTCTAAACACATTTTCAATTCCCAGTGCATTCTAGCAAAATGCTGGATTTTGGTATGTTTGGAACATATGTTTCAACATTTAGAAGCTACATTTCAATGGTATAATCTTTACACATTCCTTTTTTTCAATATTAAACAATACTGGGGTTTCATTGTCCTTTTATCCTCATATATAATCAATTTTGGTTAATGTTAGGTTTGAGTTCAGTACCAGAAAAATCAGCTTTGTAATCTCTGAGTTGTCTTTAAGAGTTTTTTTCACTTCAAAAGTAGTCTGTTTGTCCAGAGGAGTATCAACTGCTACACACTGTTTAGATATGTTAGAGAACATCCAAAGCATGTGCATTTCACTGTCCTTGAACTAAAATTATGCTTAGAATAAGAAAAACCTGCAAAATATAATAAAGATCAAAGCAAATGTCTTTCCTCCCACCCAAAGGAGTAGGGAAGCAAAAGAGAAACAGAACAAAGTGGATAAAAATGGAATTAAGAAAGGACCAGATAAAATATTAATTTTAAATATGAAAGTTTTCTCTTCATTGTTCTACAGGATAAATGGTCATCACCCTCACACAAATTTTTCAATGAAAAGCCCCTTAAAATTAGTTTTGCAATAATTTAATTCCTTTTGAGACTTTTTATAAGCAAAAATATTACTGAAATGATTCTCAAAATAATTCTATTTCTGACAACTGTTGTTATTGGGGTTTCCTAAAATTTCACATAATTGCATATTAATATTAAGAAATATTTTAAGTAATACATCACCTCATTTAGGCCAGTCATCTTACAGGATTTTTCATGGCCTCAAGCAAACAGAAATTATCTTTGAAAATACTTCTTTGCTACATTTTGCTTATGACTAAAAGACAAAAGAACTCTAAGAGGAAAAGAGAAGCATAAAATGTGAAAGTCAAACTCTAAAACCTATACATCACTAAAAGGAAAAAAATTCTGTGTTTGAAAAGTGTCTTCCCATCTTTTAAAAGGATTCAACAATGACTACAGGTGTCATAGTCTGGCAAACTTCTCTTCAGTATTAGAAAAACTGATGCAGTATAATTAGAGAGAAAGTAATGAAACACTTGGACAAATATATACTGATATGATCAAACCAGCCTGGCTGTCACAAGGGTAAATCATGCATTCTTGACCTGCTAAATTCTTTGAGTCAACAGTACAGTGTATAAAGGGCATCCTGAGGAAGTAATTTACTTTGATTTTTCAGAAGGATTTCTGACAAAATCTCTCACAAGAAATTAGTAAGGAAAACAAAGTAGCCATGAGGTAAGGGCAAAATTCTGAGAAGGATTAAAAGTAAGTAAGCCAAAAAAAGTAAGGTTTTAATAAATAGCTTCTTCCCAGACTCAGGAGGAATTCTTAGCAGGCAATACAAAACACTTTGGGAAAAAATAAGGTTTTACCCAATAGCTAATAATTTACCTTGTTTTTGTAATTATGCTGCCTAGATTGGTGGTTTCCAGGAAATCTCTTGTGTTTGCCTTTTCATCACATTTCACTAGGACTACTGGTGTATTTTAGGCACCATTTGATTTTAACCACACTTTTTTAGTATTATAGCTTCAAAGCATCAAATTGACATTGCTGCAGTCCAGTCCTTCCGGCTTTGGTGCTTTGTTTTTCTCACTGTCACTTGATGCAGCTAAGTATTTGTCTGAGTGTTTAGTAAATTAGATCAGAAAACCAATCTGGGTCAAAATTAATCCCATATCCCCTTCAGCAAAGAGCTAGAGTTTTGCCAGGTTGCTTTGCTGATCCAGTTCATCATGTAGTCACAAAGGTACAACTGATGATGTTGTAGGGAACATAGCAAAAACAGGAATACTGGATGCAGGAGGTTCCTTCTTTTGATGACAGTTCCTGTTTATTATTGCTTTGTGTTATTTTTGAAGCAGTCTGACTCTGAATAGAACATGTTATAAAATCAATTATATCCAGTCCCAACTTGAACTCTAGTAGTTTCTGGCACAGATAGAAATGTAAATGGTGAGAGAATTCTCAAAGATGAAAGGATGAGAGATATCTTAAAAGGGCTGTAATAAAATACGATACATCTTTGAGCTGTATATGTATTTTCACCAGACAACTATAACAAGATCTATTTCACTTTACCAAAGCTTAACAGACAGTCAATCTGGTAATCACTAAGAAAAAATACTAAAAGTAATTTGAGACAGCAGAGTCTTGTCTGTATTATTATTATTATGAGAAATATTAAAAATGTAAATGTCACAGGATGCTTAAAAGTTTACAAAACAAAATATAATAATGCATGATGTGCTGTATTAAACATGGTTATTTACATAGCCTTTCACATATATTTAAAAAATTGGTCTTTACTCTTTTTTTTCAACTGTTTAGTGGTAATAGAGACAGGAAAAGCGGTTAATTAGGTTAAATGCTAGTCTGAGAGTTACCAGCCACACAGAGATCTTAACAAAGCAGTAAAATTTCATCATTCAAACAAAAAACTGAATAAATTGGTTTAATTTTTGTCTAAATTAGTTGATGTGAGAAAGATGTAACAGAAATTTCCCCGGTTCTTTGGTGTCTTGACTACACTACAACATTTTGACCAAAGATTGTTGATAATCGATATTGGAGACAAATAATCTCCGAGTTTTTCTCTGCTCAGGTGCCTGTAGCAGGTGATTGACAGCCAGAATATTATGCCCAGTATGGGTGCAGTACCATTTCTGGCTACCTTGCAAGAAGATAAACAGCATATTATCTTGTTTCAGCTGGCCCTACTTGGACAAGAGTAGCATGCAGAGCAGTATTTTAGCATGCATGGAAGCAGTCAAAGTTAATAGATTGGTGTGGCTGAATAGGGCAGATCCTACAGAGCAGGGGATTTACGGGAAGTCTCTAGCTACATCTACAGTAGGTGAATCTTCTACATAAATTTAGTAAAACTTGAGTTTTACTAAACTTTCTAAGAGTAAGGTAGGAGTTTTTTGTTGAAAGATCAGAGAGGTGCCAGTTCCTCAGAACACAGTATGCTCCCAAGGCAATCTGTCCTACCATTTATTCAGATTGATCTTTAGGGAAACAGATTTGTTCAGATTGCATGCTGCAAATAGTAATTGAGAATGCAAGAAAGGAAGCTGCACTGTCTCTTAAACATGTCTTATTTAACACTATTATTAATAATCTGAAAGAGAGGTGTTAAAAAGAAGATAACAAGTTTCATAGATGATGCTAAATTAAGAGGTGTTGCAAATATTAGTGGAAAAAGAAATTAAACAGAAGAGCAAAAGGAGGTTGCAAACACAGGAAGGAAATAAGTAAAACAAGGAAAATTTTCTTAGAAAATTCAAAGCTAATCATATATAGAAAAATAACATGAAAAAGTTCAACATTAGAAATCTGGAAAGAAGTAAAAATAAAGAAGCTACAGGGACAATAATTGAATGGCAAATAGTATATCAATGTGAACAGGAACATGTAGGAAAAACAAGCAACTTGATTTGGGATGCAAACTCCCTTCTCCAGCTTTCTGATCTGCAAAGCATGTAAATGAACTGTGTCATCTTTCAGAATAGTGCATCTTGTTCTCTCAAGTTTACCTCACTGATTTTGTGAGCTGGTTGCAAGAGAGGATGGATCACCACAACAAAGCATTTTCATCGTGAACAAAGTTAGTGCATGGTGTGAGCTCCATTGCTATAGGCAGAAAAGTTACCATCCTTCACTATCTCTGAGGCCAGAGGTAGGTGCAGTACAGCTGTTCATGGCAGAGGGAGAGGCTGCATCCCATTTTATCAGTGCAGGTCATTCTCTGCAGACTGGGTCATGCAGTGGGGCATGCTGCCAACTTAAGAGCTGCAAAGCACATTTTTTGCACTCATACTTTCAGGTGCTGCACAGCATTGCAGTTTCTCTCCATCACTGGAGGAGCTGGAAAGGAGCTGCAGTGCTCCACACAAGTCAAGACTGAACAAATGAGTTGCTGGTGCAACGGTGAGGAGGTGGAAGCCTGTAATAATAATACTGTCAGAAATTAATATCATTATTCTCTATAGGCATCTCTGAGCTTTCTTTGTAAGGCAGACTTGAAATTAAAACACTTATTGATACTGGAAGGGTTGGCTTGTGGAAGAGGGTAAAAGAACGAGACATATGTTCATGAATATGATTATGTCTGCACAGCACCTTGGGGGCTGGACCATTGAGCTCACTTAAAGCTGCTGTGTCCCTTGATGTGTCTCGGGGCTTTCCATGGTCAAATACAGCACACTTGTTGCATACCCTACAGGTTTAGAAAGGCTTCTGAAGCAAAACCAGCCTACAAATGCATTTGCCTTTGTATTTCACAACATGGGGACCCTCCTATGAAGATTCTCATAACTGACTCATCATTGGATGTGTTATGCTACTGCAAGGCAGCTGATGCTTGGCTATGT
Organism: Anabacerthia variegaticeps; assembly: GCA_035583185.1. NCBI lineage: Eukaryota > Metazoa > Chordata > Aves > Passeriformes > Furnariidae > Anabacerthia > Anabacerthia variegaticeps. The sequence goes on from JAWWEW010000078.1 coordinate 39,517,381, forward strand.
ATAATTCAGACTCCACACTCCAGCTTACTAGGATGTGGTCTAAGTTTTCAGACTGCAGCATGCCCCAGATCTATTTCACTTTTAGTTTTGCAATTTACAATAAACATACCATTCATATCCAAATAGTGTGGGCCTGGAACAACTATGGACCTTAAGAAATGGGTTTTAAACACACACCGCAAAAACAGAGATGCAGCCTATATAACATGTCTAACAGCTAACTGAAGAGAACTTAACAAGCATTCTCTAACAAAATAGATTCTGTAGAGTAAAATGGAAATTGGCATGTGTACAGTACCGTGCAGTTTAACATGAGCAACAGTAAATGAGAAGACAATGTTAGGATGTTAGTAAATTCTAACTCTTAAGAGACCTTGGATATGTATCCTGCATTCCAAAGCATACTGAATGTACTGGAAATCTCCACTGCTATTTTCAATAGAATACTCTGCAGTTGCTTGTCATTTTGTTGTGCACATATACCCAAACACAGAAAGTTTGCACAGCTATTGTCTTACCGCGTTTGCACAGCTTTATTTTATGCCATGTTCACATTCATCCTTTCAGGCTGCAGGTATCTCAGGAAACGATGGTTCAGTCTGTCTCCTCAGGCACTGTGTGTCCTTCATACCTTCTTCAGAATTGCACTTGACATTTCAAAATCCAAAACTTAGTGTATATGATATGTCATGTTTATTTCCGCACTTGAGTTAGGTATCAGGAAGAGTTCAGTGTTCCTGCCCCAAAGACAGAAAATATTTCAAAGGACAAAGACTTAAAAAAAAAAAGAGTTGAAAACAGGAGACAGGAGACAGAAGAAATAATTTTGAAAACTACAATATAAATGTTTTGTAGAACATATGCATATGCAGTGCACTATTGATAAGCTTGGCAGAAAGATGGTAGTCCTATCATAAAAAAAAAAAGTCCTAAATGAGCAGAAAAGCATTAATAGACAGGCAGCTGTTAGGAAAAAACCTTATCCAAGTTCTAAACATGAAGCTGCAAAGAAGCAAGGATCCTAATGTATCTGCAGCTGGGAAGCTGAGCATCAACATCAAGTCAGTGCCAGTGGAATGTTTTCTCAGGGCAGGGCCCTGTGTTACAGTCTGAGCACTAACCATTACTACAAACGTGGCAAGTGGATGTGTCTGCTTTTGTCAGCATTTCTTCAGCTAGTCTAAGTCCAATGTAAGACTAATTCAGATACTCTGCAATTATTTCTGGTAGGAGAGGAAAATACAGTGTTACTGGTCTCTGAGTCTTTCCATTGTCACTTCCTTTGACATTTCTTACCTAGATTAAAACTCTTAATTTATACAGCATAATCTCTAATGTCAAAATTTCTCTTCCTATACAACATTAATGCCTACTAATACTTATACTAATGCCTAACTGCCTATTAAAGTCTACTAGCATTATTACATCCCCCCCCCAAGTCTTCTTTTTTAGATTTGTTCTTTGGAGTAGGAGTCATCTTTGTTCTTCTTACTTTTTTTTTTTTTTTGGTACAGCTCCCAGGACAATGGGGCCCTGATCTGAGACTGATTTTCTCAAAGTTCTAGAGGAGATGTATTGGAAGTAAAAGTTTCAAAATAGATCTATGCCATGTGAACTTCTGTGCTTCACTGCATGACACCCAGTTTAAAGACAGGGTCAGATTCAGGAGTAAAATAGTTGGAAAGATGAAGTGGGGGCTCTGTGAGACTTTTGCCAAAAATAAGATCCTCCATCTATAGTCCTGCAGCCTCTGAGACTGATGGGTAATGTTGTGAAATTATGTACCTTGTGCCAGCCTTCATTTGTGTATTGAGAAAGCACAAGGACAGAAGGTTACAACTGCTTCCACAAAAAAAAAAACCCAAAACTCTCCCCAAAAAAACCCCAAAACTCTCCCAAAGTTTAATACTAAAAATATAGAAGTGTCACATAAACCTTTGATAATAATTCAACCAATTATTTGATTGACTGGGATACTATATCTTGTACTCAATAACATTTCAGTCAAAAAGAGTAAATTCCAAAATACGTGAATCTTGTATTATTCAGTCAGATAATATAAATTAAAAGAGTGACTATGTGAGACTGAGAAATAATTAAGAAGAAATGGAATTTACTATTACTAACATACTTCTTAAATTTCATTTCTCTTGATTGTAAGGGGAATTTTAAAGAGACCTCTAATACAGAACAGGGAAGTATTATGGAGTCACATAAAGTACTTGCTGATAATCAATCCTTTGAATCCTGGAAAATATCTTCTCTTTAATAATTATACCAACTGCCACTTTCAACCACAAAGCAAAGCTTAACTGGCACAGTGACTTGAGAAATGCAGCAGTTGTCTAGGGAGGTTAAACAACCTATTATTCTGCATTTATTTTAATAAATATTTACATGCATATGTAATTTGAAAATGCACACACTTTCATATATATGTAAGCCAGAAGAACAAAAAGACCTCAGCATACAATAATGTTGATGATTTAAGATTCCATAATCCCCTTTATAACCCTCTAATAGGCATTACATGTAGCAAAAACAAAAAAGGAAATTTTCTGTTTTAACCAGGCCTCTTAATCCAGAGAAGTATTTAATCTTTTGGAAATGTCTCAGTGGCACATTGCTGATGGCATGCAAAAAAGGTAGTTGACTTGTCCCCTGCAGAGCAAACCCAAGGCAATCTGCCTAATCTCATCCTGGGAAACACATCCAGTATCACTGCATCTGGTGAAATCACATGGGTATTTTTTCAGATGCCTTGCAAATGCAGACACAAAAATTATTAAAACAAGCTTTATTCAGTTCACAGTCTAGCCTTTTTGAAGCATCTCCCATGCCCTTGAAGAACAAAGCAGCCAACTCTAGTTAAATTCTGTTTTTAAGATTGCCTGCAAAATGACTCTCATCCCCTTGAGAGGAAATAACTTGATCCCCACAATGCTGGGTTTCAGAGGAAATACTGGTACAGTCAAATCTAAAATAAACACATAAGAAATCCTTATATTTCAGACATTGTCTTTTACCATTATTAAGTGTCTTCAGATATAATACAATTTTGCCAAATTTTAAATACTCAACTTGAAGTTTTCCATGGCAGGTGTCTGCCTCAGGCTGAAATGCATGTAGTACTTTACTTGCTAAGCAAGCGGATCCATGCTTCACAATAGATTTCATAGGAAAACTTTTTGCCCCTATGAAAAATATTTGCAATTACCAAGGAAATTGCATTATCTTCATATTCTGGAGCAGTAGCCTAAAGTTTGGCATGAGCTGTCCCATGAAAATCTGCCTATGTTTGGGTTGCATTTTTAACCTGCTGGGAAAAAAAATAAAGAGAAAGCCTCCATGTTTTTAGCCACTGGGTTTGGCATCTCTCTTCTCCAAAGCTTCATCTTCACTGGATCTGCTCCTTGCCTGGACCTAAGGGGCCAAGCAGGGTTCTGTGCAATTCCTCCTCTCTTTGGCAAGTATTGTGGTTTGGAGAACAGAGCTTGTAGCAGGAGATTATCTCTCTTTTAGTGTCAAAGAACCCCTGCTGCTGCTACAGCAATAAAAGGAAACCTGCCTAAGTAGAGCATTAGGAGCTGGATCTGAGTGTTTCAAGGATGGGGACAATAGTGGAGCACAGGAGAAGAGAAAGTAACTGAAATTATTAGGGAAAAGAAGACAGAGATAAGTGGAGTTAAAAAAGTAAAGATAATAGAAAGGAGTGCGAACAGTCTGGGTCTCATAAAGAAGTCATTTGACTGGGAAGGCCAGCAGGGAATCTATGACTGTAATATGGATGTACTGGAAATACCACAACTGGAGGATTTATGTTTGGAAAATGATAGATAGGTATTAGCTTTGTCTGCCCCCTGGAACTAGTCTTTTGCTCCTGCCAGGTAATAATTCTGTAGGCCAGATGACATGCATGTCTTGCTTGCCTCTTGTGGCTGATTCGCAGAAGAGGGCCATTTTTCACAATCCAAATACTTTTCTGGATTACATGTCAGAGGTCTCTGCTGCACCTACCAACCCAAACCAGCACATGCACATGATGCAACTTCTGTTTAGAATTTTAGCTTCTAAAAGCTAGGAAGTTGCACTGAATTTCCAAACATAGTCTTGTTCTTTAGTCTTTTATGCATAACAAATACAATTTCATCAAAAATTCATAATGCAGGTTTTTTACTGAAACCTGATACGAATTGGTCATTCTTACAATACTCTTCAGAGTCTACACACTGTGTTTCTGTCATCACCTGATTCTGAGGAGGGAAACTAAATCAGGATATCCAGGTAATGAGAATATTTGAGACATTCAAGTTCATAGAGCTTAAAAGATACGGGTATATGTGTAAGCTCGAAATGCAGCTGCCTCAAAAATGTTCAGTGATGAAAAATTTGCAAGGTCTAAGGATGGAAAGCCAGTAAATTTCTTTCTGATCATTGCAGCTATGTTGCCTGATTTACTAGAGCTCTGGAGACTGTAATTCATCTATTCCCACACACTGTGTGGTGCTCTGTATTTACAAACTCTGATTGTGTTAGTAAACATTGAGGAGTTTCCTTTGCCTTTGTATAGCAGCACTAACTGAGCTATTATGCAACTCTAATACTTTTCTTTTTTCTTACTATTTACCATTTCTTGAGTGCTGTCATTCTAAATAGCACTGATATTTACTTCTACACAAAATTACAAATTAAACTTTATAATGAAATAGAAAAGAATATTTTGGGTGCAGTTCTGCTAAGTATGCAGTCCTTTGTCATGGTAAATGCCCCCTACAGATATCATGTCTTATGATCCCTGTTGCTTAGAGTTAAGAAAAACACAAATACCCAAATGCAAAAGTGTATAGCAAGATCGGTGGAACATACTGAAACGCCACTCTAGCTAGGAAAATTGAGTCATTGCCACGATGAAAAGAAAGGAGATGACGTACTCATAAATCCCTAGCAATCTTCATCTCTCAAATATCATATCTAATAAGCAACCATGTGTTTACAAACAGGCTGTATCATCCTCTGGTGGCTGAAGTCCGTGAAGCTGGATCATGTTTACCTCTTTCTGACACCTTCCAATAAACCTGCTGAAAGGTTTCCCTTTGACGATCTTATGTCTATAACAACTGAATCCACCCTAATCTCTTTGGCTATTGTATTAAGTACAGCTTTTCTCAGACTGTGCAAGAATCTTGATATACCTCTGTGAGGATTTTTTAAAGATAGTTTGATTGTAGTTTAAAGTAATTTAAAGTGATACAATGTAGCTGCATTTCCCTTAGCCTTGAATTTTACTTAACAGGTTAATTAGCTTTTGCAGTTATGATTAATATTTTTTCCTAAAACTCAAACCTATCAAGCACCTGAAAAGTGAAAATAAACAGTGTTGAATGTGTCCTGATTATTAGAAACGTTAAACAATGAGCAGCAAAACAAAAATTTGATTACCAGTGAGCACTGAACATTAAGAGAAAACTGTTTCATCGAAATGATATATTTCATAAGAAATTTTAAAAAACTTCTCTCATCTTTGAACTATTTTGTTTTGAAATTCCTAGAGAAAATGTTCATTGATATAAAATTCCTTCTGAAGAAGAACAGGGATTTCACTCATCAAACCACCACCATCCATCATAAAGGCTGTCCTTTGTATGTTGTCCATACATCACATCCTTTTTAGTTGTCTCCTGGAAACAAAATAACTTTAGCCAAGTGTTAGGGAGGTAAAAAAGAGCTGTATTTTTACTAGTACAGATATGACAGCCGAGGGGAGACGCTCCCCCTTTTGCCCCCCCCGCTCAGGGCCCCCGAGATGCCCCAGAGAGACACACGGAGACCACAGGAGGGGAAGCAGAGAGAGAGAGTTTATTAACATAACTAGGGTGTATATATAGGTTTTAGGAGAATCCAAATTACTACCAATAGAAATCAAGGGATAAA
>JAWWEW010000078.1:39523411-39562215 GCA_035583185.1 Anabacerthia variegaticeps
TTCAAGGACGAATTCCTGGGTGCTTAGTTACACAGATAAGGGGTGCTTCTGAGGGGCTTTTGGGAAGAAGGAGGATGTCTAAGTAAAAAAGACAAAAAATTCATTTTACAACACAGTAAAAGCTTCAGTTTTTAAAGCATTTTGGTCAGTTTCTTCTTTTTCTTCAGAAACCCATCTCTGACATGATTTTTCCGATTTCTGATACTGCAGGTTTTCTGCCACATACAGACAACTTGGTTGCTGTGCCAAAATCCAAGTTTTCATTAAAAAAAAAAACAAACAACTATTCCAGAGAATTTTTTCCCCACAACTCTTCAAACATATACCAACACAAAATCAGCAATCAGGGATTCACTTGAAGACCTAAGCTGTGAAATTGCATCTCAAGCAATTAAGAATTCTTTGTCCTATGATAAGTAATACATACTAAACTTGTTACCCAGAACTGGCCAAATGAGATCTTCTAATATAACAGTAACTTTTTATCTTTTTAGTGAAATCAATACCTGTAATTTTAACTTTCCAGATTTTCTGAACTTACACTTGAAAGAATGCACAGCCAAAATGGTCCTACATCCTTTCAATTTATATGTCTTCTGTCTGCTGCTTTGGAATCATGAGCTTGTTCTTCAGCCAGTGTGCTGCATCCGTTGCCTTTAAACTTAGTCTTGGCTCTCAGAATCTGGCTGCTATTCTTTCAATACTTGTCTGTAATTGGCTACACTAATTAAAGAATTTCTGTTCAGATTAATTTCTTTTTCCAACATTTTAGAATTGTTTCAGCAATCAAGATTTTATTCTGGCTTTGATGTTTTGGTTTTTTTCCCCCTGCAGATTGCTTTCAATTCTCCTCTCTGTTTGAAAGGAACTTGTCAATTTCCATTGATAAACACCCTTTATTTTTTAGAATATGACTTTTCCCCAGTGCCACAGCATTTCTTGCTTGTAAATGCTTCTCTAGTTCATCCTGAAATGTAGCAAATGGGACTGAGCTAAGAAGCAGGGATGTTTTGGTTCACCATCTACTCTCTATTCCATTTCACCTGTGGGGGTGTAGATGCATCTGTATAACGTGGAAATACATGCTTTACATATGTCTGTGCTTAATATACTGATACATACCTATATGTTTAAGTGCACAAATACACAAGATGCCTTGAGTGAATTTTTTAATGAAACACAGAGATAATTTTTAATATTTTCTTGTCCCCTTTATTTTTGTGTACACTGCAGATACACTTGAACCATATTAAGTATTTCCGAAACAGAAAATGAGAACGTTCTTAAAATGGCATCCCTCTGAATCATGTCCCAGAATACAGACTTCTTTAGTAGGAGGCACATCTTAAATAAGAGCTTAAATGTTCTCCTTAAATAGATTGTTATGTTGTTATGACAGGTAAAAAAAGTAAATGAGCTATTAGATGGCACAAAACTGTAGAATCACCAGATTGTTTAGAACTTCAATCTGACTGATAGCACTGCACTGGAAGATGCAGCTGTAGAAATCAAAATGCACATCTAAATAACGCTGAGTCATTACCCATGTTGCTTGAGAAAGTAATGTCTCCTGATTTGCATTTGCTTTGCTGTACCTTATTTTGGAACTTTAAAATGGCTTTTAAATTCTCAGAGTAGTCAACCTTTCTATGGGTAAAAAGACCAACAGTTACAGGAGATACAGTCAGAAATATTTTTACACTGCAGATAAAACTTGTTATTTTTGGCATAAATTAATGACATTGTGGTGGTAATTAAGAGGAAACGTCTAGTACAGACTAGTTATTGCATATTTAATTGATACTTTTGCCTACTTATTTTCCTTTGAAGTGTATTTGACACTGGGCACTGTCAGGGTACTGGAGTAGGATGCCTGTTGGTCTTAGATAAGATGTCAATTCCTAGTTTTCTTCTAATTTGCTTTAGAAAAGACAGAAGTGCCTAATATAGTAAACACAAAAATAATTATTCCAAAGCACTTAATGTAGTGCTAGCAAAACAGATAACTTGACATGCTTATAAAAGCTCTATAAATATAGTGAAGAATGTAAACTGTAAAGTTTTTCATTAGAAAGCAATAGAAATGCAAATTGATTTCATGGAAGGCACACAAAATAGGGTTTTTTTTTCTGAAAAATTGCTCTGTTTTTGTGAGACATCAGTGTGATAATGCCAAAAGGAAAGGCAGGCACCTTGCAGTTGCTTAGTCCTAGGAAGATAGGGGTTTTCCCAGTCCCAGACATGCACAGGTTATTACACAGCTCTGTTGTTTCTAATAATAGCTGTTTAGCACTCTGATTATCTCCAGAAAAATTGCTTGAGTTAAACCAGAAAATATTCACTATATCTATTTCACATAGGCCTATTTTCATGGACATACCTTCTATGTCTCAAACTTGAATTCCATTTTTAAGTATACTGCATTCTCCTATGGTGGAATGCCATTTAACTTATGGTCAGCCAGGAGCTGACTCATGAGAACACAAGGTAATTTAAGAGCTATGGCTCCTGGGAGCTTGAATCCTGACTGCTTTTGCATGTACATAGAATGATGTGAGGACTCAGGTTTTACATTCTGGCACAGTGTTCCCAGAGGGCCAGAGATTAAACTCTGGAAGCCAAATTTCAGTTGAGGCAGGTACAGGTAGATGAAAGGAAAGTACCTTTTGGAGGTTGAGAATAGATTAAGTGGCTGATGAAACAGTAAAAATATAATCTCTTGGATTGCTATTGGACTCTGACTTCAACTATTTCTGCAGCTGTGAGTTCTTCTGGTGCTCATATGAAATGAGATGAATAGCTGTACAGATAAGCTCACATACTATGAGTGAATGTGATTTACTGTTTGAGGGATAACATTGTCTCTTAGAGGCAAGTACAAGTGCTAACCTGGAGAGTGAACAGCTTTATAGTCCAGTTCTTGTCCTTGACAGTTGTGTCCTTTGTTTGAGAATCTAAGCTCTCACTCTAATTTTATCTAGATCTGACTACCATATCCTGTCAAACACACAAAAAATAATTATTACATATTTTAGTGGCAAATTGGCAGAGACCAATAGATCCCAGTGCATTGGGCTCTGTTGTGTGGTGGTAGCTGGGACTGTGCTGATACAGAATTTGGTGAAGGGTCCAGCTCAAGATGACATGAAGATGGCATAGGCAGAGGTTAGCTGACTAATTCAGCCTCATGCCTCTCCCAATGCAGGGACTTAGAATATGCTCACATGACTGACACCATTGTAAAGTACAGATGTACCATGGATCTTCATGGCAGGATCAAACCAGAGAAGTAAGAGTTAACAACTGTGCCTGCTTGTAGCAGAGCATTAGTAACTTCTCTGAATTTAAGTGACCCCTAATGACTGTCAGAATTATTAACTGCTTCTCTCTCAATTAAAGGGCTTATGAAAAGATGTTAAAGTGACAAACACGCTTTGTCATCTGCATGATGTCTGGCATCTTGTTTGTTTGATTGTAAACTGTGTTATCTTATTTTGGTGTCATTGCTGGAAATACATTAGATTCTATCTGCAGCATTGTATTGGGGTTTTTTGCATTTTCTGAGCACTACTCAGAACCAGATTTTCAAAATATGACATCTGTTTTTCGGGTACAATTTGAGCATTGCTTTTTCTGCAAACAAATGATAAAATATCCAGATATGCATACAAACCTCAGCTGTATGTGCAAACTGAATACAAACTAAGCATAAATGGGCTTTTACAGATGTAAATTCTATCATTTGCTTGTACAAGTGACAGTGATAAACAACCACACACACCAGTGATTTGCATGCACAAAGCTGAAGTTTAGCTCTGAGTGCTTTTTGAGACCTTAAGTGTCATACCCTGTTGACAGCATATTTGACCTGAGAAGATCAGCTTTTTAATCAAAACATTTCCTTGCAACTTCAGTTTATTTTCTTTATATCCACTACCATGTCTATTTATTTTTAACCTGTCATCAAGGCATCTATCTTTGAATGGGTAAGCTGACTGTTGTCTTTTGCTGAGCTATTGCTAATATGCTGGCAGGCATTGCTGTTTAAGTACATTTGCTTAATTTTGGGTCTAATCCTACTCATTTTGAAATGACTGGACATCTTTCCATTGGCTTTTTTTTTTTGATTGTACACTCCTTGGGGCAGGGATGTGTCTTCCATTGTTTGTTGTGAGTGCACTACCAGTGATGGTGTCCAAGAAATACAAGTAGACAATAATCCATTCTTTCAAGGAACAAAAGGATGTTCTTTTTGATGCATTCATCTTTCATCTCTCTTGAGTTTGCCATTCAAAGTCAGGAAACTGTTTGCAGTGTTTTTCACTTTCATCATTTTCCTAGGTTTTTGCATCTCATAGTCTTCTCATGTATCCTCATTAATTTGCTTCATACTCACTTGTTCAAATGTCTCTTTCAAATTCTACAATTGTGGGTAGAAAAATTAAACAAAAATAAAGTCTTCATGTTGCTTTTGGAAGATGTATGATATCCCACTCAGCAAAGGTTTGTTTGAAATTTTTACCTGATGGGTAATTTTTTCCCCCTATAGTGTCCTACAAAAGCAGAAATAGTGAAAACATGACCTTTACAATTAAGGAGACATTGCTATCCCCAAAGTACAAATATTTTGAAATTATTCATGGAATTTAAAATTATTCTGGAAAGGGAAAGCTCTGGATTTTGTGTTTCCCTTTCAAAGCCATGTCCTTTATTTCACCTTATAGTTGTATTATTGACCTCAAAACAGGTTTAACATAGGCAATGACAGAGAAGTCATACTCTTTCCTAAATATTAATTAAAGACTATCCTGTTTAAATATGTACTCTCTATCTCACTGGATTCAAACAGTTGCAGGTTAAGACCTAAATATGGTAGGCAGAACTGTAAAACCCTAAACTCAAATCCCAGCAGTTGAATAAAAGAGTAATTCATAATGTACATGCTTGTTATCCATTTTTAGTTTTCAGAAGATGCAATGAATCATGTTCAGTCTTATTTATGCTTAACACACCTTTTTTTTTCCCCTAAGAAATTTGACTAATTTAAATGTATTTCCAATCTGCAGAAGGAACAAGGATAGAATAGGGCATACCTCAGCAGGACCAGAGAGTCAGAATTAGTTGAAAGAAGTAGTCAAATTGAGCAGTATGAACTAATTTAAGAATTAAAAGCAGAAATGTTTTAAGAAAATGGTTTTGTGCATATTGTTTACACAGATACTACCAAATGGATTACTCATCTATTTTCATCATCAAGAAAATTCTACAGACTTCAGTTTTGACAGTTTTAAACAAAACCCATCATCCCAGCTCAAAACTATATTTGCATATGTATATATGCAGCCTGCTATGAAAAACAAGATGCTATTAGCACATTGAGTCCTTATGCTTCTCTCTACTATAAGAGACAGAAGCAATAAAAAGAGATTGGGAGAGAAACAAAAAATAGCGAGAGAAAAGGGATCAGTGGAGCTAAACACTTAATTGTTTTGGGCATCTTCCTTACCACATAGCATGTTCCAGCTCTCATGGTGTTTCCCTAAGATTCCACTGGACATATCAGAAATAAAGGCACATAGGAACACTCCATAGCATTGCATATCAGACAGGAGTTGGTGTTCCCCAGACCTGTATTAGTTCCTACACAACTCTCCTCTGCACTTTACACAGCAGAGCTGTGTATGAGCTTCAGGTCAGTCGGTGAAGCAGAAATCCTGAAGGGCTAAACCCATGCATATTCCTGTTGTCTCTGTCAGTCCCCTGTTAGTGGGACTTTAACTTCAGTGGACCAGTCCTTGCACACCAAGCCTTGACTGTCACTGGAGATGTTGTATCTCTGGTATAATACTCTCAAGCCTGCTTATGAGATTTTTATCTCCGGCATAATGAATAAGAACAAATTATTATGATGACAAATGACTTTCCCCCCCATTTTCTCAGTTAAGTGAACTCAGCAGAGATTTTCCTTTCCAAAATACTGAAAACTAGGTCAAACTTTGGCACAGATCCAGGCTTACCACATGAACTGAGAAGACTACAGTATCACCCAGTGAAATACAGATGTTTTCAAATGTCTGTATGGCTGTGCTGCCCACCCATTTGCCTCAGAGCTGTGATTATTTCCTTTGAATCTGCTAGGTAAAGCCTTCTGTCCTAACTAGTCAAGTGATATCTTGACTAACTATGAGCCCAAGCCAACTCTCAGAAATGTCAGCAGAAGTAGCTGCTTCTTTTCTCCTTCACACAACAGTTTTGAGGGGAATTAAGCTTTCTATACAACCTAAAGAACAGATACGTATCTGCTCAAATCATGATGGTGCTAGGAAAAGTGGGTGCATGGCCATTGCACTCATTGGGCAAGGAAGGATGCAGCTCTGGCTATGGCCAGAGGATAGTTTTGTTTGCCAGTTGTGCAGAATATAAACTACAAGGAGCTATATTCATGTTTAAAAGTCATTGAGCCTCTCAGTTCTGCGATGGTGGCTTTCCAGAAAAGGGGCTGTAGGACCTCAGGAGACCTCTGAAGCATTATAGAATTTTTTGTTCAAAGAAAGGAACAGACGTCAGTCTTTAGAAGGCTCCAAAAGTATCACTCAGGTCTTGAGTTGTGCAACCATTCTATGTGGTTTCAGTACTTGTGAGCAAAAATGTTAGAATGCAGGGGAGAACTGATACCAAAATTGTGGGTGGAAAGCTAGAAGACAAGATGCTTTTGAAAATGCAGCTTGTAATGTATCAATATGCATGTTGGACTCTGTACACAATGGTGGAATTCAAATAGCATTTTCAGCTTTTACTCTCTAAGAATATCCACAGCATATCTTTATATTCTAGTGCAACATAATGCTTTTAGGATAGAATTTGTTAAGCATATACAATGATAGACTTTCTGAGACAGAAAATATCTGCACAGATAGATCTCAAAAATTACAGGAATCCCCAAGTTACTGAATGTTTGCATACCTGCAGTAAAGTGCCCTGGAGAACAGAAGCAGAGATGGATGAGTGGGAAAATGACTCATTGGATATTTGTATTAGCCACTTTGAAAGATATAGTACGGAGGGAATTATCAATAAGGTCGGAGTCTTCCTGAGAAAGCAACTCTGTTTGCAACTGTTAAGTGAGAAATGAAATAGCCTAGAATGCAAGTTGACAGATAGAGTGTTGAGTGAGGCCCCAAGGAGCTTGTGCTGACAACAGGAAACCTTTTATTTGAATTGTCTAAGGGTGGTAAAAGGTCAAAATTATTCAAATGTTGAATGCAGTGGGTAGATGAATCCTGAACCAACAGATTTGTGAGCTAGCAGAAAGCCAAATTGTCCATCGCTCATACACTGATAGCTGTGTTTTTATACGAATTGCATAAATCTTGCTAACTTGTAATAGCCACTTTTGTACATTTTACATGCAACATCTTCAGTTTATCTTTTGAGCTATGAAGAATGTACTTGGTCATGAAAGGTTTTCCTTTTGCATTTCAGAATGTCACTGTCTCTGGAATCTGTTTAGTCACCTACACCTGTTTTACACCACAACACACAACTGCAAAATATGCAAGAACATGGAGTGTGTGTAAATGGGTTGTAGTATTGATTTCACTAGCAATATTTTAATGATGCTTGCCTTGAAACATGAACAATAGATCTGGACTAGGAATTCTTAACACATGTTGTGTATGGTAATAGACAGTCCATATTCAGTAATGTACTTTATTATTCTATATTGAAGCTAAATTATATGCTGTTTTACCACAGTGTACATAAGTGAAGGATCCATGCTATTTTTTTATCCTGTCAGCACATTTGAAAAGCACTCAACACAACATTGCTAGGAATGCAGCCTTTTTGGTGTGGATCGGCTTGCCCTCTAGTCCCTGCTTTCTGCTTCTCAATGCATTGTCCTCCAAGATAGTGGCTGTGTGGTAGAGGATTCTGGCTCACCATTCTTCCACCTCAACTCCAAAAATGATTCTGTGAACTTAGGTTTTTAATTCAGTGTATGTACCAAGTAAGTTGAAGGTTCCAAAAACTTTTCATTAGGCAATGCTAAGGAACTGTTAAGCTCTGTGGCTTATTGCTTTGTCATGGTCTGCAGTCCCACTCTTCTCTCAGTGATTATCCAAAAAAAATTCAGAGTAAAAGCTCACTGGCTTCTGCCCGGACCTGAGGAAACTGATAGTTTTCAGAAGGACCACTGAGGAGACTGAAAGGAGGTCTTGCTTGTCTCCTCAGCCTGCTGGTTTAGATTCTGTTTTCCTGTTCAATTTCTTAGTGCTTCTAGATTTGTTGCTGTTTGTATTTCAAAGAGTGTTTGGCCTGAAGGCCATTATTTCTCTCACTGAAATTTGTGATGATTATTCAGAACTTTACCTTAGCCAGAAAAAAATGCATCCTTCTTAGGATTCTCTTGAAATCCATTGAATAACAGCAGTCTGGTTTGTGCAGAGAACAACCGAGAGCACACTGTTATGATGAATTATTTTTAATAACTTTATTTTTTCAGTAGAGTTTTAAATCTTTTGCAGAACAAAAAGGAAAGACGGGAGAAAAAGGGAAAAGAAAGAAAGAAAGGGAAATTTGAAATTCAGCAGCCAAAACCAAAACTTTGTAGTGACTTCCACGTGGTCTAGGGCTCTCCCTGCTCTTCCTATGCATGATCCTGTTCACTGAAACTGACCCAGAAATTTCTTTTGGTTTTGGTAGTTAAACTCTCCGGGATTAGGAGCAGAGCTTTCTGAGTCAAGAGCCCCCACCTTCGGAATTAGTTTTCTTGGTTCTCTGCCAATGCCCAGATCCAGTAATCTTCAGAGCACATGGCAAAATGTTTGTATTTGGGTTAGTTTTTCTCTATTTTCACATGGTTTGATTTTGCTTTGAATTTTACTTTAAAGATATGAAGATGGTAGATTTGGAATCATTTTCTAGCAGGATTATTTAGTATTACTTATCATGTGAGTTTCTATATAATTTATCAATTATTTTTATAAATGTGCACATTTATTTTTACCTTTTCCAGCCTGTGATCCTGGAAGTACTTTGACCCAAACTGGAAATGCTCTTGAGGACAGAATTTGTTTCTTTGCATGCTTTGTTGAGTGTGGAAAGAAGGTGTGATTGTGCAGGCAGAAAGACAGTGCTGTGACTTATCTTCTATGAGGACTTATCATTGTATTCTGGGCAATTCTGCTGTCAAGTCCACAGTGGTACATGTTCCACAGCCATCGTGGCTGTGCAAACTTCCCAACACAGTGTCTGTCTGCAGATAGTGCTGCTTTTTGATAATGAGGCCAGAACTCTAGGAGTATCCAGAACGTTTAAATCTTTCCACCCCAAAATGTAGACTTTCAATAAAGTCTATTACAATGATTACAAATGAATGATTGTAAGGAATCTAAAATATTTTGTTATAAACGTGAATATTTATGGCTTAATTTTCTGACTATTTACCTCAATTTTAAACATTGATTTAAATAGAACAGGTCATTTTAATAGAAATACTCCTTTTTTGCACCAGAGAAGATAAGAATAGCATGAAAGGATCTGTAGATATGTGTATTTTAAAAATACATCTTTGGTGTGTGACAAGGACTTTTTTTTCTTTATTGCGAGATTAGCCCTTGCCCTTTGTCCAAATATATTGTAGCAGTAAGTTCTGTTCAGGTTCCCAGAGTAACAATAGTGTTGAGGGATGACGGAACTCAAGGCCAGGAATAAAAGTGCACCATGTCGTACCTGATTGTCACACGCTTCCCAAAATCCCCTGGGACCTGTTCTCTCTTGGTGTAAAACAGACCAGCTCCTGAGGATGTGGCCCAGTATCCCCATGGAACGGGTAGTTGCTATTGGAGAGGTCAGTACATGCATCAGCCAGATCAGGTGTAGATCAGATATGTATCTTTGCACTGCAGGATCTCAGGAGATGTTTCTGGTTAACTTTCAGAGCAGCTGCTCCTCAGGACAATGCAATGTTATATTTAAAAGGGCAGACTGGTCACCTGATAGTGTCCTGATTTAAGAACGACCAGGTCTGGTCTCACCATTCATCTCTTTGAATCGCTGAAGAGTTGGCTTGGCTCTGGCACCACTAAAGAAATTCTTGTTTTGGTATAAACCACTCTTAATGAGATTTCATTTTTACCTACCTTGTCTAACTTCAGTCTGAGAGGGAAGCTAACACAAGAAATAACAGTCTTGAGTGCACTGTGGTCACAAATGATTTCGCAGTTTACCCGCGATTTTTTTTTTTCTTCGCTCTTCTTCTATCTGTGTTAACAAAATCGGAGACCCGGTGGCAAGTACTGATTTGGATTTCCAGCCTGGATTTGCTCTTGTTTTTTTCCTTACTCCAGTTCTCCTTGTGCAGTGCTGCGTGGCGCTGGCAGCCTGAGAGAGAGGGAGCTCCAGTCACACGCATAGACTCTGACCGCGGAGAGGAGATTAACATCAAGGAGCCCACATTCGCAATAGCGGGTGGTTCTGGGGGGTGGAGGGGGGGAAGGCGAGGGGAAAATAAAATAAAAGCAACAATCGGGTAAATGCTCGCCTCTTCTCGCCGCCAGCACCTTGCACAGGTCTGAAATCGCTTGTTTTGCTTTGCTGTATTGCGCTTGCCTGGGCTGTGGAGAAGGGAGGGGGAGGGGAGGAAGGGGGAGGTTTAACTTTTACTTGACATTACCGGGTTATTGTCACTTCCCCCGTGTTAAACCCCGGTGGTTTCCCCTCGCCCCCACCCCCTCGCCGGGCTCGGCTCCCTCCAGTTAACTTTGTTCAAAGGGCTGCAGCCAGGAGGGCTTGTCCGGGCCTGGGACACGGATAGCGTAAAGTAAATAACCACCACAATTACGCTGGGGCCGGGAGTTGATCTTCGTGGCGAGAGATCTGCTTAGTTAGCGTTTGCTGTTTCGGGGCGATTGAAGGCCGCCGTGCCAAGGACACGCACACACACACACACACACACACACACACACTGACACTCACTCTTACACACGCACGCTGGATACAAAAGTCTGGAGGATCTAGGGGAGAATTGCAGCCGCCGGATCGGTGCAGCAGCGGCCAGAGCCATGCGTGTCACGGCATCCTGAGGGGGGAAAAGTAAGGAAGGGAGTAAGGAGGGTAAAAAAAAAAAAAAAAAGAAAGAAAGAAAGAAGGAAGAAAAAAAAAAGAAAAGAGGGAGAAAGGAAAGCAGAAGAAAGACGCGGGGTGGTGGAAAGTGTTTGCCTGCTTTTGTCTCGCAATACAGTGAACTGGAAGATGGAGATGGATGTTAAGGGAGTTTCTCCGTGCCCGGAGCCCATCCCCCCGGCGGCGGGGTCTGGCGGCTGCCCGCACCAGCGCCCGCACCACCGCGATGGGCAGCCCGCGGAGCCGGCCCCCGCCGCCGACAGCGGCCACCCGGAGCGGCGGCACGGCGGCGAGAAAGAGGACAAAAAGGTAGGTCCGCTCCGCCGCCGGCCGGAGGGGCCGCCTGCCCGGAGGGGCCGCTCCCGGGGCCGCTCCCGGGGCCGCGCTCGGCGGGGCGGGCGGGGCCGCTCCCGGGGCCGCTCCCGGGGCCGCTCCCGGGGCCGCTCCCGGTCTCCGCCGGCCCCGGCGCGGGCAGCCCCGCAGCGCCTTTGTCAGCGCTGCGGCGGGAGGCGGAGGGGGCCGGGGTTGTGTGAGGACACGGGGCGGCGGGGCGGGGAGCGGCGGGGCCGCCGCCGGGCCCGGGGCGCCGGGCATTGTTCCGCCCGCCCGGCGGGAGCGGCCCCGGCGCCGCCGCCAAAGTTTAACCTCACTTCGAGGGGCCGCCGCTCCCCCTCCCTTCGCCTCCCCTCGGCTCTTACCCGGCGGCGAGGGGCGAGTCACCTGGGGAGGGGGGAAGGAGCCCCGGGCGCCGTGTCCCTCCAGCCCTGCTGTGTCATTGCGGAGCGGGGGACGGCTGCTCGCTGCCGAGTGGGAACCTGCGGGTGACGGAGTTCAGCGAGAAATGGGTCAGATCGCACCCTTTGGTGCGGATGTGTCTGCTGCCGCGAGGATCGGAAAGTAGGGAGGATGGGATGGAAAAAGGTTGCCATTAAGATAATGTCAACGGAGTGCATTGATCAGTGCTTTTGTCTGTGGGCACTGTCTTCATTTCCATTCATTTTTCTCCGCATGGGTTTGCTAAACTGAAGCCGATGAATTCCGCTGTGTCTGTAGGTCTGTAACGGGAAGAAACTGATAAATGTGTAAGTTTCATCGTAATCCGGTGATGGTTGCAAGGTGTGATCCGTCTGTGCTAGACTGTAAAACACATCCGTTTGTATTTTGTTGAAATCCTAGTAATTCTCTGAATGCACAGATACCCCCAAACAGATTATAATTCTAGAGTAAATGTAAAAGAGAAACGTTGCCGTGTAATGGATTTGAGCCGTGTATCTTCAACTAGTTTTACTATAGTTTGGTTTTGTTACAAATGTGTAAGAGAACAGTAACACAATGAAGGAATGTAAACCAGCAATGCCATAAATCAATGCAACAACTATGTCACACCACATATTTGCATGACTAGAGCTCCAATTATCATGAGAAATACAGGGTATTTTTTTAAAAATTGTTGTCTCTGACTGTAGACTCCGAGTTTTCAGCATTTGCGCCTTACACTTTTAGGTTTGTTACCGTTCGGTCAAATGTGTCCTATTGTTTTAATTACAAGAGTGTGTTGACGACGGATCATTTGAACAAGGCCTGTACATTTTAAGATGGTTAAGAGGACTTTATTTTTAAAACGGTGACTGGTAGTTCACATATTGTGATAGATGAACACAGAATTTCCTCTCCTTTGAGTTTATGAATATTTAATTCTGTCGTGACTGCATGTTACTGTACGTAGCTGAATGATTTGTGCATGTTTGATTGTTTCTAGGATCCCTTCCTTTGCATCGTGTTACTTACTGGAACTTGAAATTATTTTATTTCAAAATAATTAAAATATAGAGTCAAGGTTGCCATTTGCATGATTTCGTTGTGCCACTACCTCAAGCATTTAAAAACCCTGCCATCAGCAGAAATCCATGCTCAATAGTTACTTTCTGATGTACCACACAGTCTGTCTAATATTTTACCAATCGTGGACATGAGGAAGGCAAACAAGGTGTGACTGAAGGTGAATGAACACCAGAGAAGGCCTGATTCTCTGTGATGTGGGTAATTAACATGTTTAGATTACTCAGTATTGCACTGTTTTATTCTGTATTTACCAACATTTTTTGGACATGGAAACAAAAGTACTACCATTTTTTTTCTTTCTTTTTTTTTTTTCTTGTGTGTGTGTCCTAGCTATAGCCATGCTAAAGTACTGTACTATACTCCTCTTTTTTAAATCCACAATTAGATTTTCCAAGCTTGCCATTGCCAAGGTTGTTGCAATGACTAGCTTGTATTTTTCGGAAGTGCTGTGATATTTCAAACCTCCCTAAATGTATGTATCTTTTCTGGATGCTGTCCCAGGACAAGCAGTACTTCTTATTAGTGCAGAACTATTTCAGATATATGGTAAAATAGTGGCAACAGAAATATAATGAGAAGGGGAAAACCCATTAAAATGATAGCAAAATCCAACACTATTGTGAAAAAAAACCCAAGTCAACCACAAAACTAAACTCAAGCATTGCTGGAAACATCATCTAAGAACTTTCTAAATTGATTGAAATAACAGGACCATTGTTTATTTGACCCTTAAACAAACATCAGAGGCACATTGATACATCCTAGAAGTGTGAGAGCTCTACAAAAAAATCATAAAGCACATTAGAACCTGATTTCCTGACAAGTGTATAGTTATGAATAACTAACTATTAATTTCTTGCAGCATCTCACAATTTCACTGTCTGATTTGCTTTTTGGGATTGTGCTTCAATTATAAAAAAAATCTTATATTTAATCATTGAGTTCCATTTCCAATGGAGATAAAAAGAGTTTAACTTCTATCTAAATGGAGCTGGGTCAAATTTATGTTATAACAAAGGTATTCTTGTCATTGGCTCAAAACAGAACATTGCTGAATTAACCAAAGCAAGTATTTTCCTGAGTCTATGGAGTCTCAGTAGAAGCCACTGCCATAGTCTTAATTATACAGATATTGGAAGTTTGTTGTTTTGTGGTTTTTTAGGTTTTTTTTTCCCTGCTGTATGTTCAATTTTTTTTTTTATTTTTTTTTTAAACTTCAATAAAGTTTTGGAACATGTGTCTAACTTGAAATATATTCCAGTGTCTTCAGCTGGGATGCTGACATGGCAAAATGTGTGCTTAAGTGCTTTGTTGGAGAAAGACCTAGGTTACTTCTCATATATCTTTCTGTGTTGAAACCATCTCTGACCCATGTATGAGAAGAGAAATTATGAAGATTGACTTTATAATGTATTAAGTATACAGTACTTGGTGCATTAAAGCATAGTTGCCATTTAGGTGGGAGAAAATTAAGCAGAAATAGTAGAGTGCAAGATTTAGGAAACGGCTGACTCTGTATGGATACTATTTTTTCTCTTAAAGCAAAGCACATCAGAAAATGTTTTTCAACACTCCTACAATGTTTTCTTTTACTTTAGTTAAGAGCATGTAGGTCTAACCCTATATACAGCAGCATGTTGACATTCTCCAGTATGGCAGTGTGACTGAGGGAGGGAACAACATGCAATCCTGGCTGTTCATTCCTGGCTGGAGGTGCAGCTGATGCCTGTGACAGGTTGTGTGGGTGGGTTGTCACACCATCTTGCCACTCTGTGACTCGGTGCCAAGAGACGCGGGACCCTAAATTTTACCAAGGCTTCTTTCCAACTTATATTGGAGTGACTGCATCTTTGCAAGGATCAGTGTAGGGAGCACTTTGGGAGTGGAAGGCAACTGCAATTCCTTTGCAGACTGGTGACTGTGGGTGACGTTTGTCACACCTGACATTATGATCAAAGTTTTCCCAGGAGTGGTACCCCGATTTAGGGCTTTCTCATGGTCAGCTACAGCCAGTCAGTTACAGTGTCTCCATTTTCCAAAATACTGTTTAGCCCCCAAGTTCTCCAAAGTTGGATTGAGGTGTGGATTTGGTAATGTAATGTTGCATACTGAGGAGGACCTCTATATCTGTGTGGTATGCACAGATCATTTAGCACGAATGATTTACAAGCACACCCAGAGCTTTCACTTGATACCTACATTCCTGATATAAACCCTTCTGTGAAATAGCTCCAAAGTGAAGAACTTTCTGTGTATTTACATGGAAATGAGGACACCGAGGTTATAGCAAATGCAAGCCTATCTGGGCTGGATACATTGTATTCTGGTTCAAAACCAATTTGCCAGTGTTTGATACAAGAGCTCTGAAGTGTTTTGTGGGCTTATTTGTATGTTATTTCCCAGGATACTCACCTGTGATAGCTCTGTGTGAGAGTGGTACCCAGGTGTGAGCTTCTAGAGGGGAAAAGCTGAGTGCTTTGTGGAAGGACACTTGGTATTAACTTGGGAATTCTGTTCTGCTGTACACGTGATCTGATCTAATAATCAGTCTCTGAAAGCCTTCTGCTAGTGTATTTATAAGTATACTCCCATCAACAATACGGTGGTTGTTCACTCATCTTCCACAAAGAGTAGGTCAGGAATAGTGAAAGACACTTCAGGGGCAATTCTTCTTTAATAATTTCTCACATGTATTTAATTTTGTTTGATTTGGAAAGCCATATGTTACTGTGTGTTTACATTCAGAGAGCAGAAGGCTTAAGAAATGCGGTTTATGCTTGAAGCAGACTGTGGGAAGTTTCTTTTTAGGGGTGGATCACTCCAGTCTTAGGTCAGATGTGCTTATCTTACCTTGAGCAGTTACATTGTGCACAGAAGAATAGTTGTCAACCACTCTCTGTTTCCTGGAGATTTGAGTGGTTCTTTTCGGATAGTCTGGACCTCTCCCATTTAGCAACCTAAAGTTAAGAACCAAAAGCTGAAACTGAAATCAGTAATGGATACAAGGAACCAGTATGAGGTGTGTGGGACAAAGCAAGCTGAGGCAGACAACACTACCAGTTGCTGATGGTAGCAGCTTCTTCTGATAGTAATATAAAATGCAACACCTTATATTAGCTGGAGCTTCCAAGTACAGAAGGCTTTGCCAGGTGTATCATGGGCTATGGTCCTGCCAAGATGTAATGCAGGCATGAATAGTAAAGGTCTGGCCAATGCCTGCCTGCATGGACAAATTCTTCACTACTACTTCTGAGTTTGATGTCAGACAAAGCTGGACAATAACGTGTCTTTCTCTAAATCATTGCTAAAAAGATTTCAGAAATCATTCCCCAGCCCAGCAACATCAAATCTGTCTTTTTCAGGTCCACCCTTAAGCATCTATTCTTCATTCTTAAGCTGTTCTAACCATGCTGTGGACCATCACGATATTGGTATTGATCTACATAGCTCAACGTCTTCCTGTTGAAATGATCTGAAAAAATTCTAGCACCCTATTCTCCCAGAGCTCCCAAGGCCTGGTGGCTGTCTGGGTGGTGAGCATGTCCCAAAGCCACAGATCCAGCACGTTCTGGGTCCCTCATACTCAGATGTTTGTTCTTCACATTACCAGGTCACAGCTCTGGGGCAGGCTCTAATTCATGGCACTGTGGGGAAACCCCCAGACACGTCTGCCTGGAATGACTGCCCAGAGCCACAGTGCCTGGCAGGTGCCTCTGAAAGGGAGGCTTTAGTCCTTTGTATTGCTGATGCAGGCAGCAAAGCTATTATCTGTGCCATTAACCTGTTTCGATGAGCAAGACCCAAGGGCCATCTACTTTGAGGAGACTAAATAAAAAATTCAGATTAAAAAAAATCAAAAAGAGGAAATTCACTGTGAACTGAAAGCCTTGATTTGCAGGCAGGTCTACTTCTGCATTTCTATGCATTTCATGTATTCTGCCTCTCACTCTTCTCTTGCCTTCTAGTGAGCGGATGAATCCTTAGATGAACCGATGATTGTGCCTCCTTTACAAAACTAAACAGATTCAAAGAATAGAGAGAAAGAAACTGTTAGTACCTCAACTGAAGGCAAGACTAACAAGCTCATATTTTATTACACAGCAGAGAATCCAGAAAGAGAAAAGAAATTTGTAACCAGGCCTCATCATTTTTTTTATCTCCAAAATTACTTTTTGTCTCATATTCTGGGAGTTCTTTTTATTGCATGACAGCAGGTCAAGGGTGGTGATTCTCCCCCTCTGCTCCACTCCTGTGAGCCACTGCATCCAGCTCTGGTGCCCCAACATAAGGAGGAGTGAACCTGCTGGAGCAAGTCCAGAGAAGGCCACAGAGATGATCAGAGGGCTGGGATACCTCTTCTATGGAGACACACTGAGAGTGCTGGTGTTGTTCAGCCTGGAGAAGAGAAAGCTCCACAGAGACCTTGCGGCAGCCTTTCAGTATGTAAAGTGGGCCTACAAGAGAGCTGGAGAGGGACTTTTTACAAGGGCATGAAATGATAGGAGAAGGAGGAAAGGCTCTAAACTGAAAATGAATAGATTTAGAATAGATATTAGGAAGAAATTCTTCATTTTGAGGATGGTGAGGCAATGGAACAAGTTGCCCAGAGAAGTTATGGATGCCCCATTCCTGGAAGTGCTTAAGGCCAGGTTGAATGGACCTTTGAGCAACCTGATATATTGGAAAGTATCCCTGCCCATGGCAAGGGGGTTGGAACTAGATGATCTGTAAGATCTCTTCCAACACAAGCCATTCTAAGATTTTATGATTCTACAATATGGGGGAAAATGTTACCTTAATTGAATGTCAACATTATCATGCTAAATCCAAAATGCTCTACTGTACAAGCTACTAAGAAGAAAATTAACTGTATCCTGGATGAAACCACTGCAGTATGGTAAATACCCATATAATATGTATGTATTTGCAGGTGGTATACTGAGAATCTGGAATGTGAAGAATGAGGTCCAGCACAGGTTTTATATTAAAGCATAAAGTTGGAAAGTGAGGATTTGACTTCTGTGCTTTGCCTGTGTCTGTACTAAAACAACATACATGGTAGTGCATGTGAATGATTCTTTAAAAATTTTACCAAATACGAGATTTCTGGAAGAAGAATAAGCTGTTTAAAATAGTCGTCCCCTTAAATAATTTATATGGGAAATGTTTTGGCAAAGTGTGAACAGCTGTTTAAATTTTTCAACCAACTGATCAATAAGTGGATGAAGCTTGAAAAGGTGATCACACTCTGACTGGTTCCTGGGGTAAACATTGAGGTATTCATTGTGATAGAGAGATTTCATGAAAAGTAAGTACTGCTTAGAGTTAATACAAAGTGACATCAACTGCATATGTAGTTGATTAGGTAACAAATCCAGGGACATAAACAATGAACATCATGGGTGGGAGCTAAACAGCACTCTTGAGTCATTGGCAGCACAACCACAAGTTTTGTATGCCAAAGACACAGAACTGACTCTGGCTAAAGGCAATTTTGTCTTGGCTGCAGAACAGTTGTGAGGATTCCTACTTGGAGGAAGACACAGCACTGAAAAGGGCTTTGTTATCTCCTCTTAAGCAGTTGGAACATTGCCTTAACTCAGATGTAGTGGTATGTGTTCATGCCTATGTGCTGAGACTGGAAAGCAGTCCTATTCAGGACTGTGTATGACAGCTGCGAGCTTAGCCAACGCATGGCATATCCTTCCCACTTCAGCAGAGCTTGTTCTCAACAGCCCAGTATTCACAGGAATTCCTGGCCAAGGGTTGAGTGCCAGCTTGTAACAAATCTGAGGCTTCAAACAATGGATAATCAATGAAGCTAGAAATGAACAATACCCATGTTGTTGCATGTTATTCCCAGTGTTTTCCTAGATGCTCACTGTGTTTTTAGACCATCTCTATCTGTGGTAAAAACTTACTGTGTCGTACTACATTCTTATGGCACAATGAGTTTTACTATACTGAGGTTACAGTTCACTTAATTGCCTGAGCTGAGAGAGACCTATAGTTACTGATCTGTGAAGTGGTTTTTTTGTTTGGTTCCATACTTGGTTGTTCTCTGTCTGTAGCCATGTTGCTGATAAAGTGACTGGGCTTATTTCCCAGCACCATGTGCTAGGTGGATTTCTGTACTGACTAGCTGCCAGTAGTAATTGTCCAGTAAGGGTGTAAAAAGTTGGAGAGTCTCAGTAGAGCTATTAGTTTCTAATGTCTTGTCTCTGAAAATACTCAAATAGTAAAGCAAATGAGACTGCAGCTGCAAGTGGGAAAAATGACAACAGGAGCACTGATAATTTCCATAAAAGTATGGATCAGATCAGGTTCTCATGTGATGTTTAAACATGTAGAAGAAAAAAAAAACAGATGTGAAAGGTAATACAGATGTTAAGCATTCTACAATAGTTTCTTTCCTCCCTCACTTGTCATCCTTTCTGCATGGCTCTGGAATTGTCCTCTGCCAATAATGAAAACTTCTGTTTTGTTTCAGTTCCCCACATTGCATTCTGAGCTATAAGGGGAATATTAATTGTTCCAGGAACTCTAGTAACCATTGCATCTTAACTGGGATAAAACAAGACACAATTTGGCTCATAGTATGGACAAGGACAGTCATGTATAAAATTTGTTAGACAGCCATGATTTACTAGAAAAAGAGTAATTCTTCCATGTCTAATGTCTTCTGCCATGTGTTTAAATACAGCTGTTATTTTCATTATACATTATATGAAGTGAAGACCAATCTTGTTACAGGAGCAGAATAGAAATAGTTTCCTTGACTGAAAACCAAGTGTTGGGTGAATAAAAATTACAGACTCAAGCCGCAAAGCCTGATTAATACACTTACTGTTCCCGGGCTTCTGAGTTCATTCCATCAAACACCTTGTCCTATGGTTACAGAGTTTATTCTTTCTTATTCTGCACAAAAAACTCCACTATTCTACACAGGTTTTTCAAAGTGATAATGTGATCAACAAGTGCAGGGAAAATAAAACGAATATTTCCCCCTTCACTTTTAGGTCATCTGCAAAGGATTCTTATCATTGACTGGAGAATGAAAATGGTGTGGAACCCATGCCTGTTCTGTTAGCACAGAGTTTATGTTAATTGATTTCAATAAGTGCATCAAGCACCCCTAACACCTCTTCTTTGCTATTAGCTGCTGATGTTTATCTCACTGATGCTATTATTGAGTCTA
This sequence comes from Anabacerthia variegaticeps, assembly GCA_035583185.1. NCBI lineage: Eukaryota > Metazoa > Chordata > Aves > Passeriformes > Furnariidae > Anabacerthia > Anabacerthia variegaticeps. The sequence continues at coordinate 39,543,576 of JAWWEW010000078.1, forward strand.
TACTCATTTTTAGGAGCCTATAGCAGAAAATCTGGTTTTGGATCCAAAGTCACATGCTCAAGGTAAGTCTTTGTGTAAAGGGAGCTGGAAAGCTAGTATCTACCAAAGATAATTTTTATAGCTATTATATTTAGTAGTAATTCTGTATTCAGTATAGTATAAATAAATGGGCATTGTGCTTTCCTGAGGATTCAAAAAGAGTATGTTATTGCCTTGAGGTAGTTGCCCTGTCAATAGACATAAAACAGGGTGGGTAACCACAAGCCCTCACCAATGCGCAGGTGAGCATGCTGTGTGGGGGTGGGTTGTAAATAACTTCTCTTAAGATGAATTAAGAGTGAAAGGGAGTGAGACAGAGGGGCAGAAAGTGAGTAGCTGGAAAGCTAATTGAAAGCAACTTCTGAGTAGGGCTGGAAGGAAGGAGTTTGTAAGGTTTGTATTTTGAGACAAAAGAACTTTATGAAGTGTGCATTGGGTTCATGTGGAGTTTAGGAAGCACACAGCAGAATTTTGCAGAGCTCACAAAATGCCTGTTGAGACCTCACAGATATTATCCAGTGCCCTGGACAGCCTTTTTAACTTTATTGAGTGTGCTTCGAGGACATGCAGACTTTCAAAGTATGTGAAAGACACTTTTAATAATTAATTGGCTTACTCTCTCTCACCTATTGTTTCATATCTAATAAAAGGCAAGAACAAGTCCTTGCCAAAGCCAACAGATACAATAATATTTAGGTTAGTTGGGTTTGAGATATGACAGCCTAAAAAGGATATCCCCCAAAGATCTTAGAACTTAAACAATCCCCATTTTTTGTCCTCTCTTATTTCTCCCATGACATAAGGATGTGCCCTTAAACTAAATATTCCCTGATCTAGTGAGTGAGTTCAAAAAGATCAGTCCACTTTTAGAGAACAAAAAGTGCATATGTGTGTGTGTGTGTGTGTGTGTGTATGTAAACTGATTTGTAATGGAAGTAGGTTTCAGCTTTACTAGTTCAGGGAGACATGCTAAAATTTTCAAGTGATAAACTGACTTCTCCCTTAAACAGAGCAGCCATCATCCACATTATCATCTACATCCCTGCACACATGGTGTGACACAGGAAATGACAGACCATTATCAGATAGCTGTTGAGATGGATGCAGAGAAATGATAAGCTTGCTGGCTTGGCCTCAAAGACAGGCATCCACAGATGTTCTGTAGTCATTTAAGTGCATGCAGTTAAAGTGTGCCTGTTGTACACTTGGGGAAATTTTTATTTAAACAGAACATTTAAGTTTAGGGGAGGTCATGAATATGTTTCCAGAGGGAGAGGGGAGGAAACCAGCAAGCTTAAAGGGAAGGAAGGCCATGAAGGTTTTCAAGAGACCAAGCAGAGCAAGGTAGTAACAAAGGGTCAGACATCCATCCTGAACCTGGCTTTATCTGATTTTCACAGTAGGGATGTGGCTAATGCTGTGAATGCTGACTGTCACCTGCTTTCGTGGTCTTATACAAAGAATAGCCATATTACACCTTAAAATGGGAACCACAGGTACCACTTCTTGAATTTGTCAGAAGGACACACTCTGTGCAGAAGATAAATAATTGATGAATCAGTTCGAAGAGAGGCCATGTGGAGGTTAGAGCACCAGAGGTGAGCCAGGTCAATGTGGCTCAGGGAATCTTTACAAGAACTGTCATACCACAGGACTGTCATGAGATAATCAGCCAGATCTACATCAAAATTGGAATCACCCTGTGCTGGGAAATGTTTTCAGGGCAGGAAAAAGGCTCTGCCCTCTCTGGTCTGTTCTCTGCTGTGTGTGTTCTGCCTGTTGGTAAGATTCACCAGCTTTCTCCTTATAGGCACTGCTTTATAGTCCTAGTCTTTTTCTTGCTGTTGCATGCAGCACAGTTACTAAGGTCATTCTTCCTAACTGGTCAAGTAATGCAGTCATACTCAAGTGTTATTGCTTTAGAATTAGACTTACCTCCTCACAGCAGGTTATTTGTTAGGTCTCACTGTCTGTGGACTGTGGCTTTATTCCTGGTAGCCCAAAATTATCCATACTACCTGTTTTTGTCTGCAGGTACAAGCAAAGCTGATGGAAAGATGTCATTCTGCAATGTCAGTCTGTATTTCACTGGTGACTCTGCATGTTGCCTATGATCATATGATACCTCTTGATCATACATCCACATCTGATGGTAATAACTGGAAGAGACCAGAAACAGTAGAATTAGAAAACCATAGATAACAGGTGCTTATGTTTTATGTACTAGGTGTTTTTAAGAACTAGGAACAAGAAGACACAGTGACACAGCAGATGCCTAAAGTGTTAGTTTCTTATTTGCTGATACAGGTGACTTGTTTCTTCCCTACATGAAGGAAAATTATAGATGAATCTGCCATAGGTAGAACTTTTTCCATTTTTAAGATGCAGGTCAGAGCAGTTGCACCTGTTGACACACAGTTCTGTGGTGTCAATGGTATCAGCATGCAGAGTGGTCCTTTCTTTATTGTACATGTGTAGCAGAGACTGTCACAGCTACCCAGAAAACTCTGAGGAGAAGTACAGGAGTTCTGCAGTCAGGGTCAGAACCTCTGAAAGGTGGTGTGGAGGTCACTGCAGAGAATTTAAAAGGTGAGCTACCAAATGATAAGTACAGAAATGCACTGTGCACCAAGCTACGCTGTGCACAAACAAAGATATATGTGTTATGCAGAGTAAAGGCAGAAAATGCTAAGTCCTTCTTCTAACCAAAGCTCGTTGTATTATGATGGTGCATCAAATAATGGGGGAAAAGCATATGTACAACAGTGAGGCAAGAATAAAAAAATTCATAATTAAAAGCCAAACCAATATAAAATGCATAAATGTTGCAATGGGATCTACTGATAAATTTTAAGTGCTAGGTTACAGAAAAGAAGAACAAGGCAGTTTATCCATTTCCCTCTGTTAGCAAGCATGAGGGAATGGGACATGCTTGTATGGGAGGCCACCGCTTGATCTGTAGTATCTGGAGGCACAGAGTATTCCAATACTCTGTCCAGTGCAATACTGGCCACAGTGAGGGACAAAGTCTTACCTCACATCTGTAGTCTGTTACTGTCCCCTTTTCTGATCTCCTTCCTAACCAGTGCCAGGGTGTGCTGGCAGTGCTCCTGTGGTCTCAGCAACAGAGTATAGAGACTGCACATGAGTATTACTGTACCTCTCTGACAGCAGCTTTAGCCCCTTAGCAGTAGTCCAGATGTGCAAGGAGGAAAAGGACTGGTAGATTATTAAATTTTAAAAACACAGGGTTTGGAAAAGTGCTTCTAGTATGCTAACAACATCTTTAAAGCTGAGATCCAATTTTTGACTTCATACTAGGCTAAGGACAAATTTTATATCCTACTAGCAAAGGAAATTCACCACAGTTTTCACAGGCATGTTATATTTTAACTAGTTGAATTGACTTATGACCAATTAAAACTTGTTATGAGTAGAAACTGTGCAAGAGGGAGTGGAGAGGTAGACATTGCTAAAAAGTAATCCAAAGGAAGGTGTATTAGTAGGTTCAGTAAGGTCAGAGGTACATTGTCAGTGCTCTAACAGCCTACAGGATTCTTATATTTACTTATTAGGATAATGACATTCTATAGCATCAATGGGGAATTGAAACTCATTTCTGTTCTTCGAGGCTGTAAGAGAACTGTTTTGACCAGTATAATTTTGGGAGTAATTTTGACAATTGGAGAAAAAGGAAGGTACATGGACAGCTCTTGGTCTGAATTAAATCTGAGAGTATGAAGTTTGATAAAATAGCAATTTTACTGAACATGCATAGTCCAAATCTTACTCTATTCCACACAAAACCCCAGAAAGTTCCTTGATGAGATTTTGTTTGGGATTAGGAATTATCCTGCCTTGAAGCAGGAGAATGCTGTAAATCTTCTACTTTGTTCTTGTATGATTCTATGCTGGAAAATGCTTTGATGCTTTTTAAAATGAAACTGCATCTACAGAGAGTTTCCAGATGCACTTAAACTCCAAAAGTTGATATGAATTACCTGACAATTGTCTAAAATGATTGCAACTGTAAATAAAATTACTCACTGTAGTCTCACAGTCAGGTGTTCATGCTTGTACATCCAGGAATTCTGAGTTTTTGAGTGAGAAATACTGTCTCTATGTATAAAATGTTGCTGCTACAATGAAACCTGTATACTTATATGTTCATGTAGCACTACATATATTATTTAAACCGTATAAAATTGTATGCCCTACTGCATCAAAAACAATCTTAGAGCTCAGTAAAACCAATGTGCTGGGGATGTGATACCTGACCTGAATCTATTTTTGGTAGTAGCTAGTTCATATGAAGTCCAAGTGTAGTAGCTGAACAACAGTTTGAAGCACCTTAAGAAGAAAATATGTTTTAAAGTTGAAATTGTCAGCAAACTTGCATTTCCAAGGGTGATATATTTAAAGAGGTGTTTCATTATAATACCATATTTCAAATTCTAAGTAGTCTTTTTTAGAAGGGATGCATAACAATGTCAGACTTTCTGTTGATACTATAGTCTTGGCCTGCACAACAGATTTATAAGAGCTGAATTCTTTGTCCTCTCACTCTTGCTGGAGCATCAGTTTGAAGAGTAACACATCTGTAATAGAGTCAGGTTGGTTTTTTTATCAGCAGCCAATAGTTACACTGTTAAAAAAGGGCAGAATTCATACCTACAAATACATTTGTCAACAAAATATGAGCATGTGAGACAACAGTTCAGTCACATTTTACTTTCATTTTTTCTCTTTTGTGCTAGGGAGTAACTTTCAAGTGTCAGCTCTTTCAGCTGTCAGCCTTTTTATAATTTGTTGCAGTGTGTCAACCCCTTTAGAATTACCATATGTGTGCTGTTTACTGTCTGGACTGAAATCATGCGCATTGAGCTGCTACCCTTTGCCCTACCTGTGTTGCTCCTGGTGACAGCCAGGTGATTATTTTAGTTGACAATTCAGGCACCAGCAGGAATGCCCGAGGTGGATTCCCTGTGGCTGTGCCGAGTCTGGGAAGGTCAGTCAGTCACCGAACTAGACAGAGGGAAGAATGGGGCTGGGTGGTGGATGTGCTTGGCAGGCTGGCTAGTGAGCAGGAAGACTTACAGGCCTAATCCCTTCCTTCCTTGTCTGAATATTTAGGCAGTCAGGAGACAATTATACTGTAGGTTGTGTGATCTCCGTGGGAATTTACTTCTGAGAAGTTCTGGCTACAGAAGCAGGAGAATCTCTTTGTCCTGATGTCTGCCCAAGATTTTGACTAATACCATCACTACAGGATGTTAGCACCCACCAAATATTTCAAATATTGCAATAATCCTATTTTTCCCTTTTCCTACTGTCAAAAACAAGAACGGCAAAGGGCTTTACTCATGGCAAACCTTGTGTTAATAATGGTAATGTGCCAGTGTGTGTCTGGTTTTGGACTGTGTCCGGTGGCTGGTTCCTGACTGTGAACCAGAGCTTTTCCTGGCATTTTTCTGTGTCTGACATTCAATTTGGACCTGCACTGCAGAGGGAAACAGTAGTAAGCTAGTAACGGAGTGCCAGATAGTAAGAGGATGACAAGTCTTTTCCAGTCTTGTGTGAGTACTATTGAATGAGCAGTCAGTGTGCTAGGGGCCAGTGAGCCAACAAATATGTTCAGCGTTCCCAGAAAATAGTCTTCAGAATAGTAGGAGGTGTGATTATGAAGGGGAAGCATTTGAAAGCTATAGATAGTGGAGTTAGGCAGGAGAAGTGAGCTGGCAGGAAGGCATTTTGGAGAGAAATGGGGCTCTGCATAAGCCTTTCCCACAGCAGCTTTGCCCATCCAGCTAGCACATCCTGCTGGCACGGAGCTGATGGGGGCAGGAGGATGCCAGCATATTTCCCTGTGGGAAAAGGGGGATGAAGGTTATAGGCAAGTGTCAGGGGGATGCACACATGGTGTGGACACAAAGAATTCTGAACATGGGCCATCTCTGCCAGGACTGCAGCTGTAGCAGTGACCAGGACTGACTGTGTGTATTTCAGCTGCTTTCACCAATTCTCTGCATACGGTGAAAGTGAATTCGCTGAGGCAGAATTGCCTGACAATTTCTCCTTTTATATTAGCTATATTATTTACCAATTTTGAAAATGATTCAGTAGGGGATAACTAGTGTTCTGAGATCATGATGGGTCTAGTCAGCTTTCTGGAGAGTACAGCAATTACCGTGTGAATAGAGGTGAATGTGAGGACAGGTCACTGCTGTTCTCTCTAACCTGAGCATTAGTTTTCTCGTGTTTATGTGCACACCTCTTCTCTGTGATTAGCCTCACTGGAAATGCCATTGCCACGGTCCTGCTGGCAGCTCCAACTTAATAGGCAAAATGGAGGGGGTTAGGTGCTCTTCTGTCTGTTTCATTTTTCATTAAATAAGGCAAAATAGCCAATAAGTGAAGTCTGATTTGCATGAGCATTTATATGCATGTATAATAGATCTGAATGTTAATGTGGGAAATTACTTTCTTTCAACTCAGTGGCCTGTATATTTGATTTTTAGAACTATTACTTCTTTGTCACTTTCAGTAAGTTTCTGTTGCAAAAAATAATGCATCTAAATTCCTTATGAAACACTCAAGCACTTAGTAGCCTGGTAGATAAGGACATTGTTACCTTCTACTGGAAAGTACTTTTTGTTAAACCCCATTGATGGCTTTTCAGTAAACTCCTCTTTTTTTCTTCTGTCAAATGTATTATTATGAGTATAACAATGAATGCTGTCATTAAGAAATACCATGTATTTAATAGCCTTAATTTAAAACTTCTATTCCACTGGCAAATGTCTGGGTGTGTGTGTGTGTTTAAAAGCCAGTTTTCATTGGATTTTGAATGCAGCTAAATCTTGGAATGAACTAGAAAATATTCTTTGTTTAAACTTAACAATGATTGTATTTGATATTTTCAGAATTAATTTTTATAGCAGTTTTCATTACATCTCTGTTGCGTTCTGGGTACAATGGGGTAACTTACTTGCAGCAGAATTAAAATCCGTGGTTTAATAGCAGTTTGACTTGCCTAGGCAATAAACCATCTCCCACCAATGGAGGTACTATCAAGATAAAACATGTTAAGTTAATTCTGTAACAAATCCCTGTGTTGCTGATGGAAAATATTTCAGAATTATTCCCTGCTATGCATGGAGGCTTCATGAACTTCAGGATAATGGAGATAACACTCTCAGAGGGGTCTGCTGAAATATACCCTTTCCCAAAGCACTGTCTGAATTCTTCTTGGAAGTATTTGTGGATCAGAATCTGGCTAGGGCCTAACTACACTTTCATTTGCTCTGCTTTAACAAAAGGTATGATTTTAAACTGACTTTAGGAATTTGGTGAAAAATCCTATGTGGATACACTTAATTCAGTTAAACCTAGCTAATACAAATTTAATATGCATGGGTAATTTATAGATATAAGCTAAGCTAACAGAGTAAGTTTTTAACTGTTTACATAAATCAGTTTTTAAACAGACAAAGAAAAACTTCCATATACTACAAGATTGAGAAGATTGGGACTGTTTACCTTGGAGAGGAAATGAATCAGAAGTGAGATGATAAAAGGTTACAGACAATGAAGGTGTAGGCTCTACAGAGCAAGAAATGCTATTCTACCATCAGGGAAGAACAGGGAGCATTCAGTGAAGGTTAAAAGTGGCAAAGTCAAAAGTAAGTCAGAAGAAATGTTCTGCCATGCTGGGAAGTAGTTGCTGACGGAAGTTGTAGTTGCTGGATAACTCTGAGAGCAAGAGTTTAACAGGACTCCAGAGGAACAAATACTTATGTGCAGGGTAGACTTAGCCTTGATTTAACTGAAGGGGGAAGTTTAACTGGAGGAGAAGGAAAGAGCTCTGCAGCCTGATGGTGCAGGAGCCATAATGGTTGTTAAGCACTGGAATAGGCTGTCCAGGGAAGTGGTTGAGTCACCATCCCTGGACCTGTTTAAAAGATGTGTAGATATGGTGCGTAGGGACAAAGTTTAAGGGTCAATTTGGCAGTGTTAATTGTTAGACTCCATGATATTAGATGTCTTTTCCAGCCTAATGTTTCTGTGATTCTATTCAATTGCAATGGTAAGGATTAAAAATTAAAGAGAATGCTGGAAAAGGTAAATGCCTGTTTGGTTCAAGCTGCTTTGCTGTTGATGAGGTCAAAAGATGTTTTTTCCCCATGTCTTTCCTATATGTAGCTGCTTATGCAATCTCTTGGTTGCAATATTCTGTTTGGGTAGATCTCCAATAGCAATTTCTTGTTACTGGGTGGATTACCACAGATGTGCTCATTTCCTTCCAAAATCCCATCATGTCTGGTCATGCCTTAAAAGCTACAGCAAACTCTTTTGTGGTCTCATTAGGAGTTTGAATCACTGCATTTCAGTGTTTCTAAGGAGCAAAAGCCACAAATTTGTCTGTAAAGGTGACTGTCTCTCCCACATGCAAGGATAATAGCAAGCGCCTTTGCCTGGTTACCAGAGCATGACATAGGACAGGGATGGAAAACTTTCAGTGTTGCATAATGCTTAATCATGGAATCACAGACTCAAAAAAATATGCTGAGTTGGAAAGGGCCCAGAAGGACCATCAAGTCCAGCTCCTGGTCCTGCACAGGACCATCCCCAAGAATCACACCATGTGCCTGAGAAAATTGTTCAAATGCTTCTTGAACTCTGTCAGAATTGGTGCTGTGACTGCTCCACTGGGGAGCTTGTTCCAGTGCCCAACCACCCTCTGTGTGAAGAACTCTTTCTAATAGCCAACCTAAACCTCCCATGTCACAACTTCATGCCATTCCCTTGGGTCCTGCCACTGGTCATCACAGAGAAGAGATGACCCTCCTCTTCCCCTCATGAAGGAGTTGTAGAGACTGCAATGAGATCCTTGGGAATGGAAGTTCATCATAGGGCAAGGTGGTTTGTTCATGGGTGTAGCTGCTAATCAATGAGATGGGATCACAGAGCTCTCCAGAGGAGTCCTGGCTAATAGCACAGCCTAATGGAAGGGCCCCTGTGAACAGCCACAGACAAGCAATGCAGGCAGAGCACAAAAATAAAGATGACCTTTTCTCATCCGCTTCCTCACCCTGGTGACTCTGGTCTCTTAGACATATTATGACACCTCTTGAACGCAGCGCCTAGAGCATAAAGGGGGCTATATTTTTCTGATCAAACGGAAGGGCCTAGAATCAGTCTTCTGAGTTGGATTTGTGGAGACCATGGGAAAGACTGCAGTGCAGAGTTAACCATCACTTCTGGGTTGGTCCTGATTCAGCCTGGTTAACTGTGTGCTACATGGGTGAGAGGTCTGAAAAGTGACATCTTTTTCACTTGGGTTCCTGTGTTTTTGTTGCTTACTGCTCTGCAGTGGACACCGCGAATGTCTCTGCTGCCTCTGGCTCTCCTTAGTCAGCAGCTCCTGCTTCTTATCTGTGGAAGAAACCCTATCATCTCCCTGGTAGGCAGCTAGGTTGTTCTGGGACCCAGATGCTACCTGAGTCTGCTGTGCTGCTTGTGCAGACTGTACATTGTGGCAGCCCAAAACATGTGTGGTATGCTCTTTCTTTTGTCTCATGTCCTCAGCTTAGCCTGTCAAGTTTTTTGATCCACACACAAGTTCTCTGTTTGCTGTTTATGATGGAATGAGGTCGCAAGTTAAGTCTGAGGCCATTTAATCATTCACTATGTCCCTATCATTTACCCTCATATTCCACCATCCTTAGTCATGCTTATAGTATCAGTAGGCTAATTGCATTATGGTGGTAAGACCTGACAGGCAAATCTGTCATTGGTTATTATTGTGGCCTGCTTTGTGTACCAAGTCTTCTGACTAGCTCTAATGAAGTGTGTCACAGGCTGGTGGCAATGACCCAGTTATATTCAAAGCCTGGGTAGTACTCCCTATGTTTTATGTGTGTGTGGTTGGTTGGTTGGTTTGGTTTTGTTATTATTCTATTTTTCTTCATTAATGTAGGTAATTGGACAAGAAAGAGTCAAGATTAACCTTTTTTTCCCACTACTTTCTATTCATCTCCTTCATTTCTTCTAGTTCTTTGTGGATCTCTGAGGACACAACTTCATCAGATCCAACAAACAGGGAGAGTTTGTGGGTCAGTGGGGGACGTGAGCTAGTCAAAAGATTTTTCAAAAATACGAAAAGAATTTCAGATTTGATCTGATTTCAGTAACTCAGAGACAGGTTCTCACAGTGGCATCTGGACTCATGGCAAGCTGAACAGGAGCCTGTTACTTGAAGATTTCCTTGCAGGAAAGTTTGATACCCTTGCACTTTGGCACTTGGTGATGCAGAGCCAAGACTTTGAGAACTGTGTACGTCCCAGTAGTAAATAGTGCTTACGTCTTAGGTCCTCAGGGAAAAGCCTAGGTATTTCAAAAGGTCACCTAGATCTGAAAAGGCAACTGCACCAAAGGTGTGAAAGCTCTGGTGTCACAGTCCATGGCAGTGTGGCTGCCAGGAGGGTGCTTGTCTCTCCTGGAGCCCTGGCCCTGGGAGGTGCAGCAGCTGCTTGGAGAAAATGACCTGTTCCTCAGGCTCATGGCTACCGATAACATCAATACCAGTTTCCCTCAGGCTCAGAGAAGTGGTGGGGGTCGCCTCCCTCCCAAAACAGCAGCCTGCAGACTGTCCCAGCCATATGGCAGTGGGAGCTTTTAAAATTTTATTCTGTTTGTTAAAATATTTTTCAATCTAAAGGAAAATGAAAGCAAATAGAAAGTAATTCCTTGTGAACATGAACTGCTGTCTTCTGTCTGGCTCCAAAGGGGAGCCTGAGAGCAGCTTGCCAGCTGCACTGGGGAACTACTTCTCCGATTAAAGAGATATGGCAATGCATTTCTCTTCCCAGCTGGCATTCACGGCAGCTTATGTTTATGGCACTTCCCGGTGGAAGCAGAGCTCTCCAGAGGACTCCTGGCTAATAACACAGTCTAATGGAAGGGCCCCAGTGCTGGGTGATGCTGAGGATGGAAGCATGAGCCTTACAGCTTGCATTAAAAAGGCAAGCCCTGTAAGTAAAAGCTGTAATGATTCATTTCCTTCATGGACAGACTGTAGAGAGGCATGCATAACATACAGTTACAGCTAGGACGATAGTAAAACCAATATAAAACAAAACCAGGCCAGTAAAAGGCACACTAAAAAAATGTCAGTGAAGAAATAAAGCAAAGGTGATGCATGGCTCATTCTACAACCAGGAAGTGTTTGACAGTGTTTCTTATGGAAATATCAGGTTGTAATTCTGAGATAAGTAACATTAATACTGAAATAAAGAGTTTTGTGCACGTATACAAATACAGATTTTAGGAGGGTAGTAGTTTTAGAAAAGACCTTTTCTGATGCTTATCTAGTTCACTTTTTTGAAATACTTGTACTGCAAGTATGAGTGTATATCTTGTATTTAAATCTAATGTTATGATGGCTGTAAAATAAACCATTTAGAATAATATGCAATTGGACTCCATTAATATTGTGTGTTAGTCTAAAATTTCTGCTGTAGTGAGGTTATTTTTATGTAAATAGAGAAGTTTGGATTGTAAAGTAAACAATTTCCATTCTGTATTCAGCAACTGAACTATATTTCTTTTTGACAGTTTTGAAAAACATGTTACACAGGATTAGTAAAAAAATCATTCACTGGAGCTTTTATATTTAATTTCACATGGCTGTGCTAACTGAAAGAGGCACTGCTATGTTAGAAATACAATATTTTCTTTGTTTGGAGAGAGGGATGTTACCTATGATTTGCTTACTTGTGGTTATTTTTTATTACTGGGAACACTAGCATTTTGGATTTGAAATTAATAAATTTGAGATCCATTAAGCAGGGAAAAAAAACATAAAAGAGAAAAATGTGTGTTCCTGTGAAAAATCCTGTTGTAGGTAATAGTACAGCTATGTGTCATTTTTCAGCTACTGAAATGTAAAGTAGGTAATTGGAAAATGCCTAGATTTTCCAGCTCTCTAGGTTACTAATATTCATACTTTTGGTACAAACATTGCATGTAATGGTTTTACCAACTCAGCCTGCTGCTGATGTGATACGAGTGCCATCAAATCTGAGGCCATACCAAATGTGGTTAGGTGCTGTCGCAGTAAATTTAACCCTCATCCATTAGGGAAACAGTCCAGGTGAAAGGTCAGTTCCAACATCAAAGTGGCCATTTAATGCTTTTATTTCTTCTAGTGGGAAATCATAATCAATGAGAATCATTTATGAAACTTGTCCAGAGTAGTGATTCTCTACTTAAAATGACATCTACTGCCTAAGGCAAAAGTAATTGCAACCAGGCTGATGCCATATGATCATAATGGGATTCAGAACTTAATGATGTATATGGTTAACCTGTTTGCAGTATTTGGCAAACAGATCTGAGTAGGTTATTTCTCAGATAGGAACTTCATTGCATTTGACCTTTTGTCATCCAAGGATTTGAGTAAAGTATTCCCTTCTCTGGAATTAGGTGCTTGAGTAAAACATTTCATGGACCTCCTTAACTAGTCATCTGTGCTACAATAGCAATTAATGTCTGTGTAAGTAAACCTTCTATTTTAAAGGTCACTAATTTTCTTTACACAATACAGCTCAGAGAGCCTTCTACTAAAATAATTGGGAGCTACAGGTATTGATTTATGAGGGAGGATTAAAAATACTAAAAATCTAAATATTATCTAAGTGATAGCTAGGAAAGGTTCTGATATAAGTCGTCCTCCTGGTAGTTTTGTTTGTATTGTATATTCAGGTGAAGGTCTTTTGCTTTTGTTTAAGAAAAGTCAAGCTAGATGCTCTAATCATCATTTCTGGTCTTCAAGTCCCTACATCCTATTTTCTTGCTTCTTTAACATTTAAGGAGGAACATGGTTTTTCTTTATATGGAGAAATGTTTTACCCTACGGACAAACCAATGGGTCCAGTTCTGCTCTAAGACTTGGGGCTGTAAAGGACTTTTGGGTGGTGATGCAGCTCCAGTATCACAGTTGTGCCACGACATTGTTTTTCCTGGTCAGAGTGGAATCTGTGCCAGGCAGTGCTTGTTCCACGCAGAGGCTGCTTTGCAGTGGTGCCACACACTTAACTATGTTAAGAGATCACTTTTTGCTCTGTTGAAAATTATTCTTAGTCCTGAGCTCTCCTTTATGCCAGTTCCAACTTACCTATATGGGACTTACTTTGGGTTTACAGCTGTAATGGGGGCAGGCTGTGTTTCATTAACTTTATGAAGATTATGCTAAGGTGAAAAAGGGGTTGTATGGCTGGAGCTTTTCTCACTGATGAGATTGATTCAACAGTAATTCCTCACATGGATCTGTTTTGGATTTGGCTCCTTCAGTTGGCAGCACAATTAGTTCTGTGGCATCTGGAAAATGGCTGTGCATCATACATTACCATTATAAGAATACTTATTACAGTATATTGTTTATCTGTAGCAGTGCCCACCCTTTATTGGGGCTTTCCAAAATGTAAGAATATATTTACTCTGAAGTAATCACAAACTAAATAATCAGTAGCTTACCAAAATTTAGAAATTAACCATTATTGCCAACTATATCCATGGAGAATATTTGATGGCATGTCTCAGAGTACATCAATTAAGAATTGCTGATAAGAATCCAACACAGTAAGTAACAAATTAATGGAAGGGCAAGCAGTGGAGCTTCTTGCAATATTTCAGTGTTATGAAGCTCCATTTCTAAATTAGGAGAGTACGTGTTACCAGCTTGTTACTGATCCAAAACTGAATGTTGCCCATTAAACACTATGGCACAGTGTCATCTTTGTGAGGAAACCATGTGATGAACTGTGCAGGAGAAAGTAACATTTTCTTTGGCAATTAAAAAATAGGTATCTGTTTGAACCTGTGCAGCAGCTGAAGTATGAGGAAAGCAGAGGGAAACTGGTCAAAAGTAAAGGAGAATAAATGGAGCTGAGCCTCAGTGAAAATGGGGTGAGGACTTCAATGCCTGGTTTCTATGCCACCATAGTCAATAATTTTGCATCATATTTTTCTAAAAACTGATCAGTGCTCTGAATTGTAATAAACAAACTCACAAAGAAAAGGGAGCTGAAGAATTCCGTTACTTAACCAATATTCTGCAGTGTACAGTTTAAAGCATCATGTAAAGCACATCTTCTGTTGTATTTGGTTTAGTTTTGTGTCAGATATTTCTGTGAATGAATGTGAGTTCTCTTTCTCTTAAGACTTCTGTTGACTGGCAGAAACCATCTGTTTGGATGTTTTTATGCCTGTTTAATTGATAATCAAGACTGAATCCTGTTGTTTAGAAAATCTGACTTGCCTGTTGGTAAACTCTTTTCCCCCATTAAATGCAGAAGTCCAGAGTACAGACAGAAACATATTTCTGTCCTGTAATAAAACGGACAACCTTTACCTTCTGCTAGTATCTGTAAGTACATCCTCTTTAATCATGGTCTAATTGAGGCTTTGGTATTAGAAGGGAAGAGGAGACTGTTAAAGCCTGAAGGGACAGTTTGTCTTACAATACTGAGAGAAACTCCTGGACTTCCTAGCACACAGAGTAAAATGAATTATGTTCACCTGTCGGGAAGGGAAATTCAGCAGTCCTGATAGACTTTGCACTTCAAATCATGAAACAGGATCCCAGTGATGAGTAGGGCTTAGGACTGATGAATGATTTATGAATGACTTTTGCTTTTTAGCTTCTGGAGGAATCTTCTTTTCAAGACTTTTCTTATGCTCTGCCCACCACCTTTCTTTAAAGGAAAATTTGCAAGTGTGATGCAATACCTTGATCATTAGAACTGAAGGTTTAGGGGGAAAAAAGAACACCTAAATACTGTAAAAGTAGGAGTTTAATCATGAGAATTAGCAGGAATGTGCCTAAGGCATTTTTATACCCCTCCACATCTGCATATCTCTAAAGGGTGTGTATAGTGGAAAACTTAATACCATCTCACATATGTACTCTGTTCTTGTCATCTCCTCAGACTGCTCCAGGTCTAACTGATGATATCAGTTGTGCTTTCTATTGGGTGAAAATATCACTGTCCAAATCTTGTTCATAAGTATGTTAGGCAGTAATCAAATTCAGAATGAAAAGTAGGGGCAAGACAAGTTTTCATTTTGCAGTGGACACACCCCAGGAGTTGTAGATTGTGAGGCTGCAGGAGTCTGAACACACCAGTGGCTGGTCACAGCTGTCTATTGGTGTCGTGCTATTAAAGCAGTAAGTTTCCACATAGTCTGCACACTCCCAGTTTTTTGTTGATAACTTTTGCAGGTGGCCATTGCCTTCTCTCTATCACAAAAGGTAATTAAAACCATGTAAAAAACTACAAAGTTAAGAGAGCCTGCATCTACCCTAAAAAGTTGTAGAAATCTGAAAGGGGGGAAAGGATAGGGGATAGGAGGGTGGGTGGTTGAATAAAATTGACTGAGGAAATCGCCAAGTAATTAAAAGAGGGATCTATGATCAGTGCAGTTGTCCTGGAAATGCATCAGTGCACAGAAGTGTGCATGAGGAAATCCTTGCAACTGTAAGCAAAATTCAAATGATTCCCTGTGTTATTTTGTTTGAGATAAGGGATTCCTTATACCTGCATACAAGCTACGTGTCAGGTTTCACTCTCCCGGACTGGGAGCTGCGATAAGTAATCAAACAGCTTCTTTCTAGTTGTTCTGCTGCAATCATGAAGGTTTAGATTGCAGCTAAGCATTATCCTCGTAAGGCTTAATGTTGAAAGACAGGTATTTCCAACCACTGCAGCATAAGTACCAGCATTCCTGTTTGAAATGGATTATGTTGGTGCGTGTAAGAATTTTATTTGTGGCTGTTGTCTGAAGTGTTGCATTATGCTCTGTCTTCAGAGACACAGTATGTGTGTTTGTTTCAGGGCTGAGCCATATATTTGTAAGGGTGAGAATGGTTTTGGTTGCCTATGAACAACCTGCATGTTGCTTGGTTATATGGAAGTTTTTGCAAAACAGAGCTAAGATTTGAATTTACAGTGTAGTAGCACTCTGCCAAATGGGTGATTCTGCCCTCAGAGTGACTCTGTTGTTCAGATGAGGTGGAAAAAAGTGGGTCTTAGTGCAGTGTAAGAAAGGCCAGGTGAGAATTAAGGTAGAATAGCTGTAACTTGTTCCTTTCCCAAGTAGACAAACTGTAGAAAAATTTACCCTTTAGCCATCAGGCAAACAGAGACTCTCCTTCCTTGGATTCCTCCTTATATTACAAACCCTTTGCAAATATTTCCTTTGGCTTTAAGTGCAACATTTCATAGTCTTAGAATTTTTTTTTTCCCTATAGTGTAAATGGATGCTTTCTTATAGCTTAAATGGAACCAGTCATGATCCTGGCTTGTTGCTTGCTTTGTAGAGGCAATTTAATAGGAGACCTTTTCCTCATTGTGTTTTTTTTCTTTAGTATTGCAATTTATTTTATTTTATTTTATTCTCAATTAGTTAGCATGGAGCAGAATATGTTCTCTTGAAACCCTGCTAGACTCGATGAGCAGTTTTTTCTAGTTAATCCTCAAAGCTCCAGTGCCACTTTCCCCCTGCCTTCATGATTTCAGTCCCATTTCGGCCCACTGCATAACAAAAAGAAGCTCGAAGGATGTTATAAATTATATTGGCATGTGTGCTCCCTTGACAGTTAATGTGCTGCTTCATCCAAGTCCCAGGGTGCCCTGGCACCCGTCTGCTAGGGAACTCCTCATCTGCCTAATGTGGGATTAGATGCTGTATGAAGCACTGGCTTTTTTTTTCCCTTTTTAAATACATTTTCTGAATACCAAATATCCCTTTCTACACCCACATAGCTTACCTCTTTCATGTTGTTTTATAATAAGTATCCATTATTAGCATAATAACTGCTCAAAGTGACATCTTACATTGTATTGTCAAAGATCCACGTATTAATATTTCCATAGTTCTGATGCTATGATACACTGTAGTACTGTAATTTACCAGAGATTATTATTTTTATGTCAAAGATCTGCCTATTCCATTTACATACTATACAGTGACACCAAAGCTACTGATAGTGGGCTGTTGTGAAGGTTCTGTAAAGCAACATGTCAAAAAAAAAAAGCGTGTAAAAGCATACCAAACCTCAGAATGCTTTGATTGCTTCCTGAATTGCTTGAAAAAGGAGAATGAGGAAATTCATTCATGCAACATTCCCCCGTTGCGTATGTATTTGTTTATCTTAAAATTGTTTAGGCCAGTCTCCTATCCTTTCTTCTAAGCAATGTGAATTGGCAAAGGCCAGCACGCCACTCTTAACTCTATTTTATTACTTATCAAAAAGGCTTTGTGCAAAGATTAACTGTGTTTGCTCTCTATTTGCTATTATTGCCCCCCCCACTGTTCAGTAAGTACCCCAAGCAGTTTGATAAGATGACGGAAAGGTTGTCTGGCTTCATTGTTGCTCCTTTCAGAATCTCTTGTATCCTCTGGCGAAATGTTATCTTGTACTTTGTTACAGTAATAGTCCTCAGTGATTCCAAACAGGTATTCTTTTGTCTCCTGCCCTAACAATGCGCGGAGGGGAGGCCGTTTGTTCTCTTTTTCCAGCTCCGGCGCTGCTCACAAAAGCCACGCCGGATCAGAAGAACAGCAGTCTTTACACCCGCTATCAATAGATCGCCCTCCTCCTCCCGCGTGGTGATAAGCGGAGGGGGGGCTGCGAATGAACAAAATCATCCTGACTCTTTTCTTTACTCTCTGGGCTACAGACTTCCTTTCCCCTCCCTGCTGCAAGGCACGTTTCAGTGAATGGTTAGAGAAGATAACAGTGGTACTCTCGCATCCGAATGCGGTTTCAAGGCATCCTTCTCGAGGTGCCCCAGCTCTAAGGCAGAGACTATAAAATAATTTTTAAAATATTGACTTGAGGTGATGATTTCCTTTGACAATAGCATACTTATAAAGTCTGCATGGGTAGAACCGCTGAATCCATACTCTCTGTTGACACATAAAATTTTGAATCTAAGAAAAGTATTTCACCTAGCCACTTCCCTTTTTACCTTTAACTACTTCTTGAAAATTATCTGACTGTATATATTTACAACATATGATGAGTACTAAGTCAGTAAATAATGCTGTTTTAGCCCTCTTTGCCTCTTTTTTTTGAGGTGGCAAGGAGTGAGGGGTTAGGGAATTTGTTCTGTGGGGGTTTGTGTGTTGTTTTCTGATTATTTGTTTGTTTGGGCTTTTTTCCTGGGAAACTTGGAAGAAAACATTTTACAGATATCATTTGTGGATAACAAATGATCTCATCCTGAAGGAAACCCACTTCATCTTGAGGTTTTCTAAAGAAAACCAAAGGTTTGAAGTCACAGATGTGAAGGGGAGAGAAGAAAGAAGGAAACAATGCTTGTTGAAACCCCATCACTGAAAATCCCAGATACGTGGTCTAGGTTGTGCTTGGCATTGACTCAGATCTTTGCTTTGCACAAAACCATCTCTTGCCCTGCTTTGGGAATGCTCTCACTACAGAGCTATAGGTTCTCCTGGGATTGTTGCCCGTTAGAGAGACACAAACCAACAGAGTGTTAGTTTATGCGATGCTTTATTAGGGCCCGGAGTCCTG
>JAWWEW010000078.1:39568708-39605989 GCA_035583185.1 Anabacerthia variegaticeps
TTTACCCATTTTTGTCCCACTTCCCTTTCCCTTTCCCCCTTTTCCCTTTTGGGGTTGCCTTGGGATTTGTTCTGTAGTTTCATAGTGTTTGATTGTATATAGTTGTAATATATGTATATATATATATAAATCTTTCATATAATTGTTTTTTTGGTACTTTTTTTCCCTTTTCTCTTTGGCGGGGGGGGGAATCCGTGTGGCCGGCAGTTGGGTTTGGCACGGAGCCAACTCAACCCTCCACACATAGTCTTAGCCACATGCTTCTTCTTGGAAATCTGAACCTCCAGATGTGAATAACTTACAGGAATTAATCTTTGACTGTTGTCATCTAGTATTCAAATATTAATGTGGCTGACCGGAGTGAGGCAGTGCAACCATGGTGGTCTTGCAGAATAGTGCATTGCACAGGTGACATTTCCTAACATGAGTCAATGTTGGTCCTTCTGTAAAAGGCATTCTAACGTTTTTCCTCAAACTAGCAAGTTAAGTGGCTTGTGCTGGCCCAACCCCTGCACCACAAACAGTGTATCTGTGCTGAACAGCAGATATCAAGAAGCAGCATCTGAAGGGGGAAGGAGTAGTAAAGGAAACAAAAGAAGATCCTCTGAAGGTGATGAAACTTCTGAGTTTAGCAAGAACTGTCCTTCCCTTTGTCAGCCATACAACCAACGTAGCACTGGGAAGGAAATGGCAGGATCTGAAGAAAGAGAACCGTCCAGTAAACAAATGACCTTCTAGTTCTCAGAGTGGCAGGTGAGACAGGCCACATGCCAGATTTACTTTGTGCTTTGAACTGGAAGCTTTTGTGTGAGTTCATGAACTATGGCAGTGATCAAGATATTTTCAAG
Source organism: Anabacerthia variegaticeps (assembly GCA_035583185.1). Lineage (NCBI taxonomy): Eukaryota > Metazoa > Chordata > Aves > Passeriformes > Furnariidae > Anabacerthia > Anabacerthia variegaticeps. The sequence goes on from JAWWEW010000078.1 coordinate 39,569,557, forward strand.
CTTTTTACTGAAGGGCAAGTGTCACCATGAGCTAAATAATCTTGGATCTGTTTTTTTTAGTTGCCAGAGAGTAGGCTTGTGCTGGTGAAGGTTATGTCTTCCCTTCCAAATCACCTTCTGGGTTGCATGGGGAGCTGGGTCAAATACTCTTCTTTCATGGAGCTTTGCTTTTCCCATCTGTAGCAATGCTTACAGATTTTATTTAGCAAAGTTTCTCTAAGTAACTGACAGAAAGTAGCATGTAAGACTTGAAAGCACTATGTTTTAAATACATTCATAAACAAATCCCAGAACAATACTGTCTGTGCTCATTCATGAGAAGGAATGCTGTCCTAAGTCAATGACGCTGCTCAGATCAGCTTTTACCTTACTGTGAAAGTGATCATCTTGTATGATATTAGGATTAAAATGGTCATGGAGGGGAAGGAGGTTGTGCTGTTCAATATGGCCATAACTCTTTCTCAAGCATGGAAAATATCCCTTTTCTCATCTCCTCCACAGTGCAAGCTCCTTATGCAATGACAAGGTGCACATTTCAAACATAATTTCCTAACTGTCACTGAGCTTCAAGAGATAGAGGTGTGTAGATGAGGCTGAGGCACCAGAGAAATGGGTCCAGCTTAAAGTAACATTATCAAGTCTTTTTAAATAAACCTACATGAATGAATGTGGGGGGGGATGTGACAGGCACAGGGGAAAAAGTTGCTCCCTGCCAACTCAGTTTTTGCAAAAAAAAAAATTAATGATACAGTGTGAAATGCGCACCTCTGTGAGTTGTTGGACAGACTGGAGCTCTTTCAGTCCACGATGTCAAGCAGGACCACTAGTGGAATAACTGGTGGCCACCAAACATCTTTCTCACAGGCTGGCATGAAGCAGCATCAATCCCCTTTATGATTCACTTCAAAGATATTTGACAGAAATCTCAGTTTTTGGCTCATCCACACGGATTTTCTTCTGATCTCTCTCTGCTTGGACTGTGGTATTTTTTGCCATATTGGTTTGTTCCCACTGAACCTCAGGCCTCAACTCCATTCCAAAGGTACCTTAGCCAATTGGTACCCCTTGGACATAGTCTCAGCATTTCTTCTGCATCCAAGATCATCAGAGTTGAGACTTGCCCATTTTGCCATACCATATTGCCTCCTTTCCATGCTTTTTTTTTTTTTTGCCAGATTTCAGTGCCAAACTAGCGGATGATCTCAGTTTCAGTGACTCTTGGACCCCATTTCTTGTCCATTCCAATTTCAGCCTCTTCAGGCCAGTCATTAGGGCTTTAAGGAGAGAGATTTCCCCACCTACATACTTTGTCCCCCTCTATTTCTCCCTGAATGTTGCAAGCTTGATACTTCTGTCCCTACTATGTTTGGTTCTGAAAACTTTCTCTTCCATGGTCACTGGAGCAAATGGGGTGTTGGCTGGCAAAACACTGATGTGGGAAGAGGGTGTCCATGCTTTTATATAGAGGTCTGACTCTGGCAGCATTCAGCACACTGCAATTTCAGTCTCAAAGGAAGTCCTGCTCAGCCCCAGCCTGGAGCAAACTTGCTGGGTTGGAAGCCTTGAGGGAATGGCTGAAATTGCTTAAGAAGCTTATGGGCTAATGCAGCTAAAAATTGAATATATGTTCATTGACTGGTTTTTAACTGGAGTTTTTCTTTTCTATTCTGCTTGAGGACTTATACCTTGTCCAAATTCAGGTAGACTTTTGTTCAGACACATTCCTGAGACAAATAGCGAATTTTTGATATATTGTATTTATTGTCAGACCCAAAGCAGGGAAGTAGTGGCGAGTCTTTACTGGAAAAGAGCTTTCCCCCTCCACACATTTCCCTGTAACCTTTCTCAAAACTGCCTACAATATTATGTCTGGAAACCTTTTCCTCCCCCCAAATCAGGCTGCAGCACATATTTAATGCATTTCCACCCCAGTTTCCCACTCAAGGGTGTCAAACTTTTGCAGACTTATTGGTGACTTAAAATGAAATCTAATGTGGGGAAGCATCAAGTAACCTTGGTGACAGGCAGAGCTGTGCCCCACGGCATTCCAAGCTGACACCCCCCACCTCCCGCCTGTGCCTTTTCTTGCTGCTTTATTTAGCTCAAGGTTTCTTATGATTGAGCCGGTTCCTGTTCTCGGCTGAAGTCAGTGACAAACTTCTTGCTGGCTTTGGGGCTGGAGAGTTCATTGCTTGATAAAATGGGAACACACTCAAGGGATCACTCACAGGGTCACAGAGCCCAGCTGGCTGAGGCCACTGCAGGATATTGTGCTGCTGAAAAATACAGAACAGAGTCGGGTGTGTTATTCTGTTTTGTTTTAACTTCATAAACATCAATCTATTTTAAATAGTCTGCTTTTTTTTTTTTTTTTAACTCTGAAAAGAAAGCTATTGCTGGAGGTGTTGTAAGCAGGAAGAAGATAAGTTGTTTGATGCCACACATAACACAAAGCTTGGGGTAATGAAGGAATGGGTATCTTTCAGGTCAGCATGAGTTCAGGAAGTGAAGTTTAAGTAGCTGCTGGAATGACACAATTTATCATTGTGTGTGAGAGAAGATTTTGATTGCTAGACCAGTTTGTCTATGATCTATGTGCCTTTTGAAATGACAGTGCTTTATTTACCATAACAAAACAGAGGTTTAGATATAAACTTAAATATCTTTTTTAACAGAGTAAGAGTTTTGTAGCATCCAGATATTGTGATAACGTTATCTTAAAGTGTGAAGATGTGGAAACACTGTAAAACAAGGCAAAATATCTGAGACTAAAGTAAAGCCTTTGTGTAATTCTTACAATTTTCTTGTGATGCTGAAGTGGGATAGAACTGTATGGCATTCTTTCCATGAGGCAAGACTTTTTTTAAACTAATGTGAATTACCCTGCACTTGCCATAAGCCAGAGAAAAACATGCACACATATGGCTGGTCGATGTGAATCAACAGATGTGCAACAACTCTTTGTAAGTCTAAGCCCTCACCACAGTCACATGTCATATCGCTGGCAACTGGCAATGGGCTAATATATAGGATTTTGATTAAAACAGTTAAAGACTGTAATTCATTGAAGGTACAAAAATACAGTGAACTGGTATACTTCAAGACTAGGTGAGCCTTTTGACAGATTTAGCTATCTATGTAATCCCACATCTGCAAAGAAAAAAGGGAGGAAAGGACAGCTATTGACATTAGACTCTAGGCTGCTTTTTTGATAATGGTTTGTGCCACATGAAGTCATCACTAGGTGAAATTGAAGCACTTTCAGTATCTCAGAGACATTTCAATACTGTACAGAAATTAAAGATAGAGGTGGTAGGGGGTGTGATTGATTAACATAGCAGAATAGAGGAGGATTTAAACATATAGAATAGTTAACAAAAGAGTGTATGAAGTGGCAAAAAAGGAACGGTGGAGGGCAGAAGGTAGGAGTTGGATGGCAACAGAGACAGTTGCTCATGAAGAAAAGCTAGAGGAGAATGCCATTGGCGGTGGTTCTGGGGTTTGGTCTTGTTTTCAAAATGCACTTTCAAAATAAGCTTCTAGCAATCCCACAGGATTATCTTATTGCTGTCATTTGTATGCACTATTCAGCTGCAGCTTTCCATACATACTGGAACTGTGAGCTGGGACTGGGGATGGCACACAAGAGATTCCTGCAGCATTCAAAAGGAGAGGAGACTTGAGTGACTACTGTAGCTGAGAAGAAGGAAAATGTATCGGTATGTTTTGGACATATTCCAGATGGGGTGGGGGAAACTTTTCCCTCTGTATCAGTATCTGCCCTATATCAAAACAGATCTGACTTAAAGGCTTGAGGCTGGAAGAGGGGAGAAGGTGCACTGGTATATAACTGTGGGTGTTTCTTTGAGAAATTTCTGGAAAGCTGAGGGGGTATGCTGGGTTTATTTAGGAAAAAAGACATGAGTAATGTGGGAGGAACTCTGCAACATAGAAAATTTTTCAAAAAGACCATAATTTTGATTACTGAATGCCTGCCCTGAAATCCTACCAGGAGCACTATTTTGTATTGGATAATGAAGTGTGTCAAAGTTTTTTGGGGAGAAAGGATATTCTTACACTACTGTAAAAGGTAAATCAGTAAAACTACATGATATAGCAGAATTTCTAAGTTAAATCAATAACCCTACACACTAAAGTAATGCTTTATAAGCTAAAACTGCTCTACACATCATACTAATCCTTTGAGAGTGTAGAGAGTTTAGGAGATTGGTTATACCATCTGCAATATCAGTAAAATACAGTATTAGGTTACATATGCCTACTAAGGCAGATGTCAGTAAATAAGTATGTGATATTAAAAATTTGATACTTCTAAGTCATTCTTTGATAGCAGAATGTGTGTATCGGTATGTTGCATTTACCTTTCTGTGTATGTGACCTGAGTGAAAATCACTCCTTTTGTAGAGTTAACAGGCTACTTTAAGCATTTACCGGTGTGTGGATGAACCTTAAGATTAACGCTGTAATAGAAGCAGGAGTTGAAGGGCTGACATTAGTTTTCAGAGGTCTCTGGGGTGACTTATCTGCAGCTAGAGAGGCTGCATTTGCCATTAATTTTTAAATGGTGAATGAGCCAGGCTGAATCCACTTGCTGCTCCCTGCTGCACTATGTCCTAGGGAAGCAACGCATGCTGCAGGAGGTGCAGTCCTGGACAGGCTGGCAGGGGCTGACTGCTCTCTTCCCACAGTATTTATGTCCTTGAAAAGGATAGGTTGGGGTTTCCACTGGTTACCTTGGGGAAATCTGAAGGGTCTGTGTAATAAGTGCACCCTTTAACTGTGGTGTTGACCAGCCTCTGGAATAGTCTCCCAGAAAGAGAAAATAGCAGCTACTTCTGTGCTTTAAGGTTGTAATGGGCAGAACTTTGCTTGGAGGAGGTAGAATCAGAATAATACCAGTATTTGTTTTATTCAAGTTTTATTTTTTCTTTCAGTCTTTATTGCTTAGGACCAATTCTCTACTTCTTCTGGTGCAGTAAAGGACCATACAGGGCCTGAGCAGACACCATTCCATCCACAGCACTGCAGTGCAAGGACGATCCAGCCATGTCAGGGTTGCTGTGTACCATGGGTCCATACTTAACATGGGGGAGGTCCTGCTCCTAAAGAAGCTGCATGTTGTAGCACAGCATTCAGCCCGTGTCTTGTCCTAGAGATCGTGGAGTTGTGCTTGGCTGAGGTTGGATTGGTGTCTGTAATTTGCAGTTCTTTTGGTTTTGTACTACACTATAGCCTTTTTTTTTGCTGATTTGACATAGCCAGCTTTATCCAAATCATTGATATTAAAGTTCTCATAGTGGGTTTTTGTTATTAAAGTGTATGCACACAGTAAGAATTGCCTCCTTTATTATTCTCAGTGGTACTCACCGACTCTAGTCCCTGAAGGGTTATTGGCATTATATTTGAGCCAATTATTTTTATTTAGAAAATTATACTTATTCATCTAGTGTAATATTAAGTAACCGGGGTTGACTTTTTTATCTTCCTCTAGCCTACATTTGCTGAGCTAGATCTGGGAACATATGCATCACATTCCTTTTTATTTGGGGGGCCTCAGAGTCTAAATTGGGACTTCTGAACTGCTCTTGAACACTGAGAAACCATATGTTGCATTGCGTTTTTTGAATGACATTCAAAACCAGAGGGCTGTGTAAACATGGAACATGCACCATTGTTCAACCTATGCATGTGTACAAGAAGGCTGAGAATGGAAGAGAAGAGCTACAGTTTTTTTAAAATAAGAAAGAACAGGAAAAAAGTCTTTCCAGATGGACTCTACAGAAAAGAAGTCTTCAGAGCTGGTGTCTTCTACTACCTACCATGGTTTAATGGTCCTAGAACATGGGACACTTGCAGCCCATAACTGATTTGGAACAGGCCCTCCTGTTAGCAGTTCACTGTGGTTCAGGAAAGCACAGTGAGAGAAGCTCTCTTCAAAGGCAAGGGACACATTCCCCATGGAGGGGGTTAACTCCTGTGGCTGGGGAGAAGCTGTTCCAGAGTGTAGATAACATGTGCTGTCATTTTAAGAAGCTAAAAGCTTGGTGTGTGAAGGATAAGAGTTGTTTTAAAGAAGGATGGAACAGTAGCAAAAATTTTTGAGCTTCAGAATGTTTGTGCTTTTGTTAAAGTCACATAAATTTTTTTTCTAAGTTTTTTGGGTTTGTTTGTTTTGGTTATTTATACCTCTTCAAAAACTTTCAGTGAAATCAAGCTGCTATGGGAAAAAGGGCAAAGTCCTTAAGTGGATTAATAATAATTTCAGTTTAAGAAATAAAGGTTAGGGAGAAAGTGGCCAACTTTAAGAGAAGGGATTGCAAGATCAGTGACATCCTGCTCTTGAGTCTGGTGCTGTTCATCATAGTCCTGAAAAAGGTGGAGAATGAGAAAAAGAAGCCTCTTGATGATACCAGACCAGGCAGGATAGCTGAAGTGAGGATTTCTAGGGGACTGCAAAACAGCCTCACAATAGAGAGTGACTGAAGGATGATCTGGCAGTTGAAATTCAATGTTGATGAATATAAAATAGTGCAGAGGAGGATAAACAATCCTAAACTGAAATACACAATGATGGAATCTAAACTATCATTTGGAAAGAAACCTTGGTTTATAATAATTGTATAAAAATGTCTGCTGAACATGCGGTAGGAATAAGGAAAGATTAAAAAAGATAGGATTAAATACTTGGACTCATTGGTAAAGGAATTGTGAAAAAAAGAAAGGCCATTGGCACACTTGAATATTATGTCCTCGCTCCCTCCTTTCAAAAAGGATGCAGGAGAAGAGGAGAGGATACAGGAAATGTTGGTAAAAATGTGGAGTGATTCCCATATGGAAAACGACACTTGAGGATCTATCTAAGCAGGAAGAAAAAGGGGTCTATGAACTCTCGAGTGGCATGGAGAAAGCAAATAGAAAATGTCCATTCACTGTCCCACACCATGGGAGTCAAGCGGCCTCAAGTGAATGGTTAGGTGACAGTTTTAAAACTAGCAAAAAGGACCTCCTAGAGCTGTGAAATTGCCCTGGGATTTTGTAGATGCCAAAAATTCCCATGCCTACAGTGGTGTTTGGACATACCCCTTAAAGAAAACTCCCCTGGGGGGCTATTGTACACAGAAAGGCAGTTCTGGTTCAGGGAATCACCTCACCCGAGATGGCTGGGAGCTGGGGATGCCCAGAGGTTGGGAGGCTGCGACTGGGGGAGGAGCTGAGGCTGTTTGCACTTGTCTGAGGAGGAAAAAGTGTAAGTCGTGAGTGTGATAGGATGCTCGACTTCCTCAGTCTCTGAGCTGATCCCATCTGGCTCTTCCTGTGTAATTACACCCACCATGTGCCAGGGTATTGTTTAAACACATGAGGAACAAGCTCCAGCCCTTAAAAATCAATCGAGCTTTTGTGGGAGGATTTAACCGAGTGTCCTTGCAGAACAGAGAGGGAGAAGGACTTTAAAAAAGGAAAGGATGAGATGGACAAAACTGAGTACTGGGTGAAGTCCTAATTTGCAAAGATATTTTAATAATTTTGGAGGGTCTTTTTGTTTTAATAGCTCTATGCATAGTATGTTAGTGTGTCACCTACATGTGAATAACAGTGATGTTGATGTCTGTCAAAAATCTCCAAATTATGAACATCTTTCTATCCAGGCACTTGCTGTAGCTTTTCAGAGAGACTGAAATGCAGCTGACCTGAATAAAACCTGTGTACTGAAACACCTGATTTTCTTTTCTTTGAGGGTATTGTCATGTGTGCAGTGTATGTGCTAAATACGTTGCTTTCTAGTCGGCTCGCCACGTAATGTTGGATTGTAACAGACTGCTCTCTGTCACATCTGATGACTAAACCTGTCTCACCCACGCCATGGGAAGGCACTGGTGCATTGAGCCTTCTTAGAATCAAGCTGTAGGTTGTCCTCAGATTTCAAATCACCTGTGCAATTTTTTAATATGGCCTCTAACTCAAGAGATACAGCACAAATGGATTCCAGGCAACAAATAATCAGATAAGTATTTATTTATTTAACTCAACCTATAGAATTATGCTGGCTATAGTTTTTTTTTGTTTTGGAGTTAGACTTTCATTGAGCAAAAGACTGCCTTTTAAACAGTCTTCTCTCTTTTTCAGGCATCTGCACTGAAGCGTTCTGGATTTCTTTGGGCATGGTAAGAAATTCCCACTTAATTACAGCAAAAAGAATCAGTTAAGAGCTGGCTGCTTTGTTTACCTCGTGATATGTTCAAAGTGGAAATACGGCTGAGGAAACTAGATACATTTGATTTATGTTGTGCATTTTAAAGAAGGATGGAGACACAACTAAAGCAAACATACATTTCAACTGTGTGGGATGGTGTTTACCACCACAATACCAAGGAATGGGTTAGAATTGGCTGTAAGTTGGGGCTGAGGGTCCATCAGAAATTATGGGATGTCTGTCTGCACGAAGGAGGGAAATCTTTTTAAACAATATAAAGTAAACTCCTTTTAAATGGTCCTAAGTGAACATGCAATTGCATACTTGATACTGTAAGTGTTGTCTAGCAGATCCAGGGTTAGCAGATCCATGGTTACCAGGAGCAGAAAGCAAAAGCCAGGCAGCTGGGAAGGATGCACTGCGCTATGAGGGGAAAAGCTTGTAATATAAATTGCTGAAATATGAAGGTGGTTCAACCTCATTGAGACAAAGGCTTCAGTCTTGCCAGCATAATGGTGTCAGGAAGGGTTTTATTATATTTATTCTATTTTATGTATTTATTATATTTTTATCATCATTGCTATGGTATCAAAAGTCCTAGTACATATGAAATTAGATCAGGGGAAAAAATAAGAAAGGACAACTTCATTTGCTCACAGAAGTGTTGGTGTTGTCAAACTGTACCTGCAAAAGACTTCTTTGCAAGTGCAAATGTCTATGCTTGTATAACTATACCAATACATCATTACAAGAGTCTGCAAGGACTTGCTGAGAAGAAATAATCTATCTCAAGCTAAAGACAACAAATAATCCTCAGTATAAATTAACTAATTCATGCAACTGGACATGCTATACAAAGAAGAAATACCAAATCTAGTGCTGCCACAAGTGGGAGTTGTTTTTTGGTTGGTTTTGTGGGGTTTTTTTAAACCATCCCTCTCAACAAGCTGTCATTTTTTTCCTGAAGTTCAAGTTGGGAAAAATTCAAGACAGCATCAAGCAGTTGTTTCTACCTCCTTGGGCATTTATTTTCCCTGAGGGACTAGGTAGTACTGGTGGGGCTGGAGACAGTGAGTCCCAGAAAGCCTTGCTTCTGGACCGGGAGAAGTACCGCTTTCTTGGGCTGTGCTGATGGAGTCTCTCTTCGAAGACTCCCTCCCACATCTGTATACTGGGCTTGAAGCCAAGCCTCTCTTCTGTAAAAAACCTTGCTAAAATTTCTCATTTCATGCCCCTTTATGGAGAGAGAGGGAGTGTGAGGGGGAGAGGGAAGAAGGTACGTGCCAAGTGTATTGAGAGAGCATAGCGAAGTAGACTCTGATTTTGTGTGTTTGGGGACAACGGGGCGGCAAGGAAGGAGAAGGCTTTATATTATCACCATATTTGCCATCCCTTCGTCCCACCTCAAAAGTGATAAATTCTCCTTCTCCTTCTCTCTGAAACACATCTATTTTTTAGACAACTGTTTATATATGAGTCCTTTGAACTAGCAGAGACATTTGAAATAAATGCACTTATAAATGTGCCTCCTGCCAGCCTCTGTCTAGTCTGCATATGGACACTTAAAAGAGTTAAGTATTTGTCTTCTGTATCTCAGAAATAAGCTAAGTTCACAGTGGTAGCACCTGAAATGGCTTTATTCTTCCCTGCCCCTTAGAGTACAGTGGAATTGCTAGTGTATTATTTGATAAACAATCACCAATTAGTTGTTCCAATCCTCACTAATTCGGCAACTGCTCTCCAGGGCCTCCAGGCAGCTTGTATGCCAGTTCATGTTCTCGCCCCAGGTAGCTCTGAACTGAAGGAGTTTCCTTAATTGTTTTTGCTGTTGTGTCTGTTTAAAAGGTTTTACTGCTCCTGTTGATGAGCTGGGTGGTGTTTTACAAACAAATGTTCGCTGTCTTACCTTTCCCCAGTGTGCTGTTAAGAACATGAGTAACATAGACCATAATGCTACATCCTTTTGGTACCTCTGCACAGGTGGGTAGAAGCACCCAGTTTGTGCAGCACATGGAAAGTAGTCTTGCTGAATGTGAGTGGCAGGTGCGGTTCTGCTTCACTTCCTCAGTCTTTTATAGGTCTGGGCACAGATTTGGGTGTCTTCATAGATAGTCCTGCATACACCAAGATCACATTAAAATCAGATCATTTTCATCTGCTGATCAGAGTGGTGCATGACAGGAAGAAAAATAAGTCACCCTTGACGTTAATGATTCTTGCAAATCCTATTGAGCAACAAGCTGTGGATGGGAGGCTGTCACTTATTCTTTATTTTTTTTGTCTTACAGGTGCCTGTTAATGATTACAAAATCTGCTACTGAAGAAACTTCCAAACGAGGTGGCAGACCTATGGTTTTGCACATATAAATGTTATTGTGTGTATCTGTTTGACCATGGTAGGATATTTAATGTATCATAGAAACAAGATTTGTACCTCCAGACTCAGTGTCACTCTCAGCATAGATCTTTCCTTTCAAACATGTTTTCTCTCATTAGAGCCTTTAAAAAAAAAAAAAAGAAAAAAAGAGGGAAAAAACTCCACCTTTAAAAATTGCAGCTCGCTATGAAAAATACACACTATTGTCATCTTCTGTGGAAAAGGGGTACTTTATCCACTGTTGTTGTTAGCAAAGTATGGTGTACAGCATGCTGAGTAACTGCTCAATTAAATCTCAGTATGAACACAGAAATCCTCAGTAGAGGAAAAAATAAATATTTTTATTTTCTCTAAAAGCTTCCCTGTAAAATTCTTGTAAAGATTTTCTTCATGAGACAATACAAAACAAGCAGAAGAGTGTCTCTTCACTTCTCAGCCTGGTGTCAGGCTGGTTGGGACTTTTGGCCAATGCTCTGAAGATATTGTAAGTCCCCACAAAAATGAAACCCACGTTGTTAAACAGGCATATGCTCCATCTGTCGTGAGTGGGAGACCTGGGTATTAGACATTTCCATTTTAAGTGACACCCCTCTCTCAGTACCACCAAAGAAACTGCAAACAACTGATGAGGACCTTCTCTGATCACCAGGTCTGGGCAGAAAGCTGGGCAAAGTTGTTCAGCTGAAGTAATTGCTTGTTGTCTTTCCTTTCCTTTCATGTGTGGTGACATCCTGCCTTTTGAAGTATAAGTCATTCTTTTCACATTACACTGTATGTGCTTCACCATTTTCATTCTGATGTGTATAATGGTTTTTAATAAAACTCTTAATTTTCAAGCATATCTGCTTTCTTTCAATACTTCGGATGGGTTCTTTGGCCTCCACTTGCATAATCTTCTGGATTTGTATTAAAGATTGTCGAGAAAAGCTGATACCACAGCATAGTATTCACAGTATGGTGCATTGTCTTGAAATCTGACTTAATAGCAGGGCATTTTTCACAAGGAGGTGAGGTTATATTTGCTGCTGAGAAGTTCTTAGCTCTTCAGTTCTAACACTGGTTGCCTGGGTTTCTTTTTCTGGAGTGCCTGTTTACTCTTGTATATTTTTATAGAGTGAAAGGGTGGTGGGGAGAATGAGGGTGTTATGTGCAGTGAAGTTATAAATAACATTGGCTCTCAGGTTATATGCATTATATCTACTTGACTGAATGCATAAAGTTAAACAAAAAGTCTTAAAAAAGGCAGAAGAAAAAAAAGGCAGAACAATGTCATGGATAAGAGGTCTAAAGGCAATGCTACAGAATGTACTTACTGGGGAGTATTCCCTACCTAGCTAATAAGCCAGACAGAAAATTGCTTACTCCTCCCACAGCCTCAAACAGATCAAAAAGAATATTAACACCTTAAAGGTGCTGATGTAAGGAAGAAGGAGGGTTACTCAGCACCCATCATGCTAAACTGACAGGCAAGTGGGGAGCATGCTGGGAGCACAGCTATATTCCCAAGCCAGAGACGGTGGTCCTAGGGTGGATGACATGATGAAATGCAGCTGTCATGGAGAAGGGGAAGCAGACACACCAGGTTTGTTGTTGTTCTTGTGTTTTTGCTGTGTGTGCTGTATACTTTGGGGCAAACAAACAAGAAGTGCCTACTTTTGGGCTGAGTTTCAGTGAGTGTGGTGGCATTTGGTTCAATAATGAGACACTTGATAATGTTGTAAACTCCTGAATAAACAAGGTGTAAGACAGGGATCCAGGGGAGAGGAGCTCTAGGTCCTAGTCTTGCAGCTGCTGAAACAAGAAAGGAGGCAGACTCCAATTTCAGGCAAGACAGGACTGAGCCCTGAGGAAGCAATGCTGTCATTGTGAGGGCTGTCTGAAAGATTTCAGAATATGTCTATTCCTGTGAGTTTTTCAGTGCTGGAATCTAATTTCTAAAGTGTAATAACACCAGCACATCCTGGTAATTTTATTGCATTTTTTATTACAGCTATCATTTACAATAACCCTGCTGTCATATTGGCCTCTGGTATGGTTTCAGTAGTCTCCATCTCTCCATCTAAGATCATGAAAGTAAAGTTGGACCATTTCATACACACCAGGTTTTCTTTCTTCTACTCTTTCTTTTTTCCAAAATGCTGGTTGAGTCAGTGGGATTTTTCTGGCTTGTTCATTCCTAGTGTTCATCCACAAGGGCACACAGCATCAGGTTGACCTTTTCTTAGAGAAGAAGGATTAAAAAAACCTCCTTGATAGGGCTGCCTCCCTGATGCAGCAGAGGTCAGGGATGACAGTGTCCTGCTCATTTTTTCTGTCCTCCCTGGATTGCTGATTTGCATCCTATATCAAAATCTTGAATTCCTATATGGTAGATGAGCCTTTGAAGCTGGGAATTCCAATTTTGGAGGGCTTTGAGGCAAGAGAAGCCCTTGGAAGACTTCTAGAATAGCAGGACACGTTCTAGTTCCCAGAAATAGTACAGAAACATCAGTGAATCTGCATGGGTGCATGGCAAATCTGCAAAGGAGAGTGGTGCAATATCGAAGATAACAAAGCCTTATGCGAAGAATGGTTTGGTTAATGGCTGTGACTCAAGCATGCACTGCAGAGTGCTCCAGCAGCAAACCTCTGCTAGACCAATTGGTCCCATATGCCAGAGGACTTTGATTTGTGGCTGGGTTTAGCAGTGATCTGAGGCTTGCATCTCTTCTATGAATTTTGCTGGAAAAAGAGCTTTAGTTGTGAATCAGTTACAGGCATAGTTAGTTAATTCAGTGATATATTTAAGTAACACTTTACATCTGGACTTGGCAACGAACTTGAAATCCTCATTTAGAAACAATAGTAAAGTACCAGAGAGGCATGATGTAGTCCACCAGCTTTTGGGTTTTTTTTCTTTGCAATGAGAGCCAATGTTTCAGTGATCTTCTAGCATGGAGAATGTATTGCAAAAGTCATGAGTAATTGGAAACAAAATGCTGTGAGTGACAGAGCTCTGGACAAAACATTACAGAAACTCCAGTGTTGTGGAGTAACAGGCAAAATACTGCTATGCCTAAAAGCTGGGGAGGAGAGGAAAAGCAGAGGTTAGACTAATCTGTTGGGGTAGGAAGAGGTCAAAGTTGGGCTTTGGACATCTGCAAATATGTTTTTAACCCATTTATTGAGAGAGGCCTGGAGACATCATGTTGCAAAATCTGTGGGGAAAATACTTATATGGCCTGTTCAGGAGGGGTAAGAACTTTTAATTCCAAAGTTTTCCACCAACTGGGCAGAACAGTGCTGGAAAAAGATCAATGGTGAATAAAGAAAGTAAGACTGAGTGTGAACAGTCAGTCCTGCCAGATCCAGAAGAGATGACTATGAGAGATCAGTGGGGACACCTGCTCAAATTACAACCACAGTCAAAACCCAACTATGATATTAGGTTGCACATCATTCAAGACTCCAAGGGAATTGAGTAACTGGGAGTGTATTGTACAGCCTTTTGTATAAAGCTGTGCCTGTGGTCTCAAATAGAACACAGTGAACAGTTTTGGCCTCCAGAGCTCAAAAAGGAAGTAAGGGGATTGGAAAAAGGGTGACAAGAACATTCAAGAGCCTGGGAAGACTCCTGACAGAAAAGGGACCAAAGATTTAGCCTTAGGAGATAGAGAAGAGGAGAAATGTTACAAGTATGGAAGATACTGCTTATACTGGCGATCAGAGGTCAGGAACTTAGTTTCTTCTCATCTCATAGCATAGGCCCACAGGGGTTAGGGATGAAGCCTCACAGTGGTTCAAAAAGATACTCATCGTGACTAATTTGGGAGGTGATTTTTAGCAGGATAGGTGACAGCCGCAGTCCTACAAAAGCCTAACTCCCGACAAATGTGCCTCTTCAGAGGGTTTGTTACTTAGTTACTTCATGCTCCAGTTTTCAAACTGTTACTTGAATTTTTCCTGATTCATTCCTCTTCTGAAATCCTATTTACATTCTGTAAGGGAAGTTATTAATACAGTGTACTGTGCTCATTTACAAAGTAAAAAGCCTTTGATAGAGATGTCTAGTGCTTGGGCTGTTACAGTGTCGTTCAGCTACTGCGAAACTTTAACATATCTTTTATAATATGCAATATCTCATGATTCTAGTTTGTGTGCTTTGGAAAAAAACCAGTGTCCTACAGCCACTTACTCAGGTGTATGTGAAATAAATGTGTGTGTATGGATGTTTGTGTGCATGCACAAAGGAATTTATAGATAAACATGGTAGGGCATCACTCAATAGGATGCAAATAAGAATAACACAGTTTGATTTTTTCCCAGTGGCTTTCATGACTTCCTTGTTTCAGGGTTGTACACAGATGGCTCTTCCCCAGTAGGTCCCAGTTCCCTTCACAGTGTCAGAAGGTTGCTTCTTGCTTTAATTGTTCCTTGAAGCAGAATCAGCACTTTCAACTTCCTTTCACTTTCCCAAATATTCTGCTGCTGTTCTGAGTCCACACATTCCTTGTGCCATAACAGTTCATGAGTCAAATTTTCCTAGAGACATGATGCAACTCTGAAGTAACATATCTGTTGATGATAAACTTGCTGGCAAGCATAGAAGCTAATGCATGGCCTTAGATATTTTTGCACTTCTTGGAGCACAGATATTAATGTAAACATCCCTGTGCCCTTTGTATTGATTTGAAGTATATGGAGACATTGAACAGCTGATCTCCAAAAAGATCTGTCATACAAAGCAATCCCTTTGTTTAGCTGGCTCTGAACAGTTCTCAAGAAATTAGATTTTTTTTTATTTTTAAAATAAGATGAGCAAAATTTCTGAAACCTGAGTCTGACAGAAAGATTTTTTTTTTTCTCAAAAATTGGTTAGATTTTTTAATATAAATATTATTAAGGACTGTCTCAAGCTTGTAAAGAGAGAAGTGTTTATTTAGAATGGCACATTTTTTCAGATAGAGATCAAGTACTAAATTATTCATTTTCCCCCTTTCTCCATTTTATTGCAGCTTTCATTTCTAGGTGGCTGGAATGATTAATGGGATGTGCTGCATTAGTGTCTTGTGTTTGGGTACTCAAATGATAGAAGCAGCTTCATGCAAAGCTTTTAGTTTGGGTGCAAGATTGGAAGATATTCTAAAGGCAGTGGGTTGGCCGTGGCACTTCCACTTCCCTGTATTTGGCCATAAATCAATTGTGAATGAATGTCCCATAGTAATTTTTTCATACAGTTTGAACTTGGGTAATGAAAATCCCTGCCCTGGAGTGAAATTGTGATTTTTCTAGACCTTGTTGAAACCATGATCAACATTTATGAAGGGTGATGATGTAAACCTGTTACATTTTCCTCTCATTTGCCTCTCCACCTCCTTCCTTTCTTCCTTTCTTCCTTTCTTCCTTTCTTCCTTTCTTCCTTTCTTCCTTTCTTTCCTTTTTCCCCTTCTCCCTTTCTTCCTTCCTTCCTTCCCCCCATCTGCCAACCTAAGGAGCTTTAAAATGTCCATTAGAGCACAGCTGTTGCATAGCAGTGGCTCTTACTGCATGAACAGTCATTTATCTGTGACAGATAGAGGAAACAGCAATAACCTAGATGAATGTGGCATGGTTCAGATCAACAACAGGAGGATGTGAGTAACTTCCTCATTTCTGAACACTTTTCCCCCTCTGAATCTATTGCATTCTCTTTTAATGTTGCTTGGTATAAAAGTACAGTTCTGCTTAAAGAGAAACTTTGCAGGAATTACACTGCCTCTTCCTCAGTTTCTGTATCAAATGCTCACATGCTCTTTTGTTTGTTTTCCTGGCAGTCACCAAATCTCTGAACTCTGAAGCTCAAGGGAGAGTAATTTCTTCCCTCACTCCTCCTCCCTCCCCATCTTTGCCATCAACTGAAGTGAAGCTGCCCATACTGAGTAGCCTCCCTGTCTGCTAATGGTGCCCCTTGTACCAGCATGGCAAACCTACTTGACCATCATATTGAAATACCGCACTTATGTGTTGTGGAATAACCTGCAATATGATGTTTCTTTGCTGCTTGGTTGATGGGTGTAATGTTGAGTTGCAATTTATTAGCCCTGAAGCAGAGATCCTTTCCTTGAGAAGGACCAGCTAGGTCTCTAGGAGGCATTTGGCAAGTCATATGTTAATAAGCACTTTTGTTTTTCATCCAATAATAAATACATACACATGCAAACTCATTTGGCTGCACTCTGCCTGAAACTAAGTTGCAGATTGTATCTGGCCCTTGGGCCAGGAATTCCTTGTTCCTGTATTAGACAGTGTCTAATAGTAGTTGAAAGAGAGAATTTTTAGAAATCATTTTGCAAGTGACTCTGGAGAGACAATGAATGTAAATCCTTGCAGACTTACAAAGACTGCAGTCAGAATACTGAGTGAAACTCAAAGTGCAACATAGCGGTTCCTCCCTCATCACAGGCTTCAAAGATTTAGTATTCAAAAGAATGTGGGAAATTGGGTCATTTCTGTACAGTTTAGAAGAGATCTGAGGTTACCAACTTTCTTGCTTTAGTCGTGCAGAAACTCTGAGTCTGGATTAGTAGGAAATCTGAACAGGATTTTCCTCTGCATTTAACATGAAAATCTAATAAATGTCATTTAACTCAGTGAGTGAAATTCTGTCACCATTGAAATGGATGTCAAAATTTCCATTGGATTTTGTGGGAATAGAGTATCACCCTATAAACATAAAACCAAAGTAGAATCTCTAGGTCTTTGATGGGGTTATTTCTGTTCAGGACACACTTGTAAGACTTTTTGAATATGTTGTTTTTAGAAAAGCAGTTTAGCTTTCTTACTCAGAAGTAATTTTTCTGCCATTTAGAAATGGCTAAAATTTACTTTTCAGGAAAAGCATCAGTTAGAGGGACACCTTAAAAGATCTGAAGGTATCAATGAGGTAGAGTTAATTACCATAAAATAAATATTCACTATCCTTCCTTCAAAAAGTTTGAATTTCTATTACTCTTCTCCCCCCTTGCTTTTGGTGAGTAATACAAAAGAGAGTTTCTGTAACAATTTAATAGTCCCTGAATAGTTTTTGGAGTTTATGAGATAGTATTTTATAACTACATTCTGTAAGCAGTGGTGTCTTTTGGAATGGCCATGAAATGTTATAGTAGAGATTTCAAAAAGACAGGGTCTTGGCATAAGTTTCTACAGGGAGAAAAAAAAAAATGACTTTGGACTGAGTATCTCACATGTCAGGGATGGCTCCAGAGCTGCCTGGCTTTGTAGGATGATGGGTCTGTTCCTTCAGGTGGGAATTAGGAAATGTAAGAACCTCCAGAAACTGGCTCAGAGTGAAAGTGCAGGTAGTGTTGTAGTGTCTCCAGCACTAAGAAGTAGCAGATGTCTCAGTGAGCTTATGTTGATACCTCTTTCTTATACTTTCCTATGAACTTCCTGAGCCAGAGAGTACAACAATAGAGTGTGGTGATGGGGGCAAAAAAACAACATCTGGTTTCTCTTTCTCTGTGACAGGGCTCTGAAATGAGTCTTGCTTTATCCATTTTTATCACAACACCTATATCTCAGTAATTGCCTGCTAGAAACTAGAACAACCTGACACTATTTTTACATGGAGCATGAGAGTAGTTAATATGTAAGTTGCATGCGAAAAAAATCTGACTGGGAGGAAGCTGAAAGAAAATCAGAAAGTTAAAGAGGGGGTAAGATAAAAGGGATGCATGGGTTTTGCTATATTTTAATTACTCTTTGAGATACTTCTCCCTTCCAGCATCTCAACATGCACGATAAGTCTGTTTTACCCTCTGCGAATGCCCACTAAATTTGATGTTCATTTCTTTTCTATATGCACCTGTTCCTCCAAACAACCCCGGGCCAACATTTTGTGTTAGTGTAGAATTTGCCCAAGAAAATAAAGTGAGCTTTGGTGAGGAAGAAAAAGAAATCTAGAGGTATAATAGCAGTGTAAGTTTAACGACATAAATTGATAGTTCACATAAAGATTATAAGACATTTTGGTTGCAGGCTGTTAACCAGGCTACCAGTACACTAGAGAAATCTAGCTTGCAATTGTCAGCATTCCAGAGTTTTTTTCACCACTAAGTAATTAATTTTTTCTCATGTCTGGAAGATTTAGCATGCCACCGTAGTTTCTTGTGTAATAATTTTTATTATATTTTAAAAAATTGTAACTAAAATGGGTTTTGATAATAGAATCCCCAAATACCTGAGACTCCACTTCTTTTGTTGAATGCCAAAATCAATTATAGTAGTGCTTGTACGTTCAGCTGGTTTAAAAGCAAAAATTGAGTGCAGATTTGAAAGCCTGATGAAAAATCAAAC
Organism: Anabacerthia variegaticeps; assembly: GCA_035583185.1. Taxonomy (NCBI): domain Eukaryota; kingdom Metazoa; phylum Chordata; class Aves; order Passeriformes; family Furnariidae; genus Anabacerthia; species Anabacerthia variegaticeps. The sequence goes on from JAWWEW010000078.1 coordinate 39,588,459, forward strand.
TGAAAAATACTGGAAAACATAGGCACCTCATTTTCTATGCATGTCTGAAACTGAACACAAAACAAAGGACTGCTGATTGTCATAAAAAAATGGACTCTGATCATAAAATATATTTTTCTAGTTTCGAAGAGGAACAGATTAAGACATTTGAACACCTCAGTTAGGCTTCTTAGATGTTGGCTTGAAGATTCTAAGCATATGGTGTTTTGGGTAAACAGAAAGCCACTAAAAAGATATTTGAAATCTTTTGGGATATATATGCCAATCAAATTCCCACTGGAATCTGACACTATTGCATGGAGCTTAGATCATGTAACCACAGCTAAACCACATCTAAAAAAGGAAGCAGCTAGCCAGAGCTAATTCTCTGGATCCCCTCCACAGTCAAGGAGTTAAGGAGGTAAATTCATCACACTTAATTTAGAAGCCTGTGTTGGAATTAAATGAATCTTCAGCTGCCTGAAGATTCTGATTATAACAGGAATGAGCTGGCTAGCCCAGGATATATGCTTGACCTCTGAAATAAAGTGAGTTAGGTGAGATGAATCCTGTCCCAAACACATTGTTTTGCTGCTGTGTGGTCTGGGTGGAATTGCAATCAAAGCAGTATTTGTGATGACTGACAATTGTGACCCAGTGTAAACTGCATAAAAAATGTTCAGGACAAGTGGTGTCCAAAATACAAGACAGGGAATGGATTCCGATGATTTTCCAGGGAGCCCCAGGATTGAAGCGTCTGAAAACTGCTGGGGAAGTTTGCATGGTTAGCGCTGCCAGCCAGCAATTAAGCCTAGCAACATGGGCTGTTTGCTGTCAAGACTGAAGCATATGAGTTGAGTACACGCTGTTCTAGAGGGAAGTTCATGGGCTGGCTGTTTTGCAATCCCAAGATGAAGGAAATACCCAGAGTTTCTGCTTTCCTTTCTCCTTTGCAAGTCTCTTTAAGGCAAGGGTTTGGAGGCACTGGGATTCCACTCAAAGTGGTTTAAGGGCAGGCTGATCTTTGCTATAAGGCTACATTGGTCAGTGACTGATGCCAGTCCTGTTAAAGAGGTGTTCTCACCAACTTCAGTGGCAACAGGTTTGGGCCTGTATTGAAGTTTGCTGAAGACAACAGTAATGGATGTTCTGTTTGTCCAGAGTGTTCAGAAAGACACAATTTAAGGGGGAAGGAGGAAACCCAAAGTATGCTGGACAAACAGAAATTAGCAATATTTAGCATACCTTGGTCTTTTCCCTTTTCAAAACTAATTTCTCTAGTGGCCTACAAGTATGACTTCTTCAGTCAGAGGGATGAATGCTCGTGGGTCTTAGAACTCTCTGCTATCAGCAAGCTCACAGAAAATGAAGCTCTCATTTGAAACAATTCCTATATTCTGCATTCATACAGGCACAATGGCAATGTATCAAATTAAATTATTTTTCTATGCCACTCTCTTTCAGGTCTTCAGAATCTGATGCATATTGGCACTTTGGAGAGGATTTATGAGAGAGGAAGAACCTGAAATAAAAATAGTTGATATGCCTCAGATTATGAAGAGTGTCTCAAAAGTATTTCCATTACACACATAATGTAAAATATTTTTTTGTTTTTATTTATCATCTCTCCTGAAAACACAATAATCCAATCAGGTCTAATAGTTTTTTTGATGTCATTGGTTTGGCAAGCCAATACACTGCCTAATTTCTTGTTTCTTTTTGGTATGACTGAGAAAATGGCCAAAAGCCAAGCTCAGAAGCAACCAATCTCAGCCAGTATGTCAGACCCTCTCAACTGGACTTTGGACTAGAATCCAGCAGAGATTACTTTTGTGTTGCTGATGGATGATTTCTTAGTCATAGCTCATAGGCAGTTTTATTTCTGGGCTGTCTAGAATATTTGACATTGTGAATAACGCATTGCAGCTGATATGCCTTGAAGATCCTGCAAAGATGTAAGCAAATGATATGGATTGTATCCAGCTGCAGTGACTGAACTGTAATGCATTACCACAACTCTTTGCCTGGTGTTCTTCTTTGTACAAAACATGTGAAATGCTGTCCTCTTTTGTGTTTCTGTACAAGCACTAAGAGAAAATTAACTGTACCTTAGCGTGTATAAGAATGTGTCCTTTGCATTCAACTCAGAAAAAGCAAAACTCCTGGCTACTCCTGTAACTGAATTGGAAAAACCCCAAACCTTCACTGAAAGGCTCCAGGCCCTGGAAAAATAAATGGAATGAAGAGGAATAGCTAACATTTTTAAGACTAGATAATACATAACATCACTAGTTGCCCATGAAACTATTCCAAACGTCACATACCATTCAAATGGAGTGTTCACTTTTTCCCGTTAGATCATGGATAATCAACTCGTGATGACTTTCAAAAGATTTCCTTCCTGCTCTTAGCAGATGTTCTGTGGACAAATAATATTGCAATAGTGTTCCAGCATATCTTTAGCTCAGACAATATTCTGTTTTCAAATTGAAAATCTGCTCTCCAGAGAGTCAAACTACCTGTTTAAGTTCTCTGGGTAAAGGTTAGTCATCCCTATTATGCTCTGCTCACCTTCTTGGTTTTTGATAAATATGGGATTAGGTGGTGAATCAAGCTTTATGGGGCTTATGGGGAGGAATCTTTCATTCTTTTTGTTACCTAAACATAGCATGGTATCAAGTATTCACCCATCGGTAGAAATTAATTTGGAGACAAAATATTGGGAGATGTCCAACTCCCAGTTTCATAATTGTCTCTTAGAGGTCAGGCTTACCTGATCATGTTGAAACTGATTTGAACAACCCACCTATCCTTAACAATGATTCCCCTAGGAAGAGGCCAAAGTTGTCCTTAGCCAAGCAGTAGAGGAAGAGAGTCATGAAACTGCAAGTGTGGTCTGATATGCAGATTTCTGGTACAGGTGGTAAACACCACTCTGGCAAATATAATGCACAGACTCTGGGTGGTATCGCTTGGTTATCCTATGTGGGCTGTAAGCTTATTGTCCTGTTCTCATCCTCCTCTTTCAGGACTAGCTGCTTAGCTACATGCTATGTATTGTCTTCAGAGATAAAAAACATAGATAACTGGATAGGGCAAAATCCCCCAAACATCAACAAAATTCCTGCTGGTTTCACCAGAACTAAGACTGCACATGAAATTACAGATTTACCTGATGGATCACTATTTTTCCATTCCTTCATGGCATTTCAGAAGATAATATTCTCCAAGGAACTCTTTTTTACCTGTTGCCTAAATGCATTTTTCACAGTAAAGATCAGAAGGTCATGTAAAGGTGTGGCTGTAGTTCACAATGATTATTTATTAGTGTTATCATTCATATTGTATTTCCTTGCCATACCCTTATGCCATAGAGTGATGCTATCAAAGCATAACAGATTCAACTAAGCAAACATTTTAAATACATTTGGGTAATTTCAAAAGCTAACTACATGCTTATACTATGAATCCTAAGTGAGACTGAGACTGAATTTGGTCCTGTGAAGGGCTAGGAGTTGGATTTGATGATCCTTGTGGGTTCCTTCCAACTTGGCACATTCTGTGATTCTATGAACCCCCCACCTGAGATTAATGAAGGTTCTCACCTTCTTCCCTCATCCCCCAGTTATGGCCCCTGTAGTTTAGTGTTGGATCTAGTGTAAAAAGACAAATGTTGAAGAACATGAAAAAACAGTAAACTGGGTTTTGTTAATTTTAAACTGTAATGGAATAAAAGCAAACAAGGGATGGTTCAAAACTGTGTTGATTCTGTGAATGAGTTTAACTGGAAGGTAGCTTTTTTTTTTTTTTTTTTTTGCCCCTCTGGCATGAATTCACTGTAAACAAACATGAGATTTACTAGGGACTAAAATGAGATGTCGCTCATGTAACAATGTAGCAACTATATTTCTTTTTCACTCTTGCATGATCTTTGCCTTACATTGTTCCTCTTGTTGCAACATAGATTACCCAGGAGCAATCTGCAGTTTCCCTCCTCTTGTGCAAAACCTAAGCCTCCTTGCAGTAATCTTGAGGTTTTATCCGGTGATATATAAGGAATGATTTCTATTACTACCAAATCCTCGAAGAGATCCATTGTGAAAAACTCTTCAAAGCACAGGGTGAGCTTTTCGAAGGTGTGTGCTTTTATAGGGAGTTGCATTCATGTCATCTCATGACGCGTCTTTGAAAGTCTCCCCCATATGACTAAGACCATGTGTGAGACTGTGTGCCTAATTTGTGAGCAGTCATAATGATGGGACAGTAATAGGCATGCAACTGAGCCTGCGTTTTGTTCATAACTCCAAGTGCCTTTAGCTGAATTTTCAAAGAGGCTGAATTCTCACATCTTCCACTACTTCAGTGGAGCTGTAGGTGCTCTGGGACTAAAAATCAAGCTACTGACATACTGAAAAATTAAAGCTGAGGTATGAATGAGTCAATCAAATATCTACTGTTCATTCCTAAGTCAGACTTACGAACTGAGTCTTTCTGAATTTAATGGAGGCTGCTACCTCTGTCTATTAGGAGATTTTCAGTTCCTGAATTTTTGGGTTTTGTCACCTTACTAGCCAAACTTTAGCCTTATGTAACTGGTTTTTTTTTTGTTCTCAGGCCCCTGCCCCATTTTATTTGGGTTTTTTTCAGGCATCTGGCAATGACAGAGCTTGGTGGATATTCTATCTTTTTTTGTCTTCATACCACATGTCTACATGCAACACTTCTCTTCCAGGTTTTGGATGCTCTGTTGGCTGAGACATGGTCACACCCTCGAGGCTGATATTCAGTCTTAATACATAGAAACAAAAATGAATAAAAATTCCTACCTAGCCTGAGTCAGCAAAAAGTACTTCTTCCACTAATATTTCCCACATTCTGTGAATGTTCATACATGTTCACACTTACATACGTGAACAACTCTGTTACGTTATTGGACATACTGGTATGTATGGTTAAACAGCCATCCTCATGCTTACAGGGAAAGGCATTTTCTTTGTTTTTTTTTTTTCCCTCCAGCTCCAACCTTTATAAAACATATTACACTTTGAAAAAATTGTGATGTTGGCTGAAAAAAAATATGGGCCTTTAAAAAATTATGCATCCTTTTTATTTGCCTCCTGGTTTTTTATCTTTACCTTCAGCTTGGTGATGTTTTCAAGACTCCTTTATTCAACCACAAAGGCTAAAAGCATCTTGGTTTTTATTTTAAAGCAAAACATGAAATCCTTACACAAACATATATTTGAGGGAGCTGGACTTTGAGAAAAACACCAAATCAAAAGACACAAAATAAAATTATGAGCTGGGGGTAGAGAGCCTTAGAGAGAGCAACCTAAAAACATAAAAGAGTGTATTTTTGGCAGTTCAAAACTTAGAGGCACTGATGTAAAGACTCTTGAAACCATGTGAATTTTTAAGACAATGGAGTTTCAGGAGTCTCTCTGCCTTGCAATGCTTAATTTAGACCCACTATCAAACAGGTCTGAACTTCACTTGGACAAGAACTTAAATGTCTGGATTCTTGCAGGCACTAAAGTGTTATTGATGAGTAGATGCAGGAATTTTGTCTTGCTTGGTTATATATGTTGGCATTTTTCACTGCAATAGCTGTAGCTGTTTGCAATGCTGTCTGTAACCACCTCACTCGAGGATGGATTTTCCTGCCGTGCCATTGCCTTTGATTCTCGTAAAGCACCCATCGACTGTGAAGAAAACAGCAGTGCTTAAGCATAGTCTATTCAAGTACATTCAAAATACGTTATTTTTAGCATTATTGTTAATATGAAATGTTCCACCAACCAGCTGGAATTATGCAAATCCTAGCACATGCGTTCCTCACTAATCTGCACTCTTGGATGTACTCTTTACATTCATTTCATTTTATGAATGTCTTTCCAGCATACTTCCCTACAATAGGAGATTGAAAAGCCTGCAATTTTCTTCTTGCCTGATTCTCCCATTGGGTTTTGTTAGTATTCAAAAAATAAATTGATGTCTTCTTTTTTTTTTTTTTTTTTTTTTTTTAAGGCTAGATTGAGGGAAAAAATCAACCTGCCAGCACAGATGAGTGGGGGGAAAAGGGAAGGCTCACAAACTGCAAAAGCTGGGTTCTTTAGGCACTTCTTGGGTGACTCACTGTTTGCAGTAGAGTCACCAGTTAAGGCAGTCATGGAAGGGGCTCTGAAGGTCTGATAACTTTTTCAATATCTTGATCTTGAGCCAAAAGCTCATAACCTCTGTCACCTTCACTGGTATCACCAAAGTATCGTGTGCTCTGGGACAATTTCTACATGAGAGGAAAAGGAAGAAGTGATGGTTCTGAGATGCTGGCCTGTTTTACATATGTCTGTTTGCGGATCAGGAGGACATAAGCATGACCCTTGTCATCCTCATCATATCAGCATCCTTGCTGTAGAGATAACACAAAACCTCTGTTACATGTTTTTCCTTCTTGAATTTGGGCACTTCACCTGTTTTAAGAAGCTTGTATGGGTGTCCTGGTCCTCATATGTCTTGCAGCCCTGTCGATCTATGGGAGCAAGCCTTCAGTGCCTTCTGACATCTTCATAGGCAAGGCTGTGGGAAGGATTTCTGTGGAGCTGTGGTCCACCTGCTGCTGGAATTGTTCTCAGTTTCTTGCACTCTAGAAGATTTCTGAGGAAGCTGGAACATTTGTCCCAGAGGTGGGCAGCCTTGTTCCCTGGCTTGAATTCCCATGGTTAAATGACATTCTAAATCTCTGGTATATCCTCACCTTGTAAGTCGTCTGTTTTAAAGCTTTCTTGGAAAACTCATTCAATTGTAAAAACTTATTTACACCTCTAGTTCACCTTGTCTTCTGATAAAGCTCTTTTCAAACCTGGTAGCTTCAATAATTTGTTGTGTCTCTTCATTTTTGCTGAACTTGTGATTTCCAAATTGAATTGGTACAAGGTTTATTTGCTGCTGCTGTTTTAGTTTTCTACAATGGAAGATAAAACACACAGCATGATAGGATTTTTCAGGCGTTTTCTGACTAAAGCAATAAACCAGCTCCAATGGCTCCTAATCAAAAGCTGGTGATATATTTCACATTAACTCTTCTGGGGCAGAAATGATCCACCCTGTGTCCTGTGTGCTCATAGACTACCTAGCACCTTTGGGTCCTACCCACAAATTTTGATGGACATCGGGATTTTTCATGGCAAGATTCTTGCTTTGCCCGAGGTCGTCTCTTTTCCTTAAGCAAGAGGGGACATTCTGAGTTGGTATCACTGTGCACAAGAGTTTTCTCACTTTTCTAACAAAAACAAACTTGCAGATCTGGTGGGCTAGACACGCAGTCTTCCACACTGACCTAGAGCTCCAAGGAGTGATGGGGGTTTCTTTCTTGATTGCTTCAGTCCTGCTTCCTAACTACCCTCGTTTCTGCTATTTTTTTGGTCCATTTAGGACCTGACTCTGATCTAGGTTGACTAACACTTTTCTTAAACAAATGGAATCTTCACTGAGATACTGTTCAAAGAAGGCAAAAAGGAAGGGAAGAGCACTCTGTTACTAGTTTGAAAACTTCCCTACATCTGGCCTTTATTTTGCTAGTTCAGTTTAGTCTTTTGTAAACTTTATGTATTGGCAGGTCAGTCTTACCCAATTTACATGAGATTATTTGATTGAAACTTACTGATAAAGTGACCAGACTGCATTTGAATGCTGATTTTAAGTATTCGGGCACTTGAACTGTTTCTCTGGTGTAATGGTTAACCATAACTCTTAACCCCATACACTTATAGTATGATACCATGATTGCTTTACAACCACAACTAATTTTTTTTCTATTTATTCCTTCTACCAAAAAGTTTGCCATGTAAAACAATCTGTCCTGCTTAATTTGATATGGTTTCTGGTTTCCTAATGTTTTCATAGAGTTGCAAAATGTTCTTGTTTGGAATTATGGCTGTTTACATGACCTCTGTTTCATGCTGAATAGCTCTTGGTATGTGATGTTGCTCTGAATAGTTTTCAGACTTCCCTAGATGAAGATTTTAACTAATTATGCCATAATTATGAGTATCATAGGAGCATAATTACGTGTGTCAAACTCCTTATGAGTTGCATGAAACAAAAAGCCTTATCAGATGATTTTTTAACTCTACGAACTTACACATTCATAACATAGGAAAGTAAGTAAAAGAATGACAATTGGGTTTTGATCGATTTCTAAAACACTTCTGTCTCCCTTAGGTCAATCTTCTGTTTTGGATCCCTTCAACAGATTCTGTAGGAAAGAAATAATCTTCCATCTGCATCCATTTAATGGCTGATACTGTGGAGTCCAGATAATGGGTTAGAGCTGTGCAAATGATAAATACCTCACACAAAGCATGGACAAGATCTATTAGGAATAGTGTAAAACTGGCAGCAGCACCTTTTTACTGGCACTGTTGCAATATTATATATAATTTTTGACAAAGACACCTCCTGATAGCTGTTTTAAATAATTTTAATAGACAACTCAAAAATCTGCAAGATTAATACTTTAGCATTTGTCAATAAGGGCTTAACTTCCCACTAACTGGAATGGAATTTCTGTTTTTTCTGGGTGCATTTCAGTCTTGGTGATTTCCTCTGTGAAGTTTATAACCTCCCTGTGGTAAATGCTGAGTTGCGAAAAGCATATGCTTTTCAAAATGGGAATACAACTCATTCAGCCTAAGGCAAGATTCCTACCTGGTATAATTCTTCTGTATGGAGAAAATTCCTCCATGCAGGAAAAGCTATTCTCATAAGAATCTGTTCCACAATGTATCATTTTTTTTTAATTGAATGGGTGAAATAGGTGCATAACTCTTTTAGGAAACTTCCTAATCCAAGGACCTGAGTTGCCACTGGCTAATTATCTATGATAAAAAATTCTTTCCTATTGTCTTATTCCATCTATAATATGTAAGCACAGTCTTAAAAAGAATCAGCAGCACATGATACTCTTTAGAAATCAAAACAGTTTCAGCAAATCTGACAAAAAGACTGGAAAGATGAAATATGTTTCTACAACATATTTTTCTGCTGCTGAGAGAGTGTCAAAAAGTGGAGGCGAAGGGTAAAATTATAAAAGAAATATTAAAGAGAGAAGGAAAGAAGGAGACTGAGGAGGGATCCTCCTTAAAACATACCACATTTCACTTTGTTTAGTAATGCACACATCCTTTTTCCTGATCCTCTTTGCAATGTCTGGATTTTGAAGCAGAGGAGACTTCCTCAAAGAGGAAGCAACGGCTTCACCCTTACACACTGGCTGCAGCCTCTGGGGTTTAAGAGGCTGAGTCACCTCTGCACTCCTCTGGCCTGCACACCTTCCCCCAGAGATCTGGCCATGCTCCAGGCCCAGGTCTTGTGCTGGTAGGGAGCTGGAGGGCACTGGGGGACACAGGGCTCCAGCTCTCTCCACTGCATGCACATCGTTCTGAAGGCCTTGGTCTCTTCCCACACTGTTATTGTTGCTGCTGTTGTACATAGCACAAGTATGAAAGGCTTTAGGCGCCTTTAAAACACAATTCAAATACTCCAAGAGAAAGTCTGGTGCAGTCATGGATTAGAATTTAAATCCATCTCAATAGACAAAACTCCTGGCAACTCTTGGCAATTCCCAATTCAGTTTCAATACGAAGCAAATGGATGCTGAGACGGAATTTAAAGGCAGTGAAGGAAAGCAATACCATTTTGCTGTGGGGTCAAGTAGAAATAAAACTATTTGCCTCTGTCTTAAGAAATGTTGACAGATTTCAGCACCCAGAGGGAAGGAGTGGTAGACGATGGATATAGCAGCGAGAAACTTGTCTTAAGCAATAAGCTGAAGCTCACCAAGAAGTGACTGGCTAGTGATGGTGCTTTGTGAGGTCCAACAAAATTATGCTGGGAACTTTAGAAGTGGATTGATGTGGTCTGCAAAGAGCAGAGGTTTTCAGTTGCAGGCAGCCTTTTACAATATGTCTGTCTGTGACTGGACTAATGTTTGGAGATAGAGGGCCAAGTTCATGCCATCTGATACTCATCCAAATCCAGACGGCACTGGAAGGCACAAATAACTTTGTTTTTAAGTGGATCTACTTTTTTGTAGAAGGTTGTTTTGACACCTAGGTGTTTGATAGAACCCTAACACTTGTTATCATTCTTTACCTGTACAATTTATTCTATCTTTTCCTTGCCACAGCTGTGCCGGTTGGCACATGCTTTTATTTAGAAAGTGGGAGAATGGCAGGGACCATGGCTCAGCCCACTGCTTCTGTTCCTTTATTCCCCCACATGGAAGCAGAAACAAAGTTAAATTGCAAGGCATCAGAATTGCTGAAGAGCAAAGTGCTAAGGCAGGATTATAATTGATACAGAGCAAAGTTACCGTATGGTGATGTTAAGCCAAATATTTTTGCAACATTTCTAAAAGTGGGAACATAACTTTGCAAACAACTAGGAAGTGCTTACAAATTGCCTGATGTGAATTGCTTTTCTTCATTTAGCAATTTTTTTGAGAACTGAGTGGTTTTGCTCTATTATAGCAGTTAATTTGATATAATGCAATTGGTGTAAATCATGTAGTTAGCTTGATTTATGTCATTTGTACCCGCAAAAATTTGTTTATAAACCAAGCCCAAAGTGTCTTTCTTAACACCAAAAGTACTTTTTTGACAACTGCTGCTGTGAAGTAGAATACATATTGCCAGGCAAACAACATTTCAATTGTATTTTTGATTTCTTTATGGGTTGGGGTAGAGAAAAGACTTGAATTATTAATTACAGAACTGTGACATGTTGTGGTAATTTCTTTGCAGATTTGGGAATTTCATTTTCAGAAAAAAAAAGTTATTACGTTCAAAAGACATTTGGAGAAATAGAATGGTGTTTTTTCACTAATGTATTTCCAGTAAAAATGGAGATTTAATGATTTTCAGAGATCTATAATTGTATGCTGACAGTTCCTCCACTGAGGGAAGACCACTCTACTGAGGAGCAATTGTTCCACATGTGGATGATTCAGAGTTCCTTTTGCAATGGATTTTGTGGCTTCTGTAGATATTTATTATGGCATTTTAAAATATCATGGACCAGTCTTAAGGCAGTGAGGTTTGCTGGATGGTTCTTCTCTCTCAGGATTCTCTTCTGTTGAATTCTCAGGAATCAATGAAATTACACTTGTATGAAATTGCTGTAAGAGGAAAACAAGATTAGATGCATGCAGCTATTTTTACATTATGCCTCTTTTATTATCATCAGCAAAGGAACACTATATATTTCAATGTTTTAAGTGTTTAAAAAAAATGGCTGTTGTTTGATCCAGAATACTTTGAATAACACATCTAGTGAGTGTTAGTTTATGAATCTTTGAAAATCAGTGTACAAATGAACAGCTTAGGTTTCCTGTTAACAACTGCACATATATAGGTCTTTTGAGGGGCTCCAATAGCAACAACATGCAGTGTGCTCCCAGTCACACCTCCCCTTTCCCTGTGCACAAAGCTGCCATATGTTTCTTCAGCTTCTCTGTCAGCTTCACTATTCTTGTTCCTTTTAAATGCAAAGCCTGGAAGCTAGATGTGAATTGCCTCTGGAGCAGGGCAGAACTAGAAAATGTGACCCTCTGGGAGGGAAATTCATTATGTGCAAATGCTGCCCAGTGGCATAAATCAGCCCCCATGGAGCTTGGGAGGAGTATTTCACCCTCTTGAATCTCTGCCAGTGCTAGTTAAGCTGAGAGTCAGTTTAAGCATGTTGCATACACGCTCTTCCTAAAGAAATGGGAAGAGTTTTTTTTCCAAGATTGCTGTGTCTCTTTCCATTGAATAGACCAAATCCCATTCCAGTATAGGGACAAATTGAATAATTTGGTTTCATGCATTCTTGAGACACTGTCTTCTTGCTGTGCTGCCTCAGCACCATTCTCTGGGGAGCTGTCACAAACCCCCAGCTAGTGCAAGTCAGGAAAGCAAAGTCACTGGCAGGGCTAGTTCCTAGGGTTTTTGCTGTCCCCAAAATCTGACTCTGTCCAAAATCCTGATGATGCAGCTCATTTGGCTCAGGGCAAATACACATTTTGTTATACATAACACAGACATGATTACATTTTCCATTTGGTAAAGTCATAGTGTAGCTCCAAGTCCTCTAAAAATAGAGACATGATTCAAGTTGCAAACAAGATGGAAGGATTTCAAATGGCTGCATTACACATAGAGCAAGCACAGTATAATTAATAGGAAAAAGCTGGTCTGGGGACAAGGGCTATGCTCCCTTTTTCTAAGCAAATGTGTACTCGTGAAGCTGTGCAAATCAAGTGTTCCACTGTTGCAAGTAGAGAGTCTGGTTTACTTAAAATGCAGGCTGTTGCAGACTTTACCCTGCTGAAATGACAGAGCAAATAAACAATTTTTCTTAACTCACTGACCCATTTGTTTATCTGCTGAGTTGCCAAATATGCATTTACAACAGATGTTTGCATGCATGGTATGTCTATCTACAGTATTCTCCTGCACCTTTTCTTAGAGACTGAGGCTGTTTTAGTGGCTAGTTTTGCACTCTGTCTGCTGTTACCCACAGCAGCCTCACTGACCTCTGCAAAAGCCAGCTTAAAATTTAATTGTAATTATTACTGTTCAGGTTAGGAGCATATGAATAGGGTGTTGTTCTTGGCTCTGGGTGCAAGGGTCCAATATGCCAAATAGCATTTAATGGATAAATAGGAATTGTGTCTGTCAGGCTGGGATATCAAAGCCTTTTAAAATGATGCCAACATTAGTTTTTCAGGGAGAAATATTGGGGCAGAGACTTTGCAGTTTGTTCAAGACTGCAAAACAAGGTGAGGAGCAAGTCCCAGGCTCATTAAAGAAGGAGACATACTCTTTAAAAAATCACTCCTGGTTTATACAATCAGGAGTTAGGGCAATAGGCTCTTGGGTCTCTGAAATTACAAATCCCATCCAGGGATCTGTCTGGGCTACTTGTGTGATCTCAGCTGAGTGAGTCATTCTGGCCTCACATCTCTAAAATGAGGATATTAGCAATTCCCTAGTCTAGAGGTCTGAGGAGGTTAAATTCAGGTAGGAAAGGGAAAGGAGATGCTTAGATGTTCTTACAGGGATGAAGCTAGAATACAGCCTTGGTGGGCTGTTTGCACCAGAAAAGTCATTGAATCATGGAACCATAGAATGGTTTGGGTTGGAAGGTACCTTAAGGATCATCCACCTTGCCGTGTAAATGGACACCTTCCATGAGATCAGGTCTTGATCACTTCCAGGGATGGGTCATCCACAACTTTTCTAGGCATCCTGTTTCAGTGCCCCACCACCTTGTAGTGAAGAAGTGCTTTCTAATCTAAATGTACTCTCTTTCATTTAAAGCCATCAACCCTTGTTCTATCGTTATATACCCTTGTAAAAATTTCCTCTCCAGCTCTCTTGTAGGCCCCCTTTAGGTACTGAAAGGCACCCTAAGGTCTCCCTCAAAGCCTTCTCTTCTCCAGGATGAAATGTATTCTTTATTTTCTACATAAGGGTTTGGAAATTTAAGAATGAGCTGCCCAGATACCTGGAATTTTCAGGTTGAGAGGACACAGCCTCAAGCTGTATCAGAAGAGATTCAGGTTGGACACAAACAGAAATTTCTTTATGGAAAGGATTGTTAAACATTGGCCTGAACTGCCCAGGGAGGTGGTGGAGTCACAGTTCCTGTAGGTGTTCAAGAAATGACTGGATGTGGCACTTGGTATAGTTGTGTGCCTTGGTCTAGTGGGTAAGATGGTGATCAAAGGTTGGACTAAATCTCAGAGTGATTCTGTGATTTTCCAAGGACTGAGAAGGAGAAGGTTCTGTCCTTCTCTTACTCTCCAGCATGTTGGTCTACATTGCTGTTGCCATCTCCCTTTAGGAACCACAGATCCTGTAGAGGGAAATGATACACTTCAAGTTAAATACATGTTATGTAAAGAGTAGTTTGTAAAATAGCATATTTATTTAGAAATAATCATTGTACCCTACAATTAACAGCAAACATTATGCTCTCCTCATAATAAATATTTTAAAATATATTTCTAAAGTACCATATTTTTGATTTTTCAGAAATATAAAGTCCTAGGCAAAGATTTGAAGTTTACATCAAAATAATATTCATACATGCTGCTCTATGTAAGCATTCAAATATAGTCAGTGTGCTTTTAGGAGGCGTTATGTATGTTTTTAATTTATTTGCTCAGTTGACAGTGGTTTTAGTGTTAAAACAGTAAGAAAAGCAAAAATATAAGTATTCCGATTTAGATATCCGTTGTTTATTTCCTCACTGTTGCACATGAATGAAAACAATATGAACCAAAAAAAGAGAAAACAAACCCTCTGAAAACATAGAGCGATGTACTGCAGCACACACCAAGTTTCTCACTGGAACTTTAACAAGATTTATTGGTTTCTGATTTGTGCCAAGGCTAAGGTTATGACCAACCCTGACTCCTTGCTGTTCCTGTGGACCAGCAGTGCTGAGCCTGCCCATGTAATTATCTGTTTTTTTCTGTCCTCCTCATCCTTATGGCAACTCGGCTCCCAAAACCCCTGGTCTACCTGTAGGGTGATGCCTTGCTCTTTCAGCCTCACCTACTTGCACAGGGGGTTTCCTGAGCACAGCTGACACAGCAGACACCACCAGACATCCCAACACCCTTGCAAAGCAGGCAGTCAGGAGTCAAACTAATCACCTTGCTCAGAGGTTAGACCTAGGTGTCAGTGTGAGCACAAGGACACCAGCTGGAACGTGTTAGCTGGGGAGTCACACCAGTTTCAAACTGGACTTACATGGATGGGTGCCAAAGGTTTGGTGGTTTGCAAGACCAAAACGTCTTTATCGTCAAAGAACCTGCAGGTAAGCACTGTCCATCTGCTGCCACAGAGCCGCCTTTGCCTTACTGTGTGCTGCCTTTGAAGTTTGAATTGTTCGTTGATGTACAGGGACATGGCAAAATCCAGATTAAAAGAACCACCAAGTCTCACTCCATTTGATCTTGTCATTTCCTGTTGCTGGCAGTAGATAACGATGGAATAATTTGTTACTATGTTAGAACTCTGCAGCATTGTTAATTCTCCTAATCTAGTTTAGCCCATAGGTCGGTCATGGGAAAAGAACAAGAAATTTTCCAATAACTCTCTTGTTTCTCTTTTAAAGAATGTTGAGCCTGGTTCTGTGCTTGAGACCAATTAGTTTTGAGGCTGTTAAGAATAAATTGCTGATACCCTACAATCCTCTTAATTGCTATCCTGATCAATGACACGCCTGCTTAATTGGGATGATTGACAGGCAACTAATCCTGTGCAATGCATTTCAATTACTCTAAACAATGTATTAATGGCCTACCTGTGTTTAAATGACACATTTCCTGTTGTCTTCTGCCACTGTAAGCTTATCATAAGAGTTAGAGAGATGGAAGCTTGAGAGGAGATGTCGTACTTATGCAGCCCCTTGCTTTCTTCCTGTTGTTCTCCACTTCTATATCACTCAACTTTATCCCAAATATTTAATACCACATTATTGCATGTACTCTTAAACAAAATTCACCAACTGCAGTGGAGTTTTTTCCCTTGTCCTGACACCTGGAAGAATCACTTAATTGGTTGTTTTCTGTTTACATTGTGCTAACTGGAGTGTGCCATTACATGTAGCTTCTCACTTTGTTTTCTAATGGTATAAAAATGTGTAATTGGACAAGCCAAGGTCTTAACTATTAGAAAAGAATACTAATAAGGTATATTAATGTTCTCTTGTTATTAGGGGAGCTCATTTAAAAAATGTCAGTGTTTTAATGATAAAAGAGAAAGTTGTCTAGAAAAAAAAGTAAAAACTCATTTCATTTTAATTAGCTCTAATTAAAAGATTAATAGATTTTAAGGACTGAAGGAGTCATTGTGATCTTTGGAGTTAGTTCCACAGGACATAGTCACATAAAAGAAACCAGATCCAGCCTCTGATGGTACATCAGTGTGCATACAGCAGATATCTACTGCTTAGTGGTCATCTAGGCCCATTATTCTGTCAAGAGGGAGGATGTGATTTTCACCTCTGAAGTCAGATATCTAAACCAGTATAAATTGACTGTATCCTAGACTAAGAAGACTCATAGGTCAAAAAGGGAATTGAGAGTGACTAGGTCATTATGGTGAATGTCAAGTTATAGATTAGATGAATCTCACTGTGTCTCATATATCCTACAAATAGTGAAATAAGGAATGCTTCAACAGCCACTGCCTTAGCTTGGAGGAGTCTGAACTTGCAGAATATTTTGTTCCTGAGACTCCTCATGCCGCTCTTCTCCCTGGTGCATGTGACGAGGGCTGCTCTCATCTGAGCAAGCATTTTCATACAGAGACAGTGGAAAGCTTTCAGTGAGGGGAAGCCCCCTGACTGTGTGTAGGTCCCATGCCTAGCTACTGCAGGTCCTTTGAAGGGAAGCTGAGTGACTTGGTGATGTGGGAATACATTCTGGTAGCTCCTCTGCTAGAGTAAACAGGAACTGGAATTATATCGGAGCACACTGTTTCAGGCAAGAGACAACTCTCTGACTTTTAGCCATGTGCTCCTAAGCCTCTTGTTGGCCACCACCTTGCAAGTATGGTGACCTTCCTCTAGCACATACTAGTAAGGGTATAATAGTTTGGGTTGGAAGGGACCTTTCAAGGTCATATTGTCCAACCCCCCTGCAATGAGCAGGAACATCTTCAACTATATAAGGTTGCCCAGAACCCTATCCAACCTGGCCTTGAATGTTTCCAGGGATGAGGCATCCCCCACATCTCTGGGGAAACTGTTCCAGTGTTTTACCACCCTTATAGAAAAAGATATTTCCTCCTTGTATCTAGTTCATCAAGAGGCAGAAGTGGCTGTTATCTTTTTAAGTCACTCGAGAAAGAAAGGGAGCTCTTTTCCATACAAAAACATAATGATCAGGAACATATTCAAACTTTTTCCCCCCCCAGTAGGGAAACTGAAGTCAGTTGCTGTCCAGCTGGGTTCATTTGAACCTCACTGCCCTGAATCTGGGGAAACTTCCTTAACGCGAAGGCTGTTGTAACAAAGGTTCCTGTGCAACTTGTATTTGAAAATTCATCCCTGCTCTTCTCATTCTCTAGTGCTACAAATCCTGAACCACCCAGTACCTGTGTTTGTTGACTGGGGAAATGTGACCTTCCTATTTCCCTTGTGGTCCCTCCAGTTCAGCAGGGAAACCTGCCTCTGGTTCTCACAGCTCTCATGCATTCACAGGAGGGACAGTGTCAATGTGGCAGCCTTCTTCTTAGCATTGCCCATTTGCTTGGTTTAATTGTATGATCAGAGTGTGGTTTGTTTTGAACAGTCTCTTTGAAGTGTTGTCCTGGTTCTTGACAGGACAGGGTTAATTTTTACAGTAGACAGGAGGGGACGTGGCCAGGACCTGAAGGTTATTCTATACCACCTTATGTAATTTTTTGGGAATGGGGGTGTGTCTTAGTTTGAAGGGAAACTAAGATATTTTATTGGCCAAGAAATAAAATAATCGCTCTTCTTAAATTTAGAAA
>JAWWEW010000078.1:39606089-39724148 GCA_035583185.1 Anabacerthia variegaticeps
ATATTTACGGACAGCAGGTGGCGATGTCGTGCCCGGCTAGCTGGTCCGACTCTGCCTGGAATGGCGGCAGCAGCAGCGGCAGCAGCAGCAGCAGTCGTCGGCTTCCAGGGGGCAGGGGTCGGTGACACAAGAATCCCGCAGCAACACAGTCCTCAGTGTAGAAATAGCTGTTGCAGTGTCCGTGGGTGGTTGGCAGAAGAAACCCAGAGAGCAGATGGCACAGTTCTAATCCTCCAGCGACGCAGGACCTGGGATCTGTGTCCGCGCTCTCTCTCCTCCGCGCCGAGGTCTGTGCTCCTTGACCTGCGCAGAAGTCTCAGGAACAGCACTGACACACACACACACACACACACACACACACACACACACACACACACACACACCCCGTTCTGGGGAGAGATTAGAACAGCAGCTCTAGCTTGAGTCGTTAACAAAATATGCATATCTGTGGTGGCCTTTGTTAATCACTGTAGTTATGCTAATGCATTGCCTCCAAGCTTTTGGAAAGAATTCAAAAGGTTTGAAACTATAACAGGGTGAGAGTCTCTTCCCAGTGGGCAGTGTGGAGGAGGGAGCAGTCAGGTATTGGCTATTATTGGGGGTTTTCCATGTGAATTGTTCACCTCTTTCTTGTATTCTTGTATTATTGTATTTCTTGTATTATTGTATCTTGTCATTAGTATTGTTGCTGCTACTGTTCATTGTCTCATCTCTTTGCCATTTCCAGTAAACTATTTTTTTCTCAACCCATGATCTTTAACATTGGTGCCTCCAATGATCCCCTCCAGCACACCACAGAGTGAGGGGAGGAGCCAGGGGGGAGTGAGTGAATGGCAGATGGTTTCGAGAGTCTCAGTAGGAGCACTAAATTGGAGACTACCACTCCTAAACCACAAGTGTGTATTTCTTCCCCTGAACAGGGATCCTCTACATAAATCAAGTGTTTGGATTCAGCCTGGCAGAAGGAAGGGACATCAGGTTTAGGATTTGAAGGTCCTAATAGGGAAGTCTTCATGTCTTTGTTTTTGGGGGTGTTGTGTGGTTTTGTTTGTTTGGTTGGTTTTGGTTTTTTTTGTGTGTGTGTGTGTGTGTTTGTTTGTTTATTTAATTGCATCCTCAGTCTGATATTCCACCATGATTCTTGATAAACTTGTAGCTAAATCATCGGTGCCACCCTTCCAGGTTTCACTTACTTAACTCTGGCTTTGCAGTACAGCAACAACATAGCCCATTTTGACTTGGTTAAATTCTGCTTTTAGAAATCTTTATCCTGACCAAATATCTGCTGATGTGCTGTCTTAAGTACATAAAGCAATGATCAGGTGACTATTGATTAGCCATAGACAACATACCTTAGACCATCAGCTTTACAGTAACAGATAATATCTCTGGTATATATTGTTAATAAATACAATTTAAAAAAAATTCAAATAGAAAAAAATAGGTTGATTCTTTATTAGAGATTTTCATTTCTGTACATCCCTTTCATATTTGCTTCTATTTATCCTCTTACTGTTGCGTTTCTTGAGATGTGTTGTAGTGTAATTTATGATGAACAGACAAATGCATTGTTTTCACAGCACTTACATATGTGTAAAATAAGCTTTTTTATGCTATAAATTAAATCTCTGGAGAATTGTAAAGACAGACTTTAAGATTTCTACCTTTGCTACAGAGCTTTGCAGCTCTCAGTCTTATTATTGTCTTTATATGTATAATCACTAGCCCAGGGACAAGCTTCCTTACAAGTAAGAGTGTGTAGTTGCTGAATCTGTATTTTTAAAGAAATCTTTCTTTGTCTGACAGTTACTCCAGAGAGCAAAGAGAAAAGGACAAGTGTTTTCTCAGATGTTGATTTCATAACAAGGGCAGGAGACTGAGGAGGTTGGAGTATTAATGTGCTCTTTTAGGTGAACAGAGGAGAAAAGGGAGTACTGATATGTGAGAGGAGTCAAACCCCCAGCAGGATATTGTGTAGAAGACAGGACTAAAGGAACAGGGATGAAGGCAAGTTTTCAGTGACACTGCATGAAAATTAACAATGGTGGATTGCTTGGAGGGAGTATTGGGACAGAGCGAGGGCTGGAGTCCAGGAGCAGCGAGGGCTTCTTGGGATGTTGGGGCAGAACATGGCAGCAAGGGCCTAAGCCACCTGCCCTGGTCAGGAGCAGAGCAATTGGGGGTCACTGGAGCAGCCCCAGCCCCAGTTATTGGGCTGCTCTTTGGGGATAGGGAAGGAGTGAGGCTGAGACAGAATGGGCCACTCCCTGGGATATACATGGCTCACCCCTAGGACAGTCAGGGGAGCAGAGCAATCTGTGTGAAAATGAGTCTGTCTCTGCCTGTCCATCCTGGTGAGCACAACAGCAGGAGAGAAGCATGAACACTGGCCAAAACCAGTGCTACACCAGGGGATGCATGGGAACTGCAGAGCAGGCTGCTCCCAAGGTGGATATTGGCCACTGCCAGGACAGAAGGGAACCGAGACAAACTTCCATGGGATAGAGGAACGGGGTGATCAGGCACAAAGCCTTTTCATTCAGCTTTTCTCTTTGTGATGTTGCAGTCACAAAGGCAGCCATTTCTTTTGCTTGAATTGCTTCTCTGTATGCACAGCACTAGGTTGTGTGGGCTGGGTACGTGCAGTGAGTGTAAGCCACCAGGATTGTAGTTTATGAGCAGCAGAAGATGCTCCTAGTAGGAAAGACAAGGTGTGAAGGTGTGTGAGCAGAAGGAATGGGGGCCTGTGGACTCCTTGCATGTGTATGTGGATGTAGCATGTCTACCTAATGTACAAGGAGGGCAATCTTCAGCAATGTCTTTCAATATTCTTCCCTCTGAGAAGTGGGACAGCACTTCAAGTAGACTTTTGATGGCTGTCTTCATGAATAATGCTAATTTTGTCATAATACAGAAAGTTTAAAACTTTAGCTTTTGTACAGTATGAAATGAATGAACAGTGCATCAGAAACATCTGTCAGGTTATAGAATAAAGTCTTAATTAGCATTTTTATGCAGTGTGGAATAATTCATGCCAGGACATCAAAATTTGTCATCTCAAATGTATGGGAAAAACACATTTTCTGGTCTTTCTTGTTGTTCTCAGGCTGGAGGAGGGAGAAAACAGAGTTGTACCATGTTAGCACCAAAGAAAGTCTGCAGGGTGCAATGCAGTAGTATGTGCATCTTCAAAGCACCTACAAATAGGAATTAACACATGGATATTGCACTGGGATTCTGTGGCAGGGATAATGCTGCAGTCCTATCAAGAGTTCAAGGGTGTGATTTTCAAAAACACTTAAATGACTTTGTAGCACAAATTCAAGTCAGTGACACTTACGATTCTGTTACCTAAACCCTGTGTTGAGTTCCAGCATATGTTGGCACTGAAATAAAGATAGCAGCAAAAAAAAAAGGAAGAGGAGAAGAAAGACCTCTATTAATGATCTGAGTTCTGGAAAATCTGTCACTGTCACATTGCAAATTCCTTGTGGTTTGATTATTACAGAATTGCAGGTATGGCTATGAAGAAAGTAGCTGCCTATTCAGTCTAGAAAATGAAGTATTTTGCCAAAGACAATAGTTGGAAGGATCAGCTATCAGTAGGAGGAGGTTCTCGAGCAATTCAGAACAGAAGTTGATGTAGGTATTTATTCTCCTAGTCTGCTTTTAGCTCTTTCAGGCATCTCTGACAGTATGCTGGAGTGACTGACTGCCTCCTTTCATTGACTAGGCAGAGAACTACAGTCCTTCACTTTGATCAGTTGAATCATTCCTAAGCTAGATACCTGACATGGGCATGCATATATGATGTGAAAACCTGCCAGAATGTATATTTTTATCAGCAAGACTGTGTTAAAAAATTGGAACAAATAGATGGAAATCCCTAAATGAAGGTTGGATACTTGAAAAAAAACCCCCACAAATGTCTTCCAGAAACTGTTAACTTTATAAAAGAATCCCTGAGTGAAATCCTATGGGCTTGTGTCATGTGAATAGTCATATTATAAGAAAAAAATGGTCCTTTTGGCCTTAAAATGATTATGAAAATAATTGTAAATTGCTCTCAAGTTTCTTATGTTCCTTATTCTACATTCTGGGCTGTAGGGTCTAAGGAGCAGAATGTAGCATATTCATGCTGTGTCTTGTCTCCACTGTGGCAGGGCAGTTAAAAAAATATAAATAATCAAGAATTTTTTAACCCCTTGATCTCAGTTTTATTCTCCCTCCCCTTTTTATACAGTAGACACACACAACATTTTAATTGACTCAATTATAAGTATGACAGGATAGTTAATACGATTTATATGCTTTGTATATACTTAATAAATTCTGAAGCACTATAATGCATTAGGGTTATAGATAAACTATATGAAGAAGTTGGTGAATTGAATAATAGAAAGAATAATAGGAAAACAGTAATTGAAAAACCTATAAACTCTATTAATGCATGCCCTTCTTTTATTAATTTGTAATAATAGTGTAGTGGCTAAATCGATCAAGGATATTACAACAATAGCTGACTTAAAATGCTCTCTTCTAAAGAGATTTCTTGGAATTTTATTCTAATTCCACAGACTGAGTGAATTAAGGATGGAGTCAGTTAGATATTGTTCTGTGTTACACTAAAGTGATTTTGAGTGGAGCCATATTAGTGTAATTGGGAGCAGAATTTGGCCCTGAGCTCTCACTTACCATGCAAGGAAGGAGAGGAGAGAGACACTCCCCAGATTTGCCCGTAGTTTTCCAATTTGAGTCTTGCACAGAATGAAACCCTGAACCAAAGTCCCTCTGTACCCACAGCAGCATACATAATGCATAAGCTATTAAGTGTTGTGAAGAGTGCTCTGCTTGTTGGATAGCTGCAGAATAACATGGCTAACAGATGTTGTGCTTCTAAAGCAGTTGAACTCCTGAGTGTGCTTTTATCTTCTGATCTGCAGCGTACTGTGGCTCCCTCACTGGTGCGTACACAAGGCAGACAGATTAGCGTTAATTAGAGATAGGCTTTGGTCATTTTTCGTTGCCAGTTTCAGTTTTTGGGAAAGTAAATGTTTCTCTCCTTTACAATTTAAAATAAAGGCATTTTAGAATATATTAGAGGGGGAGGGGGATTAAGCACTAATCAGTGATTTTCATGCTTAAATTGGCTGGTGCAGGTCTGGAAGTCAACTATCAAAGTGCCAAAGTGGATGAAGGCTGGTGGGGAGGATGGGGAGGGCAGGGCCAGGCTGGGTGCTGGCTGTAGTACAGGGGTCTCAAGAGGAAAGCCAGAGGAGCCAGAGAGATGTGCCATTTTGCAGGATGGCTCTATGAGGAGCAGCATTAGCTGATTATTCCTTCTAGGACATTACTGAACTATATTAAAGCATTTTGCATTGCTGCGTATAATGAGAAAGGAGAGGGAGCTCTCTCCACCTTCTGACCCCCCTCCCTCCAGCACAAATGCAAGGGAGGATTTATTGCTTCATTAGCACTGTGATCACTCTTCACAATAAGTATTAAAGTATTGGCTTACTACGTTATTTAGGGAATGAGTCTTCCCCCATCTATTCTTCTTTCCCACTGCCACTTCACCCCCACTTTATTTCGTGTAAGTTTGCCATTTACGCATCATGATCAACATATCACTCTTTCCCTTTCAGTAGTGATAGAACACTGGCAATAGAACAAATATTTTTGGGTTGACAGTATGTTACAGAATTGTAATGTGGGCAGGGTAAATTGAAATCAAAGCAAAACCAGATTCCATTCATTCTTCAGATTCCCAGGCAGACTGAGACATCTTTTGCAGTTCATTGATCTTTTAACATGGGCTTAGAGATCATTCCCAGACAAGGGGTGTAAGCTCCCAGATGGTGAAGGCTATGCTCTCTGTTCCAGTTGTCCTTGTTTTTTTCATCTCCACAGCTCTGTATTTCCTGTTGTGAGAATATGGCCTTAATGACCCCATCCCATGGTACTTTATCGAATGGCAAAGATTCACTCTGTCTAATGTCTTCCTGAATATATTAGCTATAGAAAAGAACTTTTGCTTTTGCAAAACAGTAATTGTGGTAAGCTTGTGTGTGTTGCTTTTTTCTATCATTAATTTCAATTATGTCCTGTCAGATTTCTGCAACAGCTGTCCAGTGGGGAGGCTCTGTAGGCCACCATGCCTTGGCACTTCAAATTGTGGTTATGTTTTAAAAAATGAATTCTTATTCAGCCTGTCTAGTGCCTCTGTGCTATGAGTCATATTTGCTTATTTTACTGACACAAACACATTTTTATTACCACTACCATCAGAGTACCAATATACCTCCAAGCTGCAGGATGACCTGTAATCTACTCCATCTCATGTAGCCTCGACATTGTCAGCAGTGCTTTAATTGTAGATGATATTTTGGCCCTGATGCTTGGAACAGACTCAGCTTGGCCTCCATCCACACAAAAAAAATTTGTGGCAGTGTGTTTTTCCTTTATCTGTTGGGAAGCAATTCATTACTTAGTACTTTTTGGTTTTGTCACAAGTGAGCAGTGTTTGATACCACCAGAGCAGCAGTCGGAGAAGCGAGAGTTCAAATCACTTCTTTGGTGAACCTCAGGGGTGTTCAGCAGATGCATATGCTCGCTCTCTGAAGTCTCTTCAGAGGCAATGTCCTTTTTGGACTCGCTGCATTTCTATGAGCTGAATATTCTGAGCTGCCTACCTGTTTCCCTGTTGTTTTCTCTTGGACTTGTAAGACCGCTCTGCACGCAGAATGTTACTATCAAAGGGTACGATGCTTGTTTTGGCTCTGTAGTTGTTACTTGTTTTGGCTCTGTAGTAATGAATGGATTTATTTTTAACTTTAAGCCAGGATAATTTGACAGTGTTATTGCAGTTTAACAAATTAACACTTTGATTTGTCATTCCTCCCATCTCTTAGGGGAGGGGTTGTTCTGAAGGGTAGTGCAGCTAGCAGGGGCAGCAGGCACCACTGTCACTGGCAGCAACATTTCCTGACTCCTTGCAATTTTGAAATGGTGAAAGCATTAGTTCTGGCATATTTTTCAGGGTGTGGGAACACCTGCATTACAAGCACTCATGCCAGGATACAGCCTTGCTATGGAAAAAGGAATAACCAGGGTAGTGCAGAACTTTTCTACTATTAATAATCGTACTGAAAATGATTACTGATCTTGTCTCTTTTTCAGTATTTCACCACTGGGGACACTGTGACTGCTTCTCCCTTTGATTTTTAGGACTCCCCGTATCACCCAATCTCTACACTAAAAACTAAGTTGTGCTACAGATTCTTTGATGTCCCTGAAGCAAAGGGGTTTGGCACAATGTGTGTCACACTGCTGAACTCTTGCCCCTCAAAACTTGCTGATCCAATTCAAGCATCTTATGGGAAACACGGGGCCAGGGACTAAGGTAACACTCAGAATGGCCAATGGCACACAAGTGCTGCAATCTACAACCTGTCAGTGCTATTTTAGCAGCACAGATGTGGTCCTTGAGGCCAAATAATATGCTTGTTTCTAGTACCTTGGCCTGTGTCTGGTATATATCAAGACAGTCCCTGCTCTGAACACTAAACAGAAAACTTTAGGACCAACATGGTTGTTGCAGTAGTCTTTATTGCCTCTCCAAAATGCGTCCCCATTTCTTGTCCATGGTATGGTGCCTCTTGGTTCGTTGCTTTTGGGAAGGTCCAAAAAGTCCTCTAAAACGTGTGTATGCAAATAGAAAATCCAAGGCTGAGTTTTTCCCGTCCTCTCTTCCTTTCCCACACCAAAGCTGTCTTCAGGGGGAAGGCATCCAAACCCCTCTGTGTCCTCTTGGGAAATGGTGAAAGGGTCTGATGGCGCATGACAGAGAGTCCTGGTCTGGCAGCTTTGTCTGCTCTGGGGAGACAGAGGCAGGGTCTTGGGAAAATGGTGGTCCTCAGGCTACATTTGCCCATGTACTCATCACTTTTTTGAGGTCAAAACTATGAAAGTTGGTGGGTTTGGCGCTGGTGTGGTTTGCCATGGGACAGCAGATAAGCTGAGTCTGGGTTAAGTCTGTGGGAGCCTGCAGGACACATATGATTATCATGCAGTTATAATTTTTGTTGTTTCTGTGATTGAGAACACTTGGCTTTGATTTAGCTAGGCCCTGAGCACAAGCTTATCATTAATAATCAGGAAACTCTTTTACTCTTTGTGTTTAGTTAAAAGGAAATCTTTTCACTATTCACCACATAACCACATCCTTTAGCGTCACAGTTTTATTTTTTGGCAGTCCAAAATTTGAGAGGTTAATACCTCAGAGCTCAGGCATTGGAAGGGATGAATACTCCATTTTCAGTGTCAATGGTTGGCATAGATACTCATAATTAATATTTAGTGTCTAGACCAGATCTCAGAATACCTTTAATATAACGGATGATGTGAGATTTTGGCAAACCTGAAAGTAAGTACCTGTTGCAGGAATGAAAATAAATCTATGTCAACACATTGTCACTGACAATGTTTATTTTATTCCCTTTGTTCCATAACCTTGTTTCATGGATTTTCAGTCTCTGACATTTTTTCTCACAGTGTGAATGGTATGTTGTTGGGATTAAGGCATTAACTCTAAGACAAGGATTTCCAGTTTCTAAGTTACCTCACTTGATGGTTACTATACATTAAGTTTCACATTATAGCTCTTTAATTTCCACAGTCTCCTAACTTGATCCTCTTACAGAAGAGAGTTTTCCAGGGGGTTACAGCTACATTCAGCTCTGCTTTAGTTTCTGCCTTTAACAAACATTTTACAAACTAAGGCATGACTTACAGGAAAAGAGGTAGTTAGAGGCAATCACAGTCATGCCCTTGTAACACATCTTCCTAAATGCCACTGTATTTTGTACATGCTGGTTAATCTGTCAGGTTGAAAAATATTTTTAAAATATGTTAGAATACTAATCTCTCAGCATATGGTAGATTTTGTCTGACCTTTGATGGATTACAATTTTGGATACATAAATTTCTTTTCACTGACACTCTGTTGGTAAGGATCATGATTGCTTTACATTTTCTAGGTAGAACACCTGAGATACTTTACTTCTCACTGGATAAAGCAGGACTCAGGGAGTTTTCATAGGGGCTTTAAATGGTTTGTCAAGTTTTGCATTGGCTGGAGACCAATGCCAAACCTCTGTTTTGATGTCAGGTGAACCTCAACTGTTTCACAGCTGTTGGGGCTTGTCTGCACAGCCCAGTGCCATTCCTCCAGTATCTTTCTTCTCTTATGTCCAGGTGAGAACATGACAGAATTATCAGCAATACCTCCAGGTATTTTTATTCCCAAGAGCTCTGGAAGGAAGGACAAGAAATAGGAGGTCTGTTCTCAGTGAAGGATTTTGATTTTCCTTCCTAAGCTTTCAGCAGGAAGTCAGCTCAGGACTTGCTGCTTAGTTAACAGCCATGTTAATGTCATTGCAGAAAATGATCCCTGCTTCTCCAGAAAGAAAACTGTATCATCAAATCAGGGGTTTTTCATTTATGTGAAACTACTGTCTTTTTGTAAACTTCAACATATTGCAATCCAGTAATGCACCTCTATAGAGAGAAAAATTTATGTTGTTGTTTCCTTTCCTTCCTTTTCAGTAGCCTGAAGAGTATGGATTTTTTTAAAAATTTTTTTTCATAATAAAAATCCACAGTAATCATCTGGTTCTAGCAATCTTTGTGCCCTTTTCTGAGCTGTTCCCTGATTGCTACAACATAATTTCATTTACTTTTATTAATTACTTCTTTTTGCTTGTACTGTCAGATTAGTTCTGAAATATTTCCATTGTAGGAGCTATTTAGACCTTTCTCCTTTAGATCCATACCAGATAATCAGGGTAATTTGATTAAAACAGGAGGCTGACTTTTGATTCATGTTTCTTCTTTCTACAGTGAAGGAAGAAAGTTCAGGTCATCTTTGAAGCACACATAATACTAGTCAAAAAACAACATGATAATCCTGAATCCATTGGTCTTCATCTCTGTAGGAACTTAATTCTCTTTATCTACATCTAATTTCTATTTAAAATATGAATTAAACCAGTGAAATTAAAAAAATTACCACTGTTCACACAAAATGCAGAGACAATTATGCTGAAGAATCTGTAGAGACATAAATCTTCTGCTAGTACAGCGGAAATAGTATATGTCCATAGCTCTCATTAAGAAAAGAGAATGAACAGTGAGATAACAAAATGTGCAGAGGACATAGCAGTATTTTGATGTGAGATTTTCAGAGGATACTTAAAAATTCTACTTGGGTGATCAGCACAGCAGCCAAGAATTTTTTGTCCTGAAAAATGCAAATTAAGGCATGGTCAAAGGTAGATTGCTTCTTTCTAAGCACTCAGGAAGCAGAGCTGGACATCACTGCAGGGAGTTCTGCATGCAGAAATGGTCAAAATGCAAACAAAACACTTGCTTCGGTGGCTTTCTTCCTGTCCCTGGAACTTGGACATTTTTTTCTCAAACTGTATTGAAGCTTTTTAGTTTTACATTTCCATGAAACTGAAGTTCTTTTAAAGGACAATCAGTTCCTGCAGGTAGTAACTCGACCGATTCTTTTAATCTTCCTTTATTTTCCTCAGCACATTACCAAAGCAACTGGTAGATGCCTGAAAATATGAGTGACTTCTGCCTCTGAACTTCTGTGAATTTATAAAATATATTTCTTTGTTATTAATTTGAATTGTGCATGGTTCTATTTAACTAAGAGAAATGATAGTGATAATAAGTACAAGTCGGGTTTTCAGAATTATGTTTATATATTCATTTTAGTTATAATACAGTTCAGAAGAGTACTGCTGAGATGTTGTTTCTCTTCAGTTTCTATTTGGGAAAAATCTGCTCATTTGCCAATATAAGTTGAATGTTTTCCTCCACAGAAAAGGGTAGAGGATCCTTGGAGTTGTCAGAGTGTAGCATCAGATTCTGTCAGAAGCTCCTGAAGGGACATTTTTCCAATTTCCATCTCTTGCCACAAGTGAGGAAGACTTAGGTGTGTTGGTTGATGAGAAGCTCAACGTGACTCATCAATGTGCGCTCACAACCCAGAAAGCCAAACATATCCTGGGCTGCATCAAAACCAGCGTGGCCAGCAGGTCAAGGGAGAGGATTCTGGCCCTTTATTCCACTGTCATGAGACCTCACCTGGAGTACTGCATCCAGCTCTGGGATTTCCAGCATAAGGAGGACATGGACTTCCTGTACCTCCTTGAGCAAGTCCAGAGGGGGGCCATAATGGTGGTCAGAGGGATGGAGCACCTCTCCTAGGAAGATGGACTAGGGAGTTGGGGTTGTTCAGCCTGGAAAAGAGAAAGTTCCGTGGAAACATTATAGCAGCCTTCTACTATGTAAAGGGGGCCTACATGAGAGCTGGAGAGGGACTTTTTACAAGGGCATGGAATGTTAGGACAAGGGGGAAAGGCTTTAAACTGAAAGCAGGTAGGTTTAGATTAGATATTAGGAAGAAATTCTTCACTGTGAGGGCAGTGAGGCACTGGAGCAGGTTGCCCAGAAAAGTTGTGGATGCCCCATCCATGGAAGTATTCAAGGCCAGGTTGGACAGGGCTTTGAGCAACGTGGTTTAGTGGAAAGTGTCCCTTCCCACGACAGGGGGCTTGGAACTGGGTGATTTTTAAGGTCCCTTCCAAACCAAACCATTCTATGACTCTATGACACTGGAGTAGTTATCTGATAAATAGGATTTCTTGTATTTCCCATCTTCAGGACTTTTTGAGAATATTTCAATGCTCTGAGTGCCAGACCTACGTTGTCAGAGCAACATGGCATGTGTTTTTGCCTGTCCATGTTCAGCAAAGCAGTTAAGTGCATTCTTACGTTAAAATATGTGAATAAAGTGAAGTATGTGCTTTGCTGGTTTGTAAAAAGTTATGGCTGTCTCAATCTTGGCCAGTAAATACTGGTTTTCTGACATCTGGACAAGCTGTAAAAGCCTGTCCATCTGGGATTTGCAATCTCTCCTTTCTGCTCCGATTCAGAGATGTCTTCAAGAGGTCATTGTGGCTGAGGGACTGCAGATTGCAGCTTTCCCTAGCAATGTCTGCATTTTCTCCATTATACCTGGCACAAACAATCAAATAAATGCAAACTAGAGAAGCAAAATAAATCAGACAGAAGCCTCAGAGGTAAATGAAGAACCTTTGTTTTCCATTTAAAACTGCTGGAAGCAGTAGTCTGTATGCCAGACCTTGAATCTCCTGAAAATGACTTATTCTCAGCATAATTCGCCACCTACATTAGACTGAATCAAAATCCATCAGTGCAAGGCTTCCAGATAGAGACTCTGCAACATTTGGATTTGGTTCCAAATTTCAAAGGTCATTTAGAAAATCCAGGTCAGGATTCAGAGTTGAATTTCAAATGTCCCTGAAGTTCATGTTTGTTCAGACCTAAGCCTAAAGATCTGAACCAACATGATAATGCAGATTTAAAACCTGAACTTTTAGGTTTATGTGGAATCATTTATTCAAACCTTTGGTTACTTTTTTTCTCCATGGTATTATTTACCACACACAAGGGCATGTACAATAACTACTTAATAATTATGAACTGCTAAACCCCCTCATTATGCATTGAAAATGTGTGAGTTTAAATTCTCTAAATGATGTGGAAGTTGGACTGTTGGGAACATTCAGCTTGCACATTATCAAAGTGTAGGCTACTCTCTAGTACATTTGTCTGATATACAAGACAATTTCATCTCAACTTGGATGAGATACAGAAGCGTAGGCTCTGTGGAATATGAAGTGGGCTTGGTGGACCAGAGGGAAATTCGTGTTATGTTCAATGTGCCTAGTAAATAATGAGATATCAAATTATAATGTGTTCCAGGAGTTTTCAACTGTATTTTCTCTTTAATCATTTCATTACTCAGAGTCCTTTGTTTCTGACTTGTGTCTTTCATTAGAGTTTTCGGACTTGAGTATCTGTGTGGGGAGCTCGGGGTCCCTGTGGCACCTTCAGTGCATTAATTCTTCAAATAAGAAGGAGGTTTGTTCGCAGCAGAATCACATTTTGTTTCCTGAGGTGCAGATTTCTGCTATGGGTATGTGCTTTTGGGCAAACCTTTGAATGCAAGTTTCATTGCAGCAGCCACCACATGTAGCCAGAGATCCCTTTGACTGTATCCCACTTCCATAGCCCCATACGTCAAATGAGCAGATGTGGAT
This sequence comes from Anabacerthia variegaticeps, assembly GCA_035583185.1. Lineage (NCBI taxonomy): Eukaryota > Metazoa > Chordata > Aves > Passeriformes > Furnariidae > Anabacerthia > Anabacerthia variegaticeps. Next base: position 39,619,289 of record JAWWEW010000078.1, read on the forward strand.
CCTTTTTCAGGGAGACTTACAGCAAAAGTGATGCAGTGTGACTACAGGGGTGGGAGCAAAGGAAAGGACTCTTGTAGCCTTATGTGAGCAAGCGGTATCCTCCTCAATATTCCTGTCCCTTGGCATCGCTGTCTGAGCACTGGACCAGCAAGCAGGATTGGTGCTTTCAAACAGATGGGCCTAAGCACAGTCTGAGCCAGAGGAAACATGTATGTGAAACACTTGTGGGTATTAAAGGCAGGATTCCCATTTGATATTCACAGCGTCGCATCAGGTATTAGGGTCCAAACATTTAAACAGTGTGAATGACTTGAGCATCTTAAAAATGCATGCTGGATAGTTAAATTCCTGTTAATGAGAAGGTGAAGGAAGGAAAGTTCTGCATGTAGGCTCACCAAACAGCAGAAGATTTAGGTGTGTGCACTTTCATTTGTGTCAATGAGGCAAAGTAGCCTGGCCCGGGAATTTATGACCAAATATGCAAAGGAAGGCAAATAGTCTTCTAATACACGGTCTTAGTGAAACCCAAGGACAGACTTTTCAGGTGTTTCCCTTTTATTACCAGGTGCTAGAGTGTCTACTACAGGAAAGCAGGGAAAGTGCTATAATTATGTTTCTGTAAACAAGGTCCTGATTTCCTGGACTAAAGCCTCAGGGACCATTATAATGTGGCAATTGGTATGGGCTGGTGTACTGGTCGTTTTGTTTGACCTTGTGCTACTTAGAGCACCCTAAAGGTGTTTGATCCCTGGTCGCTCATGACTTTCTTATGTTTCTTTGAAAATCTCCTCTTTAATGTCTGCTGTAAAATAACCCTGTTGATATTGGCTATTTTTATGGAACCAGTCTGCAAGAGCTCTCCTTTATGAGCTTCGCATTCTGGGCACACAAACTAGTCATGCTTTATTTCCATGTAGGATAAGACTTGGCCATGCAAGGACACCATTCTCCCACATCCAGGGTTTTAAGGAAAGGAAACATGCCTGGGTAGGAGCAAAGACATGCTCCAAGAGATTCTGGGTCCAACAAGGTGAGCAGGAATACAAGTCCTAATATATTAACACATCCCCACTGGTAAATCCATGCATTGACATAGAGAGTATTCTGTATCTTAGTAATTTTTATGCACAAAGAACTCATCCAAATATGGTGGTTACTGAGTATTCTGTCATAATATTTTTGAAAACACTGATTTAGATGCACAGTTATTTCATTTGAATGTGCATGGTTATTTTGTGGGGGTTTTTTTAATGTGATAGAACAGACTGACACACAGGTATAGTTGTCAAGGTCACTACTGGTCAAATTTAATCTGGTGTAAATAAAAAAACCCTAAAACCTTCACAGTCTTGGATTTCAGTGTGGGTCCATTGTTGACACCAATTAAACATACTTAATGGCAGAAAGAGTACAGTAAGGTTGCAAAGATCCCACTCCAGAACTGGAAATTCTGGAAGGTGTGTTAGTTGAATTCTTTGATGCATAATGGTATTGTCTTTAGCAATAATACATAGGCACACAAACACTGACATTAGGAAAATGTGCCCATAGAAGGCACTCAGAAAAATGTAACCGTGTTTATGGCTTATGTAGGATCAATAAAGTTCATTGTTGTGCAGTCCAAATGGCTCCCTTTGGTGCAGCTCTCTTTACAGCAGCTCTGAATGACAAAACCCCTGTTGGAGGGTTCTCAGAAATGGTAATTTAGTTTCAAAGATGCATATATATATATATACACAAAAAAACCTAAATTGAACATTTGATAAATAAAACAAAGCCAACACAGGAAATATTAAATGGATTTTAATTTGGCTGCTGTAATGCGGGGTACCATTAAATAAACATGCTCTTTTATTTCAGAAGTTCTGTATTGCTTTGCTTTGGTAAGAAAGTATGCTGTGCTGATCTGAAAAGTGACTTGACACTTGAAAATATAACCTGGAACTAGCAAAAGGAATAAAAGAAAACATGTTGGCCTGCCAACCTGTTAGCTTAGCACCTGACTTACAGATGCCCTACATTTAAAACATTCATTATTTTTTTCACATGCAGACTCATGGATGTATTTATAACATGATTATCTCCATGTTTTCCTCCACATTAAATTTGTTCTGTGAGCAACTGCTAACTGCTCTTGCTTACTATAAGCTGTCTTTCATAATAAGTGCATTCAAAACCTGATTGTATGAGGTTACCTTGGAGCACTGAAACCTTCAGAGAGGCAGCATTATCAGTCTTCTAGGGGTAAAGACCCTTTTGCTTGGCAGATGTTCTTCAGTGCATTGGTGGTACTATATGCACCCCAAATCTGCAAGCTGGTGTTAGACAACACGTGCTGCGTTCATCCTGTGCAGATGGACTATATTATACAGATCAAATGTCCTGCTTGCATGACCTTCTGTCTTTTGCAGGAAACAGAGAGGGAGTTTCCCAAAGTGATGTTGATGGATGGGCTGGACAAGTGTTAGTACCTTTTCCTTGGCACATCAAACACAATATGTGCTGGGCTGCAAGTGCTAAGAGGAAGGGTTATGGTCACCCTTGCCCACAGTTTCAGACACATGACAAATTCTCTGTGAACACTTCATTGCTATAATACTCCATCCTGTTTCAGAATGGCAAGAAGTCAAATTTGCATGTGCTTACATCTAAATATAAATGAATATAAAAAATAGGTGAATATTTTCATTTGATATTCTGTTCAGTGAAAGAATCAGTCAATTTATTAACCTATTATTCAGTCCATTATTCAGGGTTGTATCACCATGAAGTCACAATCATTTATGAAACTTTTGATTAATTTTAAATCTGGTCTTGGCTTTAGGCCATCAATTAAACTATAAAAAAAGAAACAATTAGTCATTTTACCTTTTAAGAATTTTTATTTAAGTTCACACAAAGTTGTATTTCTCTTTCAAAAAAATCACAGCCATGTGGCACTGTGTTTGTCTCTCTTAGGTCTATTATTTCACCTACTGTTTTCATTTAATTCCATAAAATTGCTGAAAGCTGTGAGTACTCAGCACCTCCCCAAACCGGGCTACTTTGGTTTCATCACCTAAGTATGTATTCAGGCATTCGCTTTAGGTAGAAGTGTTTTGATATGCTGAGCAGTGGTTTCTGGCAGGAATGTTAATCTTTATGAGTACCACCACTGAGATTTCAGTCTTTGAGGGCTACCCCTTGTGGTAATGAAAGAGCCTGTGTTTCAATGATCCTATCATCTCTGCTGGCTGGAGTTTTAACTCCTGGTAGGGCCACTTAAATCTAACAGGTCAAAGAGGCCAGATAAATTAAGTTCACTGTTTTGATAGACTGGAAGAAGCTTGATAGTTCTATAACTTATTAGCAAAATAAAGTCAAGCATCAAAAGCACACTAAGGTAGTCACACAAGCAAGGTAATGCACTTAGCAATTTTAGCAAGTCTTTACGTGAGTTGCTGGTAAAGCCAGGTCTCTACAACAGACTTTTCTGAAGTTAAGAATGTACATAAATTTCTAAAACATTAGAATAAAAGTTGCAATAATGAAAGTTGATATTGGTAATGAAAGAAATGGAAAAACACAAGCCCTAAATCCTTGTAGCACACAAACTTTATTGCTGACAAAAAGCATTTTCAAAATGAGGAAATCTGTAATATATCCAAGGATGCAAGATAGTTACTATTCAGTGAGCATAATGTTAATGCAGAAACAGCATCATCACTCATAGGCTAAGAGCCAGTTATGGCTGTGGAGTTACTCATCAGCGTGTTCAGACTGACAACATTGCTAGGCCAGTATCTTTGTAAAAATGGCAATAAGAAAAGTTGAGGCAGTCAAAATATAGTGGGGAATGCAATAAGCAAGCACAATCATATTTTAGAGGAGCATGAGTTAAAAATAATAATCAGTGCCCCATGTCAGAGTTCAGAGTGAGTGAAAACCATGTGGCTGTCTACAAGCCATAGGAGTCATCCAGATGGAGTCACTGGGAATTGCTTCAATTGGTTTAACTTTTACTAAAAGGAAATTTAGCTCTTGAAGACATGAGAAGGTGTAGATGAGCTGATACTAGAAGTTACTGGATATTTTGTTTGGTAAGAACAAATTCACTAGAAAATCACACCCCTTTTATGATGATGATGCAAAAACATGAGAATGAGGCCTGGGGATGTTTTAGCGCCTTTTTGTCAGCAGCAGGAAACGTGCTCTACTCCTCTTGGAACTGGTGTAACTGCAGTTGAAATATGGTTTTGGGAGCCAGGCTTAAGAGTAGACAGACTGGATAGACCCCAGAGGAGGGTAGCAGGAAAAGAGGATTAGGAAACGTGCTTATGGAAATAAGGTGAAGGAACTGATTTGTCTAATTTAGCAAAAAGAGGCCTGAGGGGAAACTTCATCTTCCAAAATGTACATGAATGATGGGAAGGAACAGTGAGCAATTGTTGCAACACTGGGACAGTCATTCAGGGCTCCTCATTAGAGGTTTTTAAAAAGTGGTTAAAGTAAACTCTGCCAGGGATAGTCTACAACTGCTTGATCCCAGCTTAGAATGCAAAGAGTGGGGCCAAAATATCCTTACTTTTTTTTTCCAAGTCTTTTTTATGATCCTAAAAAGCATAAGGTAAAAGCTAATCAAGACACAAAAACCCACATTTTGTGTTGTACCGATGAAAGAGGTCTATGTGTATTGAGGCTCAGATCCTGTACAAGTCAGCCCTGATGTGCCATTGTCTTTTTTGAATGACCATATCGTGCATGCAGCAACAGCTGTTACTGATTTTCAGAAAAGTGCCTCTGAAGTCTCCATAACTGAGGGGTGGAAAAGAATCAAGCCAAGAAAGCATTAACTCCTCAGAAATACCTTTGAAAAAAAAGGACAGCAAAAAGTTTTAAAACAAAGGACAGTGTAGTAAAAGGCAACACGAGTAGAAATGAAGGGATCAATAAGGATAATTTCATCAAGAAGGTCAAACAGTGAGTTAAGCTGCAGTAAAGGGTTCTACCAGCTCAGCTGTTCAACTTGATTAAGACTTTGGCTGCTCTGAAATTGCTGTTGTGGCACTTGCTTTACAAGTACAGCAGAAAAATATGATAAATATTTAGAAAGTTGAGAAATCTTCAGGTAGAGCTCATACCACAGGGGAAAGGCTTATGACAAGACGGCTGATAAATTACTGAACTCCTCTGCAAAGCAAGGAACTAGGAAAATCCCACAGAATAATAGGGAATGCAGCATTGTAGCAAAAATATCAAAGAACAGAGATGTAAAAAGTCATAGCCATTAGCAAACCAAGCAACTGTGACTGTTGACTTCTTCCAGTGACAGGCAAACTCTTTGAAATGGACATATAAAACAAAATGAAACAAGTGGGTGAGCTGAAGCCTGGACTTTGACTTGGAAAATTAACTTGTCAACTGATTTTTCCCACAAGGTTTAATTATTCAGGAGATCATGAAAAAAACCCTTTCAAAAAACTCTTCATACTTTTTCTGAAATCACATGTCAGATTTCCTTACAAACTACTCTGAAACATCTTCATGTGTCACAGTGTGCCAATAAAAATAATTTTATCAAGGTGCAGCGTGCGCAGTTAAATCAATGTAAACTTGAGTGAATGATTTGATAATAGATAAATGTCAAGCATGGTTGTATTATCTCACCTCTGGTATTTGACTGGCCATTAAAAGAAAAAATAGGGGGATACAGCACAAGCAGAAGCATTAGGCTGGAATCAGGTTTTGCTGGTTGCAGAAGTCTTCAAAATGGCAAAAACAATTCCCTCCGTGTAGTTCAAGACAGTTTAGCATCATAAGTACGAGTTAGTAATCAATCAGATGTAAGTAAACAACAGATATTGCAGCAAGAACCACCCCCAGGTCCCAGCTCACATGTTACTTTAGGAGGCAGCACATACAAGTGGTAATGCACATCTTTTGCAATAGATTATAGGTCAGTAAAAAGGTATAAAAGGATATGCTGTCAAATAGCCAAAATATGCTTCTACTTAAAAGAGACTTGATTTTCAAGGGTCTGCAACTGGAAGGCTCAATGACAAAACTCAGAAGTTACTTTCATAGATAAAGAGAGTGCCTTAAAAAGACTAGGCATTAAGTGGAATTAATTTAGAACAAATACTAGAATTCATCCGAGTTTTCAGATAATTATGCTTTATCATTAATGCTATTCAGAAAAGAAAATGGGAAATATTTGCTGGGAGTTGTGAATCAAAGCAGAGCATCAGCCATGACAGATCTGCCATGGGGCAGTTGGAGGAGCACAAGAAAAAGGCCCATAGAAAGAATGTCTCTAATTGAACTTTATGCAGTGTGGGAAATAGTGCAATATTTAACAATTCTGGGAATAAGTAGAAAGCTGTCCAAATCAGAAAAAAAAAACAACTGGCAAGGCCTCATTCTGGCCCTAAGCTACTTTGGATGGCACAGGAAAGAATGATGCTAGAGTTTAAGGATCTCTTGTGTTTCTGTAGTCCTTGCAGCTATAAAAGGTTTGTGTATGGAATATAACTGTTTCATAACTGAGTAATACATTACAGAGGGTAACTAGCTGTTACTAGTTCATTTAAGAAAATACTTTCAAAAGGCACTATGTGCCAAAATTGCAAGACTAAATATATTGTACTGTAAAAAAAGGCATTAATGATTGCTTCCTGGAGATGAGCATTATAGGTTTCAATTTGTAGCTACAAAGCAATGACATTTTCAGTACACTCAGAAAATTGTACGTTGTCTATTAAGTGAATTGAAGACTTTGAAAATGGATATGGGTGTTCACAATTTTTATATCCACACAACTGTTGAAGAACTAGGTAAAACCACCTGCTTTGACATGACTCCTGAAGTCACACACGTACCCTCCAACTTGCTCAAATGTGTTCAGCACAGTCTTCCTATAAGCTAGCAGAATCACTCAAATACTTGCACAAATGAATAGAAAACTGAACAGAAGCCTTAAATCCGTGCAGGCTGGGCAATCACAGACTCCCGTATCACTTCCAAAAATGACTTGCTTAGACTAAATTGAAGAGCTTTGATAGTTCAGATAGCTGTACGATTCATATGTTCAGAGTGGTGATCACCTTCAAATTTAAGCACTTAATTTAAGAGCTTCAGTTATTTGAAATTGCTATGTGTCACCGAGTGGCAGGCAGAGATTCATGCGCTACAGTATTTGAAAAACTTTGGGTGTCCTGCTTAATATTTTTCTTTCAGGGGCTTCAGGGAGGGTTTCTATAGTCAAGCACGGAAAATAGAACAGATTTCAAGATTGCTGCAGAAAAGTAAGAGTCTTTATGCTTTTCAAAAATCAGAGCTGAGGAGGTCTTCTCTGGGGAATGTACAGCTCCTAAGCCTGTGCTTGCCCTTTTCTCTGAACTGTTTGACCAACGTCCTTGTGTGGGCTGCGGCAGAAGGTAGAAAGAGAGGTAATGGCGTTTACATGGGCATCAAGAGACTTTTCTGTCTATTTACTCTCCTGAAAGAGCCTGCCCAGGTTAGGTTTGTTTCCATTAGGCATTTCTGCTTAACACCTACTTCCACAGAAGCAGATGGGAATGAGAGTTTACTGATATTTGAACGCTTCCCCACTTGTGGATTCAGATATTTTTATCTGGCTGAAGGTTTCTTCATTTGCTAGTTTGGTTTTACTAAGCTTCAGTTTGATGTCAGGATAAATCCTTCCTGTGTGCTTTTAACTAGCCATGTACAACATTTATTAATTAAGTATTTTACTGAAGACTGAGCTGAACTGTGAGTGGCTGCCATGGACTTGGTCTCAGCTGGTAGGAGAGGGGCAGAGCATACCACAAAAACCCTCACAGCCCCATAATTCTGTCACGTTCCAGATGTGGGGAGCAGGATTTTTGAGTGTAATGAGAACTTCAGATGTTGTTGTTCTCTCTTCTTGGGAGGAGGTGCAATTCTTTGGAGTGGAAAAGTTTCACTACAGCCTCCCACAGCCTAGCTCTTCAGGCTGGAAGGGAACAGGGCAGGGTGCCACAAACTACAGCCTCCAGAAAGCTTGCAAATTAAATGTCAAGAATTAAATCATACATGAAGACCTATAGCAGCAATTCACTGGAACGGATACCTTGTGACCCCTTATTTAGCAGAATGAGAGCAAAGTTAGACTCCTGTGAGATAAATGTGAAGTTTCTTTCACTTTCAGAGAATTAGAATGTGGCTCACAAAGATTTTATTATTGAGGGTGCCACTTTAAATGCTAATTACTATTTACAGGCTCATTACAGCTTCAGACTGGCTTCTTCAAAGGAATGAAGGGGCTTTTCGTGTTCATCTACCGGTGAAATGTGAAAAATCTCAGCTTGAAGTTATAAAGGCACAGGCCAAATGTGACTTCAGTGATTGTTTTGCCAAGGCCTCTTTAAGTCTTCATGTCTGTGAGTAGTCCCAACCTATATAATGATCCTGTGTTGGTGCACCAAAGTTGGACCTAAGGGATTTCACAAAATCTGACATCAGACCACTGTGACACAGCTGGAAGAGGTTGTTTCTCCGAAAGAGCTGCAATAAGCTGTGTTGGCCAAGGAGAGAATCATTCCCAGTACAGTGTGCCTAACACCCACTGGAATGTAGAAGTCCTGATGTTAAAACCATTAGTGCAGCCAATGTATACATATCATACTGGATGCAACGTTTATGACATGAGGAAACCTGTCCTGCTTCAACCATAGACTATATTTCATCAGCCAAGTGCCCTGACGCAGAACTCGGCTTAACATCCCACTGAAATTATGGATCTGAAACTCTTCTGTACACCTGGTGAAAGACTTGTTTAGGCTCTCTGGATCTCTGCCCTTGTTTGATGATTCTTTTGGCTGAGCTTAAGCAGGTTGTGTAGGTTAAGTGATGGCTTTTCTGTGTGCAGTCTGAAAAGCCAGTTTAAATTTTGAAGTAATTTCTCCCTGCCCACTCCCAATGACTTGAATGGATTTACACTGTGTTTCAGTATGGTAAAACTGTCTTGAGCAATTGCTTCCATTTTTAATGAATGTCCTCTCATTTCCATCTCTGTTTTTTCCCAAGAACATACTTTTTTTTTGGTGACACATCCCAGGAAGAGCTGTTCTTTTTCTGTACTTTATCTCTTACTGTGTTATTGCAGACAACTTGTAGTTTGAGTCTATGAGAATGAGGTTTCCCACACACCTGACTTCCTGAAATCCGGTGCCAAGGTGTTTAGATCTTCACTTCTCTCATTTGCTTGTTAGAAGTTTGAAGGTTAAGTATCTGAGAGGACTTTGAACCTTGCAGGATTTGGAATAATAGCGTTGCTATGTTAATGGTTTTTGCCTAGAAAAAGGAGAGAGGCAAAATCAAACTGAATTTCTTTGAATGAATTTATCAGCCAATATTGGGGACAAATATTGCTTTCTTGTTTTTATTTAAGGAAAATCAGTAATATTTGTCCTGTGTCTGAATTTACACTGGCTTCCTCTAATTTTTCAATATGAATTTCTCTTTTATCACACTGCAAACTTTGATTTCTCATATTATTAAATTTTCTTGTATTCATTTTCCTGTTCAAATTCTTTTTATTGATTGTTGCTGTACATATAGAAGATTCCTTACTGCTCAAGTTACTTTATGAAGTCCTGAAAGAGCCCAGGAGGCTGGGATTACAGATTGTCACTGAATGAAGTAAATTTTCTAAGAAGATGATACTAACTTTTGTAAGTGGTATCAAACAGTTATGTCACGGTTCACTTTTGATGCCACATCCGTAATACTGAAGGACAGAGGACGTACCTGAGTAGCCCTCTCACCTACATGGGCCTGAAAGAAATGGAAAGGCTTGCATGGGAGAAAAACGCAGTATTTTTACAAAGAGGAGGCTTAAAATGCATTCCACAAAAACTGTTTATTCTATTTTTTTTCCAAGTCCATTAGCCTTGTCTTTTACAGGAAGTATGCTGTGGCTATCTTGTCAAGCAGCCTTTTAATTTTAGGATCCTTGTTTGTGTTTTTCAACAAGTCACAACAGGTGCATGGTGGTCAGGTCAGATTTGTACCCCTGTACACCCACCACTGGAAGGAAGACTTGGGGTTTTCCCAGGGATGTGACTTTGTCATGGGAACCACACTGCTTACCAGCAAAATTGTGAACATTTTTAATTTTCTCATGGGGAAAAAGTAGAATAACATTAATTCCAAAGCTGAAAATGTTGAATGGCATTCCCAGACTCACCAGTGGTTTACGTAGCAGAATCTGTCACTTCAGAAAATTCATAACCCAATCTCTCTTCATAGTACAGGCAGCCTTATAATTTAACAGTGTAAGAAAATTCAATACCGATGTGGACACCCCTGTGTTTCACTGCAGGAAAGAATTACAGCACAGTTCTCAGGAATTCTATTGTGCAAGAACTAGCAATAGCATAGAAAATGTTGGTATTCAACTAATATCTCTTTCTTTTATACTATGTCTCAATTGAATGAAGGAAAAACACAAACAAAACTGTACTGCGTTTTGATTATTACAAAATCATGGTCACATGGTTATGTTTGCCATTGAAATCATTTCCACTGAAATCATTATAGTAAGTGTATACTGCAAAACACAGAAAATACTGTTCTTATAAATAAAGATAGCAGCACAAGAGGTGGCTGAGTAGGTGTGAAGAATAACAGGAGTTTACTGGCAAACGGGTGGTATCTTGAATACTCATAATTTATTTACTTGGTCTATCTTAAAATTTCAGCCCATCAATTATACATGAAACTGAATACCGTAGTACAGAGGGGGACTAAAAGGCAAGTATTCATTTCCAGCTCTAACATCTCAGTCTTTAAACAAGACCTGCTCCTTAGCATACTGGTAAGACAGATGGATGTGTTGGTAGATACGAGATTTATAGTTTGGCATTATTTAATTGCTCAATAATTTGCTTGTACTAGCACCCAAGAGACACATTTTTTGAGAAAGTCTGATTTTTCTACATTTATTCTAGGAACGGTATATTGAGAGTTGTTAAGGAAATTAAAGTCCCATTTCAGGCCCCAGTTCAACAAAGCATTTAAGTAATTCTTATCTTAAAGTACATCTTAAACTGAATCCTATTTTCTCGAAGGCAAAAAAAAAGAACTCTTCAGAGGAACTTCCTCACATGGTTAAAGTTAAGAGTGTGGGATTTTTCTTAAAGTGAACTTAGAGATCCTGCCTGTATCAGAGACTGAAGAGACTGTGGAAAGCGACATTCAAAGACGAGATTACCTGTTGTCCAGAAAGCTGTGTGATGTGGTGAAGGAGGCAGGAAACTTAATCCAGTTTTGGAGCAGAATATAGAATGAATTAGATTTATCATTCTTAGAGGAAGTGCTTTGAGACCCCTCAGAAAAAGGTGTTTTGCAAAGAAAAAGGGCCATATCTCAGTCAAAAACTTACTGGGCAGTTAGGCTTGCTCTTCTGAGACATCATGACATTGGAGGCTTTGCTGAAGAGCTGGAAAAAAGGCCTTGTCTAAAGATTAATGGAGAGACTTCCATCAAGCTGGCAGCTAAATCTCTTGTATCTTTCTGTCACTAGGAACATTTTTAAGTAGCATCATCTCCGCTCCCTGTTCTGGAGATCTTTAGGAGTCTGTATTGGAGTTAATGGCTGTTTTGCCTCATGTGGCCCCAGGTCCTGTTAAAGGACTTGAAAATTTTTGATAGATAAGTATCAGGTTTGGTATTGTGGGCTATAATCTGTATTTATGGGTCTCCTTGGAAGATTCTATGATATAGCTTTCAGTTTTCAAAGCAAAACATCGCTAAAAATACTTATTTCCACCTCACCTTCCCCAATGAATTGGAAGCTCTTATTTACAGTTTTTAAGCCAGATACAGTTATTTACTTCATACAGGTAGACTTTGTTATGAAAATTTTATGATATTCAGCACAAAAATACCTGGTGGCCTTGTGTTTTGCCACCTGGTGTGATGCAAGATAGAAATCCACAATTTCACCTGTGAAGACACTCAGTTGACAAATACTGAAGAAAAGAAAAAATACCTTCCTGTCTAAGTAAGCTGTTCCCTTGGTGTTCATGAAAGATTCAGAGACAATACATTAAAAATAGCCGTCAAATATAAAACACCAATCATGATGACAAAAACATTTTTTCACTCACCAGTTTGGAACATTAGAAAGATCAAAATATATTGAACCCCCAAATTTTTGGTAGAGTAAAAATGCTGTTTTATCATGTTTGATGAAAATTCCCCTGTGACAGAAATTCAGCACTGCAAAGTGTGTTATTTTTCCATATGACGACAGAAAACATGACATAGGGAAAGCGCAGACTTAACAGATTTCTTAATTATGTCTCTGTATTTTGGCATATACCTGAAAATTATAACAGCCTTATAGGAAATGTGTAAATGGATCTGTAGCGAGTCTAAAGAAGCACACATTAATATGTAGCTAATGACAAGAAGCACTTTTCTTTATGTCGTAACAAATTGTTATTAAGCAGAAAGTTGATTTTATGCTAATACTGCACTGCACAGTTAATTTCACCACATTCTTACTTTAACTTCAAGACGCTTAGAACTTCTGGGTACCTTTTATTAAGTTTGTCTGAAGAGGGCAGCCTTTCCTAATGCACTTGGAATTTTCTTAATTTGGCAAGGTTAGTGTTCGCTAAACAAATTGACAAAGGACAAGCTCACAATCCCAAGTTTGCCTCTCATTATTGCCTGCATGTTCCATGAAGTTTCTTTTCACGTATATTTATCAACCAACTGCAAAGAATACTATTATTTGAAATATTTGACCTCTCTGATAAAATACAGTCTAGTTTCACTTACTGTCTGTGCTAAAGGAATGGAGGTTTGCTGTGAAATTTCTAGAAAGAAATTTCAAGAGAAGGTTTTTAGGAAATTTCTGGAAATATGGGTGTTGTTTATTCTTTCTTCAGTCTAGAAGTAAATGCTAATTACATTCTTAAATGCTAAGAATAGAGCAGTGAAATATCTGTCCCCTTCTGCTGACAGTCCTGCTAATCTTTTTTTTCATGCTGAACTCCTCTCCAGGCTTCAAAAAGAGGCATTAGTCTGAAAGTAGAGTGATGCTATGTTTTCTTTCATTTTATACTTTAATCATAAGAAAATATAAAAAAAAAAAAAAAAAAAAAAAATCTTATGCAAAGTTATGCATTGCCATGTTACCAGAGAAGATGAATGTCTACTACACATTTTGCAATTAATGTGATAGATTTAAGGGCTCTTAGAAGAATTTATTGCTCTGGTGTGCCTCGATCACACTGCAGGGAGGGACATTTGAAGAAGCTGGAATGATATATTTTCACAGTTCTTGCTGCTCCAGCCACTGTGTCACACCTCTCCCCTTGCAGGGACAGCCAAGTTTGAATGCCTGTCTCACCTTCTGTAAGGCTGGGCTTTAGACTGTGTGATAGGCTTGGGGGAGAAGGAATGCACACCAAGCACAGGCAGCAAGCACAGGGGCTCTGAACGAGGAAAACCTAAGAGCTGGTACTGCTGCAAAAGGATGGTAGGTGGAGACAATAGGTACAGGATTTCACAGCGTTTACATAAACAACATACTGTTTGCAAAAGTGTTCCCTACATTACTAGAATCCCTCTGTAAAAATCATGTCCAACACTTTGCTTATGTACTCACAGTGGTGCTGTAGGTCCTGGGTGAAACAGTCAGCTAACTGTTTTCTTAGCAATTCTCCCCAGAAGTGTCTGCAACAAAATGAGATCACTTTATGTACCCAGGAGCCCAGTAAGTTTGCTGTGGTGGCTGACAGCTAGTAAACCTTGTACCTCAATCACAGTCACAGTGGCTGTCACCCATGCTAGTAATATTATGCTCGCACTGACTACAGTCAAACTGCAGTATTATGTCACCCCTTCAGTTTGTCAGCTTCTCTTCTCAGCTGATGATTAGGCAATGTCAGTGCTAATCTGGCCAAATGATGTCTTTTTTAATTTGTTGACTTTTTAGGGACTTTTTTAGGAAAATAAATATACAAAGAAAATTTCCCTACAGTCATTAAGTTCAAAGTAGCAAATAGTTGAATTTCCTTCTCTCACAAACTTGTAGAAGACTAGCTCAAAATCTAATCATGACACAGCTATTTACCTGATTTTACAATCCTTGAATTTCATTCATGTCCATTGATCCAAAAATACCCTTTTTGTCCTACCTTGTCTTTCCTACAGCAGCCACTTGCTCAGAAGTCAAGGCAGATCGCTTCTGTTCCTTCCAGCCCCAGACTCTCCCAATGACTGGACCAAGCTGAAAAGTATGGGACTTCTTCCTCTTCCCACTTTAGCATTAGATTGCTATGAAACAGAGCAGAAATTCATTAGTCTCCCTGCTTAGAAAGCGCTTAACTTTCTACGTAACTGTTGCATACTAGTGCTATTCTCTTTTAAGATGTCAGATCCTCTCCTTACTGGCCACAGACCTACCAGATTAGTCTTCCTAAATCCTCTAAGAAATGACACCTTAATTGTCTTTATATCAGTGTTTCCAATTTAGACAACACCTAACTGGAATTGATTGCTTGTTTTCATTTTTTGTGGATAATCTTGGGAGGGAACATCATTCTCTTTGCCAGACACCAATCCTTGCTGTCTCTCACTGTTTCCTCTGTTTAAAGAGTATGTGTCTGTAAAAGGTATGTAGACTGGATTTTTGAGGTTGAAATGGGAAGAAATGTACAAATAACTCCCACATTTCCAATACATCCTTATTTTGAAGTTGTAAATGTGACTTTCCACTCCTAGGGAATGTTTGTAAAATTAGGCTGTAAAAAATTTGAATAAGCTTATTGCATCCAGGTCTTAATAATTTAGCAGGAAGTGCCAACATTTTTCCTGAATATCTAATTGCCTTTAGAATACTTTAAAAATTTTATCTGTCTGAGAATGACTCCTTTATCTAGAAAATAATCTTTTGTTGTTCACTTTTATCTCTCACTGTTAAAGAGATTATTACAGTACCTCCTCCACCTTCCTATGATCACACTGTTTGCAAATAAAGATTTTTATTTTTATGCTTTACTGAACCTTCATGATTCATGCCCTTGCCTCCCAGTACTGAAACACTTGTAAAATATTCTGATTATTCCATCTCCTGTATACTATCTTTTACTTCAATTTCATCAGTATTGTCTTTTGCATTATCAAGGCTCTTCTCTTTTCAGGTTGTATTATAATCTTCAATGTAAGCATAATTCTGAATTCTTATTTTCTTTGGTGAACATTAATAAAAACAGGAAAGATCCCTCAATGCTTTTATGAGAGCATCCATTGTTTTTATACTTGTATTTGTTCCTCTAATGTTTTTTGATACTCTCTATAGTGCATCTCTGAAGGTTTCCTACTTAAGGTCAGTTTTCAGTGTGGCCACTTTATCTTTTAATATCTCAAACCTGATATTACTTAAAAATTCTGGGTCACTTTTTGTATTTCTTGTCTGCTATTATAATGGGACAGATAACCTTTCTCAGAATAGCTGCTGAAAGAGATCAGCTCTCATTGCAATGAATTTCCTTTACATTCTTGGTGTTATTCCTTTGTCTCAAATCAACATTCATTCCATTACTGCAGATCTATGCAAACTTCTGAAGAAAGCCCCCTCTTTTAGTCCCACAAAACCAATCCCATTCCACTGCCTGCCATAACCAAGACTGTTTATTTCATAGAATCATAGAGTATCCAGAGCTGGAAGAGACCGACAAGGATCATTCAAGTCTTACTCCTGGCCCTCCAGAGGAGAACAATCACACCATGTGCCTGACAGTGTTGTCCAAATGCTTCTTGAACCCTGGCAGGCTTGTGCTGTGACCTCTTCCCCCACACCTCCTTGTGCCCCAGCATTTCATTTACTCAGGAAAATGGTGAGAGTCCAAAGGACATAAAAGATGTCATATGTTCCAAGTTCCTCTGATAATGCATCTTATATTTCCTTGTTCATTCTTTCAGTAGGAGTGGGTCTCCTGATAATATCAGTACTCTTGTGTTCCCTGACTTGTTCTTTAAATTACTGATTGCTAATAATGCTGATTGCTCAACATAATACTGTATTTCCTGGCTCATAGTCTTTTTTCCACAGAAGCAGTTACTGACTTTTAGAAAGCCACTTCCTGACTACACTACCTCTCATATGGCTGTTCTGTGGCCCCCTACCTTCTCTGCTTGGGAGAGTTCTTGACCTTAAAGCATCAAATGTTTCCATAATTTTTTCTTTTTTTTTTTTTTTCTCTCAAGCTGAGATGATTTCTTCACCTTATCTAATTTCCAAGTCTCTGACTTTCTTACAATTTCTTATTTGTACATTTTATGGGATAAAGATGCCAACTTTATGTCAACTCCATCTGGAAGACTTGAAGGTTGTTCCTCGATCTCTTTGCAGCTTATCTTCAAACTCTCTGGCTTTGGATGAAAGTGCTGACTGCACAGCAAATCATAGTGTATATAGCATCTCCATAGAGAAGTTTTTTCACCATATTACAATTCCTAAGAAAGACGTTTTTGCTTCTCACCAACAGTAACTGTTTATCAGGTTTTTATATGATTCAAATACACTGCATTTTCATTGATCAATACAGAAGGAATTAATGGCTACAGTATTGTTGGCTCAAGCTTGACCTGTCAGTTCTGCTAAGGTGTGGTTTTAGATGAACAGTGCAAGCTCTAATATCAGTTCTTATTTGATTTGTGAGATATAAAATGCTTGTGGACTTAATCACCATTTAAATATAAACTTTGAAATGTCAAATACATTAATTATTAATAAGTTGTAACAATCAAGTAGGAAATGGGCTGTCATATAGAGAAGGGGTGGAGTTTTTTTAACACAAAACTCCAGGTTGGTAAGTGTCAAGAGTTTCTGAAGAGAGGATATTTTCATCCCTGGCTTTGTCTATAAGTTTTCGTTTTCCTTTCCTTAATGTCTGTATTAAACTGGTGAACAGGAGTGGACAAAGAGAAAAAAAGAGAGGAAATCACAGTGTCATGACAAGCCCTACATCATGGTTCAGAGTCCATGTCAAATTGTTATTGTCAAGAATCCACAGATGGGGTGAGCCATAGATGACTTCTACTACTTTTGGCAATTTCACCTCAAAAATTATGAGTCATTATGTTGATGATCAAGAGTAGACAGTGGATATAAAATGCAAGAGAGTACTTTGAGTGAGTGCCCGAGTTCCTATAAAAGCGTCTACTGAATGCATTTGCTTCATCAAACCCAAACCCACAGGTTCAGAGAGATGTACTTCAATGGTTGACAGCTCAGTCAATATCTCTCCTGCTCTGTCTCTTCCTGTCATAACATTGATTTCTGTAAACTAGAGGAAGTAATCCCTAATGACATTGTGTAACAGTGTTAACGAAAGACTGTTTTCCCACTGTGCACTTTTTCATACACAACTTATAAATGTATTTCATTACTTACAAACTTTACCTCTTGTAACTCTGTTACATTTTATTTCCTGCAGTTTTATTCCGATCAACTGCTTTTTAAATGTTTTCTTCTTGATTTTGCACTTTTGAGGGACAACATATTTTGTGATTTCCCTGCATCATCTCATCACTGCAAAACAATGATGTCACTTTGACATATGCTATTCACTCAGCTGCCAAGCTAGCTGAAGAATGCATCATGTGCCCTTTGCATGGAAGAAAAGACCATATTGTCATGTCACGTACCATCATTCCACTGCTGTCAACATCACTACATTTAATTTTGTGAGCTAATCCCATGATCAGCAATGTTCACCATTGCACGGTAAAAACTGCTTCATAGCTGTAATGAAATTACATTCCTGTTATTAATCTGATTATCAACCTTTTCTCTCTTCATTTTTCCTAAATGGGGGTGAAAAAATAAAAATAAAATAAAAATTCATCTTCCTTGAATTTTGTAGGGCTAGCCTCACTAGAATGAAGGCAGTTTTCCAGGTAGTTTTGGAGAATTTTTAACTTGTATATTTTTGAAGAAACAACGGATATTTAAAGTATTTGGAATTTGTTTTGTCTTGTGTCCAGAGTGGCACTAGCTATGAATTTGCAGCACAGGATTGGTATTGTTGAAAAATGGGATGAGGTTTTGAGAGGAACAAGAAATTGTGTATATTTATGGCACAGGAGTGAAAGTGGCTTCATGGGTGAGCAGCATATTTGTAATGAGCAGGCTTTAGTGGGGTTTGTCTCCCCATGGAGCCAGGTGTGATACCAGATTGGAAGCACAGAGATACCCTTTCCACTGAGCTGACTCCTCTGATCCTTTGAGATGATGTTTGTAAGGAAGAAGCTGTAAAGGATTTAGTATTATTAAGTGTGTGAGGTCTTACCTCACGCAGAGAATGAGCATGGCTTAAGGGTGTCTGGAGCTGGAACAGAGGCAGGTATGGATTGATATGTAGGCATGAAGTCTATGTTGTTTCATGAGATATCACTGGTTCAAATTTCAGACCCTGCAATTCCTCTAAGAACCATTTTTGATCAGATAGAATCAGATAAGTTGACACCATTTCTGTTTAACTCATATGTAGAAATTAAAAACGTGTCATTTTCTACATTGTTGTGGAATAAGCTCAATAAATTAAAAAAAACCCCAAAGCTCAACACTTCACAAACCAGTTCTCTGCTGCTCCAGTCTGCTATGGTTAGTGTCAAAAGGACTTCACCTATTATTCATTCCTGGAGAGTCATAAAAGATATTATAGCCCTTTATAGTATGAGAAGTTAAAACTTTATTTTTCAGTCGTGTTTCTCTTCATAAATTTGTGTTGTGAAAAAAATAAAATAAACAAGTAAACTTAAAGGCCGGTGTCACACAATAAACATCTATTAAATGTTGTTTCTTTTTACTATAACGTTATTGGTTCCTCTTTGCAAAAGTGACAGATATACAAAACTCCATGAAAAAAAGAATGCAAAATTCAAAGAACGAACTTCAGTGCCTTAACATGTTACAGAGTTGTCAGATGTCTCTATTACTTTGTTCAGCAAATGAATTTTTTAATTTAAGAAAAAAATCAGGGAAAATCCATAACAAATATTAGGAAAAAAGTAATGTAGATAGTGGACAGTGGAAAATATATCCTGAGTTTGATATTTTCCTTTGCATAAACAGCTGGAATCTTTAAATAAGCAACATTTCCAATAAAACTGGTAAACAAGATAGCCGCGGAATGCCAGCAGATTTTAGGACAGGAAACCAAAGAGCCCAGGAATAGGTAGTTTATCATGTATATCATGTAACTATGACTGTATTCTCAAAGTATTACAGATATAAGTCTAAGTACTTTTTCTCTGGAAAAAGTTGGTTTGATATGATTGTTTAGCATTATGTTCCATTAACCTCCATATCATATTTTCTCTACTTGTAAATAAAAGTGTTTTCCCTCCTCCTTGCCCAGTCAAAAAATTCTTACTAATTCCTGAAAGGCAAGACAGTACTTCATGTCTTCACCAATGTGCTACATTTTAAAGATGAACACAGTTTGTAGGAGTTCATAAGGCACTTCATGAGTACCTTGTTTACATAGCAAATTTACTACCATAATAACCATTTAAACACTAGAAGAGGACAAATTGCTGAGGTCTCTTGGTAGGAAGGAGAAAAGGGACTGTAGGTAAATTTAATTTCACCTAGCATTAACCATCTCAAGTCAGATGCCTCAATTTAAGTGGCTGCTTAGCCTTTCTCTCCACTAAATGGATGGAAAGAGACAGGTACTTCTAAACGGTAATTCATCCCATCTTAAGATACTTTTCCAAGCTAATGGATAACTTGCCATGCTCATCAGATGACTTGATAATTTTATTTGGGTGTAGAAACAAGTTGTAAACTTTGGCTTTGTTATCAGAGTATAAACTATTTTTTCCTTTTAGAAATACTGTCAGAATAATGACACTTGTAATCGCTTCTCTGTGCCATGGGGTTTTTTTTCTTCATAATTTTAGAATGTGGCCATACATTGAAGCTCTGCTTGACTGACTGAGGAATTCTTTATGGACTGTATATGTTTTTGGCTTGTATTGCATACAGTCACTAAGCCCTTCACCCAAGAATGAGATAGCAACACATTTTTATGAACTCTCCTGTTGAGTCATACTCAAATTTCCATGTGTTCTCTTAGAAGTTGTTTTTGTTTTTTTTTTATTATTGCTTCATGCTATGTTATCTACTGTGTTCAAGAGAAAACAGTTCTGAGAAAACAGTTTTCCTGTGAACTTTATATAAAATAGCACATACACTCTTTGCACATGCACTGCCTCATTTGCTCTTCTTTTATCTGTGCCACTTTACCACTGCGGAAAGTACTATTTTTCCTGCTCTCACTGGGATTTGGAGGAAGTCTGATGTTTCATCAGTCTTCCTCGCATTTGGGCTGGGATCTGGCTGCGTAGTTGAAATGTTGCACCTGAATCCACATCAGATCTTTTCCTGTCTGGGCAGCAGTGTGTAGACCATGAGCTTTCCTTACCAATTTTTCCACAACTTCTATCTCAAATACCAAAATGCACGCTTCCAGTTCTATTGCCTTCAGAAGTACAGTCTGCTGTGATGCTTATACATTTCTAAAACTTTCAGCAGAAGTTCATTGGTCGTTTAATCAACTGCTGATCACCTGCAGCTGAGTGAGTTTAACCTCTCTTCACAGGTGGGGGAAATGAGAAGAAAGGTCAAGGACATAAGGAACAGCTTGGACAAGCAGGTAATTAGTGCAGTGAGAGCTAATTAGGTTCTTAATAGTTGGGAGGGGTTTATGTGCCTACGTATGGCTGAGAGGCAGCTTGGAGTGAGTAGAAATGAGCTGGGAAAGTAGAAGGGCTGGTTATAAAATTAGCTAGCTAGGTGAGTGAGGGGTTTTGGACTTGTTGGTGGTCTTGGGGTAGCTGAGACCTTTTTGGTTTTGAAGTTTTCAGTGGTGCTGTGAGGGAACTCTACAAGACCAGAGGGAAAGTTTATGTTCGGGCCTTGTGTTTAAGTGCTTGTTGTGCCAGTAGGAGAGTCCTTAAATGTCTCTCAAAAGGAGTGATGTTGGAGGTGATTTTCACTGAAGAAAGGATATGGCTTAAAGGGTTAATGCAGTCTATGTTATGCCTGGTGAAGATACCTTGTAAAAAGGAACACCTTGACGTTTCCTTTATGGTACAAACTGTTTGCAAAAGCTAGTCAGCCAGCAGAAGATGTAGTCTAGCTTGTGACCCTGGCTGCTGGGTGTGAAGAGTCATATTCTTGGAGGTAGGTAGTTTTCCAGTTTCTCCTGACTGCAGTGAGATAAGAGTGGGAGTGTGTGTGCTTGGAGTTTGATCATGTATAACTTTTTAACTCACTTGCCTCAAATATTTTAACTGTTGGGATAAGCAGGGGTGGTCTGGACTTCAGTTCTGGTGAGCTTTTTTGTTTGTTTGTTTTTAACTATTGTCCGTTAGAACCTGGAGAGAAGCTCAGATGAAAGTGATTTCTAGCTATTACAGATTCTACTCCAGATAATTTCATGTAAAAGCTACAGGAGCTTCTGTGTGTGAGCAATATAAGCCTTTGCTCTATAACCTAGTAGTTTGGTTGCCTCAGAACAAGCAAGTGAGCCTAGTTCTTGATCTGTGAATGGAGAAAAAGAAACACCTGGAAAGACAGGGGGAATAAATGTTGATCTTAGACCTTTTATACTACTATTTTCACTGGGGTTTTTGGTCTTTTAAAGTGCCGACTTCATAATCAAATTGAAAAATGGAGGTCAGCTTCAGAAATACTTCTGAAACTCTAGTCCTTTCTTGTTTATGAAGTTTAAAACAAAAAAAAAAAAATCATCTGCTTTTGTCTTTAGATGTATTTGTCTGCTGGGTGTCTGTCCTGGAAAGGTTTTGCCTGTTTCTCTGTAATATTGCAGTACTCTTTCTCTGTGGGATGTCTATCTTTTGGATGTCCTTGAAACTGAGATGTAAGAGTTCAAAAGAGCGATTGCTGTAAAGGAAATGTACCTACTAAAGGTAAAAGGTATTGGAGTAAGTAATGAAACCCAAGACTGATATTTATGAGTTTAGACAGAAGGAATATACAGTTTTATTGGACGATACTAAAGGCAGACATACATTATATATAAATTAAGAAATATGTGTGATGCTTGTGGAAAGGCATCTTGCTGGAAAACAACTTCCAGATGCTTCTAGAAACACTCCGGCTATCTCATTATTCAACTTGTTGTTTACAGATTGACCAGTCATTCTTCAGAAGCAGATGGAGATACTTTTCATGAGTTTTTCTGAGGCTGAAATCAGCATTGCATGTACTTTGTCTCTTCTGAAGTTTCTACCAAAAGAAAGTAGTATTCTGTTGCATGGTATATCTGTAGTCTGTCCTTCTAAGGGTGTCTAGGAGCAGTTAAATGCTACTATACCTTATGCTATTAATTAAATTTGTAAAATAGCTGTTTTTTTGTAGACTAGCACAAGCACAATTACAGCAGTAGCTGTTTCTTATTAGTGGGAATGACATGCCAGCTTTAGAATATGTAATGATGTATAAACCCCAGTGGTTATAATTGGCATAGAAATGTACTATATCCTTGGGTGTTAAAAGCCATAAGCTATTTATTTTCATACTTACAAAGAGTGTACTACATTGTGGTATTAATCTCACATGGATTGTCATACTTGCATTTTGTAGTAAAATTTATGTCCATAAGGTTCAAATATGAATCTGTCCCCCTGTTAGCATCCTGCTGGTAACATAGTGTGCTAATAAATTAACATCTCATGTCTGTATCATGAGCCCGTTTGAATTCAGATCTCATGAGAAACAAACTCAAAATGCACCTGGGCTTCCTGATATCAATAGCCTTGTTGTCATGAGGTTTCTGTAATACCTGAACTTATACCATATAGTAAAGATATGCTTGCAAGAAATTTGGCTATTGGCTGTGGTGTCTGGTGTTTTAGGATTTTTTTAGAAATAGCGAATTCATGTAACCAAGGATTGGGTTTGGAGGTGCTGTGTTATGCTAGGCTCTAGCCTAAACTACTAGTAAATGGTATTAAAGTTGATGTTATAAATTCTGAAACCAGGGATAACATAAATTAAAGTAATTGGTGGAGTTTTACTAGACACCATATTGCATTGACTCTTTTGCAATATCAAGGGAAGTTTGATTATAGGGTCAGTATGTGACACACATTATATGGAAATACGATATGGATGTGAAAGTATATGGTATGGTCTTTTTCTAAGTGTTTCAGAAAAAATAAATGGGTGAGAGAAGTGTAGGGATAAAACATAGCCCTTTTTTTTTTCTGAAAAGTTGATAAGTAATCTAGTATCTATTCCAAAAAGACCAAGGCTTCATTTTTGGGAAAGAACAATTTTGCTGTATTTTCTCTTGGCACCCTCCCTTCAACCCTCCTGACCCAGGAGAAGCACCACTTGTCAGTGGTCTGCAGTTGGACGTTGAGCCATTGACCACAATTCTTTGAGTTTGACCTTTTAGCCAATTCTTTATCCACTGGGTGGTCCATCTGTCAAATCCATGTCTCTCCAAGTTAGACACAAGGATGTCATGTGGGACGATGTCAGAGCCTTTGCAAAAATCCAGACAGATAATGTCAGTTGTTTTTCCCTTCGGAGCATGTTTGCTTAATCTGAGTAAATTGCCTGGCTGATGGTTAGTGTTTTGCAGCTCCAGTTTAGGTTAGGGTTTAGCATTTAAGCTTGTGGTCTGGTGACATGTTTGAACAAAGGTGAAAATTGAGGTTCCGAGGTTCAAGGCTGAACAGAGCATTGGTTGCAAATTCAGCAAACTTCCATTGCTGTGATTTTAATGCTATTGTAGTATATTTGTGGTTTCTGGAGGGTTTTGCTTAGGGTTTCTTTTTTTTTTACTATAGGCACTTACATGGTTGAGATTGATGAAGTTGACTATGTCTATGAAAGACATTTCGGTGAATATTTGATATGCCTTTCTTTTATTTTGCAGAGACCTACAGCCAACAAGACTTCTGGTGCTCCTTCCTACAGCAGATGGTCCAGTTCACAGCCCCATCAGGTAATATGACCTTGTCAAAAAGGATATGAAACTCAGGTTGACACGTGCTTCCTTTCAAAATGAGTCTGTGAGGGGATCTGAGAGTGTTACCTACCTGCAATAGCCCAACTAGGTCATACTGGTCTCTGCGGCTGTTGCAGGATATCCTGTGGCAAACTGTTAGATGCAGTGGCTGCTCCTGGTGGGGCTTGTGCAGCTGTGCCTCCTCTAAGGCAGGGGTGCCCCTTGTGGTTTGTCAGGGGTAGTTATTGTGGCTGGATACCCCTACTCTTTGCATCTTGTCACTAAGTTAGAAGTGTGTACGTGTTTGATGCTCTTTAGCAACATATGAAGTTGTGTTCTCCCATGCCAGCCTTTCCATCCCAGCCCACTGTTTTTTGTACTGCTTAAAATAACCAAGTTGTGAAGTGGTTACGAAGGTCAAAACTTTTGGGAAAGCTTGTTGTAAACACAAACTGAAGCCAGAGAAACTTCAGTGTTAGCCAGGAAGGAATACTATTGCCAATGATGCTTTATAAGAATTTGAATGGTATTCAGGGTTTCTGTTAGTTTATCAAAACCAAAAGAGTTTTTTGACTATAGACAAGTATATGGCTTGCTTTGCTATTAAAAACAATGGATTTCAACTAAAACAACTTTGTCTTTTAAAGTCCTCAGTTGTCTGTTCACTAATTATATCGACATTGCTTTCCTCCAACTTCTACATTTTTGTTTTAAAGAAGTGAAGGTGGAAAGAGGTAGGGAAAAAAACCCCAAAAGACCCAAACCCACCACCCTTCCTTGAGGCTATGAAAAACTTAAATTATCTTTGTGAGAAAACCCTTCATCTGACATGGTCGACTTTCCTTTTGAAGAACATGTATAAGCTAGGAGAGGAAACTTCCAATAAGCTGATATTTGGCCTCAAAAACTAAAGCGCAAAAGCCATGAATTTAATTTGTATTCAAAGTAGGATGGGGGGAAAAGTGGCTAAATGCTTCATGGGCTGTTAGCTACCTGTTTCACTCTCCTGTCAGTCTTAATAGTTCTATTTTTCCAAAGTATTGTGAGAGTTTTGTGCCTCCTCTTCATATTCTTTTTGCTTGCAAACGTTGCCATGTTTTCTTTATTTCACTTTTTGAACATTGAATTTTTACTGTTGGGGGGTAAAAATGAAGAATATGTAGACAAAAGGTTAATTATTTTCAGTGGTTAATGTTTGCCCCATTCTAGGGCATCAGACAGTGAGCAAGAAAACGTTCGTGGAGTATCATTAATATGTATAAGGACTGTTCCCCCCTTCCTGTGTGTCTGCAGTTTCATGCAAGTTAGTGTGAGGCACATTCCTAAGTCAGGAGGAGGTCATTCTATCAAATCATATGAAGTGTACCTTATGCTCTACACACCTGATTTCCCTGTTGAGGAGGGAAGGGAAGATAAGTGCATAATAAAGATTGTTTGTAGTGTTACAACCCTGTCAAACTACTAGCAGAGTTAAGGGATTAACTACCAGGAATGTTGCTTTAAAGTATGTCTAGATTGTCCAGCATCTGCAGGGAAAAAATTGCTATAATATGTTAAAGGATGCCTGTGGTAATTTTCCTCCACCTATGTTGTGCCCCTTACATTTTAATCTCATCTTCCTTTGTCATTTAAACTCTAATCTTTTCCTTTTCGTCCTTGTTTATAGTAAGCTTTTGTCTGCTGTGTTTTGGGTTTAGTAAGCCTATAAACTTGCCTCATAGATATTAAAATGCCAATACCAATTGTGAGGATGTGTAGCCATGCCATGGTTCAGTTTGGGAGACCTGAATACTGCTGTGCACTCTTATGAGCTGAGTGGCAAAATATTTGTATTGGATCAGAGATTTGTGTTCAGCCTTGCAACTTGCCAGCATCTATTAATAGTTTATTTAAACTTTTTTTCTTAACACTACTTTCCAAGAAAGAAAAATATTGAAGTTCAAATTCATATTGTCTGCATTTTGTTGACTGCTCATGCAGTGAACCCAGTGAAGGCTTTTCCACATGCATCTTAGGAGAATCCATACAGAAATCTCAGAGCTACATGGCTGAGATGTTTGAGGTATCTAAGAAATATTAAAAGATAAATTGATTTCCTCTTTTCCTCCCCCAAGTTTTCTGTTTTTCATTTCCCCTATGTGAAGTTGTAGGGTCCCTCAGGTGAGAGATTTGAGAGTGGTTCTGCAGGTGGGGTCAATGAGTCTTAGAAAGTAACACATTTTTCCTTGACTTATTTTGCTTTGTGCTACCCAGACATGCTTATATTTTGTATTGGATAAGCTGAAGCATGTTTATCTATCCTAAATATGCTATCTAGAGAAGGTTTTTATTAAGTTTCTATTAACGCTTCACTCTTGTGGACACATGGAATTTGTATGCTCAGGGGTTTTTTATGTGAATCTGTTCAGAGAATGGTGTTTTGGTGGTTTTTTCCCTTGCCTCTTGAGCCTGGGGAAATGTCTTGTTGGAGGGGGAGGCATCTTTAAATCGTGATTTAGAGGTTCCTTCTGACTGCCCTGGGAAAGAGGCATTAGTACCTTCTTGAAACTAGGTTTTTTCCAAGCATTCCACTTTCTCAGTGTCAGAATAAGAAGCCAATAGTGTAAAAGGTCGATCTTCTTTGAAATCGAGGAATTAGTCTATGTTGGGGGTGGGCAGGAAAGCCAAACCAAAAATCAGGCTTCTGAACTGGCATTCACAGAGCTGTGTTGGATCTTACTGCCTTCAGATGAACTAAACTGGCTTGAGGGATGGGATCAAGGAGAAAATAGACACTAATGAGACAAAATTGCCTACACTACTGCTCTTGGCTAGTGGCATTGCTTGATGTGTGAAGTCTGCAGCAATCTTGTGAGAAGCTCTGAAGTGAACTTAGTCCTTTTGTGGTACTCTGTGTGCTTCTTGAAGTGCAACTGGCTCTTACTACTGATGAAAATGAATGAGGAAGTGGCACTTTATCAAGTACGATGTTATGGCTGATTTATATGATGCTTTTTCTGAGTGGGATGACAGCCAAGGCAGAGCTTCTTTCAGTTGTGTGGGACAGTCTGTCTGACATCAGGAATCACAGGTTACCCAGGCAGGCTGAAACACAAGGCACTTGGCATTGCAGCTTGGCTGTCCCTAGAAGCAGTTTTAACATGAAAAATTCACTCATTACTGGTTCTGACTTGAGAACTATATGCTAGGAACTACTGTGGAGGGTACAGTAAAAATGAAGAAAAAACCCTGTTTGTTCCTTAGGAAAAAAAAAAACATAAGAAGCCCAGTTTTTCAGATGCCAATTTAAGGTTGATGCATTGAAAGAAACCATAGGTGAAGTGCCCTAAAAGGAAGAATAATGGATCAATGATCCTCCTGATTTGCTGTGTGCTAACTGTTGATGAGAGGCAAAAAGTGGGGAGCACCTAATCAGATCACAGTAATAAATCTCCCTTATATGCAAGCAGAATACAGTGATGGGCTGCCTTTTCTTGCTCATGAGCACACTAGGGAGCTGGTGAAATCTGACAATTCATTTGGTCTCCACTATTGGCTGGCATCTTAGTGGCAATACTCCAGGCCTCTTGCACAAAGGTTGTTAGCAAGAGTATCTTTAGAAGTGTTGAGATTATATTACTTTCTAGAAATATATGAAAGCATCTTTAGTGTTAGGTACTAAATGAGCCTGCAGAATAATTGGTGTGTATTAAATGCCATTTAAAATAATATAGAATGTTTCAGCATTTTCCCCTCCCCATATCTATTAGCAAGACATTAGCTTATGAGCTAATGAAATAAAAAATGCAGAAAGTGAAATGATGTCCAATGAGCCACAGGACAGGAGGACTCTCAGCTGAAGTTCCTGAAAGTTCCTCTATCTGGCTCCACTGCTGCTTTGTTACAGAATTATTGCTCTGGCTTTCTGATTGTGGCAACACAAGCTCTTTGCTTTCTTGCTGGTAGTCAAAGCACTGTACATTGCTAAACTTGGCCTCGATGTCTTAAGGTCACAATGAGGGTTTTTTTTCTTCAATCTCCTGCTCTTTGAGCATGGGAACAAGTACTGTGTTGTAGTACACAGTGGCTAGTGGTTTCTGAGAGGAACCTGAACAGACAGTGGATGTTGATAAACATTCCTTGTAGTATTTAAATTTTAAACAGGCCAGATCTTCTAGTACTGTGATGGTTTATAACACAGCTTCTTTGTGATTGAGATGGAAATATCAGTGAACAAGTCAAGAAGACAAAAGCTAGGAAGGATGATATTTCAGCTTTATTGTAGCAGCTGTTTCATTGAATTCCAGGTCAGGGATTTCAGTATATGTAATTTATCTCTCTTTCTTCCTCCCTGTTATGTGTGTCCCTGCTTTCCCCTTGCCTTGTTTTTGCCCTTGTATTCTTCCTGTATGTGTGTTGGAGCAGTAATGTGTTGATAAGCACATAATTAGACAGGTGTCAGTTCAGTAGTCTCTTTCACAGTGCATAAGGTCAAATGAACCTTGTGATTAATTGTACAGCATGAGAGTAGAGCATTTATTTAGTTTCAAGGAGCTATTCCAGGTATGGCTGCTGGTAACAGTTGGGATTGCTGCAGCCTGCAGTCCAAAGTAAGACACCTGCAGTTGGAATTCATCACTTCTTAATGCAGGGAGATGGGTAATGACGAGTTTCCTTTATGGGATCTGGCATGTTACCTGAACAAAAAGATAATTAGAGCACCTGTTAGCAATGACTCAGAAGATGCATTCCTGGGAAGTGACTTTCCTTTTAAACTGGTGGAAGGTACCTAGCTCTAAATACTAAATAAAGAGTAATAAATAGTCATGTATTCAACTGTTTTGAAAATTGTTTGTTTTCCCTTCGGTGCCTCAAGTCTGACTTGGAAAAAGTCAGCATTGAGAAAGTCACTGTCTCCCTGATGACTCAGCTGCTTGCTTTTCTGCTGAGCACTGCACACTGTGGCAGTAAACTTTAGGTTACATGCCTGTCCACTAGAAAACGTACTGAGAACATCAACAATTTTCCCAGAAGCCACTGAACAGCTGTTGAAGGGCAACAACATTCCTTCACTGTTGACCTAGGTTTGAACCACACCAGTTTGCTCATCCAAATGAGAGTGACTTAGTCCAGCTACTAGGGTTAAACCTTATTATAAAGGTCAAATGAGATCTGGTAACTTTCCAAAGGCAAACCAGACAACCCAAGCCACAGAAATATGTTACTGCCTCCTGACACTTGGCATATAACCAAAAAACCTAGCAAAATTCAGCAGGTTTAATTGGAGTTAATAAGGGAAGTTTGTCTGTTTTGCAATAAACTGAGTTTAAAAAAAAAACCCTAAATACCTCCTTTTCATAATATATCTTTTCAGAACTGCACATACTTCTATACCATATGTCATCATAGTTTTGCAACATTTGAACTTTGTTTTCATTACATTTTGATCCTAGTTACATTTGGATAAGCATATTAAAAAAAATCAAATATGCAACGAAAGAAGTTCAATTTTTTTGGCATGTCAAATGGAGTCACTGAATTTCAACAACCCTGTTAGGCATACCTTAGATAATTCATTAAGTTTGAGTTGAAGGCAGTGCCTTGCAGAAGCAAATTTAACTAGTTAAACACTTGTTGCAAAGCATGATGTATAAAAGAATAATTGCAGTTCACTGAAGGATTGGAGAATTCAAATATTTGTGGTCAGTACTCAAAGTCTGCTGCCCTTATTGCATCCACAGTATAAGCTGTGATATGCACATTATAGCTCTGTGGGATTTTGTCAACTGTTAATAAAGACTGACCTATGTAGTAGGTCAGTATTAATAGTAGACAAAACATTGGACACTTTTTCTTGTCTCATCTCTCATAGCACTTGTTCATCTCTTGTGCTAGAGCTTGTTGATTTTTTTCCAGTCAATTGCAGACCTGGTGCTAAAGGCTCTGATTGACAGTTTGATGCTTCCTCAGTAAAACCTGTCAGATGCTGCTTCTAGCTTGATGCTTTTGGTAGGTCTTCCTAAGGGAAGACTGAAGCCAGCATCTGTTTTTTGAAGCAACAGGAATCTGCAGCCTGCACAGGCAAACCTGACTTCACCAAGGTCATTGGCAAGGGCAGAGCAAACCCGTTAACCTTGGTGACTACTCTGCAAGTAACAAGAGAGTGGGGCACACTGAGCTGGCTGCTCAGCTAAATGCATCTGTACAGCAAGATGTGTAAGCTATTTTTATTGTATGAAGATAACTCAGCCAAATGAGACTCTGGAGTGGTTGTATCTGTTGCCAAGCAAAGCACAACATAAACTCAGCTTTGAAAAGCTAAGGCTTTTGTAAATTAAATAAGAAGGGAACTAAAAAAGGAAACTGATTTCTTCTGGTCAGTGATGGAGTATAAGTAAATGCCAATGTATGTAGCGTTATTCAAAGGTTGCTCATCCAAGTATGCTGACTGCTGTCTTGGCAAAATCACCAAGCAGCCTACTGAGCTGAACATAAAGCTGTTTTGTAAGCTGCAAGAAGGATGAAACCCTGTGCCTGGAGGGGAAAAATGGAGTTGATAAGGTTCAACCCCATGCTTCCTCTTACTATGTGTGGAGGAACGCTTTGTATCTGATATCTATCATCAGTCTTGTCTGCTGTGTTAGTAGTTGTGTGTCTTTAAAAAGAAACTAAAATTTATATTGAAATGCATGGCTTATGCTTTATGGATCAGTGTAAATGACAAAATGCAGGTCTTCTGCAATCTATGTACCAGGTATCTTTAGGCCACTCTGTGGAGCTGGATATATATATCCGTCACGAAGCATGGGATTTGGGCATTATTTACCAATACACAACATTTGCAGGAATCTAGTATTGCAATACTTAAAAAGTCTGGAGAGTGTGTGCTTTCCAGAGGTATGATGACCTAAGTCTTGGTAAACTAATTATGATAAATTTCCCCTGATAGTGGTATAAAAATGTTAAACTTTGGGTGTAATGGTTATGGAAACATAAGAGGTCTCTTTTAAGATACAGTATTGGTTTTTTCTCTTCTGCACATGTGAGGGGAAAAAAAAACCCAACAGGTTTCCTTTCTCGTCATTACTCAGTCAGATACCACTGGTATTGTGTTGCACTTTCAAGTTGACATTCAGAAGATTCTATCTATAACTTGGCTAATCTTAAAATATTCATCTGGTGGGGAAAAAAGGCTTTTGTTGAAAAATCATTTTCCTAAACAGCTGCCATAGTTGGATTTTTTTCCTAGACCAGCACTCTTTTTACTCTGTTTGGTTGTTATGTAATTACTTTTGATGACGAAGACCAAATGAGTGTATTATGCTAAGTGTCTGCTCAGTGTGCTCAGGTTTGCCTAGAGAAATGTGTGTGCTGGGGGAGAGGGAAACTAGCAGCATTTGTAATGATTTCCATAGATGTAAAGCATTCCCCAAAGCTATCTGTCAGCTGCACTTATGTTGTCTCTCAGAACTACTTTTTTCTAGGAGGAAAACTTAATAAGATTTTAAAAGACTATAGCTACATGGCTCTATGAATTCTTTTAACCAATAAAAACAAGGTTCTCCCTGTGTCACGTACTGTATTGCCACTGAAAGATACCCTACCCCTTTTGGAAACCTCACTTCTAAACTGCAGAATCAATTTGTTGAGTACTTCAGCCTTCTCCTCATCCATTGTTATGAGTTTACCCTGTTGTTTACTGGGTGGGGTAAACCTTCTTTGTCCTTCCTTTTCTGGTTAGCATTCCTGTAGAAAACCTTTTTTGAGTCCTTTGCCAGGTTCAGTTCTAGCTTTGCCTTGGCCTTCTTCACCCCATCCCTACACAACCAAACTTCATCTCTACAGTCTTCTCAGGTTACCTGTCCTTGTTTCCACTGTGCATTTGGTTTTTTCCCTGTAGTTTGACCAGCAGTTCCCTACTCAGCCATGCTGGCCACTTGCCTTCTTGCTGGATATCTTGCTCCTGGGGTTTGCTAGCTTTTGCACGCTATGGAAGTCTTCCTTAAAGATCTGCCAGCTCTGTCCCACTCCCTTGTCCCTGCAGGCAGTCTCCCAGGGATTCCTATTGACTGTCTCCTTGAAGAGCTGAAAGTTTGCTTTCCTAAGGTTCAGGGGTCTAACTTTAGTCTTTCCCTGCCCCATATCCCTCAGGACTGCAAGCTCCAGTAATGCACAATCAGTGCAGCCCAGGCTGCCTCCCATCTGGATGTCCCCAATTAGCTCGCTCACATTGGTGATGTTATGGATTTCCTAACACTGGGGCAAAAGATTCAGTTGTTGCTGTCTGTGCTTTTTCAAGAATGAGGCTAAACTTTCTCTCCTGTGCAGATTTTCTGGTTAAGAGATGAGCTCACCCCAGAGCTTAAGGAATAATTCAGTTAAAGTCAATCAGCTGCAAGATGTGTGTACATTCACTATCAGGCTTAATTAGTTTTGTTGTTCACACAGCTACACAGTTGAATTCTAACAAAATTCTATAGTGGATTGATTAAATTCAGAACTCTTTAAATCTGAGTCTTTTAAGGAAGCTATCTCCTTGCTGTACCTAGCAACATCATTCTTGACTCTTCCCAAGGTTCAGATCTTGTCAGATAAACTTCAGATAATATTGTTTGAAGCTGCACATAATCTTACAGCAGTGTCTTTTCATTACATTTTCTGTAGTATCCCTGATGTGTGCCTGTTGACTAATAGCAAAGATTGACAAAGGATTTTACACACAAACAACTTGCCTCATGTACTATTAAATGTGTCATTTGATATCTTCTATTGTAGACTTCTTGGTTTTGACTTTGCTATGACATTTTAAAAAGAAGCTGCCAACAGATGATGCATTAACACTTGTCAGCAATTCGTCATGATTTTTCCTACTTTAGATTTAATTGTTCTTGGAATGAACAGTTCATAGAGATTTTTTTTTAAAATTCTTTCTGGTCATTGCAATCAATCTGATGCAAAAGATAATTAGTATGATTATTGCAGCCTACACACATACTGTGTCCAGCCCCCAGCTTGCTTCTGTGTTCCAATGTTTTTAAAGATTGCAAGATAGGTGGGAGCAGAAGAGTTTAAGTTATTTTTAGGCGACTTTTGCTCCCTTGTATGACTACTT
Organism: Anabacerthia variegaticeps; assembly: GCA_035583185.1. Taxonomy (NCBI): domain Eukaryota; kingdom Metazoa; phylum Chordata; class Aves; order Passeriformes; family Furnariidae; genus Anabacerthia; species Anabacerthia variegaticeps. Next base: position 39,652,418 of record JAWWEW010000078.1, read on the forward strand.
AACAGTAACAGATGGACTGTGCTCTTTGTGCCTCTCATCTTTCATATTCCTGAAGCCTTACACCTGGAAAGGAAATGCAACCAGGCGACATGGCTGGATCCACCATCAGCTGCACTAACAAAAGGATTGATGATTTTCCAGAGCAAACATTAGCTGAGGGGTGGGGGCTAACCTTCAGAAAAGAAACATCTGGCATTGAGCAGTGTCCAGGGGTTGGCTCTGGGGGTGGGGGCATGTCTAGGGAAGACAGTCACATCAGGGCTAGTTGTATAGAACTGTTTCTCTGCCTTTCTAAACAAGGTCCTGACAAAAAACTTCTTTAAAAACGTTCCACCTTTCCTATCTTTCACATGAAAGAGAACAAAGCTGGCTGATGGATTGTTTTAATAATCTAAATGATGATCATTCTGTTTGATAATTAACCATGCAAATCTGAAAGAAATAACTGGTGGGTCAACAAAAATAAATCTGCAGGCTGTGTTTGGGGGAATAGCTAATTTGGTTATAAAGATATATAACCTATAAAGATAGGTTATGCTTTGTAATGAGAAGGCATTTTGCTGCAACTGTCATGGCAACTTTAGAGCTTCTTTATATAGTCTAATTTAAAATGTATTTACCCTGTAGCAATGAAATTACAATCCATGTATGAATCATAAAAGCTGGAGATGGAAAATACCTCTTGAACGTATGGACCAGTTCCTCAACAGATACAATTTAGTTTAACTCAGTCAGAGAACAGATATTCTCTGTTTTCAGAGTCAGTCCATTTGTCCCAGGGCTTCTGAATGTTGGCTCTTTCTAGAGTCTCATTGTCCCAGAGCTGCTCTTGGTTAAGAAACTTTTGTTAGAGATCTTGGTATTTCAGTTTTATTTCAACAGGTTGTGAGCTCTACTGTCTATTACATGGGTCTGCAGAAGCTTGAATAGTCACTGAACACTGGTAAAATTCAGTTATACCAGGATGATTACTAGTCCTTATGTTTCAGGGTACAGATTAGTTGCCTACTAAGTTAGATCTTAACTGCGTGAGAGCTTCTCTTTGGTTCCATCAATCTGTGTTGATATATGAAATCAACGTGTAAACAGGAAGTGACAAGTTTTTGTGTTTTGGAGGTGTTTGTTTTGTGTTTGTTTTTTAAAGTTCTATAGTCACAGTGACTCAGTTCTCACTAGTTCATGCTAAGCATTAAGGGAAGTTATCTGAAACCCAAGAAAGTGGTGCTAGAAAGAAAATGAGACTTTTGTATTGGCAAATCAACTTTTTTGTGAGGTTCAGAATGCTGGTTCTCATAGCATGTTTAGAAATGCTATGTTGTTCTGATGACAAGCTGTTAGGCTTAAGGGGAAGTTCTTTGGGAATTTCTTGTCATCATCTTAGAAGAAACTAGTTTACTTCCCCAAAGTCACGAAACCTTGCATTGCTGTATCATATCCATAGCTTTGTATCATACTGAAGAATTCTGTGTTCAAGGTCCGTGATGATTATCTTTAGTACTCTGCAGCTCTGCCAGTGTCGGAGAACACTTTGTAGAGTCACTATCATCCCAGCCATGAAGTGGGCTATTAGCTTTGACTGGAATTATTTTAATAAACACCAACATTTCACGCATCTGGGGTGGGATCATTAAAGCCAAGGGCCCAAAAGTAACTTATAGTAATACCTCAAAGCTCACTGATGTGGGAGGCCAGGAACTTAATTTCATTTTAAATGAAATATTCAGGTTTTCTATGAAAGAAACTGAAATAGGCCTAATGTAGGCCAAGAACTGGATAAAGCAATTCTCTATAAGCTTGACTTGGGTATAGTCATAAATCCACTGTATTTTTTTGCTTCATCTGTAGTGTGTGCAAGTTAGTTAATGTGTCAGGGCAAAATTCACACAGGTGTACCAACTTGAATGAAACCTTCAAAAATAAAAGAAAAGCTACTAACAGCTTATTGAAAAGGCTTCAATGGAAACAAAAAATTGTAATTAACAATGGAAGGAAAACGTGACTGAAAAAATAAGAAGTTTTGTTGGTTTCTTTTTCTATTAAGTGTGAATGGTGCTCAAATGGGGAAATCATCTGAACTCCAAAGAATGAGTGACAGTGCCTCAGTGGCTGAGATTGGTTTGAATCCCTCTTCATGCGTACATTAAAATGCAAATGTCAATTGGATAGTTGCAAAATTAAGAAGGGAAAATTAGAGTATTGTGCAGGTTGCAAATGTACCCATCAAAAACTTGTGAAGGGAGAAGATAATCTGGAAAAGTACTCTAATGTATCTTAGCCTCAAGGCAGGCAAACTTTCTTTCCATTGTTTACATTTGTGGGCAGTGCAAGTAGTAAAATCGTGCTGTATGCCTCCATATCTGTGTGTCATTGTAAGGACTGGGGAGAAAATTAGTCCTCCCAGTGACACTTAAATGGACCTCCAAAGACTAGACAAAACTCTAAGCCACTTAGAACTACTGAGCTCTATTGTCTTCTGCAGTACAGTGCTTGCTTATACTGCTAAATCTCAAGCTCTGCTTGTATTCATCTAAGAGGAATATATGGAAATTTGCATGGAGTGCAAGCAGGACTTTGATCAATATTGCACGCACTTTATTTGAGGACCTACAGCAGAGGCCCTACACTTAGAAAAACAATTGAAGTAGGTCCTGGGAACACTCGACAGAATATATAAACAGATGACGTTATGGTCTCAGTGGAAATCTAGCTGTATTGAACTGAAAATAGACCATACAAGGAGAAAATTGTAGAATACTTAGTCCCTGTAGTAGGACACCACGTGCAGTAGGCCAGCAAGCTCTGTTTGGATTCCTTTGGAAAAATAAAACTACAACAAAACCATCTCCCTCAAAGAATGTAATACATGTCTCCATGCTACCCTGTGAATTTCTGAAGGAGGAGTTTCTCTGTCTTACTGAGCGAAGCATACTATGGGTATCTGATAGTAAAAATTAAAAGCGTGAGTTGTCCAGAAGAGGACATTGCAGGAGTTGTTCATGAGAGCTTGCACTTTTTTAAGGGGAAGGGTGGATCCTGGGGTCAGTTTACAATTTGGTGAAATAGATTTTCAATCATTTATCTTCTGTCATGCAATAGAACAATACACATATCAAATTACTACATGTTGACAAACCTTGTGTTGTAAAGCATTATCTGAGTCAAATATGTTCTGACGTATGCTTGTATAACTTTCTAGGTGTTGATTTTTATCCAGGAGTGTTGTCCCTTTATTTTGAAAAGTAACTAAGGAAAATTAAGTGGAAATAGCACTGAGTTCTGATTTCTGTGCCCTTTGGCTGCTTGTTTTCAGTTTTAACTCACCAGGCCCAAATCTTTTAACATAGCACAATAGTCTGGTATCCTTTTGTTTAACTAACTAAATTGCATTGTACAGTAGAAACTTATTTTATCTGAAGGTTTGCTTTTTTTGTAGGATCCAGAGTCTTCTCACAACTGTTCTTAATCTTTTATCTTCTAGTATGTTATTTTGCAAATTCACGATATGAGAAATTTTATAGTTACTAAGCAGTAGTGACTGTACCAGCCTTTTCAGCACAAGTATTAATATGAAATTCTCCTTATAAAAATGGTTGTAAAGCTGTTAATATATCTGATTTAAGAAGTATGAGAAAAAAAATCATAAAGGGCCACGTATTTTGACTGGTATAGGAAGTGTCCTTGAACTGTAGTGTTCTCATGTCACAGTTAAGTGGATGCTCTTGTGCCAGAACTGTTTGAGAGTTCCTCATGTTTAAGGTTGTAATAATTATTTTTTGTCTTCAGTAAGGAAACTTTTATTTAGGGACTTCTCACTAAACCCTTAAAAAAAAAAAGGAAAAAAAAATAGCCTGCTGAGGTATGTTCAGTATAATGACACATATCTTGGCTCTGAAAGCTGTGACTTTACTAGGGCTCAGAAGACAGGATTGCTCACTCTGGAGCAGTACCACTCCATGGTCAATGTCTTTTTGTAACTTTTCCTGAGGCAACTGCTAATCTCAGGACTGAAGGAGTACAGCACCCACTTGGACGTTTACTCTGAATTGCTGCAGCTGTTCTATTGTTACTGAAATGTGTGTTATGTGGTCCAAAGGTGAAAACTGTGCAAGGTTATAGAGTAATTTTCACATGTAGAGCAGGTCAGCTCTTCCAGGTTCTGCTGCAGTGGGACAATAACCCATCACTGTGGCATATTGTATTTGTGTCAGGATAACAAAAAGAGATGTAAGCATCACTCAGACCAAGTCTCAAGCAATTTAAGGCCTTCCACATCAAACCCACTGATTCCCCCATGAAATTTATGAAGGATAAGTGAGGTAAAAACATTCAGAAAGTGCTGGACAGCTTTGGGCTCAACTTGCTAAGGCCTCTGGATGAGTATCGTGACACTGCTAAGCTTTGCTTTCCTTTGAGCTGCTGCCTGCAGAGGTTTGCTGAACAGCCACAAACTCAAAAAGAGAGGGGAGCACCACAAACTTTCCAGGGAGTTTTTTCTTGTTTCTTTTTGTCCTGCAACTTCCTGTGGTTTCTCACTCGGTTAAAGTATTAGCTGTAATCTGCTTTTTGATGATTTTATAGGAGAGCCAGCACTTCTGTGTGTTTCAGAGCTGACAGATGCATTTGCAGCTAAACTAGCTCTGGAGGGAGGCTCATGCCAGCGCCTGCCACAAGGAGGCAGAAGCATTAAATCTTAAAATACTTTTGGACCAGGTCCTTGATACATATCTAAGTTTATGAAAACCATGCTTTGGAGTATCTCTAGCTGTCTCTGATGTATGCAGATGGTTGGGGAGAGCGAAATTTTGCAGGGGAGAATCCAAAGCATCAAATAAGTTTGTGCATAGTGGGGTTTTACTTGGTGTTTTGATAAGGGGGGGGGGATTTTTATGTAAACATATCAGCAACATTTAAAGCAAAGACACCCCCCATCCCCAACAGCAGTTACATGACAGTTTCCCACCCATTGCATTTCATAGTTACCACTTTCTCTTTGTGAAGGCAACTCTAAAGTCCGTATCAGTGACAGTGACACATTAACATTGCAGTAATTGTATTTTCAAACATTCCTGGCTTCCTGTTCAGCTAATAGGTTGCTTACTCCGCTGCTTGCAGTAATTTAGAAACGCAGCATGGCATATTCTTGTTTCTGGACTACCCTTTTGGTAAGGATGTGGTCTGACTGCACTGTGAAAATTCTCTTAGAGAAAAGCTATAGAGCGTGTGTGGTTTAATTGAGTGTGATCCCTTTGCAGCGCTAGTGAATGTGAATGAAATCACGCTTGCATCCTGGTGAACAGAGGATTGAAAGCTTGGTCGATTGTTGTATATGCTTTTTATATTTGGTAATGCATGTGAAAGAAATGGAGAAAAGGAGGCAAAATTCAAAGTGAAAGCTTATATTTTGTCCTTAATTTGTCCTGCTTTACTTAACTATCAAAGCACATATGGAAGAAAGGTCACTGTTATCTGAAACTACTGCAACTCAATACATATCTGGGCATAATGGAATTTGTTTAAGGACATGGTATCATCTGTAATGTCAGTTGTCCTACCTTTACTATCTGTCGGACTTCATCTAAATGACTGCAAAAACAGATCTTCTGCTGCATGCTTTAGACCACTGTCTCTGTTAATATAAGTTAGTTCGTGGATTGAAATCCACTTAAAAGAGAAATTTCTTCCTGACTAAAAGATGTTTGTGTAAGGAAAAGCTCTTCTGCCTGTGAAGTGATATTGCAGTCTATTGTATTAAGATGTATTACAGGTTTAAATTACAGATTATGACACTTCAAAGGTGCTTTCTGATACTCTTCCAGAAATTAGACATACAGTCACGATGTTCCTGTGGCTTACGACTGAAAAAGAAGGGAAAAAGCACTTGATACCAGAGATGCATTTCTACAAAACATTTTGTTTTGCTCTCATCCTGTGTGCAACCACAAAGGCCTATTGCTGAGAGCAGGCAACATGTGTGCCCCCCACTTCTGCTGCAGTGCACGAGCAGAGCAGTGGAGATCTTGGAGTGCAGTGTGCTCTGCTACATGGGGCTTGTAACCTTCACATGCTACAACATTCTCTTTATATTTCAATAGCCTCTTGACCACATGTCTTTACACAGCCCAGGACTTGAATTTGGGATGACATCATCTGGCTTCTGCTCTAATTAATTATTAAGTACACTGGGCACTTCACATATTAAATAATATCTGGTGAGACTGTATACAAGGTGATGAGTAAATAAAGCATCATATATTTATTTACATTCTTTCTTAGGCATAGCCACTCCTTGATATATATAATATCTTCTTTTAAATGGGGGGGGGATTTTGATTTTGTTTCAAAATTTGTGAAAGCTCTGGATTGAAATTCATTACATTGTTCTAGTAAAATAGGTTCAATAATGTCCAGTTTCTGACTTAAACTTATTTTCCTTTTCTTACCTTTTCAGATTAAACTTAGCTTTTAAAATTACTATTTTCATTTTACTTGTTATTGAAAGTTAAAAGGGAGATAGTGAAAACAGTTTGACATCCAGGTTCTCTGCTTTGCTTTGCGCTTTCTTGTGCTTTCATCATGTGTTTCCAGGAACAAAATAATCTGTGCTCTGTGTTGTTCTGCCATAGGCTTTATGTATGGGTAAACTTTTCTCCTGTGGGTGATGTGTCAAAACTACTATGAGCAGCATAAAATAAATGGCTTATATACATAAGCTGTTTAATGTCCTGTTACAACTGGTAAGATCTATGTTGCTCTACTAATGCAAGTACTCACTTAACCTTTCTGGCAACTGACCTTTCTTCTGCAGTGTTTAGGAGGGTTGTTCTTGCACATCCCAACACTGAACAAACTGCTGTGTGTGTTTTTCAGGTGGCAGAGTACATCTCTTGCTGTCACACAGAAGTTGCCTTAAACTTGCTTTTTCTGGTGTTTTAGTATTTTATCAGTTCCTTCAGTTAAGAATGACCTCCCACAAGTTTTCTCTCTCATCTTGAGGAGCCATAACAATTTTACCTGCTATTGAGTTTTGCATGTGACTGAACACTATGTTATGGAAATGATGTGTGACATGCCTGACTTCCCATTTCCAGGTAAATCACACAAAGACAAGGGAGCCAGTTTACTGTAATGATACTTCACATTTTCAGATGTCATGGCTGAGCGAATGGCCTATTGCCTTGGTTACAGTAGTCACTGAGGTAATGTTTGACAGGTTTTTTTTTTAGTTTCCAGGTGTCTGGATAAGAGTCTGTGATAATGATGTTACTGTGTTCATTTTTTTTTGTGGTGAAATGGGTGATTACTACGATACTTGAAAATCTGCTGCGCATTTCAGCACAACTGTAGCTTATTGCTTAAGCTGGATATTCTAATGCATGTCAGAGCCCTGCACTGAGAACAGTCACAACCCTGCTGCGGAATGCGCTGCGTCTTTAGAGCCTCCAGAGAAATATTTCTATTAGAGTGACTCCCACATACTTCTGAGAAACTTTTAAAAATAGTTTTATAGTACACAGCCAAAGTGTGTTGTCTCACTGTGTGTAACACTGAAGTATTTTTCAAAACACCTTTAGGGTAAAAATGTTCTTAAGTATCAAGGCTTTTTTCCGCAGTGTCTGATTATGCAGGTGCAGTTGATATAAATTCTGCCTTTTTAATTCCACTCCCCTCCCCAGCTGTTACTTCGAAGAAATCTGAACATGGTTTAGTTTAAACAGTTCATGTCCTCATTCAGATGCTATACTTTTCTGTTACAAGACTATCTTACCAAAGTTAGTAACATATCCTTTGATTATTTTTTTTTAACTTGCACCAGCAGGGGCTTTTCTATAAAGTCTTCTCTGTTGGTGATACTTCCTATGCACAACTTCACAGTCTTGAGGATTATTGCAGTGGTATGGTGCTACTTCAAATATTTGTCAGACATTTAAAAAATTTTTTTTCACATTTGGGTGATAGTTTGTTCCCTCAGCAGAAATGAATGTGGCACAAAAGATCTGGACACTAGGAGCTACAGGACTGTGTGCTGAAAGGTCCCTTTTTCCTACTGAAATATTTCAGGCCTGGAATGGTTTTTAAGTGCAATTATGGTGAGCCCCAACTCTTAATGACTGATCAAAAACTGCAACACAGTTTGTGAGCTGAAAACTTGAGAAGACATTTTTAGAGCTTATAAGGCTAAGTAACCTTTGAGTTTGCTTACAAATCTTTCATTAAAGAGAGTGTTATAATGCTCGTATCTCTTCATGTAACCTTTGGGTGGGCAACAAGTACATTGTCCATACCTAGTTCTACTCTCAGAGGTTCCCATTGTTTCTCTTATCTTGTGTTTTGCTTTGCAGGTTGTTTGTAGCATAGATGTGAAGATATAATTCTGACCTTGGTTGCTGTCTCTGGAGCTGTTTAGTCATGTTATCTATCTTGTTCCTGCTACACACAAACTTGTCCTTGGTATTGATATTATTCCATGATTTAAAACTCCTTTTAGTTTAAAATCCCTTTTAGTTTCGTTGTATGCATACAACATTTCATTTTTTGAGACTGCCTGCTCTCTTGCTGTTGTGTGCTTTCCCTTGGTTTGCAAGGATAGCTGTAATTTTCTTGTCATAATTATTGGCTTTGATGCCATACTCAAAGAATTTCTTACAAACTTTGTTGTGGCTTTTCTCTACTGCATTTACATATTGCTTTTCTCTTTAACTTTTTTTACCTTGTGTCTTGTGCAAAATCATATTTTTCCTTCTTTTTACAATTTTCCGGTTTTAATCACTAAATTATTTGGATGCCTGCTTCCCCAGCTTCCTGGAGTTCAGTCTGAACTTGTTTGCTGACATTTCCCATGTCTTGGTGGAGTTACTGTCTTCTCTCCTGAGTTCTGTATTTGCAACTATATGACTCTTGTCCATTTCCTGAAATGTTCATCACGATGTGTTTTTATTGTGCTGTGGCTTTGCAGGAGCCCTGAAAGCCAGAAGATGCTCCTATTAACCACTATGTATAGAACCCTCCTCCTACACATATTATAGGCAGTGCCCTCCATCAGTTCCTCTCAGCCTGCAGTCTAAGTTGTCCAGCTGTGCTTCCTTTTGACTCTGGGCAAAGCTTTTTGTCCCTCCTTCCACTCCTGGAAACAAAGCTTGCAGTCTTTGTGTTTTAACTAGGCCACCATCATATGGCTTTGGAATTTCTGATAGATCTCTAACCTGGTGTTATGCATTGCAGTTGCTTCTCAAATGCACATGGATGCTTTCATTGCCTCCACTGCTTGGAAGAGAATGAAATGCCTAGTAGGCACTTAAATCTTGCCCTGAATAAGGTTTGTAGCATCACTTCCAGGACTAGTTCAGGAAAACCAGTCAAATGTCTGCTAAAGTATCATTATTCCAAGGACAGTAGCTGCCTCCGGTTTCCTACCCACCATTTGGAGGTAACCAGTCCCATCGTGATTTCAAGCAAGCGATGAGATGACTGTGATGCCAACTTTGGTCGAGTTGTAGCTCTACTAATCAGCGGGCAAGAGAAATAATATTCTAAAGCTTTGTGGAAAGTCCTGATTCCTGCACTCTCCATGGAAAGGGGTGAATTCTCTGGTGAAGGCACCATTTTTTTTATTTTTTGGGGGGAGCTTCTCCTTTTGGTGACTAGAACATAACTAAGTTTAAAATGGAGGCCAAGAGATTAGAAACTGGTCTGATACCATTTGTTGTCTCTTCTCCTGCCAGTCATTCATTTACTTCTTCAGGCATGCTGAAAGGAAGCTTCAATTTCTAACATTCAGCAACCCAATTACTTGGTTTAAACCATGAGATAGGACAAGGCCTTCGAAGAAAAGGGGACACTTTCTTTCTGGAGACATTTTTTTTGTAGCAGGTCTACAATATCCAAGTAGAACTGCATAAAGAATTTGTCTTAACAATCTAATTTCTTCCTTTTTTCATTTTTTCCCCCTTTTCCCATACTCCCCTAACACAAGCATGAAAGCTCATGCCTGCCTTGCTGTCAGCATTGGGAATTGCCCATTAATAATTCTCCAGCATACACAAGGTTTTTATGCCTGTAAAAGCTTGTGTTTCTTCCTCCTGTCTCAGTTCTCTGTTAGGCACCTGCTACTGGTGACCTCGCAAAAGGGCCTGAGAATTTGTCCCCTCTTCCTCTTTCATCATTTCCCACTACTGGGAAGTCATGCTCATGGTATGAGTCAAGCCTGAAACACGCCAGGAACAAACTGTACTAAGTCCTTTGTAACCTAAACAGAAGCTGAGACTTCAGTGGAGAAAAAAACAGGCTGGTACCTGCACTCAGATGTATTTTCTTCTGCCTCAACTTCATTAAGGCACTGCTAAGCTGTGTTACTGTCACTTGGTGGAGTCTGGCTGCAGCAGCCCATCTGTGAGGAGCAGTCAAGAACAGGAGATTCTTTGAGGTGATACTATTTTTTCCTTTGATCTCTTAGGCCTTTATGGTCTAATGGTAGTTTGAACTGTAGAGCAGAGGAAGTGCCAAGAAGTGCCTTTGCAGGGAAACTGAGCATCAGATACTTTCTGATGAGAAATTCATCTCTTTTCTCCTCATACAACTTGAGACATGAAATCATGTGACCTTAAATAACATTGGTCCCATGATACAGCTACCCACCTATCATTTGAGGAGTAGGAATAATAAGGAACAAGTGCAATAAGCACTGTTAGTAGATACCAACTGACACTTGTGTTTCAGGCTTCCTTGTGTGATATGTGATATTTATAGACAAATATAATCCTTCACCTTTACGAAGAAGTTCTAGACCAAATTAAAAAAGATTGTTTTGAGAAGTATCTTCAGCATAGATACTGATACTTGCAAGGAATACCTGGACAGAGCTTGTTCTAGATGCAAGTGAAGATGTACCTAGACAGGAAAAGCAGCTCTTGGCCCTGTTTCTCTCTAGTCGACAATTGTGTTTCAGTTGGATTTGCAGAGATTTTATGTTTTTGTTTGTTTGGGTTTTTTGTTTTGTTTTTGGCTACCACTTGCCTATGACTCTGCCATCATTGGCACTTTTGAAACATTATTCACCTGAAAATATCTGAGAAGGCTTATATGTTGAGTTATGTACTTACATAGGGTTTCTAGGAATTAATGGTACTTTTCTGTACTGGTAAAATGTGCTGATGGTTTTGGCAGGTTCTGACAGGCTCCTGTTATGAGTAAGACAATGACTACTCTTGTTGTTTTTAGCCATCCTTTAACAATTAGAAGATTTGAAGCAATTTTTTTTCCTTTTCTATCAAAAGGTATTTTATTGATGACTGTATCTGCATATACATCAATCTTCTCTAGCACAAATATTGTGTGGCATCCATTGTTGTCTTTTGTTGAATGTTTTCAGCTTTTTCAGACATCTAAGCTTCTCACTTTGAGCATGCCTGTAGGAGCTGCCTTGGCTTTCCCTTCCATTTTATGTTTAATGTGTTAGAGGCAAGAGAGTTAAATGTTCATTTTTATCTCTTCCCTTATGTTTTGTGATCCCTTTTAAAATATGTTCTGAAAGTAGGGTTCCTGCAAAACTTCAGTTTCCCTTGTTCTAAATTGGTATTATTTTCATTTATGTGATTCTGATGGTTGTAAACATAGGCCTTAGTCTTATTTTTTTTTTACTGGGTTTCATGCTGCATGCATGAAAGTGGATATGTCTGTTCAGGCTTATTTCTGATGTCTGATGCACAGTTTGTCTGGGGGCTGGTTTGTTATGGTTTTGGGTGTTTTGTTTGGGTGTATTGTTTGGTGTGTTTTCTGGGTGGGGGGGGGGGTTGGGGTTTTTTTGTTTGTTTTTTGTTTGTTTGTTTAAGATGTCAGTGTACCATCCCAAAAGTGTTAATATGTGTCATGTTGACCTCTCTGTGACTAAGCTATGAAGGTCTGATCTTGCAAGTATTTATATATTTAACCTTAGGGTCCTGAGCAAACATTAAAATCACAGCTCTTCCCTACATGTGTTCCTGTTGAGCACCACCTCTTTTGGACTTTTTTTTGTTGTTGCTGGTTTTTTCTCCCCATACACACTCTATTGTTATTTTTAAAAACATGCAGACCACTCACTAGTTAAAGAGTGTAGCTTATTAAAGGAGACCAATTTGACTTGAGGACCAAAATCATGGCTCTTCCGTATGATCTAATTAAAATACTTTGCTGACTTGGAAGACAATATTTGCCACATACTCTGTTATTTGTCATATAGTAACCTTGAAGTTAGTGGGGTTACATTGCTTACTGTAACAAGAAGCAAGCAGCCACAGTACCCTACACTGTTCCTTTGATAAGATGGTAAGCTGCATTAGTCATAAATGCTGATACTTAGAAATTAGTATTTATTCCCAAGCCTCTCAATTGCTGTTAAGTACTTACTTTTTGGGTATTATTGGCTTCAAGGAGCATTAACAAAATGATGATTATATGTTGGTTTAAAGGCTATGAATGTTAAATACTTCAAGCGGGAAGTCTTTGATTTATTCTTGAAATCACTGGTAGTAATTGGGAACACCACACTTAAACATATGCTCAAACTGATGCTTCCCTTGGTAGCTCAGTTGGAGGTGGAATTCTTCCATAGTTGCACATTTCCAGGGGTTTCAAGTGTGAAATAGTTGCAAAGCTCCATCCAAACTTCATGTGTGCATACATCAGAGATATAAAATGTTTTACCTTTTTTCTTTATTAAAGATATGTGAAAATGGCCTGTGAAGACAGCACATGGGTGTGGCAATATGAATTGGCACAAGTGTTTTGAATTTGGACTAGCATGTAAAGAACAGCAATATGAATATCTTCAACAGTGCCTGACTTCTATTCTTACCACCTGCTGGCCTCATCCATTGGACTACTATCATGCGTGTTGAATTGATAAAAGGAAAAAGGCTGTATTATTTTTAGAACTTTTTTATGGCTGAATGACACATTTCTAGGCAGATTAAAAAAAAAAGGGTGAGTAGGGAAGCAGCATGGATTTACCAAGAGTAAAGCACATCTGACCAACCTTTTGTGGTAAATGCCTAGACCTGTAGACAAGGGAGGAGCAGTGGGTATCATTTACTTTCTCTTTAGCAACATCTCTGATGTGGTCTCCTCCAATATTTGTGTGTCCAAGTTAGGGGCAGGTGCTTAACTAGATGCATAAATAAAATCTGACTGAATAATCAGGCATAGGAGCAAGATCCAAGTAGGACTGTACTCTGTCTAAGCTGGCTCTGAGTAGTACAGGGGTCTGTGCTGAGACCTGTCCTGCTTTATTAGTGACTTGGAGGACACTGTCATGTTTGCAGCTGACACCAAATTGGGGAGAAGGGGGTCAGTATGCTTGGGAGCAGGACTACCATCTAGAATGGCCTGGAAGAAACTTGATTAAAGGCAATGAGGGCAAAGGCAGGTCTTGCACCTGCGAAGGAAGGAGTCTTTTGGCAGTGGCTAGGGCTGCCTGGCTGGGAAGTGCCTTTGTGAAAAAAGGCCCTGTGGACATGGCAGCAGAGCAGGTTGCCCATAGAGGTTGTGCAGTCAGTGTCCACCCATGCATCCATGGGCACGTTCAAGACCCAGCTTCGTGAAGTCCTGTGCATCTTGGTCTCAGCTCACAGCTGGGCCTTCTTTGAGCAGGGATTGGACTAAAAGTCTGCAGAATTTCCCAAAGATTCCTAGGACTTTATGCCATGAAATCAGGGTCCACGTGAAATATTTCTTTCCTGTAGAATATTTTGGAAAATACTCTTGCTTACTTAGGAAGAGTTATTTGATCTTTCCAAAGTACTTAATGGGTACACATTCCAAATTTGGTAAGACTGAAGTTTAGTATATTGATAATTACAATAAACAGAAAAATGAATTTGATAAGCTGATAGCAATCTGGCCAGTAACACAGTAAGATGTGCATTGTAATTCATTTAGGTTCTCCCACAGTACTTGCCATGACTATTTGCAAACTATATTTAAAGTCTGCACAAGCTCAGAAAGAATGTCCAAGGTTACCCAATTTCTTCTTAGTTTAGAAGTTGACAACTGCTTTTGTGACTTTCACTATGTCTGCTATTTATCACATTTTGCAAAATATTCCCTGCTGTTAGGGTTAGGTTGCTGGTGGGGTGTCTCAACTGTTAACCCAGAGCACGTGTTTTGTTGGTTAATGCATTTACCTTGCCATATATCAAGGCTTTCATATTCTAGAAAAATCCTTTTGTGTATTTGACTTAAACTGGTGAAAAATTAGAGCTGTATCAATGAATTTGATGTGAAATAAATCAAAGTTGTCATTTTTAGTGGAAAACTCCTAACATGCCTTTTTAGGTGATGAAATTCAGGAGCCCCGTTCTTGAAAAATCGGCATCTTAGAATCATAGAATCATAGAATGGCCTGGGTTGGGACGGGGTCTTAAAGATCATCTAGTTTCAACTCCCCTGCAGTGGAGAGGGACATCTTCCCCTAGACCAGGCTGCTCACATCTCCATCCAGCCTGGCCTTAAGCACTTCTAGGGGTGGAGCATCCACAATTTCTTCGCACAGCCTGTTCCAGTGCCTCACCACCCTCACTGTATACAATTTCTTCCTGATATCTAATCTAAACCTACACTTTCAGTTTGCAGCCATTTCCCCTTGTCCTGTCACTACATGCATCTTTCTCTCAGGCTGCCTCCAGGTACTGGAAGGCCATGATTGAGTCACCCCAAGACTTCTCTCTTCCAGATGTCAACATGCTTTTTAAAGTGCAGGTTTAGTGACAACACAATGACAAGCTTTAACCCCCACATCCTCTCACAGCTTCCCTCAGAAGTGTTAACACTTGCTACCTTAGCAGTAGACCTGCTGCTAATTACATTAGCTTTGCAGTGGACTGGTCTATTAGCCTTGCTAAGGTTCTGATGGCTAAATCTGAGATTACTCTCAACGATGAGCATATTTTTGGGACACTGGTCATTATCCAGTGTGAGCTAATTGGGTCTTAAGGGCATGAGAGCAGTAAAGATGATATTCATCAGAAGGGCATAATTCAGTTGCTCATAGCTGTTTTCTGTCTCTACGGGTGATCACTAGTCTTATGGCAACTTTACATAGGAAATTTCTTATGAGCCTTAATGTTGTTCTGAATGTGTTTACAAGGGTGTTCTGCCCTGAGCATTTCTGCCTGTCTGTTCTGGGATGGAAATTCTCATCTCCCGTGGGAAGGTGCTTGCTTCTTACCCAATAACCATGTCAACATTTTTGGCTGCTGATGCACCCAAAAGTGGCATGGGGTATTGGAATGACAACTTAGTACAATATCAGCCCAAGTTGTTAGGAGAAATAGCATTAAAATATCTTAATATTGAAAAGAGAGTTGATTATCTCTTGCACTGAAATACCATTTGTGCAAAAAATTGACAGCCTGTAGCACTAACTCATAAATTTAGAAACAGCTATTTTTTTTGTTTTGGTTTCCTCACTGCATAAATCAAACAGAGCCTTTAAGGAAGTGTAACAAATAATGACGCTCCCACTGTTATAAATTTTCTGCTGCTGAATAGAAGGAGAGAAACTCAATATGAAACCTATGAAGACACAAAATGATAAAAGCAGGTATTTTACTCTAGAAATTGTTCCCAGTTACTCCCAGCACTGGGGATTTGTTCCTAGGTTGTATTTCACTTTTAAGTGTATGACTGCTGTTTTTCTTGAAACTGAGATCTGCCCACTGTCATCTGAGGGCTGATTTTGCTCCTGGTGGATTTTAGTAAGGATATGATGCTCTGGTAGCTGAATTTTACATGGCTTCCTGTGATAAGCATTACAGGCTCCTGTGAGAAGAGACTGAGCAGCTGAAGCTTGGCAAGCCCCAATGGATCCTGTTAGAGATCAGAGGAGAAACCCACAAGCAAAGACATGGAGTAAACAGTGACACATCTGTCAGCAGGCAGCTGATCAAATCGATACTCTCAGTACAGTTGGGGATGAAAGAAAATATTCAGATTGCTATTTCACCTAGCTTGTGCCTCACAGCCTCTAGTAAAAGAATGGCCATACTGTTGAATATAGGCTGCCCTGTGAAGGAGAGATCATGCTATGAGTGAATATATGGGTATGGATATTAGAACACTGAGTTGCAGTGTGTCTTCTTTGGCAGTCTCTGGAAGAAATGGGACTAATGCTTTCTTCATTCAACTGGGTTTTCTGGATTAGAATAAAACCAAAGTCAAGAAACAGAATTGTTCAATGAATACAGTCAAAGAGCTAAGTTTTCACTATGAAGACTTCGATTTTTTTTTTTTAAATGAGAATGATATAAATTGTTTTGAGAGGATGGAAAAATACCTGAATAACATTTATTTTCCAAACTAGTCTCACATATTCTTTTTTTTATTTAAGAAATTGGAATTATGTCTGCTTTCTTAATTCTTGTTATAGTTTCAAAACCCAGTTGGAATTCCTTCCAAGGGAACTTGGAGGCAGTGCATTAGCATCACAACAGGTGGTTAACAAAAGGCACCATGGATATGCATATTCTGTTAACAACCCAAGCTGGGTTTTTTTTTGTTCTGATCTCTCCCCAGACCCGGGTGGGGGGGGAAGGAGGACTGCCTAGAAAAAGGGGGCAGTGATTTCCTGGGACTTCTGCGCAAGTCAAGTAGCTCAGCTCTGGGCGCGGAGGGGAACAGACACAGACACACTCGGTCTGACATCGCTGTGGGACCAGAACTGTGTACTCTGCTCTCACTCTCTGGGCTTTTTGGCAATCACTCCCAGACACTGCAAAAGACATCTGTGAAGGAGAGACATCTGCCTGTATCTCTACCCTGTGGAGGCTGCGTTGCTGCTGTTTCCTTTGTCACCAACCCCGTCTCGGGAGCCGATTACAACTGCTGCCGCCATTCCCGAGAGAGGAGAGACCAGCCGGCCGGGCATGACATTGCCACCTGCTGTCTGTAAATATAACTGCTACCCCTGGGAGCAGGAGCAGCCAGCGCTTGAGGTGCAACAGCGCCACCTGCTGGCTGCAGATATAATTGCATCTTCTCCCCTTTTGAACAATGCTGAAAGGACATTTAATTTTTTTATTACAATTGTTGTTGTTTGGTTCTTTTTGGATATATATACAGGTATATGTGTATATCTGTGTATTGTGATTAAGAACTGTTATCCTTTCATATTAATGTTTATATTTTTTCCCTAATTAAAGGGTTTTTTTCTAAATTTAAGGAGAGATTATTTCTTGGCCAACAATATATCTTAGTTTTCCCCTTGAACTAAGACAATTCTGAACAATGAAAATAGGAAAAGAGACCTGGGAGATTTTGTGTATTTGATTCGTAAATTTTTTTTGCAGTAATATTTAGTCAACGACCATATAGTAAATTAACAAAACTTAAGAGTTGGCATTTCCTTCTAGGCATTGCCTTATGTGCGAATGTTATATCTTTTTATGTTTTTTTTTCATCTTAGTCTAGCATAAAGTACTCCAAAGAGTGCAGAACAAAACATGGAAAACAAGTAGCTGGTCCTCATGCCAGCTAGAGTAAGAGAGCAGAAATCCTGGCACACGGCTGCCCCTTTGGTAGGTTGTGCTGCTGAAAGAGGGCAGGATGCTGCCCAGTTACACTCCTGAAGCCAAAAGTCTTTTTTTTTTCTTTCTGCTGAAGCTGAGCACACGTTAAGTGCATGCTAATTTGGTGCTTGATAGACAGGTTAATTGTTCCAGGGCTAGTTTAAACATTTGTAAATGGGGAAGCTCATCAGTCTGGACCTAGAAGCATTTGTGCTGGAAATTACTTTTCCTTCTGACATTAGTCTTAGGTCTGAACTGCTTGGAAAAAAAGACCTGTTCCAACCACGGTTGAATGCAGAGTGTGTCCCAGGTTGCACCTATGTTAGTGTTTTTTGTTCAGAGCAGCAGTGCAGCTCTGAAGCAAGTCTGCTAAATCTGTCTGCTTGCGGGCGCCAGCCAGATTCACAGTGTGACTCTGGAGCACGTGGATTACATCTTTGATGGACAGCAGACTTGGAGGCCAAGTAGATGAAATTATGAAACTGATACTGCCACAGCAGAAGGTGGAACAAACCAAGACAACCTAGCACTGATTGTTTTCTCTGAGAATACTGAAGTGTAACTCAATAGCTGCCTGCTTGTGCCACACAGGGAATAGCATTTCACTGTAGCTTTAAAACGTTCAGATGTGAAAGTGGCAGTTGCTGCATAAACATGTATATGAAGAACGTTCATCATAGATGGATGAATGCCATTGTTTACATTTTTCAATTCAGTATCTGTTTAGATGGTTTTACAGATGATCCAGTCCTTTAGTAAGGATCTCTAAGGGTGTTGGAGGATCAGAAGGATGAGAGAAAGCCCCCAGTTGTATGATTGCTGTGAGAGGCTCTGAAGAGCCTTGCAGATATGTCCAATGGGCTGTGTATAGACATGGCACAGAGACTCAGTATGACCCTTCTCCCCCTGTCCCCAGAAGGTTTTTGGTCATCTACTTTGGTGGTTATTCAGAAAATCCCACTTTGGTTGTGATTTGGCTTAGTGTAGTTGTTTGGGTTTGGTAACTTGTGTGTTTCACTGTCTGAAGAAAGTTATTTAGTTCTGGGAGAGGGTTTGGGTTCATGTGGTGCTGCAGTTGAGTCATTGACTGCAGATACAACTGAGTTCCATGTGTAGCTATTAGCATGGGCTTATATCTGAGGCCTGGCTAGTCAATTATGGATAGCAGAAGTCATCAGAGTTGAGTTTTCATGTGGCTTTTTGTTTCAGTCTTTCTGGATCTTCAGAACATGCTGAATTTAGCTTAGTTAGTCTTGCCAGTGTAATGTGGTTGGGGTAGGAAAACAACAAAAAAAAAACTGAATCAATCTGTGTGAGATAAGCTTACAGAGATAAGTAAGAAATGTGTTGTAGTTAGAGCTGTAAACAAGATTATATTGCTTTTACTACCAAATATTAATGCGTGAAAAATTTCTACAGAGACTAATGTTCTTCAGGATATTATACATGAGGTCTAAAAGTAATAACAATGAAGAAATTACTGAATTTTTCTGTAATGAGAAGTGAAGCTATAAAAACGTTTTTAAGTTGAGTTATATTTGCACAGCTTCCACCTTTAAATGGAGAGGCAGCTTGTGCAAGAGCTTGAATGCTGTGTGTGGTCTTGTAGGTAGTGCATGGCTGTGACTTCAGTCATAGCTTCTTATGCGCTGGCAAATAAAATCCTTTAACTTTTTTTCTTTTTGTATAAAACACATCTACGTTTTTGGTTCTGGCCTTAGTTGTTCATGATGGAGATACTTCATTTGAGCTTTTGATCTTCTCTGTTTACTACTTTCCTCAGTTTACTCAGGAGCAGCAATGGGTGTGCATTTGATGTTATTTGGATAGAACTTAGTTTGTAAGAAAAACTATGAAAAGCAATCTTTTGGCACACACATAATAATTTAGCAAAACTGCTGCAATGAGTGCATAAAGCTGCCAAACTATGTTCTGTTAAAGAACCATAATATTTTGATGTAAGTTCAGTGTGTCCAAACAGGGCTGATAGGCCAGCTGACAGATCATGAGTCTAGAAATGAATTCACTTGCCATTCACTTGCCCCCTGTCTAGAGAGCTTTAAGGAAAAGACAGTCTTTAAATAGCAAGGATTTCAAATGACATGGGATTTATGAGCTAGAGGCTATTTGTTGAGTTATGCTTGAAAACAAACTGATA
Source organism: Anabacerthia variegaticeps (assembly GCA_035583185.1). Lineage (NCBI taxonomy): Eukaryota > Metazoa > Chordata > Aves > Passeriformes > Furnariidae > Anabacerthia > Anabacerthia variegaticeps. Next base: position 39,672,113 of record JAWWEW010000078.1, read on the forward strand.
GCCACTATGTTTTAAGACTCTGATTCTTTCTCTGCAAAGGGCTGTGCAGTGCTGACATAAGACATCCTGAAACAATTAGCTGTAACTGTATTAATTGCATTCTTGTACTGTGAGGGAACACAGGGTGGGAATATAATCCCATAAATTGTGCTCACAATTAAAAAGGGGTGTTAAATTTTTGAACAACTCTAGAGAAGGGCAACAATGCTAGTGAAAGAGCTGGAAGAAATGTCCTCTGAGGAGCAGTTTAGGACACTGGATTTGGCTTGTTTGGAAGTAAGCAGGTCAAGAAGCCACCTTGCAGCTCTCTACAGCTTCCTCAAAAGAAATGGAGAAGTGAATGCTGGCTGGTCTCTTCTCCCTGAGATCCAGTGCCAGATGTGTGGGAATAGCTTAAAGCTTCACCTGCTAGGGGAAATTTGGACTGGACATGAGGGTGGGCAAATCCTGCAACAGGAGCTCTAGAGAAGTCATTGATGCCCCATGCCTTGTCAGTGTTTAAGAGGCATTTGGAAAATGCCATAAATGCCATACTTTACGTTGTGGTAAGCCGCAGAATTGTCAGGCAGTCAGACTAGATGATCATTGTAGCTCTCTTCCAGATGAATTGTTCTATTCTGTTCTTCTTACCCTTTTCCTAGAAGAACATGCAGAGGAAATGTCTGATGATGTTTCTTTCTAGCCCTGCACTAGCAGAAGGCATTGAATGGGTAGTGATCTCGTTCTAAGAGTAGTCTCTAACTTTCTGAGGGGAAAAAAGGCATGTACCTTCTGATGGGGGTGAGAGTTATGGTTTTCCTTTAGGTAATTTGACCGTTTGATTAAATTTACGAAAAAGCATGTGTGAAGTGCAGGTTTTGTGGGTCTTCTATGTTCACCCAGTTTAGCTGTAATTCCACAGGGCAGCTCAGGGCACATAGCTCAGCCTGAGGCCTTCAGTCCCTGCCTGAGCTATTTGTAGGTGTGCACATCTCTGCCCTATGTCCTGGATAGGGCAGGGACCTGCACTGCAGAGAGCTTCTCTTCTGGATGGATCCCTCAGTCCTAGGGCACAGCTTGTTGTGCATAATTTTAGGCATAACATGGCATAACTATAATATGTTATTTCATTCTGTGTTTCCCATGAGTCAAATAATGATGAGGCTGCTATTTGCCTGAAGTTTTTCAGCTCCAAAACTGCTTTCAAGGACACATATCGCAAAGGTTGCAAGTGGCAATAGGATTTTGTCTTTCTTGATCTGATTTAGAGCTGGTGCTCCCAAATGAACAAAATGCATATGCATAGCCAGGAGCAGGCTGGTGCATTCTTCAGTTTAGCTTGGAAAAATGTTCTTTGCAGTCTGGCAAAGGCAAGTGACAGAACTACAGAAAGGCCAAGGATCCCAAAGAGTGAGGGTGTGAAGAATGAGGATCAGGACTGACCCCACACAAAAGCTATGTGGTATTATGGGATATTTTCAAAAATATGACATGTCAATAAAAGCATACTTTTGCCTTCAAAAACTTGCTGCAGTGTGCTGCTTGGCCAGTGATGCATGTAAAGTGCTCTTGCACTTGCCCTAGGCCTGTGTTGAAGGCAAGGAGCTGAAAAGGGACAGATCCTGATGGGGCAGCCGGCCCGGGAGCCTTTCCAAGCACAGGCTGTTTTGCACAAGCAACCCATGGGAAAATGGAGCCAAGCGAAGAGCAGAGTTCATTCCCACTACAAACCTCCTAAAGAAGGCATGCCCTTGGTCTCTTTGCTGGGGTTCGTGGTTCTTCTCTTCTCCTGAGGATCTAAACCCTGAAACAGGATTTCCATCCCTCAGACTGGCTTTGAGCATGGCCCTGCAAGGAGCTGGCCTTGCAGTGGAACTGTATCTCCATAGCTTTTCCTTTCAATATTAGGGTCCTTGATCCCCCAGAAGTACTTAGGGAGGATTGCTCACGTTTTGAGCCTCCTCTTTTTTTCTAGTGAGGTCTTTCAACAATAGTGCAAATCTTAAATCACCCCCTAACCCACCATAATCTTTGTTTCTTTTGAAAAATGAATGGGTGGTACCCAGCTGTTGTTTCTGATGATGGTTCTCATGATGGTTCATACACACACCTATACCTTGTAGCCCCTGGAGAGGTTATGAAAACATGGGATCGTGTGGAAGATTGTTTTTTCCATTTGATACAAAGTTTTGGGAGAAATAAAAATCCTCTTTTAGGCACACTAAGAATAAAACTTCTTTTTCTTCCCCCTGCAGAAAAAAGTAAACCATTTTGATTGTCTGTTTTTTACTTCATATAGGACAACGCAAAAGCTACAAATTGCATTCTAAAAAGGTCAAAGTTTTTCAGCTTTACAGGAATGGTTTTGTTTTATTTTTCCTGAATGAAATTGTGTTTTCTGAAGTACTGTTTTTACAAAGAAGAGCTTTGCCATGGAAATGTTACTTTGAAAATGCTGATTTTATCGACACCTCTAATAACTCTTGCTCTCTCCCTTAAATATTTAGACTTTTCCACCAAGTTGTGTTACAAAAGCCTTGTATAATCCTGAAATTTTGCTCATTAGCAAGCGAAAAATTAAATGCAAATCACAGAAGAAAGCTAATCCATTATATTTATTTTGGCTAAAAATATCCTTTAATCTGGGTCTAACAGGTTTTTTTTTGTTGTTGTTGTGCTCTTGGAAATGATCATTTCTTGCTGTTGTTTATTTTATGCTGTGGGTTTAGATAATATCTGGATAATGTACCATGTAAGTCAAGGAAATAATCTTAATCTTCTGTTTGGAATATGACAAGTGTTTCTAATTGTAATTAATAACTCATATATTAAACAGTCACATTAGATTTGGTTGTTTAAGGTAGAAAATGGTTTCATATCAATGAACCTGAAATTGTTAGGCAGTTTTCCTGAGGATTGGATCATCAGATCTGCCATTAGTCTCTCATTTCTTTGGTCAGATTATTTTCACAAAATTTCTTCCTGTATGCATGATTAAATCCCACTGAATTCCTTATGATCTTGAATTTGGTTTCTTAGAATTTTAGCAAAGTTTTAATGTCTAACTAAAATGTTTTGAAGTAGTGTTTTAATCCATTGTTTCAAAATACGTTCTGTTTTATAGCACTAACTATGTGCAATGCAATTGCAAATATACATGATGGTACCAGAATCTTGAAAGCCCCAGGTCTGCAAGCACCAGAGCTTTCTCAGCTAGCATAGACTTCCATCTTGGCTTGCAAGTTCTATGGCTTAGGAGCAACCAAACCCTCTGCTTTGCCTCTCACTCTTCTCTGCGATCACATAATGCAGCCATGGTGCAGGCTGTGTCTGCAGGTGATGTGAGTTAAATGGAGCTCAGCAGCATCTCACCTTTCTGGTCTTTTGGATGGTTTAGTATATGACTTGCTCTTGAGCAGAAGTCTGTTCTTGTCTAAAAGGTTCAATAGATGTCTGTGTCATTTATGTGAAATACAGTTACTGACTGGCACCCACCCTTCTAGAGATGCTGTAAAGATTAAATTATGGAGCAGACTGCCAGTCCCATCTATTTCTCATTTCCTTTGTTTTAGTATGGATGTTAGCAGCTCTTCTTGTGGAAATATTTCCCTTTCTTTCTCAGACTGCAAAACCTTGATTTTTTTTTAAATTTCTTTTTTGTTGTTGTTGTTTTCCAGAACATATTTATAAATATTTTTTCTCTTCTGACCAGTCGTAGACATGTTACTGAAAAATTTCTGAGCAGCAGCTCAGTGAATTTCCAGTTGTGTTCCACGTAATGAGTTCTCCTTTACCCCCAAACTGTGATGCTGCTGAGTCAGAATCTTCTGTGGTTGGCTGTGGATGGGCTTGTTGGATTGCCCCAGAACTAAATTTATAAATGGAGATGCTTCTCTATATGCTATGATAGATTCTGCTAATGAAGGACTTGGGTGAGGTGCCTTCTACTCCATGGCTTGAGGCAAGTGCTGTATGAGAAGGGGAAGCAGAAGAGAATGAGGAAAAGCTTGCTGCAACTAATGTTTTGCTGTGAGCATGTTTGCAGTGTTAAAGTAAATTCATTTTTATAGCCTTGTTAGTTTTAACTTTATGGTCTCCAATTCAATTCATAAACTTAGAATGTCTTATGTAAATGCAAACCTAAAAATGCCAGTAGTGAAGAATTGGCAAAATAGAGAGTTATCCTTGTAATTTATTGAAAGAATGTAAACAAAGACGAGCGAATAGACAGACTGCTCTCATGGGGACAAGGGGAAAGCAATGTCAAAAAATGTACACTGCATGAGGCCATGAAAAGTTAATACAGCATAATGCAACAAGGTCTGCAGAATATTGAGTGAAGCCAATTACTGCTTTTAGCCCAACATGGTTAATAGATTCAGTGTTCTGTCCCTGTCCTCTCAACTAATTCCCTTGAGACAACACAGACAGTCTCAAAGTAGCTACAAGATGTGACTTTGCTCAAACAATTTCTCCATGCTATTATCAGTTAAAATGTTTGCATTAAGATCTGTAAAACTTGGAACTGATGTTTAAAAAAATTCACAGAACAGATTTACTAGAGGTTGTAACTACAGCGAAGAAAGCCTGATGCTTCAGTAGATGCGTTGGGTCGAGCTTGTGTGTTTCACTTACACTTGTTTAGTCCTTTGACGTTGTGTCCACAAAAGCTATGGGATAGAGGCATGGGGGGGATTTTTTTCAGTAATTTTTAATTTGTCTGGTGCTTTCCCAACCTGTTTTGAACATGTTCCTTTCCCTTGGCTTACACAAAGCTGAAGTAGCACTGTGATTACTTTTCTGTATCTTCTCTGCTGTTAGTCCTAACATGATGGTAATTAATGATGGAAATCCACGCTCACAACTGGGTAGGTACAGGGTCAGTGCTGGTATTTAAAAAGTGCCAGTCCATACAATTGTAAATTGACAAGGCTGAGCTTGTTAATTCCCTCAATAGCCACAGATAAGCCATTTGTGGGGTGGAGGTAGTTTAGCCGCACAAATGTGATGCTGTGCTATGAAATCTGCCTCTTGCTTCTGTGAGGGTTCTGCCAAGTGACTTGCTCTCTCTAGCTTTGGGTGGTGGTCACAGAATGTGAATATCAGGAAGAGATAGGAAACTAAGTCTTTTATGCAAGTCTTTCAATGCCAAGCTTTTCATTAAATCCATTTCATGGATTCTTTAATCCATTTTATATATTTTGGCTGTAATTTTCATGGCTACCTAGATAAGGTAGCATGGTGATAGCACGGCAGGAAGAAATAGTTACTTTTTTCCCCAGGAAAATCATTAGAAGTTGGAGGTGAACTCTGTCCAATAAGTTAGAAAAAAAATATAACCAGTCTGCAGCTGTGGTTTCATCTTACTGGCTTTATCAACTGTACCGATACAAAGATCCTTACCCCATATTGGTTCCCTTTGTCTGTCACAATGGTATAGGGTGCAATCAGGAAAGCTTCTCCTGCACTCTGAAAACGAACTTAGGAAGAGTCTACATAGGGCTAGATACACACTTCAACTTCAGGTTGTGTGGGTTTAAAGTGTTTTGCTGGAATGAGTCAAGTGCTTAGTGGTCTGTAATGCTGTGGGCATTTATGGCTAAGTGCAGAACATCTCCAATAATCATGAGAGGACAGCAGCCCCGTCATGGGACAGCGGAGCAAGAAAATGGTTTTTGTTACATCTTTATGGCTCTCTTGAGATAAAGCCCAGGTTACAGAATTTCTGACTGTTCCCTCACGAGTGTGTAGGAGGACATTTTGTTTCTGCTGTTTAATTTCAAGCACCCCTGTGAATCTTCATTTTAGGGAATATAAAGATTTTCAGACATGGGTAAATAAAGAAACACCTCTGTGTTCTGTAAAATGAGCAGCAAGCCCTACTCTTTTAATATATGTGTTAGAGATTTCATGGCTGCCCTAACTTTGGTAGGAAGCCTGAGAACAAAATTCTCCCCGGCTTCAGCATAAACTGGTTCCATAGGTGCTTTCCCTAAGAGAAAGCCCACCCCGGTAGGGGATCTTTTACTACTAGATCCACAGATGTGGTGAGGTGTACAGAAACAGGATGTTTCCAGTTGGAGGAAAACATATATCTGCGTTTTAATATTTTCAATGTATGCATTATATATAGCTCTGAATTTATACTGAGGTCACTATAAAGCTGTAACCTTTGTAAAGGTTGAACCTTACCTTTTAAAATGTTGTACTTTAATGATACCAAATGAGCAATACAGCACAAGAGCTTTTGCCAGAATGTAGTAAAACTTCTAGCAAAAATAGAAAAAATAAGAAGTCAACTCAACCTCTTAAACAATTTTATTAAGGATATTTTTAAAACGAAACAGATTAAAAAAAAAAAAAAGAAAAGAAAAAAATTATGGGGGAAAGGAATTTCAAATACAGTAGAGGAAATATTTCTGAAGTGTCTGTGGAATCCTGCCATGGATACATACTACACATCCTGGTTGACAGAGAAGTTGCCTACTAGCAAAATTTTGGGAGGTAAAAGCAGAAAAAAATGGAGAAGAATGACATGAAATGAAATGCTCATACATGCATAGTGTTACCTCCTACTTCTCTAAAAACCAAATTAAAATACTGGAGCCATTGGATTTGATGTGCTTGTGCAATTTAAGTTTTTCAGGACGCACAGATGCTGTAGTGAGATTTTTGCAAGATAGTGTGTTCTGTATTATTTCCCAGCAGTTGCTTAGCATGAAAATTAAGAGCATCTACTTAGCAAATCAGTGGTGCAAAATGGAAATCTTGATGCTGGTGTTTCTCTTGAATGGAGAAGCAATTCCTGCAGAAGCCTGAAGGAGTGCTGCTTGTACTGTCACTGCAGTGGGGATGAACATATGAGAAGGCTGTATTCTGGGTAGAGTGTTGCCATGATCATATAGAAAGGATAATGTGGTAAGTAGCAGATGACTGATGATCTAGCAATAAAAAACAATAAATAAATAAAAAGAAGATGCTGTATAGTTTATTGCAATTTTCTCAAACAAGAGAAGATATTGAATTCCTTTCAAGAAGGATCTCGAGGGCTGTCCTTAATGCACAACCCAATGCCAAGCTCTTGAAAGCCCCATGTATTGTATAATATGGCTAACAAAAGAAAAACTGTGCAACAAAGCAGGGGAGGGGCTCATATTGACTGAATGTGGACAGACTGTGATTGATGGTGTTGCCTTTTTTCCCCTTTGTGTGCTGTGCACAATAATTACTGTAGGCAGAACCTCATGTTTTAATATATTGTACAATAGCCTCTCTTTTGATTGAAATTCATGTTCATTTGATCTTGACAGCAATGCAAAGTTAGTTTTTTCTGGTAACATTTTTAATAATTAAACAAGCTATTTAAAGCTTGGCATTTTCATTATATTTGCACCAGTGCTATCCATTATTCTGATGATCCAGTGATTCTTTATTAAAACAAAAAATATTACATTCAAATATTAAATGTCAGGCATAATTCATAGATGTAATGAAAGTCAAATCTGGCTTGGAGATGCAGTTCCCTCATGCATCTCAGTGCCAGAGATTGCAGCATCCTTTTATGCTGAGCCACCTGGGTGACTCCTAAACCTGGTGTCTGTTAACCTTGGCATTCTCCCTCTGGAGAACATTGTCTATCGCTTTTAAAAGCATGATTTCTTTGGATGGAAACTAAAGAGCAAGGCTGTCTCACAATATTGTTAATTTGAAATATCTCAATTGTTAAAGTCTGGCCCTGTTATCCTGGAGAGGCAAAAATGAAAACTGGAAAGCCCATTTAATCACACTGTGATTTAGTTTGGGCTATGATAAATCTTCTGTAAAATGCAATCATTCCAAGAGTTATATGATGTAGAAATATCACAGTTTAAGTTCAGAGCTTACCTGTAGCTTAGCTTTACCCAATTCATGTCCTTACCCTTAGAAAACACTTAGAAATATTTTCTATAACAAAGGTAAGGAGTCAGAGAATATTAATTTCTAATTAAGCAAGGAATATTGGTAAAATAGGCTATACTGGCTGATTTTCTTCTGAGCAGTACATGGTTTTTGTAGGAAATCTTCTTCTGTCTGGACTCCTGGTACAGTTCAGTAAACGTCACACCATCCTGTGCATGTATCCCTATGTGGCATGGTCTCTCTGACTGACACCCTGACAGCTAGTGAGTTATGGATGAGCCACGAGCCTCTTCATTGTCCAGATGTCTTGGTGTGCCTGGTTTGTCCAGCTGATTCGCTTCAGTGACACAATCTGTTTGGTATGTTTGTGGCTGTTTGCTGTCTTTATCCCATCATTAAGGGCGTGGCATACTCATTACAGATGATCAGGGTGATGATGTTGCTACTCAAACCAAATCTCCTCCTTTGCTCTCTGATTATTTGCCCGGAGATGGGAACTGCTTGAGGAAAAGATAGCATTTTCCCCTGTTTACTTTTCACAAACACACTGCTTTTGCCCGAGTTAGCCCAGTCAAAGACAAGATGCCAAAACTTGACTCCTCCTTGAAGAAAGCCATTCCAGACAGAAGCTGACCTTGGGAGCAGGGCAAGAGGTGAACTGATGGGAAATAAAAGCTTTGTCAGTGGTGGAGGTGCCATCGCTCCTTCTTTGCACCGTTTTTCTGCCAAGAGAAAGGAATGGTTGAAATTAATGTGGTTTCAACTTTTATGGACTCAGAGTGGTGGTATCCTCTGATATTATTTACAAAAGGCAGCAGCTCTTGGGTTATTTACTCACCTCCCCTGAAATATTTAATATCTGATCTATAGAGATGACATGAAACAGCAGCGGTCTAAAATTCCCGAGCCTGACTTAGAGTAGGTACTAATAGAAGCTGTAACAGCCCAACTGTATGTGTAGATTTTTTAAATGCATTTTTGAGTAATTTTTTGGAGCTTTTATTTCAACACAATTTGTGGACCTCTTTTTCCAGCTTGTTTATCAGCAGACTGTATCTAAATGTTCCAAGAGACGGTTCTTCCTGGGATTTCCCCAGCTCTAGTCTGGTTTTACACTCAAGTTGCTGGCTCAAAGCACTGTCCACTGTGAGTCTTCCCTTTGGTATCTGGCATGCTGGTCTGGATGTAGTGTGTGGGTATCTGTGCCTGTGGATCAGACACACAGCAACGGAGTTACGTGAAAGCTAAAACTCACAAGTATTTCCAGGGGGGGTTTAAAGAGGGGAGATGATTTTCGTTAATACATGGTTCATTTTGTTGCTTTTTATTATCATTTAAAAGGACCCTGAAAGTTTTGTTATGCTTTTGTTTAATAAGGGTAACCACTAAGACAGTATTCTGTGATATTATTTCAGTATCAATGTTGTTGGAGCGCATTTTTCAATTTACTCTGACTTTGAAGCCATGGAAGCAACTTTGCATTTGAATCCAATCAAGGAACTCTTGATGTAATAAATGAAACACCAGGGAAAAAATCAAGGGCAACAATTGTATTTTCCCCTTTTGACTTTGGATTTTAAATGGGAAGAAAAATTTCTGATCATTTTGAGAAATATTAAGTCTTTCCAGGCGAGCGTGCTTTTGCCTATTTGTTTTTTATGTATTCTTGCCACATAACAGTGGGAGATTTTTAACATACAGCTGAGATTGAAATATAAGCTCCCCTAATGAGTAAGATACATTGTCAGTGTCAAGTCAAATACAATAAAAATGAGTGAATAATATGCGTACAAAAAGGTACCATATGCTATTACATGATGATTTTTATTATCATATCTGTTCTTAAACTGATGCCACAGGCAGGTAAGCACTTAGTACCTTGAGAAGTTCTTCTTTGAAATCTGTGTGTGTACTTTTATTTAGCTGATGATAATCTGGTTCTAGTTGAATAGTGTGTATATATTATATGCATGTCTGTAATGGTATGTGCACACCCCTGTGTGTGTGTTGTGAAATTCCTGTGACAGTATAATATTGCTTGGTGACAGTGAATGTCTCCTTATCTCTTTTTCTTTGCCTTCCAATGCATGTAATGGGGTTGAAATGCAGTTCCCAACCCAGGCTCTGTGCCTCACTAGGTGGCTACGCCAAGCTCCAAGCCTGCTTGCTTTGTACAGACACTTCATGCCCCTGTACTAGGAATCAAGAATTAGTGAAAGCAGTGTCTGAACCCTTATTTGGTTTTACTGGCAAAGCTTTTATCGTCATTGATGGGAACTGCATCATGTGTTTAAAAAAAGAAATTCAGATTTTGACCAATTTTTTTTTATGTCATTAAACTTTCTTGTGCTCAGAATCTCATTGCAATCATATGCAGACTTTAGTTTTACTATTTCTTCAGCTAAAATCTACTGATCTTTCCTGGTTGGGCAGGGCTGTTATTTATTATCCATTTTCCCACCCCGCCTACTTCTTCCCTCTGCTCTTCTACCCTTCCCACATATGTTTCTTCTCTTCAGGTCTATATTTCCCACCCCCCTCCCCAGTTTGTTTATTTTCTTTCCAGCATGCTTACACTCTTTATTGGCTGATTTAGTTGTTCAGAAATCTAACTGAGGAGCTTTATTTATGTATGAAATGCAAGATGCTTTAAGAGGTTTCAGTTTTAAGATGATATCTTCATTTTGAAATGGAGTTTTGTAAAGAAGTTTTAAGAAGATATCTTGATCTTTGAAACGGAGTTGTGTGAAGAGATTGTAAACAGGGTACCCCAAACTTCTAGTCACTTTAACACAAACTTTTCAATTTAGTCAGTTTAGAATGAAGTTCACTCAGAGATGAGGACCAAAATAATTTCCAGTGATTTTTACTGATGTTGAGTTCAAAATATTGAAGAGCCTTGCATTTTCAACTGCTGTGTGAGATTCAGATGAGGAAAAACTTTCCACTGATGAGAACTTTAAGGTTCAAGAATGTATGAAAATCTGGTGAGGAGCAGCAGGGGAGGATGCAAATTTAACCAGATATTTCTGAAATGTTTAAAATGACTGTTGAGTGGAGTGACACTTTTGTATGTGTGCATAATACAAAATAAGGTTAAAAAACCCCCTTAAATTTATTTCCTCTCCCTCAACAGGGGCTCTTCAAAAAATACAAAGGGAGTTCTGAGCTGAAACAATGGTTAGAGCATAGTGGGTCTGGTTCCCTGTCCTGAGTTCGAGTTGTAACCATATCGTATTGTGTTGTAGACTTCAAGTTTGTGTTATCAACCATGGATTTCTCTCTAAATTAAGGGATGCCTCTATTTTAATGATCCTGGGTCCAAATGAAACTCCATTTTCTAACTCATTTATCCCACTGACACATTAGGGTAATATTCAGTGTATTTAACTAAACCTAAAGCACAGGGCATATCAGAAAATTTTGCAATACAGACTCAAATTAAGCAGTAAAAAGTCATATGATATGCATCCTCTGTCTACACATAAATAAACAATGGGTCTTGTTACCAGGCTGTGAGGCTTTGTTGTGCTGCAGTTATGGACTTTTCCTGGCCAGGGGGAAAAATAAAAAGGATGCAGCAAGGGGGGGGGGGGGGGGGGGGGGGGGGGGGAGGAACATGGAAACATATGTGAATTATGTATTGAGGTTTCTAAGAGCTCTGCACTGTCCTGGGTGGTGTAGCTGTTCCTTCCCTTCTTGTGGAAATGATGATTCATGCAGGTGCTGCAAGATGGGAAACCAAATCATTTTAAGTACATTAATGGAATATTTTAAGAGTTGGGAAATATGAGAGGGTGGATTCATGAATGAAACAGCTAACAAAATTATTAAATAAAAGTGTAAAAATATGTAATTATCTGCCACTATTACAGCATTCCCAGGGATTCTGCTTGTCACTTGTTATGAGAGAGCAACTGTTATGACCTTAGGGCCTGATTCTGTAAATGTAATATTGCTGGCATAATTCCACTGACTGCACTGGCATGACTTTGTGGAAGTATTTCCAACACCTGGTGCTTAGTATCCCAATTCTGAAATGTTAAAGTAATATTGAAAAATTACTGTAAACGGTATTTAGTGTGTTCATGTGCATATGCCTAGATATATGAAATAAGAGACATTGGAAACAAGAATTACTTTTAGTGAGTAAGTATTTGGTCCACCAGCTCCCTTCATTCCTCTTTGTATTCATCACAAAAATCTTGTGCCATACCTCTGCAGTTGTATAAAAATATATTGTGCAAAATTTGTAAGTGATATGGCATACTGTCTGCTCGTTTCCTCATTTCCTTGCTCAGCATTTTGATCATATTTACATTTAGGAAAACAGTTTCGGCTCCCAAGAGATAAGATTGATTCAAAACTCCTAGAAACTGTAAAGCATAAACTTTTCTGATCTTTTTTTACCATATGGATTTCAGACCTTTAGGTTCACCATTTTACATGATTCTTTACAACCCGGAGGGCTAGAAACTTAAACCTGCTTATGTAGTGTTTATGTCTAATGCTGTGAAACTTGCTGAAGTTAAAAATGCAAGCCAACTAACCAAAGAAAAAACCCCAACCCACTATAGATTCACAAGTTCATAATGTTAGAAAAGAACAGGTTCAAACATGCATTCTGTAGCAATGTTAACACCTGAACTATTTCATTCCATACTGTAAACGTCTTGGGCTTTTGTTTTGTCAATTGCTGGACTGAACTTTTATTTCACTTTTTAATATGGTGTCTGCTTGATCTCTTTCTTAATGGAACTTCTGTGAGTGAGAGCATTTCTGCAGAGAATCTTCATCTCTTTATTTCTGGAAAATAGCATTTCTCAAAAGGAGAAAAGTTCAGTAAGATTATGTAGAACTAAAATTAGCCAGCTATAGTGATAGGACTTTGAGGGGGTCTGGTCAACCAGCTAATTGACACATCTCAGGAAGGTGAAGATTTGTGAATTTATTTTAGCAAATAAAAACAAGATTCAGTAGCCTTCCAAGTAGCCAACCATCTTACTGGGTGAGGCCAAAAACGTCAACTTAAAAGAATAACATAGCTCTACTGGTATTTTTAATGATAAAGGCTGCATTAGAATTCAGACTGCTGTTGCAATATGTCATATATTATATCAGCAACAATGAAAATTTTACTATATCCTTCCTGTCCTTTGTATTGCATATGAGGATTGTGCATACCTCTGACCTTTGAAGTCTTGCTAATCAATTCTTGTCCATCAGGGTATCCACAAATTGCTGTATGACTTGCTAGAGAGGGAAAATTCTCCTCTCATTATACACAGTGCAAAGGTTTGTCTCTCCCTGAAGCATAAAGGTACTGCTGGAGGCAGGTTACTGAACTAGATGTACAAGTGGACTAGATCTGTTTTGGCACGTCCTATAATGCCAGCACGAAGACACTGAGAGAGTCAATGCTGGGTTCCAGCGTCACATTAGGCCACCACAATGAGTGGTGCCTAACTTGACAATTCTGTAACTTTTGCTGTCAGAGTGGTTCTCTGCTAGGAAACATTTGTGGCAGTCAGGGGAGCTATACTAGAAAAAAACTAGAAAAAGCCAATGGCGAATTTATATCCATTGAAGAGTATTTTATTTGGGAGGGGATGAATGCCTGTCTCTCAGTACAGGATACCTCTTGGCATTCATGGGATGGTGGAAGTCCAGGAATTGCAATAATTTGGCTGCAGCAATCTGACTTTGTAAAGTGCTGTGTGTCCCTGTAGGGTGAAAGACACCTACGTAATAATATTGGGATGTGATGTTAGGATAAATCCAGGATCTTAGAGGAATCTGTTTTCAGTATGACGTCTATTACGTGATGCTCAGAGCTTTGAGTTCAGTGGCTTGTGTTGCTCTTGGATGACGTGTTTGGGAGGAAAACACCCTCATCCTTAGAACAACATACGCCCCTTATTCGTGCAAGTTCCTAGTGCATAATCAATCTGAATAAAAGTAAAAAGCAGCTTTTTCGCCATGAAGAATTCCAGGTTCTGTTTTTGCAATTTTTGCAGATGTTTGAGTGCAAGCAACACAGAGTAATGAACCAAATGAGTTGGAAGTGTCAGAATGCCCAATTATCCAACTCACTGCCTGTCTGTGGGGCTGAACAATGGAAACTACTAGGCATGCTTTATTCATTTAACTTTGTTTAAAGTATTCTTGGCATCAAAGTTGCATTAATGCGGTGACTTCTGTGTGGCAATTAACAAACTGTAGCAATTGGAGACATTCATACAGCATGCTGGGGAAGGGTTGCAGAGTGGGCAGTTAGCTGTTTGGCTAATGTCCTGTTAGACCTGAAAGGAGGGAGGAAAAGATTCAATTCTGGTTTCCTTTTCACAAATCTGAAAATGAAAAAAAAAAAAAAAAATCTCCATGAAATCTGAATAAGAGTTGCTGCAGCTCATCCCAAAAGGATCTAAATTTTTCTCTTTGCCAGTTTATCCCTTTAGCCACCATCGCAATTTCCTCTCCTTACCTGCTCTCAAATTCTGTCTCATAAAAAATGATTGGCAAGGAGAGGAGGATACTATTATGAGGAGAAAGTGGAAGTGAACAGAAAGCAAGTGAGAATCAACTAGAGAAAGACAGAAAAAAAACCATTATATTTAGGAAAAGGGCAGCTGGAGTAGTAACAGCAGGTGGACCATCAGGGAATGGAGAACCTGAAGATGAAAGAGCTGTTCCTGAGTCCTGCACACTAAGGAATTTTTTAAAGAATAAACTTGATCTTATGCTCTGAAAGCAGCCAGGCAGACCCTGTTTTTGTAGGCATTGTTCTCATTGACTTATATTTAAGTTTCCTTTGAACAGAGACCACAGATTTGAACCCATATTGTTCAAATAGATGTATCTTTTATACATGCAAAATGTCACTTGACTGTAAATTATTTCAGTCTGCGCTTTCTGCGCTAAGTGGTAGAATATAAAGTGGACTGAGACACACATTATGCAGGATTCTGTATGATTGTTAATAATAGCTTCCTGGCCACTCTGCTACAATTTTATGGCTTAAAAATAACGCTCAGCTGTTCCGGAACAAGAGGCCATTGGAAAGGGGTGAGGGCAGAATCTTTCATAACCTCTGAGTGGAAACAGTAGCCGCTGATCTGTTGGCACAGGAATTACCCAGGCCTATTATTATTCTATAAAAAGTAAATTGTTATTACCATACGTACAGACCTCCATTTGGTGGTGGAGAGTCAGAACAGCTATTTCCTGACAGCCTATGCTTCTTGTAGCTGTTGCATGTGTCATCCAAAGGAGTTTCCTGGGATGAAGAATAGCAAAAGCCACTTGCAAAAGGATGACCACCTACTGTGCATAACTACAAGGGGTTCTCGAGGGGTTGTGACCTCCAAAATTCCTATTGGTAGTAAAACAATACAGCATCTTTCTTAGTTTTTTGTAGTGGGGAGTGATAAGTAGCCACACGTGGTGAAAGCACATTTTTAGTGGCCAAGCTCACCATCCTCATTCCTGTTTAGCAACGTGTATTCACATAGGAAACGAGCAAATGAAGGAGTAGTGAGCTGAGCTCTCCCTAGACGGTAGGACCATTTGACTTTTCTGGCTTCAGGAGACTGTTAAATGTCCTTTCCATAACAAAGCTTTGTAAGAGAGTTCTCTCTGTTAACTTGAGGCTGAAAACCCAAACCTGGGTCTGTGCTAAAGCAACAGCAGTTGTCTTCATGTAGGCTAATAGTGTGACTTGGCAATTTTTGTGCCAGATCAATGAATGCCTTTTTTTTTTTGTTTTTTTTTTTTTTGTTCAAACTGAATTCCAGAGAACAGTTCATGGGAGTAATCACTAGTAACCAGTAAGGCTTAAAAAATAGTCACCTGTCAATTTCTGACTGTTCACTCTTTGTAAAATGTGCTCAGATTTTCTAGAGCTCTTCTTCTGGAAGCCAAAAGCATAGCAACCCTGGGTAAAAGTATGCAGTGCAGTCTGCTCTTGAATAGCAGGAATATCGGTTTGTGCAGGGGTGGTGCAGCTTTCCTGCAGAATTTGTGTGTCACGCAAGACCATGGATGCAATAAGAGTAATTGCCTAATTCTGCAACTCGCCCTTATACTGGCATGGGGTGGGTTTGCTCCACTGGGTTCTCAAATCAAATATATTTTAAGCATGAGGGAATGGCTCTTTATGTTCACATACTGTATGAAGCGCTTAATCATTCATAGCTGAAAATTAGCTGAGTGTGATTATTCACCAAGGTACATTAACAGCAGCTGGTGTTTTACCGCACTCCAACAAGAGGAAAAAATACTGGTCGAAAATGTATGCAGAGCTTTTAAAGACATCTGGGCAAATACCTAGCAGAAAAGGGACCAAGCACTTCTGCTTGCACATTTACTGACAGAGAAAGTCTAGTTTTTGAATCTACTGTGCTAAACTGAAGGATGAAAATGTTTCTTGGGCAGCGTGGCAGAGAGGCCAGCTCCCACTCCTCCCCTCTGGTTCTGGGCTGGATGGTGTGGGTGAACACTGAACACTGGTTCCCTGGGGAGAAAGAGCGATTGAGCTTGTCTCTTCTTCATTCCAGAACAGAAGCCAATCACTTTGCAAACCATACATTTTCAAAAAGAGATGCTCTGCTAGGAACAAACATGTTAATATTCCAATCAGACTTATTTTTCATAGTTAGAGTAGAAGCTGAAAGAAAAGAATGCTGTAGGGATAGTCCATCCACCAGTCCCAAGACAGTGGAAATAGAACCAAAGTGTTTCAAGCAAGTGTCCGTATAGCTGTTCTTAAAAAGTTTAAATAATGATGTTCACAAGATCTCTGCAGGCCAACTCTTCTAGGACTTAGCTATGCTTGCCATCAGAAAATGTTTCCTCAAGTCTAACCTCAATCTCCCTTGCTGCCATTTCAGCCTATATCTACACATACAACCTTTAGCCAACGTGGAAAAGGGCTTATTTCCTTTCTTTTTCTAGCAGTCTTTTTTTTTCTTTCTTTTTTTTTTGTTTTTTTTTTTTAAATCACATCTCTCTTCAGACATCTTTATTTTTAGATGTCTTTATTTTCTCCCAGGCTTTCCTCTGAGGATAGGTTTTGAGAGCTCTGGTCATAATTCTTTTCATTTGAAATCCTTCAAGTTGGCCTACATTGTTCTTGCATTAGATTGCACCCAAATCCAGCTGCAGTCCTCCAGCTGTGGGAGCCTTACCACTTCTTAACAAAGCAGAAGGTTTTCTTCAGCTGTCTTAAGAGCAGCACTCCTGCTTATATATCCCACTTGGATATTTGCTTTTCCTCAGAAGCAAAATATTCTTGACTTGCATTCAGTTTGTGATCCATTATGATTCCCAAATCCTGTTCTGAAAACCCGCTGCCTCTCCAGTTGTTCCCTCTCTTATGTCTTTTGTCAGCTGCACAGATGTGTATGTGTATATATATATATATGTATCTATATGTGGTTGTCACATTTCACAGTCTGCAGCTTCATACTTCTTGAAGTGCATCCTCTTTTTCTCAGAGAATTTTCCTCCCTCTCCCAGTTGATTTGAACACTAAATCTCTTCCTCTGAAGGATCTGTTGTACTTTCTTAGCTCAATACTCTTCTTCAGACCTAGTGTTTTATCTTTCACCATACCAAATTTATTAATGAAAATATTGAAAAGTCTCATAATGAAAAGAGGTTCCTGCACTTCATTCAGCTTTCCTGTTTGGCAGTGAGGCAATGCTTGTATGATTTTTCCAATATCCATGTACCAAACTCTGTAGTTTCACCTGTATCTTGGTTGATTATCTTGTTTATGATAAATTCGTGAACAAAAATCGGAACCTTTACTAAAGTCAAGACCTAGTACAGCCACTGCTTTTTCATTCTCCATAAGACCCATGATGCCATGGAATAAATTGTTTGTTGCGTCTGTTATGTATGTGAGTCATTTATGCTTGTTTATAACTTTCCTTGTCTGATTGATTACTGCTTGCAAATAATTAATTTTGTTCCATATCTTTCTGAGACTTGAAGCTACTTTGATTAATCTGTAAGTCTGCTGAAGGTATTTGAAAAAAGTATGACATATTTTATCAAGATTTCCTGCATATGGTAATCTGGATACAAATATGTATTTGTTTACCCAGCCGCTTGCATATTGTTGTTGAGAAGCCTGTCAGCAGTGGGATCTTTGCTTAACATGTGCTTGATATCTAGCCCCAAACTTTTATGTACTTGTCAGCAAGCTAAAAAAATTGTGCAAGACTGACTGGCCTCCATATTTGGCCACCTCTTGAACCTGGTTTATTCAGGTCACAGGGAATGTTTTTGTTTTTCAGTGCTTTGTTCAGCCTAACTAGAATGAGAAATGGTACGTAGCTACAGAAATCAGGTTTGTGCTTAGGCTTGTGAATCTGTTTCATATTTGGTCTTGGTTTTGTATTTTGCAAATGTATGGAAACAACTGAAGCTTTAAAATCTACCACTCTTTTGGAGAGTGTACCAAACCTACTGCTGGTCTGGTTAAGGGGGTTGAGCAGATCTGTCACAGGTTTTTTCAAGGTCCCTAACATGTCAGAATTTAGCTAAGGCAGAGATTTGTTCCTACAGCTTTGTTCTCATGGTAATATAGCTGTCACTTCAACAACACTTTGACTTGTAAAATTTTTTCGCTATGTTCCTCCAGTGTCCTTAGTTGTACTAAGTGATTACATTCTATCTTCAGTGATGAACAGAGTTTAGAAATAATTCCTATTAAAATCCAGCCTCTGTCTCTCTGCCCTTCACACTGCTTCAAAATCACAAGAGCAAAACAACATCACTGTAGCAAACTTGGCTTTCCAGTTCTAATCAGGAGTAGTGCCTGTGTGAAATCAATGGCTCTTAGTTTTAATAGATGAGTTCAGAAACTTTTCCCATCTCTGTTGGGTTTGTATACTTTTCCCAGATAACTGATTTATCTTCCATGTTTAATAGGGGGACTCACTAGCAATGCCTACCTGTAAATTACTTCAAACTTTCCATTACAGAAGATGCTTGCAGCCTGTCCTTTGAGAAGTCCCTGTCTTTCTGTTTGCAGTGAGTCATTGATAGGCAGCATGAAGTATGCTCTTTGGCTAAGGAAATACCACTTTTTGTTATTATTTTTTCTCCTGTTCCATAGAATGACGCTCAACTTGTCCTACAATACCAAATATTAAAAAATGCCACCCCTTTTTCTTTCCTTGTATGCTCCAAGAAATGCTGGCAGCCCAGGAAAATCACAATACAGTGTAAAGCCAGGCTCTCACATGTGCCACAGCTGCAAAGGTGGAGAAAGAACTATGAGTCCCAGAAAGTCAGTGGAGTAGTTATAGCTAAGTGGTTAAAAGCTTTTTGCTTTCCAGGGAACAGGGAGAAACTCTCTCTCCCAGTGCAGGTTTCAGGCAGCCTGTTGCTTATTGTCCTCCAGTTACCACCTGAGGGCTCGAACTTCTTTAGATGTTAGTGACAGGACCTGGCTCCTCCAACTGGTCCTTATCTTTTGGGAAAACCATACCAAACAGTAATGTCCAAAACTTCATCACGCATTCAGCCCATGAAGTCTCGAAGAGAAGGTCCAGTGGCATAGCAGATGAACCATATAATCGCAGAGGTGGCTGATTGCACCAGCCATTGCCAAGACAAGCACTGAAGATGTTGGACAGAGCACCTTTATAAGCTGAGTAACCATTTCCTTAATGCAGCAGAGTAAGGTGGTGGAGCGGTTAGATGCTTTGAAGCTGATGCATGTTACTAAAGCAAATGGATCCTTGCTGCCTGTCCCGACAGGTAATGGCTCAAAATTATCTTTTGAGTCACCTGGTGCCTCATGCACCCCCAGGAACCAGCCTGGTCCTTCTGTGCCAAGTCTAGCGTGGTGCTCCTACCTGAGCAAAAACTGCTGCTAATTTTAGCATAGATCTTGACTAAAACCTAATGTTGTATGATAATTTTGGTGCCAGGGTTTTCTGGTGATTACTCTTGCCCTTTGATACTACCCTGGTGCAGGGCAATACATGCTTCACTACCAGTACATGTTCATGTACAAAAACCTCGTGCAAGTGAGTCTCTGAGTAGTTCAACCAAAGTACAACTCTGAATCCGACCAAGTAGTTCAGCCCTGAAGATTGCAGAGTTGACCATTGTATCAAGTGCAGCAAAAACTGTTCCCCTTTAACTTTGCCTTCTATTTAAGATGGGAACATGCAATGCACAGTGAATTCTTTCTCCTTCCACCTTCTCTCTCCATTCCCTAGATATGTTTCCTGTTGTTGTTGGAGGGAAGAAAAAAAGCCCCAGCATGCTGAAATTGCCACACTCCAAGGCAGCATGTTTTGAGAAACTTCTGAAAGGAAAAGCAGTCTGCAAGCCCTGTCTCACTGCACAGCTGCAAAGGACCATGGGGGCTTAAGAAGCTGCCATCTGTGCAATTTAAGGGCCAAAAAGGGCTTACAAAGTGTTAATGACATTCCTTAAAATGTCTTTACTGTGGAAAACTTCAGAGCATCTGTCATTTGTAAATTTTAACAGTGGGAATATTCCAAAGAAGAAAAATTTGAGTCTTAACCTGATGTATTGGTTAAATATGGATTCTCTGGCACAAGCTACTGATTTTCAGTATTTGTGTGTCCTGCTATAGGTTAAGAAATACAACAGCAATTAAAGTAGATGCACTTTGATAACTTGCTTGTGCATCAGTGCTATTAATATCCATCTATCTTTCTGGCTATTTTCAAACAGGAGACCAAAATAATATCCCACAAAATGCTGAGGCAATACCTTGCATCATAAACTCCTGTGACTGTAATGAAATCAGACTTGCACCACTTTATTTTATGAAATGTGTTTTGTCAAGCTCTTGACAATGTCCCCCTGTTATCAGGAGTTACCGTGTGTCTTACAGTGTAATGTAGCCATTGCCATTTGTGTCTCAACTTGTCCAGCATTACCACATCTTTGAATTTCCTGGCACTTTTAACTCACACAATAACTGCAGCTTTCTTTTCTTCTTGAGTCAGACGCAGCTATTTCCCAATGGTGATAAACCTGAAGAAACATCCTAAAAGCTAGAGAGATACATCTCTTTCACATTTATTGTGGATGTAAAATACTCTGCAAAGAATATAAGTTGCTGCCAGGCATGTAGCCACAGGATGGGTGTTTTTCTCACATATATATCCATTTCTTTTAATAATGAATAATGGACTTTATATTTAAAAGTGATGTTTCCATGAGTGTGCTAGATTGTGCTATATTTCTTTCGTATGAGTATATTCCCATCATGGCAAACTTCTCACAGAGCTTGCCTTGGGGGCTTTTGTTTAAAGTAATGTACTTTAATGAAAAAGAGCTGCTGAAATTTGTCAGCTTTTCCCAGCATGATTGCGTTTTGGTGGAGGTTTCAAAAAATCTTTACCCACTTTATGATCTTCACACTTGTTCCAAAATCCCTCTTCTTAAAAGTAAAAAGATATATGTACGTATATATTACCAAAAGCCCTAAAACTGCCTTGGACCTCTTGTGTGAATAGTCTCATTGAAGTCAATGAATAATAGAGGTAGACTTCAGCTGTGTGCAATTTTCAAGCCCAGACTGTAGCGTAGATTTCAAATATTACAAACAAATTGGAGATACACACTTTGCATGTGGTTTTCTAAGCTAGCAATGTATTTTAAGGACTTAACCTCTAATGAGAAATGGATAATACTGATATGGCATTGCCAGTAGATGATTTCAGAAATTATGAGCCTTGATTCAGTGGAGACATCTTTAGAAGAGTAAGGGCAAATGGGTGAAGTACCCTAGTACTTGTGAGGGCAAGTGAGTGTTCAAGTTCTTATAGGTTCTTTGTTTCTTGCATTTGTCTTGGGAGAAGTTGAAGTCCTCTGGCACTGGGCAGACAGGCAGGGCAAACTGTGTGGCTGCAGTGATCTGTGACATGCAGGTTCTTGGTTGTTTGGTTCCTCTCCTCCATGGGCCTGTGGAGTAGACTAACTGAAAAATAAAATTAATTCCTGTAAGGTTGGCTGTCCTTTACCAGAGACAGTAAGGAGCTCGGCAGCTGTAGTGTTGAAAAGTGAGGAAGCATTTAAGGAGAGCAGCTCAGGGCTGGCATGTCTGCTTTCAAGGCAGGCACAGTCAGCCCTGATGGATGCAGTGTGGCCTCTGGGGTGCTGGCAAGTTGTGTTGGAGATTGTCTGGGGGAGATGTACCATTCTGTGGGACAGCAGCTGTGTTCCTGCAGCCCAGGCTGCAGATGTGTGCTCATATGAGGCAGCTCTGCACCGGGCCAGCACTGATGGCAAAGACGACCTGTGGCACAAGGGTCTGGGAGCAGCTGGTATGTAACTTATAGGAGACAAATGCGGGGTGTGGCACACCAGAACAAAACTTCCTAGCTGCAGGCATTGTGCTGGTTTTACAGACAATTGCTTTCTGTTGTTTGGAGGAGCTAGTGGAAACTACCTAGTATTCAGATCTTTTTCAAATCAGACTAGCTTCTCCTGTCTTCTGACCTTTTCCTAAATCTACCCTAAACCTCCCCTGATTCAGCTTGATGTTTCATGTGTGAGCCTTGCCCAGAAGGGCCTGCATATCAAATGATCCTTCCCCACAGAAGCAACAAAAATGAAGATAGTGATCCTCAGCACAGCCTCGCCATTTGATCACACACTTTTCCATATGAAAAATCAGCATCTGTTTTCCAATGGCTCAACAACTACCTTGATTATTTGGCAACATTATGTGTCCCTAATAGTTGGCTGCAAACCTGGCATTTGGCCTCCATTTCTTACTCCATACTGTTCTAGACAAGCAAACATTTCTTCCAGAGCCTGGACTCATTTCTCTGTAGAGATGTCCAAAATTTCTACAGGCAGCCCTGATACAGTCTCAATCTAATGTTTCAGCAAAGAAACATGTTTTAGAGGTTATTAGATAAAGATGAAGCCTGTAGGAACTCTGTAATCTATGTAAATTCTTCTTCAGTAGGAGGAAAATTCTTTCAACATGGAGTAGGATTCCTCCAAATCACTACTCCCTTCTTGCCTAATAAATCTTTAAGAACTTTAAAAAAAAAAAAATTAGCATCTCATAAAAAAATTCATCTTGTATCAGAACATGCCGTGAAAGGGTAAATGAAGTTAGAAAGGACCAACATTTTTGTTATTGATTTATATCAGACCTTACAGTGAGGGACAGCAGTAAATTAAGTGTTGCTTGGTCTTCAGTGGCATCTGTGCCTTTTTTTAGTTGCATTATGTCGTTTGAACTTGCTAATAGCTCTCCAGAAACATTCTGAGCTTGTTGGGAAGATACTTTGTCATTGCTGTTTTCTATTCCTGCAGTGTGATGTCCATGCCATCTTATTCCACTACCCATTTTGGAGTGTTACTCCATATGAGGACCAGTCAGGCAAATGCCTCCCACACAAATCCATTTCTAGACTAGCTGATTTTGTAGCTCAAATATAAATGTCTAGTGGAGCTCCCAGGAATCTTTTGAATTGCAAGTAATATACAAACTGAGTTATTCGATAGTCGAAGTGTGACTAATACTTGTTTTACATAGTTCAAGTTGATGAATACAAACTTTGAAGCTTGGTTGAATAGAATTTAGTACCTAATACTCTGCACAGCTTGTTTTCATTTTACATTTAATCAATTGATTTTTCCTTTAATGGATTCTCTTTGAAATTTTATGTTTGTAGCAATGCGTAGACTTCACTATTGCTATGTTGCATTACCAAGGGCAATATGAGTTTAAATCACTTTATGATAAAACTTTGTGTAATCTGCTCATACAAACTAATTAAATGTCAGGTCATTGTAATACAAAGCTCATAATATCACCATGGGTCACTAGAAACAGTAATTAGTAATTCATGTGTAATCCAGTTAAATTCAAATTAAGAAAAAGAATGTCAAGTCACAGTTTTGTTCCTACCTTCTAGTTTTTATAATTTTGTACAGGTTGATGAGGGCACTTAAAAACACAGCTTCAGAATTGGTTTGTAATTTAATTTGATTTATACTGCTCAAGCATTGCTCTTAGGTTGTTCTAACCAATGGTCGTATGAGTGCTTGTACTTAGAAATTAATTAACTTTGCATATTTAACTTTTACATATTTTGAATGTGCTAATCCATCACTAACTGCACTGTTATTTTACTGATGGATATCTAATGGCTTGAAGGACCTCTGCATTCAGCTTTCGCAAGCAGAAATAAGAGAAGTGGCTGATTTTTAGGTGAACTATGCAACTCATACATAGTAAGCCTTTAAAAAATGAAAGCGTTATAACAGTAATAAGACGTGGAGGTTGTTGCACCATGCCTTGTGCTAGGCAAAGGCAAGTGAGAAGGCAGGAGAGTGCTTCCTTCCACAGCTAGTGTTGCCCCGGTGCTCTGTGCTGGGGAAGCATTGGCTGGTGCTCTGTCATGCGGGATTGTCCAGCTTGTCCTCTCCTTTGTATCTGCCGCCTGAGGGTAAATGTACTGCAGGATGCATTGTCTTGCCCTGTCACGTGTGATCCTCTCTCTGCAGCCAAGGACTTACCAGCTGCAGTCAGTGTGTCCTTACCGTAGCACTCGGTCTTGCTGTAAATTTACTGCAGCCAGAGCAAAATTCTACTGCTACAGTTCTCCTGCTATAGCTTTTTGAGTTAAAGCTCGATATCAAAGGCATGCTCAGCATTAGGTGCCATCAGCTTGCTCTTTATATAGTTTTTGTAGGACTTTTTCTTTAATTTTCCTAGATATATTTGGATTCAGACTTCTTAGCATTTGCCTTTCTATGGTTAAAACTCATTAGGCTCCTATCATGTTTCAAACTAAATAGAATATCCTGACTGAAATGTCAGTGACATTCTTATAATGGCTGTGTCTGAAAGAAGCTAAAATACTGGTCGTAATTTATTTATATAGCATGCAAAGGTCATAGGTGATTTAGAGAGAAGTCTAAAGACAAACAATCATTCTGATCATGTAATGGTATATTCTCAGGTTATTTTAGCTTCATCAGAAGACTTTTAGTTGGTGTGAGCAGTGTCAGAGCTGGATTAAAAGTCACAGCATGAAGATACCCACCATTCCCAGCCCTGCTCTTCAGTACTGCTCAGATCTGTACAAAACCAGTCCGTGGTTTCACTGGATGTCATATGAGACCTGTTGTGCATTGCTTTCTCAGTGGGAGACTATTGAAATCTCTTTGAAATCCATTAAAGATGAAAGGAGCAGCACATTCCAGGGTACTTTTATTTTGATGAGACTCATATTTAAGTATCTAACTTCAGTTGCCAGGTTTAAAAGATTTGGCTTTTTTTTTTTTTTTTTTTTTTTTTTTTTTAACAAAGTGAAAATTTGAATTCTAAATCACAATCAGCAAAGCCAATCACTGCCAAATTAGGGATGACAAGTATACCCTGCCGTGCATAGTTCCAGAGAGATGTTTTCAGATATGAATTTAGCTTTTAAGAAAGGCATGATTTCTTTGTAGCTTTCCTGTCACATTCACTTTGTAATACAGTGATCACAGAGCATTCACAGTAAGTGGTTACCCCAAAATATTTTTTGTACTCAGTTTATTAGTGTGTGCAGTACAGCTGTGTGCTGGTAACCCATAATACTGAAAATTTGAATAGCAGAATCAGATAAACATAGCGATTAATCAAGTGCTGTGCTAATCAATTTTTCATATTTAATTAAAGAAAGTGTTTTGCTTTGGAAAGTTGCTGTGAGAGCTGCAGAATTTCCATTCTCAACCCAGTAGATTGATGCCAAACCCAGTGAACCTCATTGCATGGTACACAGGGCTGGTGGGTGTCACAGGGAGCTGGGCAACTGCCACAGCTGAGAGTGGAGCATGGAAGAGGCTGTGATACACTTACGCCTCTTCTTTTCTGGACCGACGATTTAGAAATTTTCACAAATTTCAAAAAGGCTGCATAATTTTATGTCAACTGAAATCCTGGCCTTGTATTTTGGAGGAAAAAAAAGGAGTGTTTTAGAGAAGGAGAAATGGAGTTATGAAGGATGTGGAGATGGGAAGTTGGCATGCTACCAAAACAGCCCTTCATTTACTGGAGATGTATTTAAGTACTGCTGTGCTCTTTGCAATTGTTTCACAAAGGCAATTATGCAGAGTTCATTAAGATGACATCAAAGACAGAAAGCTCCCACCATCTATTGTACAAGCACTACAGCAAGTATGCTGTTCGTACCTATAGAGAAATGGTACTAGTTATTTTGTTTATATAAGCAAAATAAACAATGAAGTCAACAAGAAATTTGAAGAATGTTTCTGAAAATAAGCTTGCTTAAGAGTAAATATCTCTTGGTGTCTTTAAAGGTTATTTTGAACAATACAGAGTTTACAGAATACCAAACAGGAGAGTTTGTTGTCTTTATGTACACCAACTCGCTTCCCACTGATGTTGACAGAAAACTCTGGTTTAGGAAACTCTGATTTGTCTTCTAAACATAGTCTTAGGTTGGGTCTGCACTGCAGTGGCAGCAGGAGCTCCCTTTGACCTCTCCTTGTGTTAGCCTAGGTACAGGAGCAGTGATGCTGCAGCCAAGTGCAACTTGGCCTGGGCAGTGAAAATGTAGGTTGCCCTTCTGAGGAAAGCCAGCCACAGCAATCAGGCATCATGTGGTTGTCCTGTTCCCCTCAAAATCCCACAATGTTATTTAATTTTAAGATAGATACATTTTATATTTGCTTGTGACTTTCAGTATTTTGATTTTGTACTCATAAGGGCTTAAATTTTAGCTTTATTTTTTTTTTTTTTAAAAAAAGAGGGGTTTTTTTCATGCAATTGTGTGCTGGTGGAGTATGAGTGTTTTTTAAGATGAAATCAAATGTTAAAATAAGTAGAAGTAATCACAACCCAAAGTGAGCATCAACTGAAAGAAAATGTTTTCTCATAAGGCATTTAAATGTTTGGATATCTTTATGAAAGAAGTCTTGTCAAAGGAAATGCATTGAGGTGACTTGGTCTATGTGGGAATGTGAAAGGGAAAGATGATAAATTTAAAATGGAATTAGCTGTGAAACTAGGATGCTTTCATCACTGGTAATGGATGAGTCAAAATAAAGTACAAATATACTTAAGATCTGATAGGTTAACTTTGGCTTGACCTGTAAGTGTAACAGCGCAGCAGCAGCCTGGTCTCTTCTCACGTTGCATGAGCTAATGGAACTGCCAGGATTAATTGCCTGTGCACCCCTATGATGACATGAAGCTGTTTGTATACATTTAGCGAACAAAAGTGATATAAAAGCACTGCATATCACTGTATCAACTTACACAGTGGCAAGAAGGACAAGACCGCTGATACTGGTTTCTGGAGATGTTACAACAGCCACACCACCAGTGAACTCCCTCAATGTCCTCCACAATGTGATATTTGCAAAAGCTGTATGCCATATATTGTGGTCTACATGGGTGCATTTAGAAAGCAAGCACAACTGTGCAAAAATAAAGCCCAAATCAGTGTTTTCTGAGAATGCATCCCTAAGAATTAGTGACAGAGCTAGTATGCTGCTATTTCAGATGGGATTTTGGCTAAGACTTTTAGCTATATATGGAGACACTAGTGAATACTAATAATACTAATTGATAGAAATTGCTTTTTGTGGACAGCCAGAGGAGTTGCCTTCGTGCAGACCAGTACTACCTCTGTGCCCATGGAAACAGCAGCCATTGAAAGCAAAACTGCAAAATCCTTGTGTGCATTATCAGGAGCATAGAGGAAATGAGATCATGGTTGCAATAAATTCTTTACCTTATTACATTTCTCCCATTCACTTTGGTAACTGCAGAACTGAGAACTCTGCATTCAACTTAATTCTACATCTGTTTACTTCTTTCTGCCTCTGTATCTCTGACGCATTTGGCTCAAATGTTTCCCAAGGCTCCTGCTAGGATACTGCATTTCCAAATGTGCTTTGTGCAACCTTTCTTTATAACCACAAAATCCTACATGTCATCTGGTGGACTCTGGGAACATAGACTTCTCCAGCATAGGAAACACCAGGTTGCTTAGGTCTGAGAGGCCACATCACGTGCAAAAAAAAAATACTGAAAAATGCTTCCTTTCATGGCAAAACAGGATCACTGCTTGTGTTTGCTCCTTGAAAAGCAGTTCATTTAAGCCACTCTGCCTTGTTTTCATAAATGCAATCTATAGAACTACCATTAAGTCAAGGAAGCTCTAAGGGTCCTGGCACCATCAGGCTCTTTAGGTTTCGTTGTAACAGGGGAGAGAACATCTGCAGTCTGAAGCTTCAGGAGTTTGGAATGAAAGACTATCCTGTGTGTTTAACTGTCACTGAACTATTTTTAAATAAATGCCTCTCTTGTTTGTTAACACTGAGCAACAACAATGAAAAGGAAAACGTGGTCTCTAGCTTTAGAAGACACTAGGCCATTTCTCCAAATTTTGTTTGTATGGCTTTTTCCCTCATCCCTAAATGTGTCTTGATGACTATGACATTTCTAGCACTCCGGATATGTGTTGCACTGAAGTCCAGAGTCCTGAATGTGAGCTGAAATTGTTTGAGATACAGAGAAGCTCATCATCCTGCTGTCTGCCTTAAGTATGTGGTGGTGGGCAACCTTTCATTACATGTTCCACCAGGGAAAAATCACACGTCCCCTTCCAGTGACTGACAAGAGGCAGTGAAATCTCATTGCTTTCTGCTCTCCATCACCCTGCCTCAGTCCATCAGCTAACTGACAGATGGTACATGGTCCTGATGTATAGGTACTTGGAGATTAAAGAACAACTCTCCAACAAAATAAGCCCATAGGACACAAGTAGCTTTTAAAATGACCTCAGGAAACATGTCAGTCAGTGCATAGTATGGGACTTTCTCAGGTAGGAATTGCATTTGTGGATTTTGTGTGTTGTTTAAACTATAAAATTCCCTACTGCTAACCGTTTGCCAAGCTGCTTCTTCCTGAGATGGAGGGAGCTTGGATCTAGGGCTCCCTGTGTTCATAAAGAGAGATTATAGATCTGTACTACAGTTATCTATCCATTTCCCTGTGTATGCTGAATGTGTGTTTTTAAAATGACACAGCCTAACTTTTGTGTAAAGTGGGGAAGAATTCTCCTGTGATGATGATTATAACACACACTGCACATTTCTTATTTCTGGGGGACAATGACTTAAAAAGTTGTTGAAGCAGAGACAAGCACATGGACGTACTATAGTTTAATGGCAAATCACATTTGTCAAAAGTGCAGATAAGGGAGCTCTACTCTCTACTCCAAGCGATTTCTATTACAAATAATGGAACAAAATTTGACCCTGAACTCTGTGCATTCTGATCTCAATGTGGGAGTTTTGCTTGCAGGAGAGTGGTGGGATCAGTTCTTTAATATGAAGGACTTTGCCATGGTCTTTTTTTCATGCCCTTCCTCCCAACCCAAGGGAGAGAATTTTAACCTGGGATTATTTTTTTTTCCCCTGTGGAGACAAGCAGTTTGGGTTTAGTGATCTTTTAAAAACGTGAAGCAGAAGTCCTCAGTAGCTTAGCAGCAAATCGTGCTGTGGCGAAGCACCAGGGTGGTGTATATGCAGTTTGCTGGTGTGCAGGAAAGCAGCAAAGTGTTCCATGTGGGCAGCTTTCTTAACCAGCATCACATTAAGTAACTTTTCTCTTAATTTGAGAATGGCTGGTTTGTTGTGCCACTCAAGTTTATAGATATTTTGGGGGAACAGTCTTTCACAGTTCTTTCTTTGTTCTTTAAGTGAAAAACCATGTGTGAGATTGTGGTTCTGTGTGAGATACAAGCAGATACAAGAGATGTTTGACTACATCCAGTTCAGGCAAGGTGGGGGAAAAAAAGAGTTGAAATCAATGTACTCACAGGTGAACTCCCGGGTATTCACAGGATATTGCAAGAAGCTGATCTGTGTGCTTGGCTTAAAACCAAATAAGCACTTTGATTGCTCTGAAGTGATTTACTTTCAGAAGAAAACTTGACTAGTTTTTTGACTGTCAAAGGTGGTAAAGACTCCTTCATAATTTTCCATTTCAAATTTCTCCTTTTTTTTGGTCTACTTAATTACCTAAATATACAGAGACTGTGTAGCACAAGGCAGTGTTGAACAGTGAGAGAAAGAGCAAAATAGCTTTTGCAGCAGCCCGAGCCACTGAAGAAGTGGACTTCTCTTTAGCTGCAGCAAGAAAAACTGGAGAAGCTGTCCTGGTGAAATTAAAAATTGGCCTTGTCCACTGTTTAGGTCTTGTTCCTTCAGTCAGAGGAGCCAGCTTTCTGGTGTCAGATCTATAAAGAACCACTGGAGCACTTTCAGGAGAACCCTACCTCCTTTGAGAGCTATGGGAGACAACTGGTTGCCCCTCAGGTCACTTGGTGAGGGGGGTGGTCACTCGGGGCCTCCAGGGCACTCTTGCTGAGTTATGGTTGCTCAGGACCCGAGAGTAGAGGAGATGCTGGAACAGGGATACCCTTGTGCTGCAGCTGGGTTGTGGTCTGTCTCTCCTGTGCAGGAACCAAGCTCTTGGTTCCTGGTCTAGGACCAGGTTCCTGGTCTTAGACCTTGGTCTAAGCACCATAGACAAATTTATAAGCAACTGAAAGCACTCTGGAAAGGAAATATATGTGATTCCATGGACTGTGAAATGCTGTAGAGAGCTGAATTATTAAAACATATGAGATTTTCTCTTTTAAGCCAAATCAGGAGCTGTGACTTCTCTTATCTGAGGCCTGGCAGCTGGTCAGATTTTTGCTTTCAGTGTACAGTAAGCATAAGGTGTCACCCCACCTACTTTCCCTTGTTTTTCTGAGATGAAGTTTTGCCAGATGCCTTCTTTTTGTGACTGCCTCTGAGTGCTGTGGTCATGCAGACTGCAGTCTGAGACAACTCTGTGTGGCTCAGTGGGAGTGGTGCCTGGTGGCTGCTCATCCTGGAAAAGTTGTTGGAAAGTGAGCTCAAGGGATTTTCATTGCAGTTCTTAGACATGGGAAAACAGACTGAAACATCTGCTGTTTCCCGGACTGTGGTGGCTACTAGTGAGAAGCAAATAATGCTGAAGATGAGCAATGAAGCTGCCATGATTGGTACCACAGAGCAGAAGGTACCTTTACGGTACCCTTCAGGCTTTACCATTGTGTACACATTGTGTAAAACCACACTTGTGACTTCAGCTAGATCAAGACCAGATCTCCTCCCCTAGGAAAAGGCTTGAGGAAACTGCTCAGTGATGAAGCTGAATTTCTTGGGGTTTTCATTAAAAAACTTAGCAGGTGCTCTCTTGCTGAGCAGGTGGGTGTTGGGTTCCAATGGAGCCATTACAAAATGAACAAAAACCAGAGGAGAGCTAGGGCCACTGGCATGAAGAGCTTGTGCTCCTGGCAGGCTCAGAGATCGTTTTTCCTTATGTAAACACCCTGCTCCCCCCTAGTACTCCTCATCCCTGTTTTCTGGCAGTAAAAGTCTATAAAATTGTGCTGGTAAACAAGACATTCTCAAGTATTGCCTTGGTGGCCTTGCGTGACCATGAGAGACTTCGTGTGTGGTCACCACATGAAAACATATATTTTCAAAGAACAGCAAGTGGAATACTTTCACTGTAGCTGCAGGTTTGACAGTTTACTGGAGAGCCTCATGTGCAGCTCCTGTACACTTGTCCGAGAAATGCCGCCCCAGGCACTTCTCATCTGGCTCTTAATTTCCTCCTTGGGAGGCAAGGTGTGTGTGCATGTGAGAGATGATGTTAGGACAGCCTGTTTAAAACTTCAGCATAATCACGAGCGGGGTGAAGCTTTCAGCAGGTCGCCATAGAGTGCGTGTAGGGAAGGAGCGTGAAGCGCACACAAGGGCATGTGTACCCTTGGTGGGCAGAGCAGCCTCCAAGACCTGACAGTCCAGCAAAACTTCTAGAGGCAGGAGGAGCCCACCCGGTGCTCGGCACTGCAGTGTGTGAAGCCTGCCTAGGTGGCTCTGGGAAACTGAGGCAGGTCACGACTCTGTGCATAACTTACTCTGTGTATGGACATGCCCTTCCCTCAAAAATGAGGTGTATGCTCTCATGCAGTGTGGGGTACCAGCAGGGCTTCTGTCTTTGTGTTTTATTTCTGGGATGTAGAAAAATAATTAGAAAGAGGGAGTTTTAAAACCCTTTTATTTTGTTTTGAGGATCTTGGAACAAAACAGAAGCCTTTCCTGTCACATTGTTGTGTTCCCAGAAGTGGTGATTAGCAACCAAGATAAGCAGCTAAGGCTTTTCTGCAGAGATAGTGTTCTTCGGTGCAAAACACAGTGATTCCCACGGCTGTGCTGCTTGCTCAGTCCCTGCTGCCCAGTGCTGGAGCTGAGACACCATTTTCTTTGCATCCTTCCTAGAAAAAGAGAAATAGGAAGCTGGATGCCTTTATTCGATAACCTGTACATAAGAAGTAACTTCTTCCTTCTGGCATTAAGGTATTTGCCTTTATTCAGCATAAAGCACTTCAGTGGGTTGCTGAATTACTATTAGTTCCCAATGGAGAGTACATGAAGTATATTCTTTGTGAAGCAAAGTTGTAACAGGCTGTAATTTCCAAAGCACTGATGCAATATTTATATTGTTCCATGTTCTACTGGCAGATTTAAGCATAATATTGCAGACTGGCAGGAGGCTGTTATGATCTAAACTCCATGATTATGTCAGTGTTTAATTTTAGGTTCTGCTGCACATGGCAAAGTATGCAGTTATGTTTCTGTGTGTGATTCTCCTTCTAGGAAGCAGAGTGATCAGTGGTAGTGACCTAGACTGAAAGGCAGAATTTTTTTCTCACTTACAGTAAACCATACATGGTTTGGGCTCTATAATCTCAGTCATCTATCCAAAAGATGTATTTTTCAGTGCAATAGCAGGTGGCACATCTCTCACTGATGCTGTGTTATCTGTAAGTCCCACATTGAAGTCCCATTATTGTGTTTAAGTTGGAAGCATGTGGAAGTACTGTAAGGAGGATGCAAATGTAGAAGACCTTTCCTCACAGTGCCTTCAGCTTAATGCAAGGCTCAATTTTTACTTGCATTATGCTGGCAGAACAGATTAGCTGCTTCCCCCCAGTTCCCTTGTCTTCCCCTTGAGAAAGGTCTGTCAGAGCTAATGTGCACTGCCTGTGTTAGTCCTCTCTCCTAATAATTAATCTGTTCATTTCTGCATTTAGTGCAGAGTGAGCTCCAATTGGCTTCCTCAGCCCACAGTCTTAAGAGAACGCTGTAAGCTTTTCAGATGATCAGCACCTATGAAACCATTAATTTTTGTGAAGGACTCAGCTTCCACTTAAGCAAGAAAATGTCTTTGAGTTTAGAAGGTGCATACCTACCATACTTAGCAATTAGGAGAAGATCCGTGGGTAGTTTTAGCTTCAAAACTGAGTTTTTTGGAAACTGTGAGGTTTGTAGATCTGAGTCTTCAGACGCTACAGAAAATTTCAGTGTGAGCAGTTTTCTGTTCCTGTTGATGGTAGCTGTCAGGCTAATGGCTGTTTTACATGTCTAAAGGTTATTTGTCTGGTATCTAAAAATAGATTGTCCCAAAGGGTTGGCCTCATCCTATGAACTGATGAATTCCTGTAGAAGATACTTTATCTTGGTTCCAGCAGTACAGACTGGATGTAAGAGAAGTTGTAAATCTTTTTCCATTGCATGTGATGCTCACATAGGTAGTGTAACCACAGTTTCAGCCAGAAAATGAGTGTTAATTTTTGATTTTTAAGGACAAATAGAAATTTTTACTTCAATCCTTTATGCTAAGAACATCCTTGAAAACTTAATTGTATTTGATAATGTAAGCCCACTCCATAAAAGATGTTGTAAAATTTCATTTCTCAATAAGCACAATTTTTTTTCTTGGCAGTTAAATATTGAGGCTGAAATTTATCCTGTCCAGCTGAGGAGCTGTAGCTTCCTTGTGTGGCCTAGGAGGAGAAGTCTACCTAATCATGTCTTATGTAGGGTACAGCACCTTTGCAAACATCTCTCTCCACTGATTTCATCAGCTAGTCTCCTGCCTTAAGTAGTTTGGTCCTTAAAGTTAAGGATGAATGTAGGCCTTAGGAAGGTTCCATTTTTTGTTGACGACCAGATGTAAAATGCTTACAGTTCAGGGAAATATTTTTCATTCTGTTATTGGTTGCTGTGGCTGTCTGTGAATGTCTCTCTTCCTTTCTATTAATGAATACAGATGTGCGACTGCCTGCACCCATCTGGCTTTGTTCAATAAATATGTAGGCACAGACGTTTAAATCAAATATTGATAAATACAGCTTTTAATATGTAAATTTGTCTTGTGAACAAAGCTACATCTGCCTGTTTTTTTCTCATGGAGAGGCATTTCTACCATGGTGATACTTCTTTTCGATTGCCATTGTATTCTGCCTACAGAGGCACATGCAGTGATGCTTGAGAGTTAGAGGGGTAGAAACATTCTCTGAAATAGATTTGGAGAGACGAGTAAAAAAAAGGTAGAAAGAATTCTTTGGGTTATTCTGTTTTGATTGCAACATCTTCCTCATCCAAATGCCTTTTCAGCAATCAGAGACATAATGTGTGAGGTGCACTAGAGAACTCTTATATGGTCCCAAAGAACATCTGCAGAAGTGCCAGACAGGGCAGTGTTAAAATGTAGACCTGTGTGTGTACATGGAGGAAAAAGTGAGTAATAGTAACCCCTAACTTTCAAAATTTGCAAGGCTCTGAAAGTAGTAAACTAAGACCCTGCTAATATGTTTGACAGCTGCTTAGTGGTGTGATAAAAGGCCATAAGGTGAGTTGGCATCAGGGGAAAGCCTAGCCAAAGGTTGTTAGCAGTCATTTCTCAGGGTAATTTGTGATCAATTATCACACTCATTGTTGATTCTAAGATCTTAAGGCCTTGTGATTTAAAGGTATTTTTTTTTCTTTTTTTTACCCCTTTTTTGACAAGAAGTTGTTAACCAGAAAAAGTTTATAGGAAAAGCAGGAAGGAGTCAGCATGGATACTTTCACAAGAGAAAGTTGCAACTAAGTATGGCTTAAAAGAGACAACACTGTTGTGTGGGTGTTCAAGGAGCACACGGTGAACTCACTGCATGGCTGTGCATGGCTTTCTCCCTTTTTTTTTTTATTTTGGCCTTTTCAGAAAATCAGGTATAGAATGATCTCACAGTAGAGAAGTGTGCTAGTTAAAGCATATCACTTTTTTCACAGGTTCATAAATATACTTTTGACTGCATTTTTTGGTTTTCTTTGGTTTGGAAAAGTTTGTCCTGATTTGAACAGCTCAGAATGGAAAGAACTCTTTGTTATCTTGAAATATGGGATATTTGCCTCCCCCCTCCCCACTTTGCTTGGGATATTTTTTGCCCCGGAAGCTGGATTTAGTGAGTTATCACGTCTGAAACCTGCCTTTAGATTATATTAAGGCTTTTTCTACATAGGAAAGACTTGTCCATCTAGTCTTCTGTACCAGGCAATTGATTGAAATTGCACCTTTTGTGGTACATCAAGCTGAAGATTTTAGGCATGGGACAAGAACAAGAAGTGAGACATTTTTATTTTAAAACATATGTTGCAGTCTCAGCATAATTTATTTGGGGGCAAAAGAAGTAGAATTAGCTTCTGTGTGCTCCAGCGCCTCCCACCCCATAACTTGCTGCCTGCTTTGGTTTATGAGTAATGTCACGTGTGAAGTTGTCCTCTAAAGTGGAAGAGGTGCGTCCCCAGGAACCATGACATGGGTTTCTGTCAGGGCTCTCAGGATCTGCCCCACCACAGGAGATATATAGCACTTATTATGCTGCTAAGGAGAGTTTTAAGAGGAATTAAGGTAGGGATGTAAAACTGTTGGGTATGTATCGTTAGTCAGTGCCATAAAACACAAACTTAAGCTATTCAGTCTGTTAAAATGCTTCGGTTTCCTTGTCTGACCTCAGAACTTTCTATGGAGAATACTTGCATGTCACTTATGGCTTTTTTAGCATCTCTGGAAATGTCAAAAATTCTATTAGTTTTTCCAGAAACTCGTATGCAGAAATAAATGACGTTATTTGAGTGGTTTGTAGAAAGATTACTGAATTAAACTATCTCTTTGTCTAGACAGACTCCAGAAGTTGCACTGCGGTACAAAAGTAAAATTGGAAACGTATTAAAAAAGTCAACATTTTATTTAACTCTGTAAATTCTACTTCAAAGCCATTTAGATGACATTGCTATTATGTATGCAAATGCAAGGAGCAGTGTCAATAAGTTAGAAGCTCTGTGGGTTGTGTTTTATGCTTTGTATTGCGGTAAAGGAATGCATCAAAGAAGCCTTTCAAATATACACATATGTTGTAAAAAGTGGCACTATAAAACATCAGGATTTGAAATGCTTGCAGTAAGTGCTCTGTGGGATTATGTTGCCTTCATAAAAAGTTGTCAGCAGAAAGAGACTAATTCCAGTCTTAAATTAATCAGCTCAGGGGACCATATTTTGGTACCTAGTGGCAGGGCTTGTGAATCATTCCTGGAGCATTTGCCCAGTGGATGAAGGAAGAACATGGTCCATAAAGTTCACAATGGGTCTGAAAAGCAAAAATGTGTGTTGGAATCCTATGGTGCTCATTGGCTAAACTCAGCTATGGGCAGTCTGCGCTTCATCAGCTCTGCCTTCGTCTAGAAAAGAAAAAGCACACGGGAAAAAAACCCAAGAAACCATGCATGGGGAAGTTCCTCTCATCCTGAGCTCTCTTTTATTCTATTTTCTCACAGGTTTTATTGTTGTCTTGGGCAGACTCTTAAGCTTTGAATTTTACATAAATGTTTTCTAAAGTGTGGTGCCCAGACAGAACAGGATAGGGAACATGTTTCAGCCCTCAGGTTCAATGTATTCCAGATGCCAGAGCCCGCACCCATCACTCTGCAGGCTCCCAGTACCTCCACGTGGGAATGGCATCTCCTGCCTTCCTCCTCCTTCCTGCCCTGTGCATGTTATGGCTCAGTTAAAGTATTCCCAAGTCCTTCAGGTCCTTCTCTGAGAAAGAACAGCTCTTGTGAAGACCTGATCCTCCCACTGGCACTTGCCAAAGTGCACCATAGTAAATAACCAGAAATGTGAAACTTTCTCCCACAATACCTCAGAGTTTTTCTTAATTTCTGTAAAAGCTGGATCATTCTTGCACGTAGGGAATCAGAGAACAGTATTTGATCAATGTTATTTTGTTTTAATAAAACCCCAAGAAGACAAGAGACTGTCCTGGAAAGCCATTATTGGCATTCTACACTTTGTCCTGGGAAATTAACACCTATGTTCCTGTGCCGTTTTAACACCACTTTTTAACAACTCTTGTGCACACAAATACATCTTAAACAATCTCATGTGTATTAGCTAGGTGTTCATGAGCTGTGATAGATTACTTTTAATGGCTGGAATTTACTTACTCCATCAAACCTTCTTTGATAGGCTGCTGCTACAGAAGAATGGAGCTGAACTTGTGGGCACAGAAAATCCAGTGTTTGAGGAGTTCGAGGTTTCAGACTCTGTGTTTCTCTTGGTACTTTCCATCTCTATCTGGCTGGCCTATTGCCATTTTCATGCCAGTCTCCATGGTAACTTCTTTCAGGATAAAATAACAGAAATGTGAGTTAGCTCACTGCCCACAGGGAGGCTGCCATGGTCCATAATGCCAAAGCCCTGGCGGGACATGGCCCAGCACATGCATTCCGTCAGGGTTAAGCAGGTTACAACAGCTGCTTCCGGTTAAAGGTGAAATCTCTCCTTTCTCCCTGGCCTTGCCAGGCAATGTCTCCTCAGTCCTTCTGTCTCATGTTTGGAAACATCCCTGTGTAATTCTTCTGCAGATTACTTTTCCCCTCCTGTTTGCAGGTTTGTGTGATTCATTTTACATTTTAAATGGCTTTGTCAATAAAAGCTTCAGTTTTCAAATGAAGCATTAGCTGGTAACTGGGAAAGTGTTACAGGAAAATGTTTACTAACAGTTGTTAGTAAATTAATGTGTTTTCTGTGCCACAGTGTAAGTAGGAAATGGCAAAATGATTTAGAGGGCCAGGCAGTTTATTAGGAATAAAGCACCTGAGTTCTGCCCTTCCCTTGGCTGTTTGAGTTGTTGTGTGTCCTTGTACAAAGTCGCTGTCAAGTCCTATGCTTCTCCTTCTCTAAATATGAAAAAAAAAACAACAAAAAAAGCAACAAACTGTTATACACATTCTTTTGTTATTTTGAAGATTGCAGGTGAACTGCTAAGTTGGAGCCCCACTGGCACTGTTTGTGATTCACAGAAAAGAATGTTAATTTTTTTGGTGCTATATTAGGAAGTGACCTGCAATTGAGTCCCACCATACTCTAGAAGTAGATGCTCTAGATGTTTACAATACTTTTTTTTTTTCCCCAAAGTCTTGTAGACTTCTTGCAAGTGTATTACTTGCATTACTCTTTTGTCACAAGCAGTGTCAGCAGGAATAACAACCCTGTTGCTCCAAGCTCCTACTCAAACCTCAAGAGAGACTTCCATGAACCACTCGCTTTAATTAGACAAGACAGAAGCACATTGGAAATGTTATTATCCCATTCTGGAATGGCCTGTATGCCACACATGAAATCTGATAGACCTGGAAGGTGAGTTCTAGGTTCCTGAAACCTTTCAACTGAAATATAACGTCCTCTTTTGGGGTTGTAGGAACTTCTGGGGACAACAAAAGTTATCTCATTTATTTTCATATGAAATCTGTATTTTTAAAATACCAGTTTTCCTCTTTGCCTTTAGGGCTGGAATTCTTCTCAAACAGCTTACCCATACCTCTTCCTCCAGCATGAACTGAAGTTACACAGTTCCTCCAGGAAAGTTAATATAATTAGGTAGCTGGTTTGAAATTGTTCATCTTGAGAACTTTCAGTTGTGGTGTTTGGAAACAATTCACAAGCTGAAGGACCTAGACACTTGTCCTAATTTCTTGAAGTGTCATATGGAAAAGAAGGCAGGGCTTGAAGTTTGCATCTCCTTGGCCAGGTTCTGTAACCCTCGCACAGCCTGGGCATGGAGCCTTGACAAGTGCTGCATCTGGCATTAGATGAGAGGGCATGTAACAGGTTATTGTAATTCCACTCCTCATTCCCAGTCTCCTTCATAGCAGCTATTAGTGAAATGAGGAGAAAAGGCAGTGAAGTGGTCCTTCATCGTCCCTCTTGTATGCCTTCTTTCCCACAAGGTAGGAAGCAAAGCCTTTGAAGTGACCCTGACAAATGGGAGCATGAACAAACTCCTGTAGGGAACTTAAGCAGCCTTTCTGCCAGGTACTGTCCTCTTTTTTTGTGGGATGCCTTTTGCTAAATCTCATTAGAATGGGTAAGTATTTCCAAGAGGAATGTTGTAATAAATCTGGTGGTTTAGCAGATGCTGGCCTTATGCACTCTTCCCTCTTGTGCTGAGGGCATTTATTTGAAATGTTGTTTAGGTGTTATTTCATCTCTGTGAAATAATACATGGTATTATTAATTGTGGGTTGTTGACAAGATTTTTGTGCAAGCAGTGAAGAGATTCATTCTGCTATGTGGAAAAATTTAATGTATAAATAGAAAGCATAGAAAGTGGAGGCTTTCATTTTGGCACTCATGTAAACAGGTGAAAACAGATTTTGAATGCAAATATGTACAAAAATAAGGGGTTCTGAATGAATAATTTAGCTTCCTGTGGGAGTGTATGAAATTGATCATTTGCTCAGCATCTCCAGTTTGGAAATTGAACTGTATGTTGTATCAGCTTGACAACAACATTGCATGCTCCTCTTACATTGCCCTGAAGAGGCAATTGTTGGTCAGAGATCATTAATATTCACATGCGTAGACAAAAATATATAATTTGCTTTTTGAATTGTCTTCTTTATGGTAACTCTGGTTCACTCTTCTTGGAGTGAACTGTGCAGGAGGGCGTTGTGGCAAGGGGAATATCTTTGTTCTCCATGTTGCCCATTAGGACAGTCAGGTTCATTCCACAGCAGAAAGCTGGACTCACTCCCACAGATCCTGCTCACACAGAAGGGAGTCTCCTGCCACTACACTGGACCCCAGCTGTGATAGCTTAATTTTTCTTCTAAGAGAACCCTTTTTTTTGAGCTGTACCATGGAAATGTGGTGTGGCTCTATTCTGGCAGGTCTCTGTGGTGCCCAAGCAAATGAATAAAGTCTCTGGGCTTTGCCTTTCATGGCTTAGTCCTCACTGTAGCGTATCCAGACCATCGGACCACTGAGTCTCTGTTAGTTACTGACAGAAA
Organism: Anabacerthia variegaticeps; assembly: GCA_035583185.1. Lineage (NCBI taxonomy): Eukaryota > Metazoa > Chordata > Aves > Passeriformes > Furnariidae > Anabacerthia > Anabacerthia variegaticeps. The sequence continues at coordinate 39,712,250 of JAWWEW010000078.1, forward strand.
AGTCCTAATGACATTGTTGTAAACACAGCTGTCTTCTCACCCCCTGGTGGGAGTCCTTTTCTTGCAGATTTCTGAAACAAGGTGATTATTTGTTAATTTAAAAATATAAACAAAAGGGATACTGCTATCAACAAGGGTGATAAGAAAATAAATAAAAAAGGCCTGCAAAAGTTAAACCCCATGCTATTGTCCTTCATATTAAGGACAGTTGGCCTCTTACAAACACAGAGCAGGGGGGTTATTGTTCTTTTGCTTGTTTCATACAGAAATAAATCCACCTTTGTTACATCTGTGCTGAAAGTACTAAAGCTCTGTTTCTCAGGATATTTGCATTTGATTGAATGTTTGTGTTAGACAGGCAAAGTTATTGACGAGCTGAATGTTGAGGCAGTATTATGGTTCCTCTCTGAGCATTTTGTATGTTCCTCTTGTGCATCCTCCTTTTGCCAGTGAGAAGTGCTCTGGTGCCACCATATTCTGCTTCTCCAAGTATCCTCCTTGGACCTACCCTCTTATTTCGACCTGCCCATAATTAATGGCACACAGTACTGTTTGTAAAATAGACTCTGAGTTCACCTTAGCAGTTATTTATTGTCACCCAGTTGCTTTACTTCATTATCCATTTTGCCAAGTAATGTCTGTGGGTGTGATCAAGTGGAAAAAACTACTTGTCACCTCTTTATGGTTGGTGTGGAATCCCTGTGCATAGTGGCCCCTTATCCTTGTTCCGCAGCTTATAAATACGTTACTGGACACTGGAGAAAGTGGGTACAGTCTGTTGGGATATCATCCCTGAGAGAGTCACAGAATCATTTAGGTTGGAAAAGACCTCTAAGGTCATCAAGTCCAACCTTTGGCCAAAATATGGCTCAAGTTCGTCAGATCTTCTAAAACTACAAGTATATTGGCTGAGAGAAAGATTTCTGCTCATATTCTCAGTATGGATTTTCTTATTGCATATCTGGTACTTAATATTTTGAAAACAATTTCAAATAGATAGAAGCTCTAAACAAAAAATGATTTGCACAGAACTGTCAAATGAAATCTCTGTTGCAAATTACAGAATATGGGATCTTAGAAATCAGAGATGGTAGAAGTTTCATACCTGATTCCATACAACACCTTGACAATGAGGAATATTTGCCTGCAAAACCAGTTTGCAGGGGATGTTTTGCCCACACTATAGTGACTCAGTTTGCCAATATTGTTTAATGCTTCTACATAATCTCAGTTCTGATTTTCACCCAGATGCCTTTTGTTGAGAAGAGTCCGCAGAGGCGCTAGTTACAGCCAACAGAACTTGAGTAGTTTCATAAGATTTCACAATAGCATTTGTCAAATGTGGCACTAGAATTAAAGTATTTTATGTCTGCTGAGTTCCTGTCAGCCCTTTCTGGAGGCAGACGGAAAAAGATCTCTAGAATTCAAGAGTAATTGTTGTTCTCTTCCTTAGTGATACAGCTGCCTGTAGTTGTCAGTTACTTTCCCTCACAATTTTAGGGTGATTTTCTTCCCTTTTTCTGATTATTTGCTGCTTTTTTTTTTATATAGAAATTACTTTAGTCTTGAAAGTGTGTGTTTCATAAATATCATCTGATTAATTGTCATTTGCTTTGCTTTGTTCCTTTGACATATCCTCATGATTTTATAACCTGAGAAATCTTTGATGCATGCTCAAAACTCATTCACTTCACTTGACTTAAATCTAAGTCTATGCTTTAAAGGCTTTGCTGCAGCAAGATCTCAGTCACCAAAGGCTTGAGAGATTCATTAGTTAAGTTCTTTAAATACCATGAATTGCATGTCAGAAAGCCTATCCATAATCTGTGGTTTGGCTAGGAGAAGGTTTTTCTTTCAGTTTGGGGGGATTTTTTAATTTTATTTTCTCTTCTTTACTCATTTGAAAATGCTTGGTATTTCTAAATGGAGCTCAGTCCTAAAAATTCCACTGTCCTTGAAAGGAATTTTCTGAATTCCCCTGTGTTTCCGTAGCATAGACACACACTTTATTGCTGGTTAGGTGGCACTTCAAAGCTCTGGTTTGTGAAATTGCTGGTTGGAAGTCACACAAGAATTTTTGTTTTAAGTTAATACAAATCAGAATCAGATTTGGTTTTTGTTAGATTTTAAAATTGAAACACCCCACACCAGCAAGACCACAAGCACTTGTTTTATGCCAGCCTGTTTTATGATGGTGTTTCATCTCTTACTTGGGAGTGGGGATATGATCTGTCACTCGATAAGCAGCTACTGCAATAAAACCAAGAAACCAGTATTTCCTCTCTTCAGTGCTCTGCTCCTACTTTCATCCCCATTCCCAGCACTAACTTCAATAGGAGTTTTAATGTAACAAAAGATTCGTGATTTGACTCACTGACGTTTAGTAATATTGTTTGAAGTAAAAAATATTGAATTCTCTCCCAGTTAGCATTGTCCTGTACTTTTTATGATAAAGCATAAACTTTTGTGAACCCTTTATGTAAAATTCCTGTTGTGGTAGTTTTAGTCATCTAAAGCAGATCTACCTTACTCTGAAAAAACTATGCACTTAATGGCTTTGTGGTCAACAGCATTAGAAAAACAGGTTGTCTAGGAAAAACGCATTTGCAGTGTTATGTATTGGAATGTGGTTTTTCCATCCTGCCACTCATATTCCAGGACTGATGAAAATTACAGCTATTAAGTTAGTCTGTTTTGTCTCAGCCCAAGTAGAATTTTACTGCTAGTTTGTCACTGGATCAGGATGAAAACTGCTGCTCTCCTTTTTTTTTTTCTTTTAACAGGAAAAAAATATGAATAGAATCCATTGACATTTTGCCTGTAACAAGAAGGAAGGATGCTTTTCCTTAAAAGTGCTATTTGCATGTTGCTATGCAGTCAACCATAATTTCCTCAAAAATGATCATATTTTGGAGACCAGATATGGTTTCATTCTATCTCCTTGGATTGTCTGGAGAAATCACCATTGTTGCCAGTGGGATAGAGAAACAATTGTAGCAAGAAACTGAATTAGTCTTTATTTGGAGGGGAGGGTGTTAAGAAATGTTAAATTTGCCAGGTTTGCATGATATAAGCAAGACAAAGCATGTGAAAGCAAAAGAAGTGTACAAATGTTAATACCACTCCAATTGCTGAAACATATGGAGCCAATCATTGGCACTGCCTCAACACAACTGGGAATGGAAATTAGCATTTTTCTCTGAAAAAGATGGGATATTTCTCTTCCTACAATTTGTCTACTTTTTGTGGCATTTTTCTTGTATAAAAGCAGGGATATTTTCAAGAGCAAGGTAAATTATTTTGCCTTCAATATTCATTTCTCGCCTTGTTTTTAGTGGATTAAAAGTGGAAGAATTATGTGCAAAGAAAGAAAAAGAGGAAGAGGACTCGGTATGCCATTGAGCATGTTCTCTAACATTGACATATTCTTGGTGACTCTAGCATGGCACACACTGATGAAGGAACTCCTAATATTTTTCCAAAAACATGCTGATATCTTGAAGGTGGTGCACTGACAAATTGAAAATTTAAATTATATTTGGGTTGTGATATGTCTTTTTGATATTTAAAATAGATCTGTATTTCAATTCATTGAGGTGATGAGTCACTTTTTTAGAAATAAAATCTAAAAGCTTTTAAAATCTTAGATTTTGATCTTAAGAATCCTTTAATAGTAAGAAGAAGTATATGGTAACTTCAAAAATACTTGTGCTCCAAAGAAATGACCCTTGGATTTGTGCTCTCAGGTGAACTTTCCTCTTTCTATCTCCTTCATTCCCTGTTTTCTGATTTTAGAGTTTTTCCAAGTGGAGACAGGAGGGCTTTTTAACCCTGTGCCATTTGTAAATTTTTAAAGGAGACTCTTTGGTGCTTCCTTTTTTTGTTTGTAAATAATATTTTCTACAACTCTACTTTGTTTTTATTGCTTCTGTTATTATTATTATTTACTGTTATTGTTCCTTAATGGATCAAAAAATGTATGTCCAAATTTATGCCTAGAAACTTAACCATACATAGAGCTGTTTAGTGGAATATCATCATGTGTAAGCACCAGCAGGTTAAGGACTCTCTCCTCTCTCCTTCTCCTTTTCCTTTTTTTTCCTTCCCCTTTCCCCTTCTCCTTTCCTTTCCTTTCCTTTTTTCTTTTTTTGTAACTATGATTAGTATTTCTTGAAACCTCTGCCTTTAATTGACAAGCTCCCTCTGTTTCTAACAAAGCAGGTCAGCCCTGTTGTGGCTGACAAGAGCACTGAAAATAGTACTTAAACTACTTTGTGTAAAATGATGAAAGAGAATTGGTATATGGTATATATTCTTTCTTTTGTTGTGTTTGTTTTGCCACTGTGTCAAAGGGAAAGTAAGGCTAGGGAAGAGGATGACTTTCATTTTTTCAGTAATTTAGATTACATTTCTTTCAAAAATCTCATTAATAGAGGCTGCAAGTTCCTTCTAGTTATTTAAAGTCATTGACTCAAGATGCAATGCATTTAGGGAAGCAGCAGATGTAATTGACTGCTCACCTTATATTCAGCTCCTGTTCACACACTAACTCAGTGGGCAGCTTCTTTTATGAACTCTGCACTGTCTTCATTGGTTTGACTGGACCATTTCCAGGTTTGAAGCAGCTCAGGAGAAAATTGCCACTGGATTCAGTTACGTGGAGTGTAAGAACTGGTTGGATGTTCTTCTTTCCACCCCCTCCCCCCAGGTGGAAAGAGCCAGTTTTGTCAAAAATTAAGTGTTTATAGCAACATAACCTCTTTTAATGAAATTCTGCTGGGAAAGAACTAGGTAGAATTTCTTTTGAAAATACAGTCCTATTGCATATGTAAACTTGAATACATATTGAATATGTAAAGCGCTAGTCGAGAGCAGTCCTGCTGTGCTGCTTACTTCTCCAGTTCCTGGCAATAAATGGCTTAATAGCTCTAAGATCAAGCTTGCATTCAGGCTATTAACCTTCAGAATGACCACTGGATCCATCCTCAGTGATCTGTTTTGAAGTTGTTCATGCTTCTGGCTACCAAAGCATCTGGTGACTGTGAGCTGCACAGCTTAGCTGAGCTTTGCCTGAAAAAGCTCTTTCTTCCTTTGGCTTAAATCTAACAAGTATCTTCTTTGGGGAACCCATCCTTGTGTTCCTTGCCACTTCTCCACATCACTCACGTTTTCATTAAGACCTTTATTGCCTTGTTCTCCAGCTGTTGTTTCTTTCCCAAGGTGGAAGCTATTTCACACTGATAGTTCGTATCTTCTCCTGTAACTTCTCAAGTTCATGTATATGATTATTGTGAGATGACGTTCCCAGACAGGGAAGCACTACTTCAGATGCAGTTGCAGCAGAGCATAACAGGACCCTTTCTGTTTGTTGAATATTCATTCGTCAATGATTTGTGAAGTTCTGTCACTCTGGAGGCCATCTCTCTTCATAGCCCAAGGCTCAGCCCCTCCACCCTGGGGCTCATGTGCCACTGAGCTTGGGAAGGATGGTCCCAAGGCACTGCTATTTGCTGGTGACAGAGCTCTGGGTTGGTATGAAATAGCCACCCACTTTCCCATAGTGGAGCTCATTAAAAACTGTAGATTTGCGATCTCATGATCCTCACTTTTTATGCATCTTTTCCTCTTAATAACTCTTGTAATCTGAGCCCTTCTGAAGACTGAGGTGTTGCTGATACCAGTTTCTTTTTTTCTTCCCCAAAGCCAGACTTCTCAACAGCACCTTATTTTATAATGACATATAAGAAGGGAAACAATTCCACCTAAAATGTCAGCTTGTTTAGAAAAATAGGTTTTGGTTTGGGGATTGTGGTTCTTTTTTTCATTTTGTTTTCTTTAAACATGGATGATCCCGACTACTGAGGTATGAGAAGTACAGCTGTGTCTTGCATCCACTTCTACACTCGTAGTAACAAAGTGTCTGATTTTCCTGTGGAGAGATAACAGCTCCACTTACCCAAATTGTTTTATCACTCAAAGTGAAAATTAGAGTCAAACTTGTTGGCTTCTTCAAAATGTCTCTGCATTTTACAGCACTTTAACATAAATTAAAGCAACTTTTTTTTTTTTACCTGAAGAGTTGTGTCATTGCTCTATGAGGCTTAGATTTTTTAGACTAATTATAATTTCAGATTATTTTTCTGCCTTAAATGAAAGGTTTTTCTTTAATCTGGTTCTATAGTTTCATTTGGTCTCTTGGCAAAGTACAGTGCTGAGGGAGTGTTTTCATTCTATAAAATGATTACTAAAAGTGAAACATTTATTTCTCCAAAAGATTTTCAGGAAGTATATGCAATTTTATTGAAGGAAACTCCAGAAATTAAATTGAAAATACAATCCTTTAATATTAGTAGGCTGTTCCACAAATAATGGGAGGGAAATAAATAGAGGTTAAACAAAAAAGAAAAAACTAACCTCAAAATTACTGTTTAAATTCAAATTCTCTGCTTGAGTACATCAAAACTGCTGTGCTGAAATGATATGATCTATTTTACTTAAAACTGTTCTAAGTCAATGGAAATATGCTATTTGCACAAGCTGGCTACTGGGGTATTACAAAGATTGTCCTAAGGAAAACAGCTGCATTTTTGATTCAATAATGTGGTTTAAATACTTCAAAACTAAAATTAGGCAAATGGTTGATGTAATAATTGCCCAGTTTATTCCTGCTTGCTGTGGAGAATGACATATGGGAGTATGACTGGCAAAATCCAGACTTCTAAATTCTGGTATTTGGATGATGGAACCCTCTGAAGTTTTCTTGCAAGTGGTATCTGTCCTTAAGTGGGAACTTCAGTGGGTTGGTTGTTGGTTCAAATGAAGAGGAGCTTTCCAGTCTGCTGTAAATAAACAACAAAGCTACAAAGGACACAAGTTACAGCAATACAAATTACATGCCCTATACCTCTTGTATTGATGAAGTCGTTTGCTAAACCTGTGGACATTTGACACCTCAATCAGCTTTCCCAAGTAGTACATCAATTTCTTTTCTTTTTTTTTTTTTTTTCTTTTTTGTCATAACAGCTCGAATTCTAGCATAGATACATTAAAAATATAGAAAGGTGCTTCAGCATAAATACTAGGAAGGCTTTACAATTTACTTTTGGGGCAAGGATCACTAACTCCTTTGATATTTTCTTTTCCTCTCTCTGCATGGTTCATTAAGTTCCCTGAAAGGACAGTGTGTGTTGTGCACATAAATGAACTAGCAATAACAAGGGCCCATCACTGAGGTCTAGTAACTAGTTTAAAAAAAAACCAAACAACAAACCCCAAACTCCTCTACTATTGAGTGGGGATATTTTCACACAAGTAGAGTCCAAGTGCTTTTAGATCTTTGCAAGTCAAACCTATAAGAAGTTATTGCACTAGTGAGTTGCAAGGACTATTTTTAGATCATTATTGTATTTGGGTTAGGGTTAGGGTTATCAATTAATTTGATAATAATTGGTATATAATGTAGGTCGCATTGTTAAGTATTGATATATCTAGGTTTTAGTCTTATCATTGTGTTCATTGTACAGAGTGAAATGCAAGCCAGGAATTTTTCTGCTCTTAAGGGACAGTTGATGCATCTGGCAAAAAGAGGTGTTGAGGAGTAACCTTTTGAATTCAGCATCTGTGACCCAGAGATTTTACTAAGACTACTAATTACTATATGCTTTTTGTGACAGGAATTAAGAGTTCATGTTATCTGTGTCTACATCTTCATTTATGTAAAAATACCACATCACAAAACATTACAGTAATTTCTGATTTATATGTTGCAACATAATTTTTTTCTCCCTCTCTTCTGCAGAATTTTTCATCTTTTTTACTCCAAGGACTCTCACGATGACATTATTGTTACTATTACTAAAAGTATTGAAAAGATAAATTTTATTATAAATAAGAAAGAATGGATTTTTCTTTTCTCTTTGTCAACATGTTCCTGCAAAAATCCATTTTCAGAAAGAAGGCTGGTTTGTAAATAATTTTTTTTCATGAGAATTTGTCACATGAACTATTACTGGTGTAGTTAAGGATGTACATTGACTATTGAAATAGTTACCGTTCTTAAAGTCATATAGCATTTGCCTAAAGCAACCCTTTTGCCATGTCTCCTTATCTTGTTTCTCAGGCCTTGAAGGAAGTAGGACTAACCCAGGAAGTTTAGCAAGGTCACTAAATCTAAACTTAGGAAGGATCAGAGCCAGTGCAGTCTGTTTATTCCTTCCCTTTAGGATTACAGATGCTCCTTGCACAGCTAGAGTTCATAGGAAAGGGGATCTGATAGAGATGGGAAACACAGAACAACTGAGCAATTTTTGCTGCAGTACCGTAATCCCCAGTAAAATCCTTAATGATATCAATGGACTTTAAAAACAACTTGTTTTCTCACTGCCAGATGAGATCCTTACATAATATTATCACACAGCGTTCCAGCCACTTGCTGTCTAGAAATCAGAGGATGACTCAGTGCAAGCATCAGGAAAAGACACTGAGGCTTGTTCTTCTCCCTAGTCTTATGTGGTGGTCTCTGAAATATGACCTTGCGATTCATCTGAGTGTAAATAAATGAAACTGAACTAGTAATGCTAGTAATGCAAGTCCATTTGAGTTCAATTTTCTGCAGTGAAAAGAGACTTTGAAGTCTGCTGCATTGAAAAACACTTCAAGGTGAACTAGATTATCCAGTGAAAATGCTTCACTCAAGGAAATAGTAAGAAAGGGGAGGAACTCTCTAATTTAGAAGTGAAAACATTTTTTCTTGTTTCCCATTCCTGCTGTCCAAACTTGTTTTTATTCTGTGCTTCTTGCTGTTTCTTCCAATTAAATTTCTTCTTTCTTTTTTTTTTTTTTCAAAAAATAAATTCTCTTCCTTCTTTATACTAATTGTATTTTCTTTATTTGATTATTGATAGCTAAAACATGACATGAGTTCAACTGGATGAGAAATAAAAAAATAAGTGTAAGAGGGCTGAAGGAGGAAAGGCCTTAAAGCAATTTAGCTAATCAATATTCATTTTTATTAGTATTGTATTCAGAATAAAGGAAAAGGAAGAACTAAAGAATTCTCCATTTGATTTTTGCCAAGAAAAAATGTGCTCTGAGGCATTTTGTTGCTCTTAATGAGTGCTTAATTTTCTCTGTCTTCTTGAATATTGAGAATATTTACTAAAACAATAACTTTTTCCTCATTGTTCCTCCTATCCAAATAGTATTTTACATAGATGGTTAGTGTAGGTGTTGAACTGATAGCTTTGGAAATCAGTGAAGTTACCTGCTAGTTTATTTTTTGTGATATGGGCTGCAGAGTTGTCTGGCTGCCTGTGGTGGTGTCAGTGAGTTTGAGGTGAGCTCTCTGTGCACGCAAATATCTTCTGTATCTGGATGTGACCCTATGAAAGGGAGTTGCTCTCACGTGTAACTTCCCTGGAGTGTTTCCCTTAACTTACTGTCTGCTTGGAATCTAATGAAATGTAGAATTGCTAGCCAGAATTAATCTAGATACTCTTGGTTCCACAACCCAAGCATAATCTAATGCATTTTTTAATTAGCACTTTTTGAACATCTCCACTGTTGAGGTGAATTGAATGAAATGGGTAAGCTCTCAGAAATTATTTGCCTTTGGAGCTAAGAAAGACACCTACCTTGCTCTCTTAAAGTTTTCTTCAGAGAATTTTCAGATTTGAATTTCAAGCAATGTAGAGCTTGTAACAAACACTCACAAGCATCTGTACCTGAAAGAGATGGACACTGAGATAGAAGCTTATTTGGTTTACTCCATTAAATGTTTCCATAGCTGTTTCTTCCTGAATCATGGAACTTCTTTCTCCATGCCAGGTTGTTTCTGATAAACCCAACAGCAGCAATTGGAGATCAGAAGCAGTAACATCCAAATGTGTAGCCCTAGGATTTGACAGAGTAGAGCTGGCAGAAGGATACTGAGGCCAGAGGTTTTAGCCACCCTGGTTAAAACCCAGAAAAACCCTATTGCAGCAGAGTTAGCTGGGGTATCAGGCAGCTGTCATGAATCATCAATGTACATGTGATTTTTTGCTGCCTTGGGTGTTAATTTCTTGTTATAGTTAGTTTTTGGTCTTGGGATTTGAGCAAGCAAGCAAGATCTGTTTCTGTTATGGCTGTGCAAGAATCCTGCTTTGGATCAAGCAGGTAAGAAGACCTGTGATTATATGCTGAAGAAGAGTCATACAGAGAAGGTCCTTACAATTTTTGTTCAGTCAGACTGTCCTAATATAAGAGCCTAAGCAGCAGGAATAGGCTAGTTATGTTGTATAGGTTCTTCAGTAGGAAATGCAGCATGGAAAATTACCAAATCTGGCTGCTTATGAACATGTGCTCTGGCTGGCTACATTTACCTCAAAACCAGGTAAAACAGGCTCTGGAATTTTTTAAGGGACTAAATAAAGGCTTCATTTAATTATAAGAAAGAAAGGTATTAATATGAAGGGATTTTTCTTTGTATAAGCATGGATAGCAATGCTCTGAAACCCATGAGACTCAAAGATAGAAGAGAACTGGGTGTATAGAATGAACAGATGAAGTGACCAAAGACATGCTTGCTCTATAATACTTTTTTTTTTTTTTTGGGGGGGATAGGATCTCTAATAATGAACTGTTTCAATTGAGGAAGGCATAGTGAGAATTGTAGACTTCCTTGACAGAAATTGTAAGACTAACCCAAATTGAATTTTTCCTGTATTAAGAATAAAAAAAACATATAGAGGTTTACCTTTTGGCCATTTTTCTCTATATCTACTATCAAATAAAGATTATATTAATCATTTTTAAATGGTACAGTAATAATTTTTAATGTGTAGTGCTCACCAAATATTTGGAATTGTGTGTGCCTGTGGAATGAAGCCAAGTTAGACGAAGCAATCTGGTGGTAGGGGTAAGAGTAGAGTCAGTTTGCCAAGGCTTCTGTCAATATTTGATTACCTGGAATAATATTAGTCTGTATGATTAACTGACTTTTGAAATATTTTTTTTCTTTCTCAGAAGTATATTTGTATTGTTTTTCAAAAGGAATTATGCAATTTCCCCTATTTTAAGCACTAATGGAGTGTACAAATTGTTCAATATTCTGGCGGCCTTCAGAAAACTTTGCTGAAATTGTCTGATACAGGGCATGTGCTGTGTGCACATTACCAACAGCATTTTGATGCATACATTTTGAATTGCAACTTTTTCAGTAATCTATAGAATATCTCAATAATCTAAAACAAGTTGGGTTTATTGTAGTAGGAGCCACTAGATGAGTCATCTTTTACATGACCTAAACATTTATGTGCTTGTGTTTACAGTCACGTGTCTTGCATGATGCAAGATGTATCCAAAACAAATCTTCTGACCTTACTTGTGGATGGTCTTGATTCATTTTTTCCAGGGTTCCCAAAGCTTATTTTTTCTGCTCAGTTTTTGGATTTTTTTTTTTTTTTTTTTTTTTTTGTAACTCTGGTAGCCTTCATTAATCTGTTTGGGCTGTGAGGCTTACAGGCATTTTCTGCTCAGAAAACTCACCTTTAACAATGTTGTCTGGTACTTCCTCTGTGTACTTGGTACTCCATGTTTGCTCTTTGCTCCACATTAACTGGTGGAGAAATGAGAATCTTTTACAGTTGACCTCTTTAATGTATTCATAATTCTAATTAGTTGAAGTCATTCTATGTTAATTGCTCTTGAGTTTATCATAGAAATGCTTCCAAAAAGGGTACATGATACATGAAATGGTCCATGTCCACAAATGGATGTTCAGTGTGTTGTGGGAAACAGTGGAACATTTCACAAAGACAGTCTTTAGCATTACTTCATTCTCGGTTGTTATAGTTTCAAACCTTTTGAATTCCTTCCACAAGCTTGGAGGCAATGCATTAGCATAACTACAGAGGTTAAC
>JAWWEW010000078.1:39724248-39796316 GCA_035583185.1 Anabacerthia variegaticeps
TGTTTCTAAATTTAAGAAGAGCGATTATTTTATTTCTTAGCCAATAAAATATCTTAGTTTCCCTTCAAACTAAGACATCGGTATTGCCCAGGGTAAGCCTATGTCTATTCATTGGCTCTGGTGGGAACACAGTCTCACTAGATTAAACTCTGCTTTTGTAAATACCCCCTCAGCAGTACAGAGCACTTTTTTTAAATCAATCAGAATCAGTCAGTTGTTCATTGACAACGTTCTTAAACATTTTCAAGTCAGCTTTCTCCTGTGCCTCTTAATGGAGTTCTTATGCTTCTATTTCAAGATGAAAAGTTTAGCCATCACATGTGAAGTTATTGTGCCACTTTGCCACCTTGCAGCGGTGTGCAAAGCTTGTTTGTTAGGAGGTGTTTTGGGGATGGAGTGGGAAGTATCTCTAACGAGGGCTTCACAGTTGAAAATGTGAACCCATTGTTGCTGGTAGATATGCAGGCAGAATTCTGGTACCTGAGAGCCAGGACTTGGAGAGAACAGCTGAAAATTCTGGTGCCTTGCCCAGCTATGGCACTTTTAATTGCTGCTTTTTTTACCCTTTTTTTTTTATTTTAACATCAGCAATTCTCTTATTAAAATCAGTTGGCAACAGTTTTTCTCCTCCTTCCCCTGCTTCCCACTTCTTTGTGAAGAAATGCGTGGCTCTTAGGGATTGCAGGGAGCAGCTAACAGCACAGTCAAGAAAATTCTTTATATTTTTAAGAATTGGGATGATGGCTCTTTTGCCTGAAGGTAAAACTCAATTTGAGCAGCAGGGGGCATGGAGAGTGTGAGCATAACTGTGGGCTGTCTGCTTCCTTCTACACCTTGTTTGGAAGGGCCAGAGTGGAGTTTGAAAGTCAACTTCAAGTGTGCTGGATTGCTCTTTTCTAAATCTCCTAGCTCTTGGAAGTCTGATTTTTCAATGAGAAGCGGGCAATGCTAGAATGAAATACCTACCTTTTTGTGAGTTACAAAGTCACATGCTTTAAAAGAATTATTCCTATAATTATACTTTTATCCAGATGTTATTCAGACTCTTTAGCTTAGTAGCCTAGAGTTCTGCAAGCAGCTCAGCCTGTGGTCTCGGAGGGAGGCCAGTGCCTTTAGGAGGAGGACTTGCATCCTCCCTTACCCTCCCACTCTGTTCCCCAGCACTCCTTTGCACTCCTAATATTTTTGAATTGCTACTACCCCAAACAGAGGCTTGTAAGAAAGGATTTTAGCCCAAGGGGCTTCTGGCAGATTATGTTCTCCTTTGTTTGCCCCAAAGGATGGGATCCCTTGATCTCCTGACTCATTTGGAGCCAGCCTCCCTGCTGCTGCAGAAGGCATGTGAAGCTGTTCTGCCATCATCCCTTTCAGATACACTGCTGGAATATGCCACTAATCACGAGGAAGAATTTCCCTTTCCTGCTGGCTGTTGCTCAATGCTCTTTGGTTTGCCCTGGGTTGTGATTGTGTCCTGTATCACTGAGGCCTTCGAGTTGGAGCTGTTCCTTCATTTCCTTGTCTGGGAACAGTTTTGGAAAACCCTGTTCTGTCTTGCCTCTGTTATCTCAGCATAGTCTGTAGTCTGTCATCAGGTTGTCTGCACTCAGAGCTCCTGGTCCTTCCCTTGTTTCTAAAAGCACCTGAACCACATGTTGCAGAATGTGTGATCACTGGAAGGTTCTATACCTTCCTCTGTTTTGCTGTTGGACCCGAATGTATCTTCGTCACCCATGGGTTGCTAAAGATGTGAATCCCTGACCCTGTGGCAGTATTTTTTGTATTTGTTCTCCCTTCCTTTTTTTAGCTAGGATCAGTTCCCAAATTTACTCCCTAGCTGTAGGAAGACAGCAAAGTTGTAGACATGCAACTTTGTCACAAATAGGCTGCATGTCCCTCTGGGCTCGTGTCATGAACATGAGAGGAGATATAACTCAGGGTTTCTCACAGAGGACTGATACGCTGCAACCAGCTCCCTGATTTTTACTAATTTGTGCCTTCATCTTTGGAAGAAGTGGCACCTTCTGTGCTTGGCAGCTGGCCCTAGGAAACCTAGCTTGGGACTTTACGTTCTTTTCTTGAATACCAATGTGATGAGGACAACGAAGTGATCAGGTCAGTTTTGGGATTTCTTTTAGATACAAATTAACCTGAAATGCTGGTCTACCAACTCCATGCACTGCCCTGTATCATCATGCAAGCATGAATGGTGCACTTGGGAGCTGACAGAGATGTGACTCCTCACTCTATCTCTGTTGAATCTGGTCACCTAGGAGGAGAAACTCCATCAAAGCATCTGACTAGTCTGGGGTTTTTATCCATAATGATCCTAGGGATTATTACAAATGTGTGCTAGCAATTTCACAATGGTTGCAGTGTCTAAATAAGTCCTTTTATATGTAGTGTTACATGTGAATGCTATTAAGTAAGCAGCTATGTTAATGTCAGTCAAGTTCAAATTTATTGGTCTTCTGGAACATACCATGTTGTCCTATTTCAGCAGGCGGGACCAGTTATCACTGTGTGGGGGGTGATCAAAGCTATGTATTCTACCCCCTCTATTCATTTCCCAAGAACAATGGACCACTTGCAGTAGATTAGTAGGGAGTCGTTAGCACCTTCACACCCAGCCTGAGGGGCCGTGGCTGCTAATGGGCCATCGAAGGTTCAACAATACCCCATGACTCACAGAGTTAATCACCCATTGTGTGAGTCCCCGCCCCGGGGGAGGGACTGGGTGCTCCTTGAGGGTACATAAGTGGGGGCAAGAAGGCCTCGAGTACTCTCGTTGGATCCAGAGGAGCAGCAGGACCTCGTCAGAAGGAGACGACCACTCTTGACCAGACTACAACCACCAGTCCCAACCAGACCTCAGCCACCATCTGCACCAACAGGTTCTTCACTTCCTTTTTGCTTTGGACTCGGGGGAACCATGGGGGTTTCAGCTCAAGGGCTAACAAACCCCTTTGGGCTTGTGCCTCGGGACACTGGGTTATACTGCTGGGTTTTGGTGAGTTGAAAGTAGTTTTCTCTTTGTGTCAGTGTATTCATTGTAATATCTTTCATTAAATTGTAACTCTGACTTATAATCTCTCTTGTGGTGGGTCCATTTCTCCTGCCGGTTTACTTTTAAAACCAGCACACATGTATAGTGTTCTAGTGAGGTAGAATGGGAAGACTGGGTAAATAAAATTGCACAGCAGCATCACAGCTGTTTACAGTACCAAAGATGAATATTTCTAGGATGATTGTGAATTTTCAGTTATTCCTTTTTGCTTATAAGTGGTGAAACAAAACAGTAATCTGAGTTTTTTCTTCTTTCCTCTATTTTATTTCAAGGAATAGGATAATTTCAATTGCAATAGAATTTGCTTACTGTAAGTAGTATTGAATGCAGCTAACAATTACATCATCTACTCCATGCTGTACAAATTTTTTGATACAGTTTCTTTACTGCCTCCTAATCAGTAAGACTTGCTATTTACCTGTGTGTGGGAACTGGAGTTTCCTTCTATTTGGCAGATTTTATTAAAATCTCAGGACTATCAGGACCATAATAAATTAAGGGTGTATGTAGGGAATTTGTACAAAGATACATAACCGTACGTGTTATTAACTACTAATAAAACTTAATTAGTTCCTTAATTAGCTACTAGTATAACTTTTGGATCTCCAAACTGTGATTTGTGGTGGCCAGTTTGCATGGGGCTTCAGGGTTCAACTACAGTGAGAATTTTCAGTGAGGAATGTGAAGATATGGAGCATTATGGAAAGCCTTGAAATTGTCTTTTCTAAGCTGATCTGAGGTTCTGTGACAGCCTTCAGTGGAGCACAGATTGTTTACTATACAGCCTTGCCGAGAAGTGGAATTCAGTATTTTACATCTGCTTATAACATTGTATGAAATGTACCAGTGTACCATTCAGTTAAATGTTTGGTTTAAGGTGGTCATTATTCCGTGCAGACTGTCAGCAGACCACTGGGCCAAAGGTTTGGGACACAGTGATCTGAAAATCGCTGTGAAAAACACAGCCCTTTTCTGAATAAATGTCAGAAGTGCAGGTTGCGATGAGGGAACAGAAGATATTGCCTAGAATATCATGTAACTCTTCAGAAGTTTTCTTTACTTATTTATCCTGTGAATGTACATTTCAATTCCTGTCCACTGTTAAGAATAAAAATTGCTTGAGGGAATGCTTGAGTGCAATTTTATTTCTCAGCTTTGTAATTTCTGGAGCCTGTATATTTAAATTAGAAACTGTGTTTCAGAAAGGCATATGGTTACTATACATAGGCAAATTATATATGATTTCCTGTCCGTGCTTGACTTGATTTTTATGTGTTGAACCTGCAGGTCTTCCTATTTTTGTATCCACTCAGGAAAAAACACAATTCCTTGAATTGAGAATTTCCAGTCTTTCAGGGGGGACCCAAGAGACTTGCGTAAAATTGTTGTCTTTGTTGATGACGTTGTTTTCTAGGATTTGTAGACAGATGTCTGTTGTTTAACCTTACTCAAATTTAAACAAGTTCTTCCCGACAGATTTCTAGAAGAAAGTGTTGGCTCACTGTATCACAATAGATGTCAGATGCTCAGTAAAGGCAATTACCCCACATACTTGGTTGACCCTTTGAATTAAATTTGGATACACCTCTGAAATATAATTGGCCATACTATAGTTAACTGTTTCGCTGGTAAAATGTTATTTTTTTGTCAGGTGTGGGGCAGGGGAGGAAGCAATAAGGGGGGTAATGGGGAGAATGGAATTGATTATAACTGGTATAAATTTCAGATGATGTAAAACATCAGCTCTTTGCACAGGGAAACCAGTGATTAAAGACCTGGATAGTTAGACACAATTGACTTATACTCTGGAGTAGTGTTCTCCAAATTACAAAACCAATCAACCACCCTAATTGCCTTCATTCAAAACCAGTCACCAATTTGATGCTTTTACCAGCCAAATAGGACAGCATAACTCAGGCAGCATGAGTGTCGGGGAATGCACGTTTGGGACCCAGCCAGATCTTATGTAAACCTAACAATAGTGAATTAAATCCATGGCCAGGAGAGACTTACAATTCTCACTTTGGTACAGCATCTCCTTTCGGCTTTCTGTGATGTGGTAAGTGTAGGACTGAAATGCTCCAGCTCTGAATGCAGACCCCAGCTACGATGGTGTGACTTTACAATGGCTGTGGTGTAAGCGAGGGCTGAGCAGGGCCTTTACTTTGTAGTGTCTGCTTTTATTAGGGTTTTTTTGTAAAAGGCTCTAATGGGATTTACTTTGCTCCCATTGAATCAAACTGCTACTGACATTAGTGAGAGCAAGTTCAGACCCTAGTCAGCTTTTCACTGTTGTTGTAAGAGCATTTATTGGTTTCTTTTAGTGGAGCTAATTAATTTTTGTCTTCGGCATGCATTCCCTTTGTCTGCTTTTGTGTGCATGTTCTATTTTGGGGGAAAAAAAAATAATTATTTGAAAATCTGACCCTATTTCAGCATGTCTGTCACCCAATAGTATAAATGGGAAATGGAGTTGTATGGCAGCTTTTGGATCTTGGACACACTGAATGACTATGGAAACAATTAAAGATTGCTCTGTGCCTGCAGAGTCTTTCCTTGGAAAGGGGGCCAAACTGCTCTCTAGCTATCAGTAGAAGAGAATGCCCATTAAAAAATTCTCCAAGCCCAATTTGACTGTCAGTTTAGGAGGTGCAGTCACAGATAGGCAGTGAAAGGTCTTGTTGGGCAAACAACAGTAGTTAAAAGCTAATAGATTAAATAGATGCTTGAAGCAGAAGAAAAAGAATACGTTTGCTGCTGATGGGGCCATGTTACATGTCTTGTAACAAATTTAGAGCACTATACACAGGAATCTAATGTGAAGCGTAAAAATTTAATTGTCTAATATGAAAAAAGATGAGGAAATTTTCAAGACATTAGAAACTTCCATTTCTTTCAAATGTGAACAAAAGGACAGTGCAGAAGACTAACAAAAAGAATAAACCTAGAAAGAAAGCGCAGAACATTTCATGGATACATGAAAACTAGGAGTACTATGCTGAAGTCTTGACTTGTCCCTCTTTCTAATTCTGCCAGTAATAAAAAACCCCATGGACAGCTGATTTCTGATAAAATATAAAAGCATTCCATAAAAGTGCAGTAAATATTAAACTTGTGATACTTCTACAGGAGAACACTACGTGTGGCCATGTTGTCATTATTATGACCAGTACTTTCTGCTTTTACATAAGATTTGAATACAAAAATAATTAATTCCTAGGTTTCAATATATAAATGTATCTGAAAAAAACCCCACTGGCAGTGAATGGCATTACCCAGATTAACAGATGTGTAATACTGTTTGTTTTCTGACTTGTTTCATAAACTAGCTCTGAACTGGTGAACAGGATGCCAGATTATAAAACAATGGCAATGATTTACTGTAAATGCCTGAAAAGATATATTTCCTGTTGCTGAATGTTTTCTGAAATAGCTGAAAGGTACACTCTTTGACTTCCTTTGGCTGTTAAGCAGAGGTAAAATGTGCTGTTCTAAAACAGTAAAGAATTAAAGACACAAGGACACTTGTAACCAATTTCAAGTAAGCAGACATTTTCATAACCTGTCAATTTGGGTTAATTTTATGAAATTGCTGCATCATTCACGGCCTCACATCTGGAGGTTTCATTTCTCAGCTTGGACAAGGGAGAGAAACAGAGAGGCATGCCTGTGTTGGACACGATTGTGTATGCAGGACCTGATCCAGGAGGGAGGAAACTGGCTACAAAGAGGTTATGTGTGATTTGGTAGAGAGGTTAAAGGAAGGCCAGTAAGGACTCTTTTAGGAAGGTCTGACCTAAGGATAGGCAACACTTGAGACTGTTTGGAAAACTGCAACAATTTCTTGTCTGTCCCTTCTGAAGCTTGTGGGCTTCTCTGCGGGGCTCCAAGGAGATAAACTGCCCATAGGAAAATTAAAACTATGAGGAGGAGATATCCTCATGCTATTAGAGGATGAGCAGGAGGGAAGTTGGCGCATTGGAAGTTTGTGGTGATTGGAGAATGTAGAGACAGTGAGGTGCTACTTCTGTAAAGAAACATAGAGCTGCTAGACTGAGAATATGCTGAGGAAAGCAAGGAAGGAAATTGGAGCCTCTTCTCGCAAGGGTATGGTGAGGGAATACTCAGAAATCCAGCAGGGCTGGATTTGGCCCTGCTCAAATGCAAGTATCCCAATCACTCCTGCAAGTTTTTCATGCAGAACCAAAATGTGCTTAGTGATCTAATGGAAGAACCTGGAAAAGAAAAGAGGAGCCTGGCAAGAATGAAGAAGGCTTTCCCTCTCCCGTCCTTCCCCTTTTTATACTGGGGGGAGTGTGGAGAATTTCTTCTGAAAAGTGGTATTGTAAGCTGGCCAGAGGATGCAATTGAGTGCTTTGCCACATGAAATGTAATTGCATAGTAAATACTTTTTCCTTCTCTTTTTACTTATCCCCTTTCTGCTATTTTCTCTTCCCACATCCTGATTTTTATTCCTTCGTAGTCACTCACTTCTCTTCCATTCTGATTTCGTCTGTCATTTCATTGTCCTGTCTTCTTTTTGCTCAGATTTTGGTCATGTATCTAATTCATTTTGCTAAGTACACCAGTGCTCTAGTCTCTGTGCCTTTCTCCTCTAAATGAGCATAGTCTGGACACTCTGTTCCACTGCCCATAGTCCATCCCGCTGTGCAGAGGTGACTCCTTCCCTCCCCACACCCCCAGACCTGTAGAGTGCTGAAGTTTGTTATGTGGAATTTGAATAAAAAAGCCAGAAGTGTTTATATCCATTTCCTTCCTGCAGCAAGCAGCCAATTCTGTGGAAGCAACATTAACATGAATAAGATTGTGTCCTGCCAAACCCTGAGACAGTCTCAGCTACTTCTCCTTCTAGAGGAACAAATGTATGCAACATATTGATCTTCTGTATCCCTCAGAAAAATCCCTGCATTTTTATGGTGACTGGCCTGAAAGATGTGATTTTGCAGGAAGCAAACAAAGAATCCCAGATTTCAGTCTGCAGGCAGATGGACCTTTAAACAAAACTCCCTGCACAGCAGGGACATCTGTTACGATTTGTGATCCACAAACTTTAAGGATACTCAAAATTCAGCTATGGGGCTCAATCCTTAGCTAGACCCAGCAGGAGAAGTGAAAGTCTGTGTGCTGTGAGATTTGCTAAGAGCTGAAATAGTTCCTGCAGCAAACTGGAGCTATGCGATTTTAACCTTGTGTTAGCCAGAGCATGGCTTGGACATCTCTTCTTCCACTACTTTATCCTAGAAGACCTGACTAAGGAGCTGGGGACAGTGACAAGCAGCTTGGCAGAGCCATTAGAGGGGTACTGTACATTAGGATAATATTTTTAGAAATAAATCCTTCCTGAAACTGTGCCAATGACAATTTTTCATTCACCCTGTGGAAACAGGAGCCAGCCCAGTTGTTTGCATTTACATTTAATACCTTCTCTGTCTTCTGTTGGGAGTCAAAGAGTACCAAATAATTTTTGTCAGTAGAGTCCAGTGTTGGACACTGTAGAATTGTTTCTGCACTATTTTAAAACAGGCTTGTTAGGTGGTGAATGATGTGTATTTGGGGGGAAAAAAAACTTTCTACTAAGTACCAGGAAATTATTTATTCAATGCATCTCTTCTTTAACAATTTTCAAGGTTCTGTGGTACTTTTCATAGCAGTGGTCACTCCTGGTGGCACTGCTAGCATTTGTACAGACATTACCTGACGTTTTAAAATGTTCATTACTGGTTTGGATTTTTTTCCCATGAATAGTTATTAATAAGGGCCATTTAAGATAGGACTAAAGTACTTTGCCTTATTTGTCAGTCATTAAATGTGCATGCTTTCTTTTCATCAACTGAATTCTTTTGGCAAATACTCCTTCATCTTCATTCTTTGCAAACATTAAGCGGGGGATTCAAGGAGCTCTGCTTAGATGCTCACGATGTGTTTTCTTGGACAGATAGGGCAAACATAAAACTCGTAGGACTGTGTGGCTGGCACACCACATGCTGCATTTTAAAAGAACTCCAGCCTCCCTCTTCCTGGTGCTTTTAGATGTGAATTAGTATTATGTTTATAGAAGTTCTGAACTGTATCTGCGAGTATTTAAAAAAAAATAAAATCCAGAAGGTGCAAACTTAGAGGCAAGCAGAGCCAAAGCAATTTTTATTTCTTCTTTTGGTGAATACTTAGGAGAAATATTTAGATCTTTTAAGTTCTGCTTGACAAGTTTCCCTTAATATCTCAGACTCTGCTATCCCTAATTGCTGGTGTCACAGCTTTTCCACAGTAGTGCTCTTGCCAGCAATGGCTTGGAAAAGCCGTCTGTAATTTAAAACTTTATTTCGGAATTCATTTCACAGGGTATACCTGGCAAGAAGTCAAAGTGCTTCACAGTGTGATCTTTCCACTTTCTGCACTACACAACATGGCTGTAGCTCTTCTACCTGTCCTTTCAGTGGTTTGCTCCACCCCTTCCCCATCAGATCTGTCTCCACAGGATCTGACCTTTCTCATTCTGGGGTAGAAATGTGCAACTACAGTGTGAATATTAATTTAGCAACTGAGTTGTGTTCTCCAATTCCAACCTTCTTAGATACAATAGGCAAAAAGAAATGATTTAGCATCTGCTGGTGTCAGACCCCTTGGGAAGAAAAAGTAAAAAAGTAGGTTTTGTAATTAGCTCTTTCTGTTTCTCCCTAGTTTGGGGTAACATTAAAAGAAAGAAATTTGTGTATTGTTGATAACACACTCAGTGACTTAGCCCTTTTCTGACCTTTAGGGAATATTCAATAGAAGAAATTTATTGTTTTTCACAGTGACCTGTAGTGGTTTTTATCTGTTTAATAGTTAATGTGAGGTGGAATGTCCCATGATTGTGCAGCACTGAGCATTGCTTAGTGTTATTTGTAGATATCATTAAGGCAGAATAGTGTTCCTCTCCCCTGCACTGTGTGGAAGTGTTCTTGGCTTGTTTTCTGGTGTTTCAAAATGTCACCTAGGTTAAGTCATCTTTGGATTTTATTTTTTTTTTTTTTTTGATTCTCACCTTTGTCTTTACTGATACTTGAAGAAAGTGACAAACCCTTGTTGCCCTTTGTAGGTTTTACATTGTTCTAGTAAGAGGGAAAACCCTAGATTGTGCATTCATCAGGAAAGTTGTCAATTACTACATGGAAAGAACGCTACCCTTGGGTGTTTCTATTGACCAAATTGCCATAAGAGATCTTTTGCTAAGGAAATACTAAACTTATATAGATGCTAGTAGACCGTGCTTACAAGTAGATGTAAGTTTCAGTATGTCTGAGCTCTGTTGTGACAATGAAGAATGTAATGGTGTGTTGCAGATGGCTTTGTCTTTGAAACCCTTTTTATGTTGCTGCTGCTCAGTTCGGGATTTCAGCATGAACTCTTGTTTCCTGGCGAACTTCCCCCATCCTTCCATCTGGGGCATTCTTGTTATTGTTTTGCTTTTTTCTTAATATTAATAATATTTTATAACAATAATTTATTATTAAAATGCAAAATCTACTTTAGGAAAACAACTCTGCAACCTACACGTTCGAGTTTTAGTAGTTAAAAAAAAAAATCTGCCCTCTTAAAAATATTATAAATTAATTGATGTCTATCTCAGCATAATCAGTGAACCTTGAAAAGTAAAACAAAAAGTTAAGTAAAAACCAGAAAAGTTTATATCAACTCTTAAAGTCAGTGGAGATGTCTGTGCTTCTTATTGGCAGCAATTAATAATAGTATATTCCTTCTTGCCAGGCATTTGGGTACTGAAGATTTGTTGGCCATTATAAACCTCAAACTCTTTTATTACCCATTTAATCTTGTGCTATAAGTTGCTGTTTGTTTCCTGAGAGCCAAATTATGAGGGTACAAGTTTTCAGATGGCGATTCTGTATATATTGACCTGACTGTAAACTGTGAGGAATATCTAAATAAAGAGAAGTGGAAAAAGTGTCACAAGAAATGTGTGGAAATAAACAAAGAGAGGAATGGAAGAGTCATGGGTACACTGAATTAGATACCCAAGATTTCGAGGAATAGCCTGAAGCTGGTCATAATTATAAATCTACATGCAAGTTGCCTATTTACACCTACTTTGCAAATTCTTGGACTTTTAAAGTCAAATGTGCTTGAGTAGAGATTACACAACCATTTCTTTTCTGTTCTGTCATCCTTTTTCATGAAAAAATGTGGATTTTTTTTTTAAGGGTACAGTGCATGACTCATCATTTGAACAATTTAGACCTAATAGAAAGTAAGTAGAAGTAAGACAAATACTTGTATAGAATACTGACCGAAAAAAGCAAGACAGTGAAATACTTCAATTGCTTGTTCCTGTTGTTGTATCTTCTGTTTCCAGACCTCAGCTGTGCCAATATTTCCTCCAGGAAGTAAGAGACAATGAATGCGTGTGTTTTTTCCAAAAACGAGTTTATTAAAAGAAAAAGGTCAATAAGTCTCCTCACAATTTGCAGCCCTAGTATGAACAGAGGTAGTGTTCTGCCAAGCAATTACAAACACTATTGATTTCCCTTAAATTAAGAAATTTTGCATTATAGCTGTATTGATTGATATATTTATATTTAAGTAAGGAAATACACGAGGGAGAGAAATGAATAGTCTGCCACTCTGTTTTAGAGATTAGCATAGTGGGATTCTCCTCTAAAGATCAAATAGGGCCATATGCACCCTCTGGTTTTGATTGTTGTATCATAGTGATCGATGCAACAAGGCAATATGAGACCATTAAGCATCTCTTGTTCCATGAGCCATTGCTAAACGCTTCAGAACAAGGTGCAAGATCTCCTATGAATAGTAAGAGTAGAATATGCTGCCCAGAGAGCATTAATCTTCCTAGCTTTCTTGTATAACCTGCATCATGAAGATTTATATCCTTTTAAAATAAACAACAAAATCCCTCCTTTCCTATCTAAGTCTACATCTTTTTGTTCTTGCAAAGAAATAAAGTTTTTTATCTTCAGCACAGGATCAATTCCATTAGATATTTAAGTCTTTCAAATGAAAAGCTTTCCTGTGGTTCCAGTACTATAACAAATCCTCTGGGCTTCAGTGGACTTCCCCCTGTGCTTGCAGCTGTGCATGTGCTTGAGGTTCTCAAGCACCTGAGCATCTAGAACAAAACTGACATCCAGGACTGGATGGCATTTCCCATAGCTAGCAAAAGTTTTGTAGATGAAAGTTTAGCAGGATCTTGTTAAACTGTGTGATTGTGATGCTAAACAAATAAACACTATACCTGCTTCTTCATCTAACAAGTTTCCTATTGTTTGATCAGCTAGATGTGATCCATGGAAAGAAATAATTTCTTAAAATTTGTCTTAGTGTATCTGAATTCTATTCTTCTTTTAGCAACTGTATTTCTGCATATTTTTTTTTTTTAATTTGAGGATGTAAGAAAATATTTATTTTTAAAGAGTGAAATGTTCTGCTTCTTAAAAATACTTTTTTAAAAAACAAACATAGTTTTGCATATAGTGATTAAATGATTTAGTATTAATTAATATTTTCTTTAGAGATTTGTTATGAGTTAGTATGTTTCTGCCTCAAATCAGAATTTCAGGCAGTTACAAAAACCAAAAACCTTATATACATTCTATCAATTTGATCTATCACAGTTGACAATTCTTATTAGGAAGGACTAGGTAGGAAATATACCTTTTTCTGTGTTATGACCAAAGTAAAAGAGAGCGGTAAGAAAGTTTGGTAACCTCAAATCGTGGTGTCACTAGTATTTACTCAGTGTCCATTTAATATTTTTTATTTTGTTAAAGGTTGATAATGCCATCAAATGTTTCAGCAGATTATGTCTGACTATTCCACTGTACATGAGTATCTGCAAACAATTTTGATTCAATGGGAGTCTACAGCAGATGTTCCTAAGATTAGAGGAGTTAGGGACATAAATATATTTGGATTTTAGAATAAACAATAAATTTTTTCTTTAGTGTTTAAGATGTAGACCTTCACTTTTTTTCCTGTGCCTTTCTTCATCCATGGTACATAAATCTTAGGAGCAGTTAAAAAAAATAAAATTGCCTTTTCCTCCTAAATAAATTTTTCAAGATATTTTTAAAAATATATAATATAAAAAGAAAGTTCAAAAATTGTAATAATGTGGTTATTATCTCTACGAACTAAGAATAGCTTCACAACATTTCCCCTCATGTAATACAGACATAGATGTATAAATGTAAGTATAAACAGATATAGATAGTATATAGATTAACCAAAGCTCTATTATTATGATTCACCTTCTCTAGTGTACTTTCCCCATCTTTGCATTTTTATGACTTTGCCTTTCTTAAATCCACATAATTCATAGTTCTGCTTTAACTTCCTTAAAAAATTAGTCTGCCATTATATTTAAACAAAAATGAAAATATCCTCTGTGTTGTTCTGCCTGTGTTGATATTTATTCCACTTAATTATACTTACATGTATGTATGTGAATTACTAGAAGCTTCTCTGTGTCTTTTATTGTGTTTATTCCCAATCATACAAGCTTTCAAACTCATTGTATACCTGAAAATTTACCAAAACCTTGATTAATGTGTTAGGTGATTGGTTTGGGGATTTGGGACATTGCTGTTAAATTTGAATGGACAAAAGAATTACACACTCTCCCAAAGGATGCAAAAGAGGAAGCAGTAAAATCTCTGTTGTAGAGAGGAGGAAAGAATAAGAAGCTTGGTTCAGAGGTAATGGTGATTTTTGTTCTTCCAAATAATAGTTTTCCGCTTTAGGTGAAAAAACATTCTTTTCTTTCCAAACATAGTAGGTGAGATTCTTTTCTTTTACATCTATACCCATTAACTCTCTCTTAGTATCTACTTAACAGTTCACTAGATACTAAAAGTTGCACTTAAATAATCAGGAAGCTACTTACAGATGGTTGAAGTTTTTAAAATATATTTTAAACTGAATAAATGAAATTCAAAATATGCCTTTTAAAGGAATTTCTGCGGTAATAATAATTTGCTGTTAATTTTCTAGCATTTTTAGACCAGTGTCTTTATAGCATGGTAAGGAAGTCTACCCTTCCTCAGGCTTTGGAAATACACTTATCAACTCTAGAAAGGATTTGACTTGAGAAGCAGAGGTTTCAAACCCACTGGGAACAATGTGACAGAAATCTCCATCTGCATTCATTCTGTGTTTAGTTTTTTGAGATGCAGGCTCAAAACTACAAATCAGGAAATACAGATGAGACATGCTAATATCTGTTTATCCTCTAAGCCTTCTGCTGTGGTTTCTGGTCATCCTCTCTCTTGTTCTCAGTCTCTGTTCCTCATCTCGTATCTGGTTCTTGCAGCCTGGACATGACTGCTGTACTTATATTTTAAGATTGGGTTTTTAACATTTTAACAAACATTTGCGGATATGAAACGGTGCTCTGGTTAAAGTAGAGGCTTCCTTCCCCCCATTTGCCTGTCAAGTTTATGATGATGATGTTCAAGAGGATGCATCTGAATCTTCTTCATGCCATTGGGCACTGGGGTAAAAAAATCCCTTAGGCTGAGCTGCACTGAATTATACCCTTGCTGTCAGTGTTTCCTAAGTGAAGAAGAATAGCTCCACATGCCAGGCTCTGAGGAGCTTCAGCTGGCTTACCTCTCTTGAGGGTCAATGACTTCTCTTATCTGAGCACCCTCCAACAGGATTCAGAACATCTTTGCTTTCCACTTTGAGCCCCTTAATGTGTAGTGTGTTGGGGTTATTTTTTATCAGCAGTGTAATTTCATGAAAACTGAAGCTATTTTCAGACCTGTGTGAGTTTTCATTAGTGCAGTAACCTTACTAAAATCTAAGTTTTCCCATTTTGTTGTTTTGGTTTGTTTACCAATTCATAGAATATAAAATGCTTGGCCAAAATGCAAGTCAACCCATAAACTCCTGATCTTTAGCTGCTAAGAGTAAAAGGAGTGGTTTATAGTTTGAAGGAAAGGTACTATTAGGAGACGGTTGCTTGTTTTCATTCACATGAATACTTGAAAGTAAAAATGTTTTCATACACTTAGAAACATTTGTTTGATATTATCAAAAGGCACGTTTTCTTTTATGACCTGGCCACATGATAGCACTTTCCGCGCAATAGACAATGACGCATGAGAGAACTGTGTTTAACTCAAGAAGTAGTTTCTACAAAGCTTTGTCAGGGATCTGTTTGCTTATACTCCTGGTTTACTTTAAGGTCATAAGTAGTCCTGTTATTTTAAATGCTGTGCTGACTGCAGCCAGAGAAGCTTTGCATGGTCAGATGTTCAGCATGTGTACCTTGTGCTGCTTGATTGCTTCAGTTAAGTGTTTCATTAACTTAATAGTATTTTTGTTTGTTGATGCCTGTATCTCCTTCACACTAGTTTAGACTACAGGATTATCAATAATCTGCAGAGTTACTTGGATTTTAATAGCCTTTCATTGTCTTCTTTTTTTTCCAGGGGAATAACAGCTAATCACAGCCAAATCTCATAAGCTCTGGTGCCTTAGCAGACTATTTCTTACGTATTTCTGTTGTCTTTTATATTGGGAATTCTAATGTCATTTTTTTCATTGAGATTTACTTAAGTTTTAATGAAATCTGCAACGTTCTGTTGATGTATCCTGGAAAACCAGTCCTTGCCACACAGAATTCAAATAGTTTATAGTCAACTTCCCAGTTATAATTTGCTCATCCCTTCTAATAAGTTAATCATCTCTCTTTTCCAACATGAGTACCCAAAGCTTAAGGGAAGAAAGAGCAGTTTTTCTAGACAACTATGTAGCTCTGTGTGCATGTTCCTCTGTTCTGTATTTGATACTTGACAGATATCTGAGGCAGTTGAAATTGATTTTGAGTACCCTGAGAGTTGGTCTTGAAAACATCTTACTTCTTATTTTCTTCTTCTCTTTGTAGTTCATTCTGCTTTCTCTTTTATTTTTCATCTGTCCTACTGAAGTCGTGGAATTGTTAGACTGACTATTACATTTCTAATGGATCAGTTGAGTACTGGAAAAGCCAGAGGATATTAGCCTTTTCACATTCAAATGTGTCATATGCAATATATGTGGTTCTATGAATAATTAATTTGAGTGAAAGGCCTGAGTATGACTTCACTGGGTAAGAAATCGCTTTTCATTTCTGAATTTTCTGGCTATCCAGTTTGCCTCTTTGTTTTTTAAAATGTTCATTGAACATTTTCAGCTCAACTGAAACCTTTGCCAAATCCTGACTCCAGTAACAAAATTAATATTGTGCTTTTATTTTAGTTAAAAAGGTAATTTTGTCTGTCCAATTTGTTTGACATTTGCTTCATCCTCCTGTGTTCCTTTGGTTGGATCTTTACGGGCTATATTGTCTGTAATGTTCCTCAAGTGATCAAACAAGTTGGCACTTAACAGATAAAGAGAGTTCAGGCATGATACTGAAAAGTGAGCTATAATTTTCTCTATATTACTTAATTCCATAAGAAATGGTGTTGAGCTTCAGGGTTTTTTTTGCTGGAAATTATAACTCCATGGCCAGAGAAAGCAAGCTGTTTTATTGTCAAGGGAGCAGGAGCCTGTTCCCCAATCAGTAGTAAAACAATTTATGGGAGGAGTATTTGTTTCTCCAGCAGAAAATAAAAACTGTTTGCAGGGTATTGTAACTAATGACACAATGGATAAATCATGCATCTGCAGAACTCCTGGTATACAATAGATATAACATTGTGGGACAGAAATCATAGCTTTGATAAATGTCCTAATCCCACAGTGATGTTTACGAAAGCATGCAAGCCCATCCACAGGAGTTAGCTGGAGAGTGGTACGTTGCTTAGCTTTGTAGGATTTATAGAATTCTTCTCAGTGGCCAAATGCATTTCATAACTCCACTGCATTCAGTAAAGTAAGCATTTCGTGAACATGAAGGCTTGTAATATGCATGTGATGCTGAAGTCAACACTTTCTCTGCTGCAGCTGAGGAAAGAAATGTGACTTTTTATCATTTGCCAGAATTGTAGAAGTGATGCCGTGCCACAGACATTTTTCAGTTGTTTGAAAGCATCCCTGTTTCCTGGTATCTGAGTCTGGATTTCACTCATTGGTTAACGTTGCAGACTTGCTTAAATTGTCAGCCAGCACTTAATCTTGAGATTGCCTAAAAAAAGTTGTACATTGCAGACCTAGTGTGAGGAAAATAATTTTGTATCCAAGGCACTGGTTGATTTATTGTTTGGGGACTAATTCAATATACATGTACTAAACAGATACTTCAGAAAAAACCCTGAAGATATTGCGGAATATGGTGAAACATGCCTTTGGGTACTGTAAAAAGGGGAAGGAATCCAAGTGTTAATGAAATAATTATTTTTCTCCCCAAATTATCAAAAAATAATGAATTTCACAAAAGATGTTAGCTGACTGTAAAAAGTTCCAGTTTAGCACACAGGTAAATTCTAAAATCAGTCCTTAATCAGTAAAGCTCCTGAACTTTTTTTTCAGTCAGTGATGCCTAGGCCCACATAGAAAAATAAGATGTATTTAGGTATAAGTGGTTTCTTGGCTTACCACAAAATTAATACAAGGGCCCTCTGTACCCAGGAATGGAATCCTAGAAAAGGCACTTAGAATGATAATTCCCAACACCCCCATTTTTGCATTATCCCTTGTTCTCTCTTTTACCAAGGCAATGCTGTAAGTCTCAAAAACTGCTATGTACTTTGCAGAAAAATCCCTCAAGAATGGCAATTACCATATATGAGAGAGGGATTCTTAGGCCTCATAAAAATACTATTCGGGAGATTTGTCAAGATCAGATACCTAAATATCTGATGTTTGTATGTAATCAACAGCTTTCCTAAAGAATAGTGTTCACCATTAGACTTTCTTAACTAGAACAAATTCCCCCCCTTGAGTTCTCTGCCTCTGTGACGCTTGAGCTTTTACAGCCCATGGTGGAAGAACATCCTTTTCTCCAGTCACTGTTACAGATGAGCTGTATGTGCATAGGAATATTGCATGGAGAGAATGACTTTAGAAATCAGAAGTATGCAGGTCATCTGTGGCTGGGCCTTAACCAGTGCTATCTTAGCAGAATTTGCTGGGAGCACTCAGATCATGCTAATCTTGAGTTAACATAATGCTTCTCTATTTTAAATTGTAACCATGGTGTTGTAAAAATGTAGGAGTAAATTTAACAGATGCCAGTGTGTTTTATTTTCAGAAAATAATTACTTAATGACCTACCATTACCAGGACATATTTGATGTCCTTCTGAGGTTTTTCTGACTTAAATTTATCACAGTAGATTGACTAAATAATATTCTGAACAGAAGAGACTTTGACAAGGCCTTACTTGGAGTCAAGATAGTCCCTGTGTTCAAACCTAAATTAAAACTTCAAACTAAACCAAAAAGAATGCCATTTAACAACATGCATTTTAATCCCAGTTTATTTTTTTCAAAAAATGTAACAAATATAAACAAATTAAAAAATACCCTTTGGTAAATCTCCTTTCAGTTTCCTTTTAGAGAAAGGAAGACATACAAAGGAGCAGTCCAGAAGCATCAGTGTCCCCATTCCCTATGGCCAAGTACAACATGAGTAACAAAACCAATGCATGCAAGCGTCTCTTATGCATGCACAATTTCTTATCATGGAGAAATCAATTTGAAGTACAGGAGCCTGTCTGGACACTTTACTTGGCCTTTGCACTGAGTTTACCTGTTGAGATACTGGTGGTGGAAATGCTTTCAGGGAGGTGTGTGAGCAGAAGTTGCCTGAAACCCAGTGGTCTCTTGCCTAGAGAACCATTGGGTAAGAGCAATTTTGGATTGTACACAGGTTCCCAAGGGTCTTGAAGGCTTTAATCTGGATTATCACTTGGCTATCTTTTGTCACTAATTCTTTGCTCCTTGACACTGTTGTGGATGATAAGACAAAAAACCTGGCTCTTTTTGGACTCTTCCTCAAACAATGAAGACCTTCATTTTCTCAGCTCCCCTGCTCACCCTCTTGTGACTACATGAGCAATGTTTCATACTTTGCCTAGGCAAAAAATGCTCTTAGGATTCAAGTAACAGTTAAAAGTACAACATGAATTACATGTTGAGTCACTGGAAATGACAGCAGTTCTAACCAGAAAAGTGTGAAACCCATATATATTTTGTTTTCGAGGTATAACTCTGGGGAAAAATAACAAAGAATGACACTCTTTTTCTAAAATACATTCCTTGAGAGTTATTTGAGACCTATCCTAAAAAGTCTCTCAGTTTAGCATTCCTGCTGGGCCCCAGCTCTAAGTATGCCAGCTGTGCAGGCCTGGGTCCCCTTCACCTCATTGGCGGGGAGCTCGTCTGCCAAGCAAGGCTATCCCGTGGAGAGCATTCCTCTCTCACCTACTGGGAGGGGGCAGTGGGCTGCACACTCTGAGTCTTGGCATGATGGGGGCTAGCTCTCAGTGCTTTTGGATGCACTGGTTGAGCTGTAACCTCACATGTATGCTGAGGTATGAAATACAGCCTCATCGTTTCTCTGTGGTTTCAGTGGAATGCTATTTCTCTCAGTTGATCCTGTTTTTCCAGGTAGAGCATATGGAGTTTCAATCCTATGTCTGGAAAAACAATGTTTCTCTGAAATTTGGTCATGTCTCCGAAGTTTTTTTGTGAAGGTTATGAGACAAACTTGATAAACTTGAAATCTGCAGTGGCCAAATATTAGAAGCTCAGTTCTTACTGAAACAGATGGAATCTAGACTGTAAAAGATTTTCATGCTATAGTGAGTGATTATGTTGGGGAAAGTAGCAGCACAAAATTCCTTTTTCCTGTTATTAAAAACAAAAAATGAAATAAATCTGTAATATTTTTCATGTTTCATTTTCATAACAACCGCAAAAGAAAAAACACTCTCACTCTTCAATTCCTAAATAACACAATCTTTAGGGTCTCTCGGTGGATTTTGTGATGAACTAACTTCAGATTTGGTTTGCCAGTTTCATATTTTCTCTGAGCATGAAAACAAATGCAAGATTTTAGTTCATGCAATAATGTTCCAGGGCAGCTATTTTCATTTCTTACTTTTACAGGTTATTCGATTTCTATGGGAACAGTAGTATTTTGTAAAGCATCCAAACTTTTAAGAGCATAGGACTGTGCTTTGCATCATGCTCCGATCCAAATACAAGCATACAGAGTTCCTGCAAACAGTGTCTCCAGAACGGCAGTTTCTCTCTTTGGCTTTTCCCATCTCCTGTAATCATTTTAGCATCCAAAATAAGGGATTGTCAAATCCCTTGAAGGGATAGGGGGAAGAGGGTGGATAACCTTTCAATCACAATTCCTTTCAGAAAAAAAACCAAAAACAAGATGCAGCTGAAGACAGAATCATTCTATAATCAAAATCCAGGGGATTGGAAGCAACTCAAATTGTGTGGGCTAAAAAAATGACATCATAGCTCTGTGAAGTTGCTTTTAAAAGATGAGGTAGTGGGAGGCTGAATTCAAATGTTATTTACACCTCTTTAATCTCACTTCTCTCAGGTTTTTTTTTTATCTTAAAGTCAATGTTAGTGGAGAGGTAACCTGGAGGAGGATATTTGAGCCTCTATTCTTTTGGAGTGCCAAAGCCAATAATAATCATAGCATCTTGGAATAGCTGGCAGAAGGGTGCCTAATAGATGTAGTAAATCTTGCATTTGATGTGATGTAGGATTTCAGAAATGAGCACATATTTTTCCTGTTAGTTTATTGCATGGTGACGCTGTAATGCAAAAGAGTGGAGGGCACAGGTGTGATGCCATGAAGACTAAGGCTATGTCAGAATTATTACTGTTGCCTAACGTCCCAGTCAAGGGGTGTGCTTTATTCACATACAAATAGAAAGGAGTGGCTGCTATTTCTTACACCTACTATAAATGTCTTTAAAAGTTGGAAATATTGCACCAGTCAAAAATATTGCCACCATTTAAAATCTGCACAGTGCTTTAATGATAAAAAATTTTCCACAAATACTATGTTCTATTTTTCCACCATTAGACTTCACACATCAGCTGTTACAAGAACTAAGAACTGAAAGCAGTTAAGCTCAAGAAATAGTAATAATACTAATGATGCTTTGCACTTG
This sequence comes from Anabacerthia variegaticeps, assembly GCA_035583185.1. Classification (NCBI taxonomy): domain Eukaryota; kingdom Metazoa; phylum Chordata; class Aves; order Passeriformes; family Furnariidae; genus Anabacerthia; species Anabacerthia variegaticeps. The sequence continues at coordinate 39,745,425 of JAWWEW010000078.1, forward strand.
ACTCATACTTGAGTCCAAAAATGTTCAGAACTTTTACAAACACAAAGAAAAGTTAGTGTAGAAGTTTTAAAGTAAGATTATTCATACTTATGAACCAGAGAAATTAAGGCATAAGAAAAAAAGGGTTATACATTAAAATATGCTTAAATATGTAAATTTCACTGATCACAATTTTAGATTTGCATCTGACCTTTAGGGTATAAAGGTACTGGACTGACTTACTAAAGGAAAAGAAAATTCTCCCCTTGATTTATAATATTTTTTGTTTCTGTCAAAACATGGCAAGGAGGGCAACAGTTTTTCAGGGGCTTTTTGAGGGGGAGGTTTTTTTGTTTGGTTGGTTGGAGTTTGTTTGTTTGGTTTCTTTTTGTAATCTGATAATTTTATGCAGAAGTTTTCTGTTAAAAGTTGACCAGGTTGTCCTAGAAGTGGCAGTGGCGGTGTGCCATTGATAACCTAAGGGATGTAAATAAGACAGGATTATGGGAAGAGGTGATACGTTTTCTTGATGGAATCAGTAGTTGAGGAGAAACAGATACACTTCTAAATTCTGAGTAAAACCTTGTGTGCCACAAGACCTGCCTATTTGCCTTTGTTGGCTGCCAGACACCCACCCAGAGGCTCTTTCACTCCCTCTCCTCAAGAGAACGCAGTGGAAAATAAGGTGAAAAAGCTTGTAGGTCAAGATAAAGAGAGGGAGATCATTTAGCAAGTATGTTCACAAAAAAAGCCAGACCAAATGTCTGAAAATTAATTTACTGTCAGTTACAATAAGTTTGAATAGTGAGAAGGGAGGGAAAATTATGAGAATACCCACCCCTTCTCTCCCCTGCCTTTTTCCCAGGCTCAGCCTCACTCTGTTCCCAGTCCTGAGCCTGCTTCTCACTGCTGCTGGCATAGGAGGTGTGGGGAATAGCAGCTCCTCTCTCCTGCTCCTTGTGCTTGTCCTCTGCTGTAATGTAGGTGTGGGGCACAGTTCCTTCGGGACATCTCCACTTCCTCCAGCATGGAATTCCTCACATAGGGATTCCTCCTGTCCCACACCTGCTCCAGGTGGCTCTCCAGGGACTTAAGGGGAGCTTCCTCCCTTCCTCCTGCTCTCCCCTGTGTGCCCACAGGCGTGTTTCTCACTTTTTCCATTTCACATTTCCTCCCAGGCCATGTTTTGCCCTTTATAAAATACTTTTTCCCACAAGTGCCACCATCCCTGCTGCAGACCTCAGCCGTGCCCTGAGGTGGGTCACTGGGAGGCAGCTGGAACCTGCTGTGTCTGGCACTGGTGCAGCCCTGGCCTCCCATCACAGGCTGCCCTGCACCCTGCACTGCCAGCACCGGGGCACTGCCCACCGGACACCATTGTTCCCTCACAGCATTTCCAGTCAGTCCAAAGTCTTTCCCACAACTGCCTCTGCACTATTCTGGGAAGGTTGCAGAGATGTGCAGTGTTTTGTTGATCAGAGGACACCTTGAATTCAAAAAGTCAACTTTTGAGTTCCCTGATCGCACATCCTAGCTCCCCAATCACCCAAGGGGACCAGGCTATCCCAGGACTTAGTGGTTGGCTGTGCAGATATCTCTCTTTGGCTGACAATCTGGCTGTCTTCAACATTTCAAAGCCAATTATCCTGGGAATGTCTTGGTGTAGTGACTTTTGTTTTGTTTTGCTTTGTGGTTTGTTTTCTTTTCTGGATGTAATCCAACAGGAAGAGAGCAGCTTTCCTCTGACCAGACATGGTAGCCCCCCAACCAAAGTCATTCAGAGCAGAGAGTTGTCCTCTCAGGGACCTCCCTCCCTCCCTCCCTCCCATGGCTCCCAGCTACCCTGAGGGGGAGCGAGGTCTTGCTTCCTGCCCCTGTGTCCTGAGTGATCTGCTCGAGCAGGACACCCAGAGCTTCCTTGGTGGTCTGAATGGCACAGTGTTCCTAATGCACCCCACATGAGGCAGGATCGGGGTGGAGGAACAGAAAGGAGGCTGAGGGGCTCTTCTGCGAGCCTGGGTTTAGCTCTGGGGCTGAACCATGCCCCCAGCATGGTGGCACATCTGGAAAGGCGTCTTGTCTAGCACGCAAGCAGGAAACAAAACTCAGTCAACAGACAGAAGGCTGTTCAGCAACTAAGACAGACTGTTTGAAAAACAAGCTCATTTTTGCTCCTGTTCTGTAATACATGAACAAGTATTGTGCATGTCCGTGTAGTGCCAATAGCACATCTCTCCTTACTGCAGTGGAGTTCTCTGCCCCAGAGAAAATAATCAGTTAACAATTATCACAGGTGACATATCTTTACATCCTGTCAGCCACAGATATTTTTCACTGGTCCATACAATGCAAACTGATCAGTAATAATAGGAAGGAGTGAAGCTATTGTTAGGATAGAGCAGCTCAGTGTTCACAGAATGTTCGATGGGGGATGAACTTCTCAAGAGGAGGTAATAAGCAGCCACACTTGAATACTTGATGTTTATAAAAGGGAGAAATTTATACGGAGAAGTACATTATGGCTAACCCCTATTTGATCTGACTGAAACAAAACCTAGCCTTCATCTCTTATGTAGAAGCAAGTCTGCCAGGGCCCAAAAAGAAAGATTTGTCTTTGAGGAGTGATCTGAAAGATAAGTAATTCGTCAAAGGAAAGGGAATGCACTTTCTCCTCCTTGGGGGAACGAGGGTAAAAGGGGAAGGGGAAAAAAAGGAAAAAAATAAAAAGCCAAACCAAAATATTAAAACTCCTCAGTTGTGTGTTTTTTTTTTTTTTTGGTTGGTTTGGTTTTCTTTCTTTCTTTTTTTTTTTTTTCTTCCTAGCTGAAGCCTCTTTCCTTTGATTTGTCATGATTTAAATTAATACAAAAAGATTTATTTCAAATAAGCCCCTTTAACTGTAGGGACAGATTTTTTTTTTTTTTTTTTTCATAAAGCCTTTTGTAAGAAAAAAGTAACCACTTGTCAAACGCAGTGACTAATGAGAGTTTAGTGTAGGTTTTAGTGTTCATTCATATGCTTTGTGTTCGGCTAGTGGTAAGTTAAATCTTTAGAAATGACACCGCAGGAATCCTTCTCGTAGGGGTGGGGGCGGGAGGCGAATCTGTCGAGATATTGAGAGCTGGGGAGGGGAAACTGCTCTTTTCAGGCTTCCTAATCGGCGGCGCAGGAAATAAACACATGCAGGAAGTCGTTTGGCCTTTTCTTGAACTTAAAGTTTATACAGCAATTGATAACTGAGACAAACTTTGTGTACGTAAACTTTTGAAAGTTAAATGAAATAAAGACGGTATATCCCGCCCGTGCCAGCATGGCCTGCAGTTTCTGCAGCCAGCTCATCTAAAGACAGTACTAAAATTTGGAAAGATTATACAGGGTGTATATTTTTATAGCTAGAATATGTCCTTGAAGCATTTTTATATGTCTTCTCTCTGTCCTCTTTTCATTCCATATCTCTGATCCTCTCCCAATGAAACTGAGCTGAAGCACTGAAATGAAACTGAAAATCATGTTTATGAAGTTGTTTTCTGTGCTTCTGCACCAGCCTCTGCTCTTTCATCCTTTCCTTGACCCTCTCATTTATCTTGCAAACACTTCAGGGGAAGGATGGTCTTGCACTGTGTGAAACACCTTGTTTCATGGTGGCCCATATTGATATTTGGTTAATGCTACATATATGGTGTATAAAAGTTGTCTTTGAAAGGAGGGTAAAAATAAATGAAGTGTCATTCTTGAATATAGCTTTTGAAATTGATAGCATCAATTTACAAACAGGGACATTTATAAGCATTTTAAAGAAATATTTGTGTTCATATTTCTCAAGCTTTCACTGTATTAACACGGTCACTGTAAATTTAATGCTTTAAAATGAACAGGTTTAGTTTTATAATAATTACAATTAGTTGGGGTAAATTTGTGTAGGAAATTTAGAACACCTTTTCCAATGAAAAGAAAGCAATTAAAAACCAAATGCAGAGCAGAATATGGAGTAAAAAGTACATTTGCATGTCTTTGAAGACCAGCCTAAATACCTGTTAAAAATGCAACCACTCCTATACATCTTCTACTCTTTAAAAATTGATATTTTTTGCTGCTGTAATAAACCACCCATAACAGTGCAAGTGTTTGTTAGGAATATTTTTTATAGAACAAGATCTAGAAGCAGAAAGCTGCAGTTAAAGTAAAATGTAAAAGAAAGACAGAACATATGCACGTGAATTACATATCTGTTGTCTGGGTTACTTGCAAATGAAGTTACTGAATTAATTAAAAAAAATTAAGATTTTGGGATTTTTTTTTCTCCATTTTAAGTAATTAAAACATGCTATGAGATTTCACAGTCTGTTTAGAAGGTTACATATTTGAAATGTAGCTTTGTGATGGCTTGGTCTTGCCTTGCCACTAGGTGGGATTTCAAGACTTCAAGAAATACATCTAAACATTGGCCCCAAACTGCCATTTACTGTTAAATGAACGTAGCTGATCAGGAGTTCAATAAATGTCAATATAATAAAAAAAATATGGAAGTTTCTACTATTAATCTTGGGATTGCACCTTCTACACATTTTCAGAACATCCCCTTACTTCTATCACTTATTGATTATTCATTTGATTTATATCCCAGCCTGAAGTCTAACAGTCATCAGTCTTCCTTTGGGGCATTACAGTGACATAGCTCTTTCTGTCTTTTGATATCTCTGAAGGAATCAACTTTTTCTTTTCCCAGTTCCTTACAGGAAACACTCGAGTTTGCTGCAGAGTGTGTCATTATATATATGCACAATGATGATATGTAGCTGCATTATCTGTATTCTACCCTAAAAGCTATTTTTACGTTGCATTTCTTTCTTTTTCGATAGTCCAGCTCCACAGTGAGAACGTACCAAAACAGTAAATCAAGAGTGACCATGAGCCCTGGCTTTAGCTCCCAGTGGAATAGCAGCCAACCCACTTGGAATACATACACCTTTCCAAGAGCAAGCTTGCACTACCAGTCTCATGCTAGCTACACCTACTGTGCTGGACATCCTGCTGTAAGTAATTAAAACCTTTTCTGCTGTTATGTGAATGTGCTCTGTGATTCCCTGGTGGGTAGAGGCGCTCAGGGGCTGACAGTTCAGCACCCTTCCCCAGCGCTGTCTGTGTCCCATGGCAGTCAGGACAGCTCAGGTGTACTAACCCTAACTCTAGAAAATATTAGAATGAGCCTTAGACATAAGCAAATGTGAAAGCTTCACGGCCTGGCAAAAATACATGTATTTTTGTATATTTGGTAATCCTTCTCCTTGCATGAAATTATTGTTGTGTGCCTGGGTTTTGGTGTCAGAGATGTGGTCTGGAAAGCAATATTAGATGGCCTCTTTTCTGTTTCTAGTGAGCCTGTTAGATGAATGAATTATTCTTTCAGAGATTTTAAATTGTGTAGATGAGTCACTGAAGGAGAGCATTTCTTTTCATCATTAGATTTGTTTATACTTGGTACTTTATCATTAATGTGATCAGTGGTGAACATGAAATCTTGTTGCTAAGCAAAGACTACTGGTCTTCAGTAATTTGCATGAACTGGTGGCCAGAAAGAATGGGGAGGGGGGACTCACTGTTGTTGTATGTTTTAATTTGACAACCATGAAAGGGTGGCAACTGCAGGCTGGTGGTGGTTTCTGTCATATTGGTATAGTTGCCTGTTTATAGCAGAGCCCTTTTATTCTTTTAGTTTCTGGTTTTGAAAGACCCTTACAGAGTTAATGGGGGAAGATGTCAGAGTAAGCAATCTTCCTTTTTTTCCCCGCTCCACACTTTGTTGTTTTAGTGTTTGGATTTGAACTTAGCGCTGGACATTTGGACATAGAACTTTTTAAAGGATATAGTATCTTAACTTCCTACCATGTGTACATAATCAAGTTTTGCCATCCTGTAGTGAATTCCAATAGGAAAATGGGAAAGTGCAACTTCTGGTACAGAAATTGTGCTATGCAGTCTTCTTGCAAGATCTTTGTGGTTTGATTTAGATTTGCTATCTTACCTGCCAACAAACTTCTGGTCAGAAGTTTGAGTTAGGAATTATCTCAAACATGGACATAGTAATTGAAATAAAGGACAGGAATAAATTTGTAAAATCTTACCTCTTTTCTGAGATGATGAGTTCTCAGAATTAATTAAACCTCTATGGATTCTACTGTTTGTTCACATCCATTATGGTGTCATTGAAAATGGCAAAAACTGTTGTGAAGAAATAAAATGTATTTGGCATCGCAAAGACACAGATATTTTCCTCATTTAGAATGATGGCTCAAAAAGAGTCTTTTTACAGCTCAATTTAACTTAAATTGTGGGTATTCAAATCATTAACTGCTCCTTTACTTTGATCATTTAGAAAAAACACTACCCACTCTGTTAGTCAAGCTTTGACTCTGCTAAGCAAAAGAGTATACAAGAGGAATGTTATCTTTCCTGAAAGAATTTGAATTGAAATGTCAGTCTTTTTCAAGCTACTTCCATACTTCCTCTTTCCTTTATTTAGACTAAAGTTGATGGTAGCTGAACTAGAATTGTAGTACAATATTTGTATATTGTACATATACAACCTGTACAATATTTGTTTTCATTGAGCACCATAATAGTAGTCTTTGGAGGTGATACTTGGGTCTGGAATTTGATTTATCTGACTGCTGAAAAGTAGAGATTTCAGAATGTGCAGATTTGCATAAACCTTTGTGCAGATTGTTCAATTAGGCTGGCCCTCAGTGTCCCTGGGTTCAGCTGTTTACTAAACTTGGCCCATTCCTTGGCTCCTGCTTATCTGTGGAGCTCTGTTGCAGTGCTACTCAGCGGAGATCGGACTGATTTCCTAGGCTGCTGGTAACAATCTGTAACAGATTAGCTGACATTGCAGTGCTGACCCCTGTGATCACATACTTTTTCTGTACCTTCCCTACTTTTGTATTCTCTGGGGGTGAGACCTTTAGCAGGTCCTGGGCAAGGCACTTGAGCAAACTCAGCTTCTCCTGCAGCATCAGATGAAGTTCAAGTTTCCAAGGAAAAATGATGCCTTAGTATTTGCTTGAATATCTTGTTCATTCTATATGACAAAGTTATAATCGCTCGGGTTCCTGTTTTCAAGTTAGGTTTGTTTAATCTGGGCTCAAACCAACCTTTCTATGGCAAATGACAACAATAAAAGCTGGATATGGAGGAGCTCCTTTATTTGTGAATCTTCCCAGTATTACATGCTCAACTGGATATCTACTTTCCTTCAGAGGATTTTATTCACCCTCATCTGACACAAGTTAACCGGAACAAGCTGTAGGTTGTAGTGCTGTATGAAGCTGTTTCTGCTAAACCTCCCACATGGAATATGTCTAAAGATCATTGCAGTTCCTTGACACTTTGGAGGCTAACAAACTTACGAGCACTTTGCAAGTTCAAGGCAGACAAATGTCAGGGAATTGGATCTGGCCTTGAAGTACTTAAAGATATTAGTCCCTGAAGACAGTGCCAAGAGTGCTTTGGATTTCTCTACTGTTTGGAGAAAAGCTGGAGACAAAAAAGATTCATTTTAATTGGGCCAAATGTAGCTAAAGAAAAAAAAAATAAAAAATTCTCTAGTTCTTTTGTGGTTGTTTTTTTTTTTTTCATCTAAATGTAAGAAAAAAAAAATTTACAAAGGTCAGTGTTAAAAGACCCTTATGACTCTGGCTGGTCCTGGGAAATATGTTGGAGCCAAAGGTGGGGGGTTTGTTTTGTTTTATCAGAGAGCACATTTGGCATCTCTCTTCCACAGTGCTGCAATCATTGATTAAAAGCAGTCTTTCCACCCTAGGAAATAAAAGAACAGGAAGCTTGTTTAAACAGAGTAAACAGAGTAATTTTTCAGCTCTTAGAGTTATCTAAGGGGAAAAAAGACTTCATATCATCCCAGTCAACAGTGAAAAGCAGTTTTTGAACAAACAAGAAGGCGCTAACTTCTAGCTATACTGGGAGGCAGGTTACCCTGTAGGATCTGTGTATACTAATATGAATGATAATGTGGTAGATGGCCCTTAAAATGTAAATGATTTTTGATTTTAGGGGCTAGAAATTAACTGGCATTAACATTCAGTTCAGAGGATTTCAGCCAGAAAAATTCAGCATGTAGTGCTCAGAATAATAGAAGACACCTAGTCATCTAAGATGCTTTTCTCTTGAACTTTCTTCACTCAGAAAGATAGAAAATAGGCAAAGTAATTCTGGTTATCCCTGTTGGGCAAGATAGGAATAGTCCTTTGAGAACTTTTACATCTAGGCAGGCTTCCTACCCATGGTATTTCTAAAGTCTCAAAGAATCACTTCATTTACCTTTCTCCCCATTTTGCTGAAAGGGTGATAGAATTTCACAAATCGTCAGAAATCTTGTCCATTGAATTAACACTAACAAGTGACTACTTAGACTGTGCTGTCATTTTAAAGTAGTACATGTGTAAAGTAGGCAAACAAAACACAGATCTCATCAGCTTTAGATTATTTCAGGAGACATTGTAAGGGAGTCTCATGTGTTTCTTGAATATTCATGTAGCAGTCACAGATACCTGCCACACTCCCTTCTGAAGAAGTCAGTCCTTACTTATGAAGGAGTTTGCCAATATGTTAGTCTTTGATGAAGCACAGAGTACAGTCACAGACTCTGTTACCCTGCAGGGTTTGAAACCTTTGTTATATGCCTGTGGGACGATGAATTTAGCTGCATGTATTAATTTCTTCATGTGCATATATCTCTGCAGCATGCACGATGTCTTTGAAATCCTTATCTAGATACGCGACTCAGCATATGTAAGACTTTCAGCTAGAATCTATTCTGCGCTCTAACAGGATTCAGTCATGCTCCACTAGATCAGTGACAGCCTTCAAAGAGTGATTGGTTAAATCTGTAAAGTTATTATTTGGAACTCTACACATAATGTTTACAAGCTGTTACATCTGGGATGTCATATATGGATCAGAAAACCAGTTTTCTTAGCAGTCCCCATTCCTACAGTCTCTCCCCAGACTTCTTTCTACCAACTTCTTTGGATGTGGGACTGCTTCTGAAATTATGCTGTTAGTTGCAATGTGCAAAGCAGAATTTAAAAAAAAAGTGATGTAGAGCTCTATAAGATGTAACTGGCATTCTTCCACTCACTTCTCTGAGCCCTAGCAGGATTTCAAATCTTTAATCTTAGGAATCTTAAGACCCAGTAGAAGGAGCTATAGCTCCTTTTACTTGTTTCTGCTGACAATCCTTGGACAGAAAGGCAGAAAAGGAGCAAGGCTGTCACTGTGGACAACACTAATGGAAGGTCTTACTCACTGTCAGCATGACTGTGCAGAGTCCATCGGAAGAGTTTCCAGTGCCAGGTAGGTAAGGCTCATTGCTGGTGATGGAACTGCTGGACTGCAGTATTGCACAGCTGTAATGCTTTATGTAAACTGACTGTTCTGATTATTGCCACACAAATTGGATTAACATCTGTACTGAGATCTCACTGATTGACTGTTTTAACAAATTACTTTGTATATATTTATAAAATTAGGAAACCTACCATTTTGATGTGATTACATGATACAATGTTTAGGGACCACATGGAGATGTGAGATACATTTATCAATTTGTATGTATGCACAGAGACCTATCTAATGGCTAAATTATTTGTCTATATTATACATAGATTTATATATATAACACAAATCAAGCTTTTGGCTAAAATTCTGCCACAATGCTGTAGCAAGGTCTCAGTGAAGGGCTGGTGTTGGATGTCAGTCTCTAGTCTTCTGATGTGATCCTGTTCTCTGAAATGTAGACCTAGTTTGGGAGCACATTCTTATAAGGGTAACATCGTACTCAGAGTCATTCTATAGCACCAAAAGAAGACTTGCAGAAGCAATATACTGATACATGCCAAATTCGTAAGATAGACCATAAATGACGTGACCATATGCTATAAAGCAGAAATAGTGTTTTAAGAAGCATCTTCCCTTAAATCCAGGGAGTGACCAATACATATAGCATGTGTGTCCTATTCAAAACAGGCCTTTATTTCTCTAGAAATATAAGCAGAACAGATCAGCACTCCAATTTATCATTTTTTTTAATACTAAGATCTTTCCATTGGATAATTCTGTTGCAACTCTCCTTAGAGAAAGAGACAGTTCTAAGAGTGAAATGCTTATGCAGTGTAATACTGTCATCATTAATTTCCAAGATATCTGTTTAAACAGAAGCTGTCACTTTCTGATCTGGCTTGAGCCTCCTGCCTGATTCATTTTGTAATGTCACGAACAGTGGATTGTGGATTCATGGAGTAGAGCTGGGCTGATTGGAGACAAAGAAACTTCCTTTTTCACATGCACATCCTCATAATCAGCAGTGATGGGAAAGGAAATAAATAGTACAGTAGGCATAAATTGAAAGCGTCTCTCTAAGAGCCTCTCAATTTCACTTGAAGTTCTGAAATCTTGGTTTTCTCTGACCTTAGTGTTAATGCTTTCTTGCCTTCAAGGGCCTTTTAGGTAATATATTATGTCATAGTATATAAAGTGTAAGGGATGTGTTTCGAGCCTCTAAGATGATGATAGCCCCAGCTTCCAAAGCCCTTTAGTTAATCCAGGGAAATCTCAGGTGTGAACTGGAAAGAAGTAGGAAAGAAAGTTCCCAATCAGTGGTGAAAGAGAAGTTTATCATCAGAAACTACTTTTTGGAATTGCTGGTATGTTCCTTATGAAATACTGTAAGTGAGAGAGCAAATGAGGAGGCAGTGATTAAAGGGAGAGTGAAAAGTATGACATCTCCATTGCTGGGTATCCATTGTGGTATAAGGGAAAAGCTGTGCCAGTTAGGAGGAAAGTAAATGAAGGATTGTGGAGGAAGGAATATTTTTAATTGACAAAATGTTGTAACTATCAGTTGAAATGGGTAGCTTACTGATCAGCTGCAAATGCATATGCTAAGTGCTGACATAAATTATTTATAGTGTTTATCTATTACCTCCATCTACAGGAACAGAGCCTCAAAACCATGAACTTATTAGGCTGCAAACGTAAAACACATTTTCACTGTGGCTTGGCTTCTTTGGAGAAGAGAGGGTGGAAATTTCAAACCCCCAAACAAATATGTCTCTTAATTAACTTTTCTCACCATCTGTGCTTACTTATAGCTGAGGCAAGCAGTACCAGTGACTTGTGAGATTGCTTTCAATGCTGCCTCTTTAGGCCAGCTTTTCAAAGCAGCAATCACATGCAGTTAATTCCGATCAGATCAGCTTATCAGCTCAGCTCATTGTAGCGCTTTCATAATCATTCGTGTGTGACAGCCCATTAAAACTTGGCCAGGTCTTTCAAAAAAAAGTAAAAAAAATCCACCAATGTGTTTTTACATTCAGCCTTTGAGGTATTCAGCATATTTGTTTTGTGTATTAAGCTTTGAAATTGAACTTCTGTGAAGGGTTGTAGGGAAAAGTCATCAGTAATACAGGACTCTAGCTGAAGTAGTTTACTGTATTTTATCTTGAAGAGTAGTTTTATTCAGAAATATATACAAGATGCTGGAATAATCATGTGAAATGCTGTCTGTGGCTCCTGCAAAGGTACTGGTGCTGCAGATGCTGCCTGTCCAGTCCAAGAGGGATAATGTGGAGTGTGTGGGACGCCACTACCCATGGATGGTTCAGGTTGACCAAGTGAGTTTTTTCTTTCTTGAGGACTTTTGGAGGATGGCAATTACAGTGTGAGTTTGAATGCCCTGCTTGGGAAGAGCAATGCCTCTCACAGGGGAGAGAGCACTGATAACACAGAATGCTTCAACTGACTTGCAACAAGTATTTTTCAAAAAGTCTGGGGAAATGGAAAGTCTCACCTAACTCTGAGTTTGGAGATCTTTGGTTTCAGAATTCAGATTTTTATGTGTGAGTGTTGTTTTAATGTTTGGGTTTTTTGTTTGGTTTTTTTTTCCTATATCCACTACTTGTTTGCACATCACAGGTATTATGTCTTCTTACAGTTTTTCAACAGATTAAGTTAAGATTGTAGATTGATATTTGTTGATGTCTTTTATAGATTTGTTTCTAGTATGTAATTTAACACAAAGAAAAATAAAATTTCCCACAAAAGCTGCAGGAAAAGCATGTGGGGTTTTTCCTGAACAATTAATATTAACAAGATTGGGAAAAGTCTTCAAGAAGATTTCTCTGTGGAAAATATAATTGGAATCCTTGAAATTACAAAAAAATACTTCTCTCTCTATATATATATATCTACAGCATTGGTAAAATAAGTATTCACCAACTCCAAGTGCTAATAAGGGCAACCATTTCGGAGATGGGATATTTTTGTTTATAAACAGACTCTATAGGATATTTGTTGCTGATTCTATATTTTTGTTCTCACATACTGAAGTGGAAAATACTCAGAAAGAAGGTATTTTTTAATACACTTTAAAAAGACAAACCAGATGCTGCCTTTTTTTTCTTCTTCCTTTTTTTTCTTTTTTTTTTTTTTTGAAAGAAGAAAATTCCCTAAATTTAAACTGTAAAACAGGCTTGTAGGAGGCAGTAAATACAGATCCTAGTAAATGTCTGTAATTTACAGCTACACATATCTACCTATACATATTTCTATGCATTTATGTTTGTATTCATAAACCTGTGTGTCTAAATATATGGATATACATGCTTCCAATGTTTATTTTTGTTTTGGTTTTCTGCTTTAATTTAGCAAATAAGTGGCCTATGGTTCTAATTTAGCTTCTCCATCTCATTTTCAGTAAGCCAGACAGGTTGTCTTTCGGATTTGTTAGTAAAGGTGATGAGTTCCTCCAGGCTCCAGAGAAAATCCTGGTCTTAGGGCTTGACAGTAGATGCTACAAACTGCCAACCTGTCACATGTTTTGAAGACACATGACACTTTTTGAGAGACTGATTATTTCAAAAGGCCAGCAACTGTGTTTCTTTCATGTTAAATAATTAACACACTCAGGCAACTTCCTTGTTGTATTGCAGCCTCCAAGAGTGAAGAGTTTTGTTACTCTGAACAAATACTACTTCAAGTAATTTTGCTGATGGACTCTTTCCCTTCTCTCCTAATTTTAGTTGGGGTTATTGATTTAATATAGACCCACCCAATTCAGCGAAAGCATAGGACATGAAATTTTCCTTTTGCACTTAGACCTACCTCTTTGCTTCAAGGTTTTCTTTACACCAGGGGCACTATTCAACAGCACTGTCAGCAGTGACTTCTTTTTACAAAGGGAGATGGAAGAAATGCATGTCTGTGGAAAATACTGATTTGTCAAAATTGAAATGTTCTTTTGATGACATTTCAGGGTTTTTACCCTTGACAAATTTTGAATGTTGCTTTACTGTAAACCCAAATGCTGATCAAAGATCATTTGTCCCTTGCTGATTTCTGGCATATGTTCCACCAGTGGTTTAGCACTACATTTGTGAGCACATGATCTGAAAAAGATCAAAATCCTGGAGTTTCTTGCATGATCATGCTTAATTTGCTAAATAATCTAATTTTTGACTTTTGTCACCTTTGTTGAAGTGTTTCTGTTGCTTTTATTACCTGGGTTTCCCTTAAAAAAAACACCTTGAGAGACAGTATGATCAGTGTGTCTGTCTTGGGCAAGCTTTTCAGTCATTTCTTGACTTTAGAACAATTTCAAGATGAAGGTTACTGTGTGAGAACTTACTTTATGTTGGGGAGATTGAAAGCATTGTGTGAAAGGTGTTTCCACATGGCACATGAAGGAGGGAGCTCAAGTTTTTGAGAGGGAAAACTAAGATCCACAAATTAACAGACTTTATTATGATATTCAGGGAACAACTCACCACAGTGCTGTGTTGACTATTTCCATGACAAGGCTCTATTGACCTCATATTTATACCAAAATGCTGTAAAAGAAGGTCTCTATCCCAAAGCATGTGGATAGAAGGGACAGAAAGCAGGGCACTAAAAGAAGGGATCCTACCCAAGGTCATGCAGCTGTTGGAGGAAAAGAGTGTCAGTAAGCTTTGGTTTTCATTAATTCCATGTTGGTGCCTTATCTGTCAAACGAGACTGATTTTCTGTATTTTTTCCAAGTGTGTAACAAGGCAGTGTTTACTTTTGTTCTAAAACCTGTAACTATAAGGTGATGGAGGTATTGTACTGAGGACCAAAACTTCCAGCTGAAAGCAGGTATGGTTAGTTATTTTCTTTGCTTTCAACCAGTGTCTCTCTTCTATGATGTATCAGGTTCTCATTAAGGATATTAAATACAGATATTTGTGCTTTTGGGAAAAGAGACTTGCTTTCTGCAAGGGCATCTCCCCCCAAGGCAGATCCCTCCTTTGTTTTCTTTATTTCTGCTTTTATTTTATTTGGGGGCTGCCAGTATTTTAGTATAGTTTTCTATGGCATTCTCCTTTATAACTGTAACTGTGCTGCCTGGATTTTGCCAAACAGACTGGCTACCTTTAGGTTTCACAAGGAGCAGAATATTGTTCCATTTGATCTATTCATGTACAAAAACCTAATTTCCTTGGGTATACAGTCAGCTTCCATGCAAGAGGGAAAAGATTGAAAGGGCCTAGAAATATTGCAAAGGTCTTTACAGAGATTCTCTGCAGTATTTTCACCTTTCACGCTTTATTTCTCATCTTTTTAAGCATTAGCCCTTTGACATGGTCAGGTGCTAGGAATTTCCTGGCACCAAAGGCAAATGCTCTGTTGAAGCTCTGTCCTTCTGCCCTGGTGACCTGTCCTTGGGTACCTGCCAGCGTGGCTTGCTCTGCTGAAACCAGAGCCGCTGTGGATCTCTCTGCCAAGTGCTTGCAGTCACTGAGAGCAAAATTCAGCCTTTATGTTCAGCATGGTTGCAGACTCTCTACAACAGGACTCAGTCTTTAAGGTCTTTCCCAACCTAAATGATTCTCTAGGACGCAGTGTGAAGGTTGTCAGGAAGCTCTAGGCTGCAGTCTGTTCCAGCATATTCACTTCTTCTCTATGCTAGGTTTTACTACTACATCTCTGTGTTGTCTTGGAAAAGCCATGTGCTTTTATTTGTTCCCCTATCTTACTTTGTTTCTGTGTTTGTATCATGTAAATGACAACATTTGCCCACAAACACTGAAATGTGTAACTGGGGGGTTTGGTTTTGTTGGTTTTTTTTTTTTGTTTTTGTTTTGCTTTTTTTTTTTTCCCCCAATGATTTATTTTAAAAAGATCTTTTAAGCTTCTAGAAACCACCTCATTTTTTGTTTTTTTTTTTGAGGGTAGTCTCTCTTTGAAGACTTCCCTTTCTTTGGAAGCCGCACTAGTAGAAATCCTTATGCTGTATACAGCTGGGTGAAAGGTTGGATTTAGTTGTTTTCCTGCCAAACTATAAAGTGATTTTCTTTTTAAATCTTTCTTTCCATTTGGCTGCTACTTAGTGCCTTTTGTCTGCTTAAGGAGGACCGGTGCAATTAGTCATCTCTGAGTCCTGGGAAAGAAATAGTATTTCAGCATGGTCTCTTAGAAAGGAATGAATTTCACTGTCCCACATGCAGTACATTATGCAAGTCAAACAGAACTGTGAAAGCTGTAACATCATCAAGGAGAGCATAGGGTGAACAATGCTTGGTACAAAGTCAGGCTGTTTATCTTAATATTTTGTTTGGGAGTAGGAAAGTGAATAAATACTTATAGATTGAAGCTTGAGAGAATCATCTTTTCAGTCCTTTAAGGACTCTCTTGGCACTCTATGTGAAAAAAAAGGATGTGTGGGCCTTCTCCAACTAGTTGGGATGTGAATTTTAAAGCAGTGATAGTAGATCTCTCATTACTTGGATAATATTTTTTCTTTTATCATGATGAAAATGGGGACCAAGATTTCAAAAATGTAGCAGAATGTGTTTCTAAAGAGTGAAAGTTCTCACTCTTTCCTTATAGTGCAGCCTTACTCACCACTAGTTAAATACTCTGGCTACACAGAGATTTCAGCCCAGGTGAATGTATTCAATAGATATTTAATAAGTTAACAGTGAAAGAGAACTGCTTACAGAACAAAATTCTGCACTGAGTAAACAAACAGAGTTTCTATCTGTGGTCACTTAGAACTGCAGAGCTTTGTGCTATCATACCTGTTGCTTGAGACTTGCACAAAATGAACAGTTTTAATTTAACGATATTTAGTTCAAGTTTCACGACCTTTTTTTCTCCCCTGTGGGGCAAATAAGTCAGGTGACTGCCTGGTTAAGTCTTTTCATTTCAGTCCCTATTTTTGCTTGCTGATAAGTTTATGACACTTGCACCTTTCCAGAGAAACCTATGAGGTCTGATCTGATGCTAAAGGATTGTTGTCACAGAATTTTGAATAGAGTCATTTTGCTGTTTCATAATCAAAGAAGTCAGATGTACATTTCCCACCTTTGTTGAAATAAATAATTTAATCATAAAATCTTTTCCTTCCACTAAGAGCAAGCACAATGATTATAGAATAGATACCAGTCATTTCAGGCAGTTAAGCATTCGTGCTTTCCCACTCACCCCACAGGATCAGTTATTTCAGCAGCAGAGAGATAAACTTGATGCTTTCCAGTAGAGGGTGTCTGAAGCAGAAGCTTGGTCATTTTGACTTTTCTGAAATTCAAAATGGAGTAATTTTGTGATTCTCTGCAAGGTGTTTGTATGGGTTTTTGTTTGAGTTTTTTGTTTGTTTCTGTGGGGTTTTGTTTTGGTTTTAGCAGAGGAGTTAATTTGAGGTAAAAGGGGCAATAGGAAGAGGACAAAACATTCAATTTGTTGTTTTTACAGCCAAGTGTTGTACAGTAGGCAAACTGCCTATGGAAATTATATCTACTTACTGTAAGATGTATAATTCCCTTCAGAGAAAATACAGTCTGCTGTGTAAATCTTAAAAAATGCTCAGAATTGGGAATAAATAGCTGTGCTGCTGTTCCAGGACCAAGCATACCACATGACAATCACTTTGTTTCTCTTGAAATGTTAGTGAAGCAGAAAAAAATTTCACATAACATTAATAAAAGAAAGCAAGGCATGTTAGCGCTTTTGTGATGGCTAAGTTGCCTGATTTCATGAATAACTACTTTTTAAAGGCAACCAGCATTGAAATCTTGTTAACTGACTAAAAATAAATTAATTGCTTTGAATGACATCTAATTTTGATATTTTATTCTAAGATATTCCATGTGAACAAACAGCCTTTTCTAGTCTTGTTAACATCATTGGGGGTCTTTGTGTTGGTGGAGGTCTCTCTGGATAGAGAACTGGCATGATTGAAAATATTTTTCATTCTTTAAGACCAAAAAAGGAAGAGGAAGAGTAAAGATTTTTTTTTTTCTTCTGAAAATGAAAGCATAAACCCAAACAGAAAGAAAAGTTCCAATCAAATTATGTTTTGGGGGAAACAGCCAAACTGTGTATAAATAAGACATCAAATATAAAGAAGGAGGGAAAAACCCCTAAATATAATCTTTTCCAGCAAAAGTGAACTGACACTGTTATCTGTAGCATTCTTAAAGAATTTTCTTTTTACCATATTTAAGTTTGTCTTAAAAAACCCAACACCCTGCACCTCACCCACCAAAAACCATCAAGTAAACCCAAGGCCCAACAGAGATGTCATTCCCACTCAAGGAAGGCTTTTTAAACTGACACTATAAATTTTTAGAAGTCATGTGCCTAGAGGAATAAAAACATCTAATTTTTCTGCATCCAAAATGAAAATACTTCATTCTTCTACAAACTACAGGGAATAAAATGTAATTGAAAAGCAGATATAAATAAGGCTAGTGATCACAAAGGGATGAGTTGCTGGTCCAAACAGAGAGCTGCAGGAGAAACTTAAGTGTCATCCTAGGCAAATTACATATCTTTGAGGAGAAGCCTTTTTCTTGCTTTGGACAATTCTTAAGTTTTGTGAAGAAGGGAAGGTTTCTTCAATGAAGTGCTTAACTACACTGATGTTCAGTGATGGTGGTGGTGTTAGCAGATCTGCAGCTGAACATGAGGCTCCTTGCTGGTATATTGGATATTTATAATGCAGATTCCAGTCTGAAGAGCTGATGGTCTGTATTGCTGTGCAGAGTGTCTCTCATAGATATTTCACTTGTGCTTTTCCCTCTATAACCCCCCAAAGCATACACTTGCTCTTTCTATGTAGAGAATGCAATTAGCCAAGCTCTCAGATGATCAGAGGTGATGGAGTTCCACTGGCCTCAACCAAGACATTCTTGTTTGTGTTCACTGATGATCAAAAGATGGAAGGTGTGTTTGATGCCTGTGGACTTCTTTGTCTTTATGGGTTTTATTATCTATTGTATCAGTCCACTGAAACAAGCCTGGTTCTGGTAGTTCTAACAAGAGGCAAATTGGTTCTGACTTTTGTCCTGACCGTGCTTTGATCACACACACACACACACACACACACACACAGAGACACAGAGATATACATTCATACATACATACATATATATGTATATGTGCATACGTACATACAGTTTTGTTCTGTCCCCATCTGGCTTTTCAGAGATCATGAGAGAAGGGAAAATGCCTTTTTCACATGAGGCAAAGAGATTTATTTATTTTTTTTTTCCCCACAGGTGAAAGAATCTCTTGCCTACCTGGGGGGATTTTAAGAAAATAATCTTTTAATATTGAAGTGTTTATGTTCTCATTAAGGAGTGACTGTAACATTGATTTCCTCTACCCTCACCCAAAATCTAATTGCAAATTATAGTGGCTGGAGATAAGTCTGCCCACCAGGTCTAATGGTGTTTTACTAGTTTAATTAGGCTTTGACTTTAAGGTGTTTCATGAGAAGAAAAGGGCTTCTCAACAGTTGGGTTAAAAAGGCAGAGAGAAACAACAGCTGTAAGGGCACTTTCCCATGTACTTGAGCATGATTAAATGTAGCAGGGGGTTCTTCCTTCACTGAGTAAATTACCTTCGTCCCACGTGTATATTGATACAAACTTTAAACATTTGCCTTTGCAATATGTCTCAGACTGCTTCTCTTGCTGCTTGGGGTCAAGAGAGAAATTCACGAGTACTGCTCTTTCTAAGCATAAGGAATAGGTATACAGTTTCTCAGATAAACAGAAGATTAAAATTGTCAAATGCTTTGTGGGTTTACTTTTAAACAATGCACGAATCAAATCAAGAAACCTCTTCACCAGATTTATATTAGTGATTCAGATGCCACAACATTTCTCTGGTGTCATACATACAAAATCCTTTGAAAAATCTGCTTCCCTGTATAGATTGTTTAAGCCTGGTACAGTGATAGAATAAAAAATGTTGGTTTCGGTTATTTGTTACTGTTTAAAAGCCAAAATATATGAGCCTTCAAGAAAGTCTACCTGACATTGTCAGATGCTACACAAGTCATAGTCGCATAGGGTTTTAATAAGAAGTGTGCATTTTTTTACAGTGTAGAAATAGGAGGGCAGTTCATAAACTTTTCACTTTCTCTCCTACTCTCCCATCTCTATCCATCTTTTTATTCTCTGTAGCATTATTACAGATTTATGACCAAAGCTGAAACATAAGGCATAAATAAATTAATACATGATATTCTTAATCCAAATGTAATTTGTTAAAATCTGTTCAAAATGTTGTCTAATAGGCTAATCTATATTTTAAAAATCCTCCAAATCTAATCCTGGGTATCTAGAATTAGTTTAAACCACTTGAGACTACTAAATGTTGGATAGTAATTAAATAATCAATATATTTATATTTTTACATTTTAATTTACTAATATTGAAACAAATATAAAGTTTCCTTATTTCCTTGAAGTTAATATTAAGACACCATAAACTTGTGTTATGCTTTTTAGTCAAACTGAAGATAATTTCTTGGTTCCTGTTTTCATAAAAACATTACTAACAGTTATAAAGAAAATAAAATGGTTCAAACCAGGGTTTGCAAATTTTTAGATATGAAAATGAGACCAAACTATCTCTAACAAAACACTGATATATTCACTCAGTCTAAACTGTGCTTCCCGTAAGGTTATTCCTTCTGCATGTGGGGTACACAGACATCACAGAATCAAGGAATAGGTCAGCTTGGAAGGGACCACAGTGGGTCCTCTGGACCAACCTCCCTGCTCAGGCAGGGTCATCCTAGAGCACATTGCACAGAATTGTGTCCAGATCTCTGTTTCTGACTGAGAACCGAATACTAGTTTTAAACATTTGTTCCATTTTAGCCACTCTTTAAAGCATGCTGTTTCTAGCTCATGCTTTGAATGCACTGTTTAATAATGATGGTGGGCCGAATAACTTTAGTCTTATCACTAAAAATGGTCTTAACCAATCTATTGTGCAGCTGAGCAGATGAGTTAATGCAGAAAGTGGAGGAGTTTAGAAGCAGTTTCCCTATTGAAAAAATTTAAGGCCAATGTACATCGATTCAGATTTGGAAAAAAAAAAAAAAAAAAAAAGAAAAAGCAAATTGCAGGTCTGAAGAGAAATATATGCCAGTCAGAATAAATATTGGCCTCAATGAGAGTTATTTTGTTGGAGGAAAGGATCTAATATTCAGCAGACACTTGAGCTGTGGTAGTTGCTGAGTATTGCTTATTCAGGCAGTAGAATTGTTGGGCTGAAGCAGGGAAAGTTTATTAGCCCTGCCTTGGGCATCGAACTATTAGATTTCATATAATTTAAGTAAGTTTCTAGGAAATATTTTATACCTTCATGAGTACATGTGAAATTTGGGGCACTGGGAAACTACATGAGCATTGTAATTTTTATACCATTTTCCAAATAGTGCTTGGTTCTTTGAGACTGTATTTTTATTATGATAACTGTTATTTGTCCCTCTGTACTGTTGGTGCTCATTTTCTTTTTAAGCAGAATATAAGAATGAGTGCTGATGTAAAGTACTGCATAACTATGTTAAAAATAAAAGGGAAGGAGGGGCTGGTGGAGAGCTGCCTCAGACAGATGAAAAATGCCAGTATGTCAAGGAAAATATATTCCCCAGTGTCATTTCATGCTCCACAGGGGTCTGTTTTCTTGAGTCCAGTGCAAATGCATACTCTCAAGAAAGCCATTTTCTGCTTAATGTGGAAAAGAAGAATAAAGCAATTTTTTTATTCTACTTTTATACAATCTTGCCAGGAAAGAGAGGTAGATGAAGAATTACAATCAGAGACGCCATCAAGACTCCCTAAACACAAACCTTATCAACCCCAGTCTAAAATCATGTCAAATTTCACAAATTAAGCAAGACTGAATTCTGTTTTGGACACCTCCAAGGATAACCCATGACACAATAGGAACTAGCATGAACAATTCCTTAAGCAGATGCCTTTTTCCTTCAGTGATGAGATGAATATGGGGAAAGTATGCAAGCCCTTCCTTCCATTCCCTGGAAGAGATTCTCTGCCACCCCTTTCACCCCACCAAAATTAACAGTTGCTCTGACCTATTTTCATATTTTGTATTCCCTGTACTGTGTGCCAGAGAGCAGCACTGAGAGTTCATGCACCCGCCTGCAAAGAGAGGGAGTACAAGGCAAGAACAAGCCAAGATAGGAGAATTGATCTCTTCAATATTCTGGTGGCAAGCATCTAGTGCACAGTTCCTAAATGAGTCTAAAAAAAAGTTGCCCGTGCCCTTCAAAATGTCATAGGGGTTATCCTTCCTTGTCTGCAGCTCCTGCTCTGCAGGACTGCAGGTCTCCTGTAGGTTTTGTGTGATACCTGCCGTGTCTCTGTGGTTGCCAAAGGTACTCTGGGGCATCTCAAATGGCACTAGGCAGCTATAATTAGGCAACTTAATCAAGCCCTTAGTTCCTAGGACTGCTTTGCCAAATATCTCATTTTAGTTGTCAGTGATGCAATGAGTAGACGTTTCAGATGCTGCAGAAAATGAGAATTGTCACCGTATGACTCATCAGATCTGCCAGCCTAAAAGAAGTGCTCAGCAAATGGTGAAAAATTCAAAGACCCTCACCTGTAAATGGGAGTGTACCCCCACAAATGAACTTATTTTTGGCTAGTCACTTTGCTTCCATTGGATTTTGTGCATTGGAGAGGAGAGTGCTATGTAGTAAAAGCAAATTAACACAAGGAGGCAAAAAACCAACAACAAAAAAACTTCAACAAAAAAGAGCCTTCCTGAGATGAATTACTGTAGACATTAACATCATTGAATATTTTGATGAATCCTTAAAGGCCCCAAATCTCCCTAAATGAAATCCTACAAAGGATTCACTTTTATTATAGGTCAATCTAATCTTTAAAACTTGGAGGAAAATTTCTTTATCTTGGTCGTATTTTATTAAATAAAATGTATAAATAAAACTGTAGCATAGCAATAATTTTCCTGGAGTACTGCAGGATAATAAACTAACTTTCCAGGATGGGTGGGGAGAGAGGTAGTAACACTATTCATTTTAAGAAGCTGCCTTGATAATACTCTGCTGCATCACTTCCTGAATGCATAAGTAGTAATGTTTGGAATATTTCTCAGTGCGGTTAGGAAATTCAACTTTCCCATCCGTATCTGCTCTTAAATTACATGAATATTAAAATAACAGTAGTCCTGCAATGGGTAAAGAAGACAAATGCGTAGTCTCTAGGAAATGGCATCTAAGAAAATGCTCCCACAGAAAATCCTTGTGCTTTTCCTATCGTTGCAACAGTTAAAATATTTTTGTGTTATGTTCCATCCCCATATGGTTTTCTCCAGGGTTGTTTTCTCAGTTGATGGAGGGAAATTCCCTAGACATATTTTACATAATTGCTTGTATGGTTGCTGTTGCTTACATTTGTTCTGTCAATTGTGGATAGTTCTTATTTCCAACTATTTTGTTAGAAGTGTTCAGAATGCTTAAAAATGCTGAAATAAAGTATATTTCACACAACCACCCACTTACAGAGCAGTACAAAGCTGGATTCATCCCTCCACTCTTCTCTCAGCACCCAGCTCTGTCTCATGGAATATACCTTTGCTGTTTTCTTTTGGTTACTTTAACTTTTTTTTTTTTTGACTAATTTTTAGGAATTATTTTGGTAGTTGTAGAAGATGCATTTTCACCACCACTTTTATTAGCAAATTGCCTTTGTCCCCTTTGAGACAATGCAGACTGTTGAAAGAAGCCCAGGTTCTAGACCCAGAAATTGTGAGGTTCCCCTGCACTTTGGTTGATGGTATTTTTCAGATTAATTAATAAAAGAATTCTGTAGTTTCCTGCAAGTATTAGTAGTTAGCCTCAGTATTTCAATGGAGGAGCATTTTCTTTGCAGTTCAGGAGAACTGATGTAGAGTGAAATTAGATGAGGAGCCTTACTGAGATTGGCACTTGTGTTTCTTATTGCCTACCACCTCACTAAATGTACCAGAAGGTGTTAACCATTTTTTTCTGTACCATTTTCCCCTATAGCAGGATGATGCAGTAATACTTGCCTTTAGCCATCCTGATGTTTTGAAACTACCATCAGTTCTAGACAACATTAAATCCGTGTGCACAGAGGTGATTGCCTGAGGCAGAGATGAGGGTGGCTGCCCACATGGATCACCCTGCAGCATTTGGGATATATTTTTCCCCCCAACATACTTGATCTCTCGCTTTGAAAGTCAAAGTACAAAGTCAAATGAAATCTGGCCTGGTCAAGTAAAGTATTTTTTCTACAGACTTGGAGAAGCCTCCACAGATTTGATCTATGATTTAGAGAAATTACACAGGTTTTTTTTGTTTGTTTGTTTGTTTTTTAATTCCAGAAGAGTATGCTGTTGGACATCTTAGAGGTGACATGAGGGGTGAGCGCTTTGAAGCATATGCTCTGCAAAGACCTATTCAATGCATTAATCTTTTATAAGTCCAAGTATCTTGTCTTGTAATAAAATAGGATGACAAATCTCATAAGGGAAGTTCTTGTATTTGGGCTTTCTTCATTTACTGAAAAATGACTCGGGGAAAACTAACTGAAAGTCAAACCAAAACCAATAGATTGTGCCTGTAAGAAATCATGAAGTTCATTATGTACACAACGATGTGGCAGAGGAGGAGAGCTGAATTTTTAGTAGCACTGGATGAAAATTAAAGTAATCCTGGGTATGTAATGTGTTGCAAAGTGATAGTTCAGTAGGTTTGAAACTAATTTAAATTCAGCACTGATGATAAGTGAGATCTTAATAGAACATTTTAGAGTGTCTTTTCAAGTCTGTAATCTGTAGGACAGAAATTTTTATTTGATACCTGCATAAAGCAAACAAACAAAAAAAGTGGTTTGCTTTCTTTTTTTAGGATGAATTCAGAATGTTTGTCCAGTTTTATATGTTCCCGTAATAATCCTTTGCTGAGGAAATAGTCTGTTTTTAAATTCAGATTTTTACATTCTGCTTTTAAGACCAAGAAGGTGAGAAGTAAAACTAATTTCCCAAGTGATTTTGGTTTTCTTCCTAATGAAAAATTCAGATGATTTAGAAATCAGCTACACATTTAACTGGCAAATTTCCGCTTTCCATTAATATGACAGTTCATGCCAGTTGAAAAGCCACCCTGCATATGTGGACATCCTGCCATACAAGAAGGAGCTGCTGTACTTGGAAGGGTGGGGTTTTTTTGTTTTGTTTTTTTTTAACTACTTCAAATGAGCCATAATCATCAAGCAGGATTAATTTTAGGGTACAGAAGAAGAGTATCTTTTGAACTGTATTTGCTGCAAATAAGCAGCAGACTGAGAGAACTATATAGGACAGCCACCAGCACAACTGCAGTTTCAAATCTAAGTAAACATGTAAAAAGAATAGCCCTGAGAATTTAATGTCACAGGAAGTTTAAGGTATTTCTAAATGTTTCCAACAATAGTTTACCATCCTAAAAAAACCAAATTATTTGCTGAATGTCTATTAGACATAGGACATTTTGGAAAAAGAAAATCTTTTGTGAAGGATAGTTCAACAAAGCAAGCCTAGTTTTGCCTGCTGTTCACTAGTATTGTCGTGACAGAGTAACAATTTTAACCAGCTTGCAAAATAATGGTCTTTAATATAACTCCCCAAGTACGTACTTGGGGAGTTTTTCTAGCCTTCACTTTCATGCAAGGAGTATGGATCTGCCAGTTTATGCTTTAGACTTTTCCTTTCCATTTTGAGGCATTTTCCCACGATGTTCTTCCAAGGGCAGAGCTGAGGGTGTGTGGGTTTGGCTTGGGTAATCTGGACAGCATTGGAAGTTTCTGCCAGTGAAGTGACAGAAACAAGTCATTTGCTGATGCAGTGGGTTTGCCTGTCATTCCCTGTGCTTGGACTATGCAGTTCTCTCGAAAAGCTTCTGAGCCAGAAGTGTTATTTCTTTTTTTTGGAGGCATCGCAGGAGTTCTGAGGAGAAATGGGAGAAACAACTGCTCTTAATGGGTTTTATGGAGAACTCCCCTCTTAGGCTGTTCCTGTGACGGACAGTCTGAGAAAAATGCATTTTTGACAATTTAATACACTATCAGTGAGGACCGAGATTAAAATTGTAAGTAGGAGTTGTTTCACTGGTACAAAATGAGAAAGAGTAGTTAATTGTTGCATGGGAGAGTGAGGATCTCCTTAGAAAGAGAAATTGTTATTGTTTCTGGTGGAAATGACGTTATTTACTTGCCTGTGTCCAGGTGCCACTTTTTCCTGTAGTGTTTGAAGTGGAAGAGACACTGCCCCAAAAAGTAAAAGATGTAACACCCATTAGTTGTACCAAATCTAAAGTCAATACCCACGGGCTGAAGGGTTAAGAATTGCATAGCTAAGATGGTAGAAGGGCTCAAGTACTTTCTGAGGTTTTACTTAAGCTGCTGCCAACTGACTCGATACCTCTCATCTGAACAAACACTTGAACTGAAAATATTACTCTATTTTCCAGGTGGAGTGTTTAATTAGTCATCAGTAGCTCTTGGGGTTATGCAAAACCACCTTCACAAGTGTAAAAAATAGCTTGAAATTTGAGGAGTTTTTTTTTTTTTTAAAAAAAGAACATAAACAATATTTTGTAAAAAAACCCTGCCTATTCCCATGATATTTTCTGATTAAAATTGAAATATAACTAAATGCTTGGGTTTTGGACAAAAGGTTAGGTTTAATTTTAATTATGTCATCAGAACCCCAGACTGAGTTGTCAGAGTATGAAGAGCACTGTCATATTAAGTAAATGTTTTCCAGTACATCTGTTATCTTCCTGCTCTTTCTTTTTGGACTAAGATAATCTGCGAAATAGACAACTGTCTATACTAGTGGGTATGCAAAATAAAAAAATTAATTTAAAAAGTTTAAATTGTAGGGAAAATAATGAAATTCACATTAGAATTATATATAAAATAAACAATACCCAACATTTCTATTAGTTATAGATTATGGCTACTCTATATGGGCCAAATTTTGGCTAAATCACTTTGTGAAACAGGCAATTCTGATCAGAATTTTGGTCCTTGGCAGATAATAGTCTTTCCTTCCTGCTCACTGGCCAGTTCTGTATTCCCATCAGTTCCAAAATGTTTTCTGTTTACTGCTCTATCGATTAGCACTCTTCACAGTCTGAAATGTGCGTACCAGGACACCCTAGGCTTCAGGAGAGGGCAAGGTCCATTCAGCCATAATGACCTGATCCAGGTGTCCTGGAGAGTGGCACTGAGAAGTTCTCAGCCATGTCTGCAGACAAAGAGCAGGCTGTTAACAGGACCTAAGTAATGACATTTCCAGTAATACAACCTTTGGCCGTGTCTGACTTCCTTATCCTAGTTACATGTAAATTATAATATTTGGGAACTGCTGACAGCCTTAAGATTTTTCTACTTTTCCATGCTTT
Source organism: Anabacerthia variegaticeps (assembly GCA_035583185.1). NCBI lineage: Eukaryota > Metazoa > Chordata > Aves > Passeriformes > Furnariidae > Anabacerthia > Anabacerthia variegaticeps. The sequence goes on from JAWWEW010000078.1 coordinate 39,772,197, forward strand.
CGGTCTATTTCCTATCTTCTAGCAATGTTTATTTATGTTTGCTGGCAAGAATCAATTATTAATATTTTAGTGGCTTTAAACTTGTTGCCTGATTTGGAAATTATGTATTTTAGATGTTATGTGGTGGTCTGACTGCCATTAAAATGGGCAGAAGATATCACACAGCAGAGAGAACTATTTTGCCCTTTTCCACAAGCAAAATATAGGATTTCTTCTGGCAACTATTTAGTTGTGGGCTGTATCTACTCTCTCTCTAACCAGCTTTAATGGGTGGGGGTGAATCCCAGAGCCTCAGATCGCACTTTAGGACATTTAAAAAAATGTTTCACTAGAATAATAGCAGGATCATTTATTTTTAGGACAGAGGGTAGCTAGTGCATATTATTTTGAGATATTATTTATAAACTGTTTAATTTTTTTTTACTATGAGACCCAGTTTGAATTTGTACTCTTATTGCTCATTAGCAATAATTAAAGTTTGTTTCGTATAATCTTAGCTATAAGCTTATAATCAGCTAAAAGAAGCAATGAATTTCTCTAGCTTCTGAAGTTTTTTTTTTTTTCTGGCTAGTGGCTATTAAATCACTTCAAAGCTTTGGTATGATCTTTAGGTATGGCAAATAAAGGATTTTTTTTTTTGTTTTTTAAAGAGATTGTTTGGAGTGTGGTTAGAAAGTTGACTTTACAGAAATATAGCTTGGGTGATATTTGTGATTAAATGAAATCAGTTGTTGTCTTCCTCTTCAGGAAAGATAAAAACTGCATTACTCTTGGTGGTCAATTTAAATGACCATTTCTAAGCAAAGTATTCATTAGGACATTTCTTAGGGATAAGAGCAATGGGAGTAGTTGAGAAACATGAAATAGTCCTTCTAAGAAGAATTAGTTACTAAATTACCTAACTAGGAAGAAAGATGGGCACTGTGTCCATAGTTGATATGTTTCTGTGAATTTATTGATTTAGACCATGGAATGAGGAGATGGAGATTTAGCTCAGGGAGCTTCCCCAGAATGGAAGATGAAGTTTTAAAATCCAAATGAAGAGGACAAACAGGCTCTCAATTTTCCCATGTTAGGAGTGTCTCCAGTGCTAGGAGAATCCTTTTTCTAAGGAAAATTTCTACCATATATCTGCCCTTACATTTGAGCAATCTATGCATGAGGCTGAGGCAGTCACTGTCAGTCAGCTGGCTTGCACTTTCTTAGTGCTGTGCAAGGCAGACCGCAGGAATTTAGCAAGATCTGAATGTGCAACATCTGACTTTGCCTTGCATGAGGTAGGCTGGTAGGATTTCAGTCCAGGCTTCAGCTCCTGTTATCACACTCAGTCCTTAAAAGTGGGATGGGAAGCAGAGGGTTTGGAGAGCAATGATGAGGAGTTGGAAAATCAGGCAGGGATCTGATGGGAGAACAGAGGAGGATGCAGGAAGGCCAAGTTTCTCTTTTACGAGATATAAGCATGTTGAGGTCTCCTTGAATTCAAGGTCATTCTTGCCCTCTTAAAATAAGTGTATACACATGCAAATAAATAAAATAATGGTCGCCTTATATCCAGGTAAAACTTGTAATTTTTCTTTTATATAATAATTTGAAACAGCTCTTCTGCTTTTGGTGGAGTAGCTCTATATTGATATATCTGAGATTCGAAATTGACCCTAGCAGTATAACAAAATGATCTTCCTGTGGAAGCATGGCAGACATCACCACCTGGGGATTCCTGAGTTCTGGCAAGAAGGAAGTTGGGCTAACACTCTGCCTGCACTGAGAATGATGCTAGGCTGACCAACCCAATACTGATTCAGGCTTTTCAACTTCAACTTCTGTGGCACCTTGAAATCTTTGCAGAGTTTTCAGCCTTTGTTTCTCGTTAGAAATCCTCAGGACACCTGTTGTTATGTGTCAGCTGAAAGGGGAAAGACACCAAATCTAAGGTCCTCTCTTACCTTTGCCTGTGTTTCCACAAAAAAGGACGCCTTCATCCCACAGAAAGGCATGTATGCAGAATCAGTATTTCCTCACTTGAAAGATGAACTACAAGCCTGATGGAGCTTTCCCCTCCTTTCTAATTTCCAGCTCACATGCACAACTTCTGTTTTGATCAGTTTGACAAGCTGAAATGCAACCTGCATTGTGGTGTTTATTGCAGATTTGACTAGAGCAGAGTACTTATGTGAATGTTCTCATATTACACACATATTCAAACCTTTTACCTGACTCAGGTGCTGATTGGATTTATAACCTTTCTGGCCAGCCATCACAAGTGCTGCCTGGTAATTTCATATATTCCTTTTCCGCATGATTCAGGTAATTGTACACTGAGGCAAAAATGACAACACTTATTGATGAAGGAGACTTGGAGTAAAGTAAAATGCAGTCTGAAAGGGGCTTTCTGTGGAAACAGTTGTGATTGTAGCATTATACCTACCCTGTGGTCCAGTTACCTTCTCAATGACTGAAATACACTCTGAAAAGAAAGAAGTGCAGGTTAGTATACACAGCCAGTGTCTGAAGATCAATACAGGCTTGGACCCATCTCAGATTTACTGAAAGTGGGGATAGCACTGTGTATGTAAAAGGAATTTGATAGATGTATCCGTATTCTCAAAACTGATCAACAAATTTGATCCTCAGTGCTTAACAAGGGTCAATTCAAAATGGGTTGATATTCTGAAAGTTCCAAGGCCCCAAACACTAAAGATTTGATGTCTTTTGGAGATTTCTAATTGAACATTTCCCCATAATAGAGGAAGAACAAAAAAAAAAAGGTCAATTTTTATGTCCTAGTAAAGATCTTAGTCTCAAGAGCTTCCGCATTATATATACTATGATGTCAAGACATAAATGAGAACTATCAGCTGAGAGTAAAGTAAAACAGACCACAAAATTGCAAAGTAGGACTGTATAATTTTGCTGGACATGTGTTGGTGGTATGGAAAAGAGTAATCTACAGTTGCCACCCTTACTAAGGTATCCTATCCATATTCTGAGATAAATGAACATGAATATATTTCAGAGGCTGAATAATACAATTCTGTTATGCTTTTCCTTTTACACTATCCCTTGGGTTGTATATAGTTCAGCATATTGAAAGCACCAACAAAAGAGTATGTGTTGGCTGTCCAGTGCGAAAACACAGTTGACACTTTAGTCAGACACCTTAAAAAGCAGAAATGGCCCCAACAGTTTTAGCAAGAATCTCAGAAGGTATCAGTTCTAATTTACATAGGGCAAAAGAGCAACAAAATATCTTCTTTGGGGAAGATGTCCCAGTGTTGTCCCAAGACAACAGTGGAGAATCTGTTGTCTGAAAAACAGATATTATGCAGGGAAGATGAAAGACAACTAGGAAAGCTGACCAGACTGAAGGATTATGCAACCATACACTGCTGCAAGATGGAAGTCAAATGCATTTGCATTTTCTTGCTAATGGGAAAAGCTTGACATTAAAAAGAAAAGTCACAGAAAGGGATAAGAAACACAGATTTCTTCCTCAGTAATTCTATATATTAGGCAGAGCAGACTATTCCACTGTTTGCACTGGGAAAAGGGACAGCAAGGGCAGTCCAGTCACAGAAGATTGCTGATTTGTGCAAGGTTGCAAAAATAATGGCAAGTCTGAAATTGAGCTGGAATTTGTGTGGCTTGAATGCATCTCTAGTTTCAGTCAACAGGGACTGTGCCCTTCTTAGCATCATTCTGTGGCTAAGCCTGCAATGATTCTAAGCTGGTGTTATTTTCCTCTCCCTGCCATTTTAAGATTTTGCAACTATAGTTCTGTTTTGTGCCGATGTTCATTAACCCTCCTCCCAGATAACATAACTTCTCAAAAAAGCTTGTTATACGTTTAGACAGATCCTAACTATTGACTAGCGTGCTTGTATATTCTAGAAAGTCTGTCACACCGCAAGGATACTGCAGGCTGTATAATCTACTTTCTGAGTGAGAGAAGTAATGGCTCTCTCCCCCACCCCTCCATCCCTCCATCCTCTGCTTTTGTTATTTATCACACATCTTAATTTTCTGCTAAGGTAAGACTGATGACTGCCCTTAGACCTGGAAGAGTGCAGGACACTGCAAAAAAGCTAGCATGAAGAAACAGTCACGAGAATTTGGTACATTTCTCCTCTCCAGCACTTCGGGTTTTCAGTTCCACATAGATTAAAACTGAGTCTAAACCACTGCAGATCTGTCTCTTTCCAAAAGAAGCTCCTTGCCAGCACCTCCATTTGAACCATTAAGCATTGGCTCTGTATTTCTTCCTGATCACTGGCATATTATCTGAGAGAATTAAACACCCTTCTCCACTCAATTCGACAAACTGTTTCTTCAAAACTGTCCCTGGAAAATTTTGCCTAAAAATGTCTTTCCTCTCTCACCCTAGCAGGCAGCAAGGTACTATATTGTTTCTAACTTCACCTATTTCTGTCCTGAAGTTTGCCAGCCCTTGTGTGTAATGTTACCTGATGCTATGTAATGAATGACAGTGTTTGACACCTTGTAATTCCCTCTGAGGTACTACATTGTATCCTGCTTGTTGCAGCAACGAGAGAAAGCCTGATTGTTTTAACCTCTCCCTGAGAAAGCAGAAAAGTCCACCCTGTTTTGAGGGTTGTCCACACTGTTGCCTGCAGCAGCTGTAGCTCCAGCTGCATTTACTTCTGTGGGTATTTAGGAAATGCTTTGCACTGTGCCTCTTCTCTTTCAAAGCGAACACTGAAAGAGTTTCACTGATCTCCAAATGGTTGTGCCATTAAAATACTCATTCGAAATGTGTTGGGAAGGTGGGTAGGCTTTGGCATGTAAGTGTGAAAGAGGTTAAACCGGCCAAATTAGATGTGAGTGACTGAAGATGTGCAGTTGCCCAAAATCCACATGGATGTAGCCCAGAGTGGGTGTCCAGATGCCTTTTGAAAATCACACTGAACCATCATGGAACTGTTTAAGTAATGGATTAATTAAGCAATTATGATTCTGGCACCAAATATGCACAACTGCCGTTATCTGGATTAAAACAAAGTTAGTTTACAGATGAAGTAACATCTTTCCGTTCAGGTGAACTATAAATTTCGGTAAGCTTACCAAAGCAAAGTTACCAAAGTAACCAAGAGTAGTTACCAGTTTTTACCTGTAGTCCCTCTAATTTCCTGATTTCAAGATTATTTTGGTGATCTGGTCTTGATTTTGTAAATTATGGAGATACAAACAGTCCTTGCAAGGAATCTTATTTAATGCAAAGCCAAAGGACTACTGAAGCTATAGCTGTGTCTAGACAAAGCCTTGCTCAGTATGAGACAAATGGCATCATTGTTTGTGCTGGTGTTCACTACTGTGGTATATGTATGTTCAAGCAGCGAGATCACAGCTGACCTCACTGAAATGTTCCGCTCAGTTTTCTTGAGTCGATGCACAAGGAAGTCACCCAAAGCAAAAGCAAATTTAAGTCAGTTCTGTCTGTTCTGCGTCCAGAACTGTGACAAGTGCAAAGAACACACATTGCGTGTTCTCTGAGACAGGCAGAATTTCTGGAGGTCTTTGCCAGCCAGCCTAGATACCTTTCTGGCTTTTTTTTTTTTTTTTTTTTTTTTTTTTTTTTCATGTGGCCTCAAAATGCAAGGCAAAAACTGGGCCTTGGGCTTCTGATGTCTGAATACAAGTGTTTCTCCTTAACATTATACAATACATGAAAGGAAGCATCAGGAAGGAAATACACCCTGTAGCATCATTCTCAAGGGAAGGTATACTTCCACAAAATGAAAATAAATGAGTTGGTATTATGATCGTCTAATACTGTGATGTTATGTACAACAGATGCATTTTTCTGCTAAGGGTTTAATCCCTTCAGGCCCATTAAGCAAGGGGAAAAGTTTAGAAGGGATGCTGTTAAAAGAAGACATTAATGCACCTTTAAAAGAAAGTAGTTGGAGCACAAATCCCAGGAGAAATACAGTACAAAATAGTGAATGAAATATTTATACTTTCTACTGAAGCTGAGTTTATGCACTTGAGGGAGAAGCCCTGATGAGATGGGTCTTCCCCTTTGTTCTGTATCTATTTTTCCAATTGCTCAGACACAGCTGTTGGTTTCACAGTCACTCTGAGGTTGATTAGATTATGGGCCTGTCTGCTCAGCATGACCAATGACACACAGAAAGTTTGGATGTATTCTAAGCCCATAGTTTGGGTAAAGATTTCTTTTTGTGTACTTCCAGACATACATTGGTTCTTCAAAATTTAGTGTGATTGGTTCAACTTTCCTGTCTTATTCTAAACAAAGCAAGCCAATATGTGACATAAAGCTTATATATGTTCATGAGAAATCTCACTTAAGAGCCAAATATGCAGCTAGGTTCACTGACTTATCCAAGGCCCATGACTCTCATATTTATATACCATTACTTTTAATTGTATTTGTTCAACATGAAGCAAAACTGCATAATAATGAGAGCTTTTGTGGGAAGACTTTCCAAAGCAGATGGAGGAGGAAGGTGCCTGTGGAACCCTTCCTTTCTCTTTGGAGTTTGACACTGAAATAGCTTATACTGAACCATTCTCCTTTTAAAGAAATTATTTATGATTACTAGAAGAACATTATTTATTTTCAAATAGCTTCTAAAAGAAAAAGAAAATTCTAAAGCAATTTCGTGCCCTGTATTCTGCAAAGAGTTCTCATGTTTTCTCTACATGGCTCGTTTCTTTCTGGAGGGTCTTTTCCAAACACTGACCTCCTATTCAGTCTCATTTGTATTAGCTACTGGCATTCAGCTGCCTACATCACTCACCACAACTACAGCAATTGCCTAAATGAAAAATGTGAAGAAAAGGTGTTGTTTGGTTTTGGTTTGATTTTTTTTTTTTTGGTTTGGTTGAATTGGGTTTTGGTTTGGGGTTTTTTTCCCCCTCAGTTGAGTTTTCTTTTTTCTTTTTTTTTTTTTTTTAGCTTTAATGTACTGCAGTTTGTAAATATGACATACTTACATTATTTGTCCTTTCATATAAAGGGCAAAATGACCTTGCCGAAGTGTCCCCCTTGTACTTCAGTTTCCTGCACTTTTTTTTAAGCTGATAGTAAGCAGTAGTTTGGATTTTTAGATAATTTTAAATGTGAATGTTTCAGAATCTTTGGAATGAGTAAGCATCTAAACTAATTGTCCTCAAATAATTTTACAAGGCACAGCGCTAACATGCTTTGTGCATGCTTATTTCTCAAGTACATATAAGAATAAGCTGGAATGGACATTAGAGAAGATAACTTGCACAGAAAGTCTTAAAATTGTTGCCCTCATAACTGGTTTGAGAACATGACGGGGGTCCACTGAATAACATCTTTTTTTGTAGTGTCAAATCAAGAGCATATGTAAGAGTGAAAACTATTCCTTGAGAACTGTCAAACCTAATCTTTCTGTGTTTTGCTGCATTAATAAGTAATCAATATATAAATAAAGGAAATGTAGTAATTTCCCCTTGAAAATATCTCAACATTTCAATAATATTTAATTTTTACAGAGCCTTTTTCTTTCTCTGAATTTGTTAAAAGACATGAACTTATTCAGTCCATCCATGTTAATTTATTTAATCCATCCAACACTTCACTGAGGCTGGTAGTTAAATACTACTGTTTCTGTCCAAGAGGGAGGATAGGGTGGATTGCTTGGGTTGCTTCATTAACTTTTTTGTGGACAGGACAAAGGGGCACAGTTGGATCCCATTTTAGAACTAAGGATTTCCTGATTTTCAGTTTTCTGTTTACACAACTGCATTGTGCCGCTCTGACTTGAACTAAGTATTCCCTGGCTTAGGGGACCAAGGTGTTGTAGAATGTAATCAAGATGTTCAAGCTTGCATATCTCCAGTAGGCACACTGGGACTTTGTTAGCTGTTACAGGTGCTTCCTGAAAATCACTTGGTGTTGTCCAAATGGATCTCCTAGTCATGAATCCATTGCCTACTGGTTAATTTAGGATGTTATGTTTTCTCTATAAATTTAAATCTAAATGCCATAAGACACTGAGCTCCAATATTTCTTTTACTGTATCGAACTGAAAGGTGCTTTGAGACATTTGCAAATGATGTATTGTAAGGATAAGGTAGCATTTTTCTTGTTTACTTCTAAGAACTTTTTCTTTTCTGATATTAAGGATGCTTTTTCAGGGTGGAACACAGGGAATTTATTGTGTAATACCTGTTAACAAAAGAGGGACTTGATTAATTTCCCACTCATGGTTCTGAGACTGTTCCCCTTTGTTGTCATTTTCTCAGGGTTATTACTCATTACCCTTATTCATTCTGCTTTGATAGAGGTAAATAGCTTTTAATTCCCCCTGCCCCCAAACCTTCTTAAAGTTTCCTTTGACAGCTTGTTGTAATTATGCCCCTCATTGAAGACACACTCATTATTCTCTGTTGCCCTGAACAAGATTATTTAAGGCTCATTTTGGATTTACTCTGTGCATGTGTGTTGAATGTATTTCCCTGAAAAATAGAAAATAGCAATATAAGGGCAGTGTGAGACACTTGTAAATGTGTTACTGATCACAGCTGGTGTAGTTGGAGGTATCGCAGTGAACATGAGCAATGTCCTTGTCATTACATGGCAAAAAAAAAAAAAAGGAAAAAAAAGAAAAAAAAATGCCAAAAGGATACAAGCAAGAAACTACCCAAGCCTTCTCTAAAACCTGCTATTGAGTAATTGTTACACACAGTTTACTGTTGAGCTGTCACGGTATCCTCAGCTTTAATAAAATATAAGCCAATATTTGGGCTTTTTTTTTTTTTTTGCTAAATCAATAGTCTTATTTTGGAAGGTATCTGATGGCATTATAAATGTTATTCATAATGTTATAATATTGCAATGTGACATTATTGCATCCTCATTTCTTCACTTCAGCTCCCCAGACATAACTTACTTGCCAAAATTAACAAGTTCTTGGGAGTGTCAAGATTCTTGCTTTGCCACAGGCCTTATTGTTACCAAGACATTCCAGCACCAAGGCATTTAACAAATAGCTCAGGACATTCCTGAGAGGCAGGAAAGTGGACACTGGTTCTTAATTTCATGTCTTCTCTCCTTTCCCTTGTGAAAGGATGCTCCTTGGTAAGGTTTCTGTCCGTAATTGCTAGGGTGGTTAATTCTTCCACAGATGAGACAGCAGGAGTAGTTCCAAAGTCATACCTTTGCCCTTAAATGACCTTGAATTTACTGGAGTAACTATAATACACTCTAATTCCCATCCAAGAAAGAAAACAAAACCAAACCTACCACAGTATTTACGTACCTGCTTTCATATATATATATACATATATATCTGTAAGTGATCACATTTGAGTGATTGGCTCTTGTAGAAGCTGCAGTCAGTTTTTGCTATTTGCATTGCACCTAGATGTTTTTTGTTTGGAGAGAGCAGGTCTCTTTTGCTTAAGTCCTTAATTTAGTCATATTGCCTACTCCCTTTTATGTTAGGAATTGCTACTTTTTGGTATTCTAGTAATCTTAGGCTATTTGGTAGTAGCCTGATTCATTAAGGTATTGGGGTTTCTAGTTATTTGAAAATAGTAACATGATGCAAGGAATGCTATAGAGATTTAAGGCAAACAATAGTTACTTTACAAATTAATAAGAATACTATTCCTAGCTTATCATCAAGAGTATTTTCAGCTATATTTTCATATTATTAAACTCTTTGCTTTATGGCAAATGCATTCCTGATAGGGTGAATTTTCAAACACAAACACTGTTTTGCCTGTAAATAACCCATAAAGAAATGACTGCATGTGCATAGCTTTTTAACTAGATATATTAAGTTAAATAAAAATAGAAACAAAAATTAAAAAAAAAGTTTCTCTAAGGACTTGTCTCACATAAGACTTGTCTACCTTGGAAAGCGGTAGTTGTATTCTTTACAAAATCATAGGTGGTAGGGGCAGACTAGAGATATAGATTTGAAAATTTTACTTTTTCCTGGTAACTTATGCTTCTTCTAAGCTCAGACAGTCAAAAACTGGAAAGGTGTATGTTGGATGAGATCATTCTTGTTGAAAAGGAAGAGGTTGAATAAGCATCCACAAACAAAACTGGGAGTACTATGGTGGTCTAACCTTGACACAGTTTGTGTTTGCTGGCTAGTCTCAGGGTCTGTGGTGTATTGCACTTGCTGCCCACCTGATGTAGACCTGCTGTGAGCAGCAGTTTTTCCCCTGGCATTTCTGAATGTCTGTAGCAGAAGCTGTCAGAGCACCAACAGCCCCTCGAGGCAGTAAAGGAGTAGTTTGCACCACAAATGGTGAAATGCCACCCTAGCTGGCAGATTTGGCAGATTTGCCAAGGATCTAGGACTATCATTCCTGTAGAAATTTATGTGTGAACTGTATAGTTAGTCTCACTGTGTGTGTGGAGACATGTATCTTCCAGATGTACATATGAGTCTGTGATTTACAGTAGGGTCTATGTGAATAATTACAACAGTTGCGCACACACACAGATTTTTACAGGATGTTTCCAAGAATTTTGAACAAAAAGGACACAGAGCCAGCACATATTTTAAAGATATCATCATCTATATGTGTGTTTCTCCTTGTTTCCTACAGTCTGAATTCCTAAAAATGGGAACAATCCAGTCCAAGAAAGAAAATGAGAAATAGTGCAAATAATGCGTAGTGGGTTTTTTTTTTAATCATAATGGTCTGCACATGCCAAAGTTAAATGTGCACACAGATGCTACTGAGACTGAGATGGATCCAAACCCATCTCATGCTTTTAGCCTACAAAACACTTTTTCATTTCCCAAGAGAATGTGAAATCCCTCACTGAATATGAGAGATTTTACCTTAAAAATTATTTTAAGTGATCATATTTATAGGCTGTTTATGAGGCTCATTACTATGTACATGAGCACATAAATGAAATTAGCCTCACAAGAGGCATTTGTCCAAGGACACACAGGATGTCTGCGGCAGAGCCAGGAACCAGAAGATATCTTCCAACTTCAGTCCAGTATCTTCACCACAATGCTATTTTGGTCTACTGTGTCCCACCATACTCCATTAGTGACCTGAAGTCTTCACACAGCAACCTCTGCTCTATCTTTCTGAAGAAGATCACGTGTGGCTTGTGTGTTCCTCCCCATCATATTAAAACATCTCAAGTAGAATATGCACTTATGTCATCAGTCAAGATCACTATTTCTAAATGACTGAAGGAAATAGCAAAAGAAAACACAAGACCTATGTAAAGTAAGACATTACAGATCTTTTTTTAAAAGAATATCATATGCTTCTGCTATAAAGAAATACCGTATTCAGAGAAATCCATTACCCAATTTAGTATGGAGGGGATAATCCACTGTGGATGTTAATCCTGTGGAGTCTATTTTAGCACTCTGTTTTATAAAGTTATTGCTTCATTCTGTGATAATTTTACAATTCGTTATCATTAATTTTATACACAGAAAAGGATTGATGGAACTGCTAATTGTTAAGGTTTTCCTTCCTTTCCCATTAGAAATCTTTCTTTTCAGTTACTGTAAAAGTAGGATTAAGTTTACTGAGGAAGAAGATTGAAATTAGTGTGCTGGTGTGAGGCTTGGAGCAGTACCTGCCTGCCAAGGCTCAGCAGGTCTCTCTGCTGCAAGGATATCCATGAGACTCACTGCTGCAGTTCGGTGGGCTGGTCCCATAGGGGAGGACAGGAAGGTCTTGTTGCTACTGTTTGTGGCTGAGGCCTGTTTGAGAAGGAGCTGCAGGTTTTAATGTTGTGGACAAGACAGCAGGGATGGCTTACCTGAAGCTCCCAGTTTACATATGAGTTGGGACCAATAAGTATGTGTCTCCTGGCAGAAGCCTGGGCTTTGAGTAGAACTGTGCCATACGATACACAGTATTCTGAAAATATAGACTGTTCCTTAAAAAAGGAAACGACAACTCAGTGCTGACTTTTTAGTTAATTTTATATGTACCTCAGTTGCTAACCTGCTTGCTGGAGATGAACATAGATTTCTGTCTCCTCACATGTTAGGAAGATAAATTTACATGTGTTTTAAAGCATGTTATCACTGTAGTGGAAAAAACCAAACCAAACAACACAAAAACCTGCATGAGAGTCTGTGCAAATGTTAATAATTCTGTCTTCAGAGCAGAGTTTGAATGCTGTACAGGAAATATGGTATGGCATTAAAAAGGGATGAGAAAATAAAATATGAAATATTTTGTCATACAGTTAACAGTGCCCATCCAACACTGAGAACAAGGCAAGGGGTCCTCCCATTACAATCAGATGTGATTCTGTGGTTTTATTCTAATGAAGAGGCTTAGGGGTGTAGTTAAGGTGCAATAAGCACTCTCAATTCTAGTGCTCCAGAAATTTTAGCTGTTCACTTTGCAACTCATCCTTTAATATACTTTCTGTTGTGTTATATAAAGCAACTAAGGTGGAAATTTAGAAGCTCCATCAGACCAATTTAGAAAACTTAGTATCATATTCCAGAAATCCCAGGCTTGGTATGACACCTCTTCCCCGGCCAAAAGGCGCTGGTATTCATGCTGGCAGTCATGCAACAACCACCAGCTCTAAGGAGGAGGTCAGAGCTGGGGACTGAGCACTGAAGGTATTCCAGAGCCACAGGGGTGGTAGGGCTCCTAGGGGAGCTGGGGTGAGTGGCAGAATGTGCAGCTTGCAAAGGCTTCTGCTGGAAGTAGTTTTTAATAGCTGGTTCAGGAAATAATTGTCATGTTTAGCAGGGAATTCTACTGAACTGGGTCAAACTGCCTTCAGACAGTCCCGTGGGCCCAGAGTGTGCCAGGGCACGCAGTCATCTACCGGTCTACTTGCATCATGGGTTACATGTGTAAGTGTTTGTATATAGGGAACCATCCATCATTTCAGTTCAGAGGTGGTCCTTTTTAATGCAGCACGTTGGAGTTTAGAGTATCTGTTTTCATTCGTCTTTGTAGGAGTTACACAACTAAGTATCCATGTATCACCTGATCTATTTTATTTATTTTCTTTTTTTTCAGTTGCTGGTTAGTGCTGTTACAAGACGAGTTCTTGAATTAGGTGTTACATGCAAGGAGGCAGCAACTAAAATATTGCATAACATTAGAGATATAAATATGGTGAAGTTCATATACTGTTCTTTGTGATGCTGAAGAACAAGTGAATGACTTGTTGTGACAGTGGGAGCACAGAATCTCTGTCACCTTTCTCTTATAATGAAGAACTTAATAATGGAAAAGACCAATTCAGAGAGACATGCAGAGAGGGTCTTTCATTTGTCCTATCATTCTTCACTACTGTTTCCTTCTACTTAATCTCTCACTTTACACCTAAGACATATTTCTCTTGCTGTTTGAAGAGTGCTGAGTAGAGATTGACTCTTATCTAATATTATTTAGTGTTAACTCCCCTTTTCCACTCAGCCTTAAATGACTACTTCAGGGCCGTGCACCTGGAAAAGAGAATGTGTGCTCCACAGATATTCAGCTCACTGAGCTGGTCTCCCAAAGTGTCTGCTCTTTACTACAAACAGTTTTTTTCTTTTATTACAAATAGAAATCTCAGCTGCCAAGAGGACCACCTGCATATAAGCATGCAGGTAGTGTAGCAACGGTTGCTGTATGGTACGCATTAGGATTCCAGTCTGAATGATGCAGATGGTTAGGGACTTGCAGTGGCTTTAAAGTGACCCAGAGTTGCTTGAGTGACAAGAAGCTGGGACAGTCCTATGGGGCATTTATTAAGACTACAATACTTTGGAAACAAGGGCTTAAGAGCTTCCTAAGAGCTGACATTTGAAGCTAAAATATGTAATGCCTGAAGAAATGCAAAAGCAACCCTTATTAATATTGGCTTTTCTTAACAGTAAACTTGAAACATGAAGATAGTCTGTAAGCATACAATGCCTCTTTCCAATTAAAAAATGTGCTTAGTGCTGTATCTAAGCAGGGGTCCAGCAGTGAAGGACAGCACATACAACTAAGGCTATCAGTGCAGTGTCAGATGAAAAGGAATCAAGAAAATGCCGTGCTCTTGGCCACAACCCCAACTGAATAAAATAAATTATTTAATTGTGTCCTGAAGCTTTGGTAGTGGGGTTTTCATTTTTAGACCAATGGGAGAAGCAAGCTGCAGAGTCAAGAAATTTGGACAAAACTGTCATAAAAGCAGAGGCTCTTAATAAGACAAACCAAGCCCAAGAGTTTGTAACATGGTCTCAGCTGTTGAGATAGGAATTATGAATGTGCAGAAAGGCAAAAACCAAATGTATTCTTCGCTATCTCCTGGCTATTGCTCAGTGAGATAATCACTTACCACTTCTCATACTCAGTATGAAATTTTGTTTGAAAGAGATCAAGGAAATATGAAGACTGCAGATGGTGTCTGGAGATTGTTATATATCATTACACAGGCAAAAACAATGTTAAAAAAGCATTAAGGTTGCAAAGTCAAGTGTTCAAAAGTATAAAATTGCAGAGTAATTGTTGTCTACACAGTTGTAATGGGCTTCTCTATGAACACTCATTATCTTTTTATTATTCACTATAATTATCCCATTACTCATTAACCTCATATCATATGGAATTTTCCCTCTTGTTCTTTTAATTTAATTTATGTGTGAAAAGGTTTTAGCTTTAAAAAAAAAAAACAACCTGAAAATGCCATGCCATGGCATATTGACAAATGGATTGTCAGCAAGGTTGAAATCTTTCTATTTATCACAGAGACACGGAGAGTCTGGCAGCATTAGATTTTAATAGTCTATGTGAACCAGTGCTAGAAGGAGGGGGACTGCTTTGCAGCTGGGCGTAGATGATTTTTGTTGACAACAGAGGAGTGGTCAATGCCAGGAATTTGGGGGTTACAGCCAGGATGCAGAGGAAAAAGGGCTGTCATTTCCTCATGCATGTCTCTGTGCCTTTCTGTTCTCCCCCATTTTGGTTCCTCTCATGCCTTGCCTAGTCCCCCAGATCAATTTGGCCTTTCTTAACGACCTGGTTGCCATTGCTGCAGGAGTTCACTCAAATGAGTGAACTCAAATCCCATGATAACATGGGAAATGTCAAGTCCCATAGTGACAGAAGCACTACTGGCCCTAAAAAAAAAAAAAAACCACAAACCACAAAGAAATATCTATTGCTAAAATATGACTTCCCAATGAAATGAAATGAAGTTGTTGTTTATTTCCTCCAAGCCCTTTACAATACAGAAACACCTCCTTTCCTTGGTGGGAAAGTACCAAGTGCCCAAAGTGCAAATTATCTGCAAGCTGAATTTGTGTCAGTATTTCAGCTGAAAAACTATACCAAAATATTCATATTTAATTCCTGCTCACTTTCAGTGTTTTCTATTTGTAATTCTTAACCTGTTGTATGTGAGGTGAGAAATTTTTGGCAAAGACTTTTTATGTTTTTAAGCTTATATATATTTTGCTGACATAGGATCCTAAAAAGACAAGCATTTTGATGTGCAGGGGCATACAACTTACAATTTGTAATTGTGAGCAGAAGGAAAGCTGTGTACACGTATATGTAGCAGAACTGTCTTTAAAACCCTTTATTGAAAAGTAGTCAGTAAGAGGTGAGTTTGATTGGATCCTCAGTTTATGAGATCAAATTCCTCTTCTGTTAATGAACTTAATATCATCACCTTCTATGTTTCAAACTCCCTAACTGTCTACAACCCTGCTGAGACACCTTGGCTGACGTGAATTTAGATGTATATGACACACAGTACTTTCTCTTCATATCCAGCAGGATAGATTTTCAAGTTAAAAAGAATAACTCAGAGGTATCTTCCCCCCCCCCGTGAATATTTTGGTTCTGCATTCAAAGAACTGCAGCATAAGCAATAAAGTGGAGCCTAAAGTGTCTGTGACCGAGGAATTGGGGCAACAAAAATCATTGTAGAGAAAAGACTGAGAAAAAGAAAGTACTTGTGCTGGCCGGACAGAGGGTTAGGTGGGGGACAGGAATGAAGAGGAGACAAAAGATATGAAGGATTATGGAGTAAAAATGATTTGGGAATAGGATGTTGGGAGAGGTGAATAGGGTAGAACAATAGGGAAGAGTGTTTGCTGAATGTGAATAGAAATCGTTATGAAGTTTCCACCATCTCCTAATAAAAATACAGTAGCCTTGAGTCCTTGTGCTTTATTAAAAACTCCAGCTGGAATACATAAAAGAAGGCAGGCGAATTATTCTCTAACCAGATAACTTTTAGATGAAGGAAAACGTAGAGATTTGATGAGATTTTTTTGAAGGCAAAAGATATTTGACGAACAAGACTGAAGAGAAGACACAAAGGAAGGGAGGAAGGAAAAGGAAAAAAGAATGATAGAGGAAAAAAAGAGGGAAGATTTGAACTATAATTAATGTTTTTCTGTTTGCAGGAAATAAATGATCTCTTGCCCAAAGAATTTCTCTGATACAGGAAAGTGTCAGTCCTAACTCTGTTTTTGTTAGATGTCAGGTATCACCCTCCCTTTTGTTCTGGCAAGTGGACAAGTACAGGATTAGGAGGTTAAACAGTTCTCTACAGTGTGCTCTGTTCAGAAGGGGCTTGGTACTGTTTAATGGACAATGAGCTGTACTGCAGCTGACAAAATACAGATTTCCTGAACCAAATATATTCAGTTCAATACATTTTCTTTGGTTATGATGGACAGTAATCTAGTGTGACATAAGGTTTGATTTTGCACGGCAGGTTGCATTGGTTCTGTGGTAAATGGAAGCTGTCCATTACAAAAAAATGCCATTATTCCTATAAAAGAGTGAACTGATTTGAAAACCAGAGAATTGGTTCAAGCCTGCAGCTTACCTGCACGTGGAACTTTTTATCCAACTCCCAGTACTGTACTTCTCCATTTGCTATGCATTTTCTCCCTATCTGGGTGAGACAGAATTTGAAAGCTGGAGATTCCCCCTCTGTTGGGAATTGTTACACACAATCATTTGATTCCATATTTAGTGGACACTTACAATTTTTCTTGTAATGCTTTCAGGGAAGCTTTATATGTTGATAAGACAGCATTAGAGGTCCTAGTACATGCTTTTATGTTCTTTCCACTTGAGTTCTCAGTTGTGTTTAGGTGAGAAGGAGAAGAATAGCATTTTGTTATGGCTGAAGATTACAGATTCTCACAACCTGTGATCTTTCTATATTTATAAAACACTTTGGACTGAGTAGATTCTGAATTACTGTAGGGCTTACTGGGGCAAGCTAAAGTGCAGATTGCTTTTCCCAGTCATAAATTTCAATTAAAAACAAACAACTAATGAACACATTCTCTAGAGACTGATCTAAATAGTGGTATTTCATTTGTGTAATTCCTAAATAATATTTTCCTGCATGGGTAGAGAAAAAAAGAATTTTTGCTTAAGATATTTTTGAAAACATCTTAGAGACCTTTTTTTAGACTTTGATTTTTCCTTTTTAAGGGGAACCAAGTAGGGAAGTTTTTATTGCAGTTAGGTCAAGGCAGAATTTTTATGGAAAAATTAAAAAATCAAATTTGAACTAAACTGAAAAAAACGAGGGTCATTCTTTGAGATTTCATCAAAACCATAACATTTGTGGTAGTTGTAATGAAAAATTATTTTTATAAACACTTTTGAATGAAATTTTGTACTAAGTTGCTGGAGTAGTGTCATGATTGTAATGCATTTTAGAAGGGGGTATATTAGGAGATGAAATAGAAATTATTAGCAAAGGCTCCTTCAGGACTTATTTACAGCCAGCATTAGATAAAATGTTACTTAGTGGGCAAATAAGCCTGCCAGATATGAAAGAGACAAGAAGAAATGTGTCTTGGCATGCTGGGGAGGATGTAAGTATAGAGAAAGCAGAATGTATTATATTTGATAGTGATGGAATGTCGCCTGAGATGACCCTCCATTCTTGCCTATTGTTAACTTTTTCCCATGCAAAAAAAAAATGCCACAGCCTGTGAACTCGCTAATAGCAGCCGTCTGGATGGTGGAAGAAGTTGCTTACATATATTATTACAGATTTTTGATGTGTTGCTTTAGTGCCTCACCAAAATTGAGGTTCCCCTGTGGTACTGTAAAAACATAAATTCCAGTCAACGCTTGTGAGACAGAGACAGAAGGGAGGGAGCAGGAGAAGTGGATTGTCCAAGGTTATGCCGCAGGTCAGGGGCAGTACCAGCAGGAAAAGTGGACCCAGAATCTAGTCTTTTTGGGTTTATGTAAATAGGGGCATTTACCAGCATAATCACTCCTGGGTAAGAATGCCCACATGAGGCATTACGTGGGTGTAACTCTAGCTGTTGAGGATGCTGGTGCAATTACATTAGTAAACTTTCCCAGGCACAGAAGCCCCTGCCCTTGGGCTTTAAGCGTGAAAGCCCCGTTGCAAGGAGACCTTCTGCCAAAGAGTGTTGTTGGAAATTTAGCAAGAGGAAGGAAAGAAAAAGCAAAACAAAACAGCCCTCACTTCAATTAGAGGAAAAGATAATTCCTTTCAAGTTGAGAGGCTCGACTCCTGCTGGCCTTTGTTCTTAAGCTTACCCTTGCTGTAATTTCATAGAGTAACTTGTATAATGCCAGTTTGTTCAGTGATTACCCTCAGCTGGAGCACAAAATTAATATCTCACTAAGTAATTCAGTACATGATGGGTGAACATTTAGTTAAACATGCCCTAAAAAGCTAGGATTTTCCATGTTTGCTGGAACTCTCTCAGTGACAATTAATTGCCTGTGTTCGTATGTGTTTATGAGCCTCAGTAAACAGGCAGCATATTTACATCTCCCCATTACCTTCAGAAATAAACTTCCTTAAGAAAAAAAATCCTCATGTTCCCTGATTACAATCTTATTTTAAGTCAACAGATGGGTGGGGAAAGTGACTAGTAAGCAGGACTTTGGAGAGGGGGGGAAGGTGGAAGGTGAAGAATTTTCTTTCTCTCAATCATACCACATCTAATGCAGGTAGTATTAAGTTAATATGAGAAATGGCCTTGGCCAGTCCTCTTAGTGTTTGGGGGTTTGTTTACCCATTTTATCCTAAGAGTTTAGACTCAAACCAGATGCAATATTTCCTAACTTGTGATGTGGAGTTGCTATAGAAAATACCACCTTTGAAAGGTACGTTTTCTAACCTGTGTACAATCCTGGTATTTTCTGAAAGCCATAAACTATTGACCTGTGATCCTATGACATGCTACAGTTATCCTGGGTTTCTCTCCTGTTTTTTCACATTGCATCTCATCTCTCTGCCATTGCGCTGCTTTCCCTCCCCATGAATCTCCTCCAGAACTGAAAGTACTGGTCTTTCCCCCCATTGGTCATATTTGCTTTGGCTTTTACCATGCAGTGAGGGCTTGTGAGGTGAGAGGAACCCACTGTTCTTTGTGACAACTGGGGCATTGCCATTGACTGGTCATGTTTCTTAATCTTTTTTCCAAATCACAAGATTAATTAACCCTTGCAAAGTGTTCTGACATGCAAAAGTAGACAAAAAACTAAGATAATATTTACTTTGTTTGTATTCATTAACATCTGCAGAAAGAGGACACAAATGTATAATTTCAGTGTCTGTACAACTGCTAGTTTCATTTACTTGTGTGTGTGAAGGGTTATATCAGATGCAAAATACAAGCAATTTAGTATCAGTGAATGTTCACCATTCACTTTTTTCCTAAAATTTTTCACTCTGCTGAGGTCCAAAGATTTCCTTTAGGATTGAGTCTTTATGCAAAAGTAGACTAATGAAAATACCTGAGCCATGGTATTAAAACGGAAGATAATGAAGTAAAAAATAATGAAATTCAATGATAGCTGACAAGCCATTGCTGTTGTCCCAAATCCTGTACATTTACTCTTTCAGATTTACTTTATGCCATCTGCAGCTCTGCCTAAATCTAGACTTTGTGGTTTTGTGATGGTTACTGAAGGTTGGAGAGCAAACCTGGCTGTTTCTCATGCAGGCAGGGGAGGTGCGCATGTGTGGGGAAACCCACCTTCAGTGGTGTCTGGTCTCTTGTGAGAGGTAGGCATCTGAAAATGGTGGCATCCCACAACTAAGAGAGATTCTGACAATCCCACACACTTAATGCTGTCATTGTTAAGCTGAGTATTTTGTTCCTGTGTGTGTGTTTTTCCCCCACTTCCTTCATAGTTATCACATGCTTTACTGATGGTTGCACCGGGATGTGTAGCTTCTTAGAAATTCAGTTATCTATCTTTAGGTAAATCAGCGTGATAAATGAGCTATTAAAGAGTAAAATTCTGTGTTCATCAATATAGTTTTAAGGTAGCTGAACTGAAGGAGCTGACAGATCTAGAAATAAAATCAGTACTCTTCTTGTAACCCATTGTAAACAAGCTGTCAAGCATCACTATGGTCTCCTTTGAAATAGCTTTAATGAGTAAATAGAATAAAAGTAGAGAGACAGTGTAAAAAATGTAAGCCAACAATAATAGTTGGGGTTTTTTTTTATTATATTGCTTTAGGTGGTGGTATCTGTATTTCCTTAGTCCTGCCTTAGACAATTTTGACACAATTTAGTCAGAAGTTAAAGCTTTTAGAATACGGATTGTTGCTTTTCAAGAGCAAGGAGCTAGCAAATGTTTGAATTGCTACCTGATTCTGATATTTATAACTTTAGAAGGTTTTAATAGGATAGGTAAAAAGCTTACTAAAAAAAAAAACAAAACAGTGTAAGTAGAATTGTATGTTAGCAAATAAAAGCCCCTGAATTACATTTTTCTACTAATTGTCTGCTTTTTTCTTTCAACTCACTTTTTGTGAATGAAGAAATCTGCGTTTTAGGAAAGGTAAAAATACATCCAAACACATGTCATTTCTGTACTTCAGGCTGCCATGAGAAGGATTCTCTCTCTTTTTTTTTTCCCTTTCTTTCTCTTTTTTTTCTCTCCTGTCAGTTAACTCCAGGTTTCTCATCCACAGCTTTAGTTGTGCTGAGTTAATATCCGTTGGTGCCTGCCTTCAAATGTACTTGGCTGTCTGGTTTACAGATGATGTGTTCCTGTTTATTTTATTTGATTTCTAAACTTCCCATTGAAGAGATCATTATTGCTCACCTGGCTTGTGAATCTCCCCTCAGGTCAGCGACACCAGTGGTGGCAGTGCCCTTGCAAATGCACTGGGGCATGGCTCGCTTCCTGGGCTCCCAGGAGTGGACCTGGGGCTTGATAACAAGCCTCCCATAGGAAGAAAAAAAAGTTGTGAAGTTGCTCACTGTTACTCACCGGGATCGAACAGCTTGTCTTTTCTTTTGAGGAACATTTATACTTAACACTCGGTAGGCAAACTGCTATTTCAGTTTGCAAGTGGATTCAGTTATTCAAATGCACAGGCCAGAAAATGAAGGAGATTCTATTTAAACAGTGTGCTCTGGAGTCACAGATGATCTTTTTGATGTCTTATTTTGCAAATGGAAATTTTCCATTTTCCAGCACTAGCATTTGTTCAGAGGCTGTATGCTATCTAAATCTGCTTTTGTGGCTGTTCATTTGCATTTTTGCGATGCTATATTGCCTCCTGTCTTCTCCCCTTGGCCCCCCACTCTCTTATATTGAACATCTATTTTTGCTTCCTCCACTCTATCTTGCATCTCTGAAGACTCAATCAGGCAAGGTGCTGAGCACTCAGAGCAAACAGCAGAGGCTGCTCAGCACCTGGTCAGGATTACAGGTGAAAAGGGAAATCCAAACCATCTGCATATATAAGATCTTTGCTGAGACAGAGCAGGAGAAAGGCAGAGCTGTTACCCACTCAGATAATAGTCAGTCTTCTCCTGTAGCTCCCCACCTTTCCTTAGTTGTGAGATCTTCTGCAGCTACTGGCCAGCGCATCTCACAGGGGAGTATGTGGGAATCTTGGGTTGAAATTTTATGGCCTCATTTGAAATACAGTAGTCAGATGATATAGCCCAAATGGTCCTTCCTGGTCAGAATGCACAGTTTTCTACTTTCTTAGTATTCATCTTTTATTTCATCCTGTATGCATAGGTTCTTTCTTCTCCCAAATTTGGTTACATCCACTTCTACAAGCAAACTGCTTAGCAAGAAAAACTGCATTAATATCCTGAGGGAAAATTGAGAAGGTGAGGAGAGAAGCACAACAACTTAGTTCTGGCAGTTGAAAGAACAATCTGAAAGTTGTCTCGGCTCAAAGTATCACATACGGTCAAGTAATCACTATTCACTTCTGCAGATATCAACCCTCAAACAGTCTATTTCGCCCTCAGGGAAAGTGTGGGTGGGGGGGAAGAAGAAAGCGTAAGCAAGAGTATAACTGGAGTATCATGCACTACAGTGAGAGGCAGGATATTTAAAGCTGAGCAGTGACATAAACGGTGGGGCTGGGAGGTGGGGTTTCCAGGCTTCTCCTCCCATTCCTGTCCACATGGTCCTGGCCAGCTTGAAATTCATTAGGAAATGAAAATACTCAATAGTTTACCCAACCTGACTTTTCTTCGGAATCTGTTCCAGCAGGTTCGGAAGCCAGGGCAATGGTAGTGCTCCACAGAGTTCATCCATGTGAGAGTGATATGCAAGAACCTGGTTAATGCCGCACAGTGCTCTGGGAACAAAGCATTTGTTTTGCAAAAGCTTTTCTCCTGCAACAGGGGGCAAATACCTGAGCAAGCATGGCATGGTATTCCCACTGTATGGCACAGGACTGGTACCTAACTACTAATGATCATTAATGCCTGGTGATGAAAGCACAGTAGATAGGCAATATTTTGAGCATGTGTATGGCTTCCTGCACTGCCCATTTCCTTCAGCTGCTTTCTTTTGCTCATGGACTAACTGGCTATGGGGCAGTTAAAGGAACCCATAGCAAACCCCTCTGCTTACTAGAGCAGCAAAGTGCCAGAGTAAAGCGTGATGTTTCCATGTTCCTGTCATGTGCAAGCACGTGCCCACAAACCAAAACACAGCTGGCAAGTCTAATTTTAGCTCTATCAGCCTTGAGAAGTGTCCCTTTAAAGAAATCCTTTTTAGAATTTTATTTTTTTTTTGAAGCAATTTGGTTGATAATACAGCAGCTGACGATCCTGCTGCAATACTATGGATAATTTAAATAAAAATAAAAAGAAACTGCTGCCCCACACTTTTTTCCCCCAAAAAAATTATAAATAGGCAAAGCCACTGTAGAAAGGCCCAGGAATTTGATGACATGTTAAAGAAATAAGTTATTTTAGAAAAGGAGAAACGCTGGGATTTGTGTGCGAGAGGAAACATTTTGTTATTCACACACTTTTCTCCTGGTGATTTATGGTCCTGTTGCAAGACAGACTCTTCCTTCGAGTCTTTTGGAGGATAAATATTTGGGATCGCAGTGCTGACACAGGTCCTGCACTCCCGGGATCTGCGGCAGGTGTGGGGCTGCCGGCCGGGCGCGGGGGGCACACCTGGCCCTCACCTGGGCTGGGGCAGCGGCTGCTGCGGGCGGGGGAGCCCGGCCCTTCCAGGGGGAAATGCAGCCGCAGGTAACTTTTGTGGGACCGTCGTATTGTCACACGTCTGGGTGAAGACACCCGCACGTCAGGCCGGGCGACTTTCCTCTTTACCCTCTTCCTCCATTTTGTTCCAACTTTAAATAAGCCAAGTCTTATATAAGCGGTCTAACAAAGTATGTGTTTAATATGTCTGGCCCGGGGTCGCCTCTCCGCGAAGTGCCGGATGACGGTACTGAGTAGTTTTCTGTAGGGGGAGGACGACGACTTCCCTGCTCGGCGACCTGGCTCCGTGACCTTCCCCCGCCCGTTTGTTAAAACCCCAAATAAATGTAAAATAAATAAATAAATATAATAATAAAAAAACCAAATAACCCCGCGTTGCGGGGCTGCTGTCCCCGCTGCCCTCCCCGCCCCGCGGCATCCGAACTCCCCGGTTCCCGCGGCCGCCGCTCGGGGCTGCCCGCGGTGCGGGGCGGAGCGGGGCCGGGGCCGGGGCGGGGGCGGCTGCGCCGACCTCCCGGGGGAGCGGCGCGCCGAGGTCCCTCCCACCGGCGGCGCGGCGCGGAGGGGGTTTGAATGAAAGACAGGACGAGCCCCGAGCACCATGTCACTCCGTCAGGGAGGCAGCGACAACTAGGCTGGGGAAGGCTCTTCCCTCCCCCCCCCCTTTTTTTTTCTTTTA